>CM071572.1:79134009-79515217 GCA_036426205.1 Ascaphus truei
AGAAGCCAATTATATTTAGAAGTTACTTTTTTTTAAAAAAAAGAAAAGAAATTGCCTGTTTTGTTGGACTGATCTTTTACCACAGTGAGATAAACAAAAGGCAGCAACCCTCTCTAATAGCGCGTCTCAGATCAGATGCATTGTAAGGAACCCCAACCCTCTCTAACAGTGCGTCTCAGATCAGATGCATTGTAAGGAACCCCAACACTCTCTAATAGCGCGTCTGAGATCAGATGCATTGTTACGAACCCCAACCCTCTCTAATAGCCCGTCTGAGATCAGATGCATTGTAAGGATCCCCAACCCTCTCTAATAGCGCGTCTGAGATCAGATGCATTGTAAGGAACCCCAACCCTCTCTAATAGCCCGTCTGAGATCAGATGCATTGCAAGGAACCCCAACCCTCTCTAATAGCGCGTCCCAGATCAGATGCATTGTAAGGAACCCCAACCCTCTCTAATAGTGCGCCTCAGATCAGATGCATTGTAAGGAACCCCAACCCTCTCTAATAGCGCGTCTGAGATCAGATGCATAGTAGATTCTTCTGTATTTGGTACAATACCACCTTTCGTCCATTTTCATGTCTCAGGCAGGTCTGCAACCCCATCTTACCCCATCGCTTAAAAAACAGTGCTTCCACTTCAGAAATGGATTCTGGGTAATGACATGCAAATGAGCACAGTGTGTCACTCTTTACTTCTTATCCATTTTACCATGGATTTGATACAATTTTCAAATGACCTCCAAATTGCAGGGAACCCTTTAGGGGTGCCCGGGGAACCCAAGGGTTCCTAAGGACGTTGGTTAAAAAACACTTGGCCACCTCTTCGAACTCTCAGCTGGTTTTGTGATGATGAATCTGTGTCTGGGACGTCTGTTCCAATGAAAGAGTTTGATGTTGGTTCGATTTATTTCCGTTCTTTATTTTCATCTACTGTCTTTGCATTGTTCCAGGACTTCTCCTACGATGACTCCAAAGCTGAGTTTAATGTTGATGCTCCTAATGGCGTCGTGATGGAAGGTTACCTCTTCAAGAGGGCCAGCAATGCATTCAAGACGTGGAATCGGTTAGTACTGTAAGGTCAGACTACAGGTCGGGACACATGGGGAGTGCCGGCTGCAAAGGGCGATTGGGTTGGAGAGTAGCACAGAGCAGCGTTGATGGTATTTACAACACTGCAGGTATTCGAGATACTGAAGTGCATTGGGTATGCATTGTACAATAAAGTATTTAAGATACCAATAATCGTGTTGTAAAGTATTCATAAATATGAAAAGTGGGAGCCACGCTTACATCGCGTTATAAGCGGATCCGCGTTGTAACGGATCGCGTTATAACGGGGTTGAGCTGTACCATTCTAGTCCATTATATATCTCCTGCCATGAGTCCTATTGCTGCACACGACCCCTTCCCCATCATGCACCAATGCAGGCGGGACAAAATGAATGGATAGTACTTGTTCTCAGGAGACGAATATTCATATGGACTCTTAGGCTGAGTTTATAGGGGAGAGGGGAGAGTGGCTGTGCTCTCCAGCGCTGATGCTTGCTGATGCTCACCTCACAGCACACTGCACACACTCACTGCATACACTGCACCAGCACACACACACTCCCATACACACACACACACACACTCTCTCTTTCACACACACACAAAGTGGGGGGGGAAAGAGAGAAGAGCGTCCGGCTCCTCGCCTCTATCGCCCGCCCCAGGGGCCGACCGGACACCACCCCGCTCCCACCACTGCTCCGGGACACACCCCCACCCCCACAGCGGCCGCACACCCCCCCTCCATCACTCACCCCGGGCAGGCAGCCACGGGGATCGGGGCTGAAGGGGGACAACGATCACGCCCCCACCACTGCTCTGGGACCCCCCCACCCCGGCAGCCGCAACCCCCCCCCCTCCATCACCCGCCCCGGGCAGGCAGGCAGCCACTGGAACCGGGGCAGAAGGGGGGCACCTCCCTCCTCCCCCCTCCTCCCGATTAGGTGCGTGGCAGCCTTTTTTTGTTTTATTAATTTTTTTAATTAGTGCGACCGCGGAGGGAACGGGGAGCGGAGGGAGCGGGGAGCGGAGGGAGCGGGGAGCGGAGGGAGCGGGGAGCGGAGGGAACGGGGAGCGGAGGGAACGGGGAGCGGAGGGAGCGGGGAGCGGAGGGAACGGGGAGCGGGGAGCGGAGGGAACAATGGCCACTCTCGGGTGTAAGATAATTTCTGTGCTGCGCTCTGATTGGAGGCTGTGCGGTCACGTGACCGCACCTCCTCTCCAGCAAGCACAGAAACACAGATTTGCCTGTAGCTGGAAGCTGAGCGAGCTTCAGCAAGCGTGAGCAAGCAAGCGGAAGCTTTCACTCAGAATGGCACCATAACATATAATGGGTCTCTGAATATATGCTCAGCGCGGTCAGCAAGCACTACGCCACTATAAACTCAGCCTTAGGGTGTAATGCAACATTCTGTGAAGCAGCTAGTTGCACTGCCATCGTCCCAAAATTGGCAATGACTTACATGGGGGTTATTGGCCGATCCTGGTCTGGTTTGCTACTTTGCTGTATGTTAAATTACACCCTTAATATCAATGAAAGCAATACAAACTGCTCAGTCTGGAAGCTTTGAACTAAGCCATGTGTTGCAGGTGTCTCTAGGCTCTAGCACTAAAAGTAGAGCAAGGGATATGTCTTCCTGAGTCTGCACTCTGCTTATCTAAGAGCCGACTGTTTTACTCCACAGCCGGTGGTTCTCCATTCAGAACAGCCAGCTGGTGTACCAGAAGAAGCTGAAGGTGAGTCTGAGGCCCTGGAGCTGGATGTGCATGCAAATAAATTGTAATTTCTCATTTGAACTTTTCCTGTTCAATGCTTCTTGGGGGTAGCAGAATATTAAATGTATATATTATATACAAATGTATCTTTTAGACCAGAGAACACATTTGTTGCACATCACACTCAATTCTCCTCTTCACTTTTAAAGCTTTACACTCCTCTGCCCCTCCTTACATCTCAGCGCTAATTTCTCGCTATACACCATCCCGACTCTTGCGTTCTTCTCAAAGATGTCTTCTTTCTACCCCCTTTGTATCTAAAGCCCTCTCCCGCCTTAAACCTTTCTCACTGACTGCCCCAAACCTCTGGAATGTCCTTCCCCTCAATACCCGACTAGCCCCCTCTCTATCCACCTTTAAGACCCACCTTAAGACCCACCTTAAGACCCACCTTAAGACACATTTGCTTAGAGAAGCATATGAGTAGCACTGTGGCTATTCTGAACACATGGCACATAAAGCTTGGCCCCCTGCAGACGCACTTACCAGAATTCCCTCCTACTGTCTCTGTACGTTCCTCCTACACACCAATTAGATTGTAAGCTCCTCGGAGCAGGGACTCCTCTTCCTTAATGTTACTCTTATGTCTGAAGCACTTATTCCCATGACCTGTTATTTATATTATTTGTTATTTATATGATTACAACATGTATTACTACTGTGAAGCGCTATGTATATTTATGGCGCTATATAAATTAAGACATACAATACAATACAATCACCCAGAGCGATTCAAGAGTATCTTCATGAAGATGTGGCAATTGGCTCCATAACCCAGTGCAAATGTCTTTATTTGGAGCAAACATGAAGCTTGAATTTCTTACTCAAAAAAACAAAGCCAAAGTTGACCTCTTGGTCTTACCTAGACCATGGCCATACCTTGACCGTGGTAGTGCTAGACCTTGGTCATACCTTGACCGTGGTCATGCCCAGACCTTGACTGTGGTCATGCCCAGACCTTGACCGTGGTCATGCCCAGACCCTGACCGTGGTCATGCCCAGACCCTGACCGTGGTCATGCCCAGACCTTGACCGTGGTCATGCCCAGACGTTGACCGTGGTCATGGCCAGACCTTGACCGTGGTCATGCCCAGACCTTGACCGTGGTCATGCCCAGACCTTGACCTTGGTCATGCCCAGACCTTGACCTTGGTCATACCTAAAGGATTTAAATGCTGCATATATAGTAAAAAGAAAAAGATGCACAATGTGAGGCATCCCATGATGATATTGGGCTGAGAAGCTCCTCACAATGAGCGCAACCAGAAACCAACCCTTAGTATACACTTAATGTAATACTTCTCAGTGCATTGAATGTGTTGTCGTTCTCACACTTTTGTGGGGACATTGACAAAGGCCGGAGGTTGCTTAGTTGTGGCGCTGATGATCTATATGTCTCCGTGTTTGTGGCAGGATGTGTTGACTGTGGTGGTGGAGGATCTGAGGCTGTGCACGGTGAAGCCCTGTGAAGATATAGAGAGGAGGTTTTGTTTCGAGGTTGTCTCGCCCTCCAAGTAAGTTGGAGACCTTTTTTCGGGTTGGTATAAACCGTCACACATTAGTATGTAAAGCTTCTTATCTGGATATGTATGCATGCTTCCGGTTCTGCGTTTGTGTACACCTGCATGTCAATATATACCATTAAATGCCACTACCTAGACCAGGGGTTCTCAACTCGTCCTCAAGACACCCCCAACAGGTCAGGTTTTAAGGATATCCTTGCTTTAGCACAGGTGGCTCAATCAGTGGCTCAGTCGAAAACCCTGCTTCAGCACAGCCTGCTCATCAGTGGCTCAGTCAAAGACTGAGCCACTGTTTGAGTCACCTGTGCTGAAGCAGGGCTAGCCTGAAAACCCGACCTGTTGGGGGATCTTGAGGACTGGATTTGAGAACCCCTGACCTAGACATTTCTCTACATATAGATGTATCCTGCACCATTGACCACTCTGCAAACTGCATACGATCAACTGCAATTGAAGCGTTTGATGCATGTATTGCAGTGCGTTCGATGCATGTATTGCAGTGCGTTTGATGCATGCATTGCAGTGCGTTTGATGCATGCATTGCAGTGCGTTTGATGCATGTATTGCAGTGCGTTTGATGCATGTATTGCAGTGCGTTTGATGCATGTATTGCAGTGCGTTTGATGCATTGCCATGTGTTGTGAAACTATTGCATTTCAAGACACGCAACTTTGGTATATATCCAGATGCCCACAATTTGTGTCTGTAACTTGACCCACATACAGTTATGGTTCATTTGTATGTGATGGTGTAGATCTCTGCAATTACATTTGGCTGTGAAAGGGTTAATACTGTATAATGATCAGTGCAGAGAGACTTGATTGTGAGCACACTGCAGGCTTGCACAGAATGCTGAAGGAATCTGGTAGGGGGATAAAAAGGTCATGAACCCAAGGACCCAGCCGTGATGCAACAGACTCTCCCCCTGACCATACTTCTGTTCACAGCACACAGATGTTATTTTAGGAAGCTGGGTGGCTTCTGTGCACATTAAAACATCAATAATGAATCCTTCCTGGTACATCAGCCTTTCATACCCAGGCTTCTAAACTTTTACAGCTTAATTGCCATTTGGCCTTTTGGAAATGCATTAAAACCATCTGGAGGGAGCAGCACACTGAGGTTTGTTTGCTGTAAACTCAACCCCCCCCCCCCCCCCCTTGTACACTACACATTTAATACCATCTTTTCTTTGAGTTACTCAGCCAGATTAAGCAGAATACATGTACTGTGGCGCCACCTGCAATTCAGATTGCATATTGCAGCTCACTGCTGGGTTTTCTCTGAGACTAAACTTGTGTCTGTGTGTGTCTGCTTCCCAAATCTCGTGAAGGGGCTGTAGATGGGACCTGGGGTAGGGGTGGCCAACTCCAGTCCTCAAGGGCCACCGTTTTTAAAGATATCCCTGCTTAAGCACAGGTGGCTCAATCAGTCCAAGCTTCAACACAGGAGGTGCAATCAGAGGTTCAGTCTGTGACTGAGCCACCTGTGCTGAAGCTGGGAGATCCTGAAAACCTGAGCTGTTGGTGGCCCTTGAGGACTGGAGTTGGCAACTTCTGACCTAGTGTGCCCACAGCATCAGATAGCAGCTCTTGCAATGAAATGTCTACAACAGACGACAGAGAAGGCCAATGCTACATCCAACATGACAAAAACACACAGTAAAATACTAATATATTCTCCTGAAAAAGGGTCATTTGGTTTAACCCTTTGGCCAAAGCATTGTAAGCTTGCGAGCCACGACAAGGCATACCCTGTGTGTTTTAATGAAATGTCTATGCAACATTTGAAGAAGGAGCAACATTGTGGATTAGGCCAGTGGTGCTCAACTGCAGTCCTCAAACCCCCTCCCCTCCAACAGGTCAGGTTTTCAGGATGTCCCAGCTTCAGCACAGGTGGCTCAGTCGAAGACTTCGTCTTCGTCTCAGACTTCGTCTTCGTCTCAGACTTCGGGGCCTATGCAGAGAGCAGCGCTATTTCGAAATTCGCCATTTTTTGGAGAAAATCACGCAGAAAGCAGCAGAAAATGGCGAGTTCCGAAAAACGCGCCAATTTTTCTTTTCTATTTGTAAAACTCGCCTCGCGGCTGGCGAGAACCTCAATCTCGCCAGTTTAAAAAATATCCGTATGCAGAGAGGCGCGAACGGCATCTAGCGGCTGTTCACGCCAATAAAATGGCGCGATTGTCTCCGTTTTGACTCGCCAAAAAAACGGCCGCTCGCGGCCATTGCAAGGGAAAAAAAAGGCGCGAATTTGTTTTAACACATTTCTGAAGCGCGCATCTCGCCAATTTAAACTCGCCACACGCTCCATGTTAAACATAGCAGAATTCGCACTTTTCTGCATATGGAATTAAAACTCTCCAAAAGCTACTTTTTAATAATTCGCCAATTTTAAAATTCGCTGCTCTCTGCATAGGCCCCTTCGTCTTCGTCTCAGACTTCGGGCCTCATGCAGAGCAGCGCTATGCAAATGGAGAGGGGGAAAACATTTTACCCCTTTTTTGGAGAGTTTTTATGTCCATATGCAGAAAGGGCAGAAAAACTGCCTTTCTGCATATGGAGAGTTTCAACCAGCGCTATAGCGCTGTTGAACTACTGGGGAAAAAAATCGGCGTTTTTTTTTTTTTTTCCCTCTCCACCGGCCGCGGAGCGCCAGCTGCTTGGTGGAGAGGGAAAATGTTGAAAATCGCGCCATTTTTTTGCCGCGAACAGCCACTAGATGGCGATCGCGGCTCTCTGCATACGGCAGAGAAAAAAACTGGAGAGAATTTAAACTCTCCAGGCGCGCGGCGAATTTGAAGGGGGAAAAAAAAAAATGGCGCTTTTTTTTAAACTTGCCGGTTTCTGCCTTTCTGAAGGCAGAATCCGCCAATTAATGCCGCTTTCACTTTTTGCGCTGCTCTCTGCATGAGGCCCTTCGACTGAGCCTCTGATTTAGCCATCTTTGCTGAAGCAGGGACTGATTGAGTTACCTGTGCTGAAGCAGAGGTATGTGGAAACCCTGACCTGTTGGGGGCTCTTGAGGACTTGAGTTGAGTACCCCTGGATTAGGCAATGTCCCTCAAGCAGATCTCTGTTTGAGGCTTGTGCCATTAAGCAGGGGCAGGTACTGTAGCAGCCAACATGAACACAGTTGAAAAGGGAAATCAAAGAGTTCTACTTCCCGTCCATTGACATGCATTGGGTAAGGGAACTCTCAACAAGGAGAAAGTAGACATTCAGTTTGCCCGTTAAATAGGGAGAGCTGACCGTAGGGATGAGTGTTTTTTCGTGACCAAGGCAACCAATAGTAAATGAATATAAATGTAATGTATATTTTATATAATGGACAGTGTACGTGGTGCTGTTAGATTTAGTGGCACAATGGATCCTGCTTATGAGCTCAAGCTTTGGTACAGGAGATGCAGTACAGAGAGGTAAAGTGACTTGCCCAAGCTATCAGGGAGATGAGATTATTGCTGGTTCCGCCTGCTTCAGTGTCACAATGCGACACCTTCTCATAAGAACAGGTGGGGCCGGCTAAGTGTTTCTAATTCCCTGCTGTTTACATTACACTGGTGGTGCCAGATGTTTGAGCCTCTTAAGATGTTAGATGGTGAGGGAGTGGCTCAGAGAGTAAAAGACAGACAGACTGGCACTGAGAGTTTGCAGCTGGAGAACCTGGTTTAATTCCCGGTGTCGGCTCCTTGTGACCTTGGGCGAGTCACTTTATCTCCCTGTGCCTCAGGCACCAAAATCATAGATTGTAAGCTCCACGGGGCAGGGACCTGTGCCTGCAAAATGTCTCTGTAAAGCGCTACGTATAACTAGCAGTGCTATACAAAAACATGCTATTATTATTATATATTTAGGGATCCCTCTGCCCTCTCTCTTTATTTAAGAAGACTATAGGGTTAACTTTTATACTTACCTGGGAACAGAGCTACCACGAATCTGCCACACGTGAAGCAGCAAACCCGGGTGAGATTAGAGAGGCCGGATTCCATGGATTGATGTGAGGGTTCCAGGACAAGTTAGGCCCTTGAGTAATTGCATAGTTTGCCTATGCACAAGTGTCCCCCTTGGACAGTTCCAACCGTTTCCTGTGTGTCTTTCAGGAGCTGCATGCTCCAGGCTGACTCTGAGAAGCTCCGTCAGGCCTGGATCCAGGCTGTCCAGGCCAGCATCGCTTCTGCCTACAGAGAGATCCCAGACAACTATTATATTGAAGTAAGAACCTTCCCAAACATTGAACTCCTCCTCATATGTTCTCCCGCCAGGCACAGTTGCAGCAGAAAGCACTCCCAAGCTGCCGTTTTTTTATTTATATTTAATTTTTGTCCCCTTTAATATGTGCATCCATACAATCCACACAATAAGTAATTAGCTAAGTGGCCGATCGATCCGTTCTCCTGTGATCGATCGGCGTAGATTCAGCTTGAAGGTTTCACTAAATGGCTGTCAGTGCAGCAGAAGAGGACCAATGATGCAAAGTTCTGTGGGGAAGATCATGTGACCAGGCAGTCACTAGATACAATTGGTGCACTGATAGAGAGAGGGCAGGGCTCAAAAAGGGGTGTGCCAGAACCTGTTTCAGAAGAGGGAGGGGATGTGACTTGGTAAATGGTTGCTATAGAAGCAAAAAATGCTTGTTACATTATAATACATAAAAAATGTATTTCAGAGTTGTTGCATTTAAAAAAAAAAAAGTATTTTCTCATAGTACAGAACTGATTTGTAAAAACGTAGTATATTGCTTGGTCTGCAGCTTTAAGTGACTGTGCTTGTATCCCCACACTAAATTATTTGAGAACCTTCTACATATAACATCTGAGATGATGGCAGCTTCAGCCGATTATCTCCTCTTCTAACTCCAAAATGGTTGAGTTGATTGATTAAAAAAATTAAAAAAAAAAAGCATGGTTTTAATTATGGAAACATTTATTTCACTGGATATTTCAATCCTGATCACCGATATGATTACAATACAGTGAGTAAATCACTGGGGCATTAATGGCAACGTAATGCCCTATTTTGAGAGGATTATTAATAATTAAGAAATTACAATTACTGCTGTAGGCTACATTCATTTTAATTTGTTTTCTTAGCAGCTGTTACAGGATTCACAATTCTGAGCATCCCCAATACATCTGTGCACAGAACTTCCAACAATGAGGGATCTTGATTTCTGAATCTTTTAAAGATTATGGGGCTGATCCTATATACGCCGACACAGATCATCGGATCGGATCCGGGCACAATTCCCCGTTGACATCAAAGGGGGATTTTATTTCAAAATCCCTGATCGGCCACTTTGGCACATATAGAATTAGCCCTTTATTCTGTAATCTATATGTACCTGAGACACAGAAGGGCTTTCCCTGTGTCAGATAGTAGGGTTTGGTACCGACTCAAACATAAACTCCTATAACATAACCAGAACACTCCCATTGCACACTTAATAGTAATAATGAAGTGCCTTGGTTATGTGAAGGACGGCGTTTGGGAAGTTTTTGGCTGATGGGCTTTCATGTCTGCTAATATACACGGTATACGAGGCTGGTAGCATGTAAAATCTGCCTATAAAAGGGTTTGATTACACGTACAGATTGCATACTTGTAGCATCACAAGGTTTTATGGGGTTTGAAATATTGCTCCAACCCTTTCCCGATATTATCTTGTTGCATCTGTCATGTGCCCTTTTAACCCACTAGTGAAGAGGTTCTCGGAGTCACCTTTTTAACCCACTAGTGAAGAGGTTCTCGGAGTCACCCTTTTAACTCACTAGAGAAGAGGTTCTCGGGAGTCCACCTTTAAACCCACAGAGAGAAGAGGTCTCGGAGTCCCCTTTTAACTCACTAAGAAGAGGTTCTCGAGGTCACCCTTTTAACTCACTAGAGAGAGGTTCTCGGAGTCACCCTTTTAACCCTCACTAGAGAAAGGTTCTCGAGTCCACCCTTTTAACTCACAAGAAAGAGGGTTCTTCCGGAGTCCACCCTTTTAACTCACTAGAGAAGGGTTCTCGGAGTCACCCTTTTAACCCACTAGAGAAGAGGTTCCGAGTCACCCTTTTAACCCACTAAGAAGAGTTCTCGAGTCCACTTTTAACCACTAGAGAAGAGGTTCTCGGATCCACCCTTTTAACCCCTCACTAGAGAGAGGTTCTCGGAGTCACCCTTTTAACCCCACTAGAGAAGAGTTCTCGGAGTCACCCTTTTAACCCACTGAGAAGAGGTTCTCGGAGTCCAACCCTTTTAAAAACTCACTAGAGAAGAGGTTCTCGGAGTCACCCTTTTAAACCTCCACTATGAGAAAGGGTTTCTCGGAGTCACCCTTTTAAAAACCCACTAGAGAAGAGGGTCTCGGAGTCACCCTTTTAACAACTCACTAGAGAAGAGGTTCCGGAGTCACCCTTTATAACCACTAGAGAAGAGGTTCTCGGAGTCACCTTTTAACCCCTAGAGAAGAGGTTCTCGAGTCCACCCCTTTTAACCTCACTGAGAGAGGTTCTCGGAGTCACCTTTTAACCTCCTAGAGAGAGGTTCTCGGAGTCACCCTTTTAACTCACTAGAGAAGAGGTTCGCGATGTCAACCCTTTTAAACTCACAGAGAGAGTTCTCGGTCCCCCTTTTAACCACTAGAGAAGAGTTCTCGGAGTCACCCTTTTAACTCATAGAGAAGAGGTTCTCGGAGTCACCCTTTTAACCCACTGAGAAGAGGTTCTCGGAGTCACCCTTTTAACCACTAGAGAAGAGGTCTCGGAGTCACCCTTTTTAACCCACTAGAGAGAGGTTCTCGGAGTCCACCCTTTTAACTCACTAGAGAAGGGTTCTCGGAGTCACCCTTTTAACCCCACTAGAGAAGAGGTTCTCGGAGTCACCCTTTTAAAACCCACTAGAGAGAGGTTCTCGGAGTCACCCTTTTAAAACCCACTAGAGAAGAGGGTCTCGAGTCAACCCTTTTACCCTAGAGAAGAGGTTCTCGGAGTCACCCTTTTTAACAGGGGTTCGGTGGGTGAGTTAGAAAGATGTAAGAATAGAGGAGGTGAATTGGACCAGAGCAGAAACCCACTAGAGAGAGGTTTCTCGGAGTCACCCTTTTAACCCACTAGAGAAGAGGGTCTCGGAGTCACCCTTTTAACCCACTTGAGAAGAGGTTCTCGGAGTCACCCTTTTAACCCACTAGAGAAGAGGTTCTCGGAGTCACCCTTTTAACCCACTAGAGAAGAGGGTCTCGGAGTCACCCTTTTAACCCACTAGAGAAGAGGGTCTCGGAGTCACCCTTTTAACCCACTTGAGAAGAGGTTCTCCGATCTCATGCGTCCCGAGAACCATGGGTGTTCTCATTTAAGTTAACCTTGTCTCTTCTGTTCAGAGGCTTGACCGGACTGCCTCCCCTTCCACCAGCAGCATTGACTCCGCCAGCGATTCCCGGGAGCGCAGCGTGAAGGGGGAGAGCATCTTGCAGCGGGTGCAGAGCATTGCGGGGAACGACCAATGCTGTGACTGCGGGCAGACGGACCCCCGCTGGGCGAGCATCAACCTGGGCCTCACCCTTTGCATCGAATGCTCTGGGATTCACAGGTGCGCCACGTTGCTGCGTTGCCGGTGATGGCAGCTGGAGAGGGTGTATATAAACTGCACAGAGTGTGTATTACAAGAAAGCAACATGGGAGGTGTAAGCTATATGACAGGGGCGGCCAACTTCAGTCCTCAAGGGCCACCAACAGGTCAGGTTTTCAGGCTGTCCCAGCTCCAGCAAAGGTGGCTCAGTCAAAGACTGAGCCTCTGATTGAGCCACCTGTGCTGAAGCGGGGACTGATTGAGCCACCTACGCTGAAGCAGAGAGACCCTGAAAACCTGACCTGTTGGGGGCCCTTGAGGGCTGGAGTTGGCCACCCATGCTCTATAATATATAACAACACTAATTTTGAAGACGGGAAAAAAAGAAGATCCTTTCAGTGGAGAACTCGAAAAGCATTTATTACATAGGGGGGGGAATCAAAACACCCACTATCCCTCATCCCAAACTCAAATATAAATATCTGACGATTGTGGCACACGAATGAATACACACAATATATAGCAGAATAATGACCACCGTTTTATTAGTGTTCTATTTATAATGGGGTACCAGGGTTCACCCCTGAGCAGTGAGGAACATCTTGATCCTCATGGGCTCTAAATGGTCACTCTGGCCATTATTCTGCTCCATATTGTGTGTTCGTGTAATGTTACCGCTCTAGTTTATGATGAGGGAAAATGGTGGGGTTTTTTTTTGCTATGTAAACAACGCTTTTTGAGTGATGCACTGAAGGGTCGATTCTTCTTTTTTTCCTCCTTGAAAATGAGTGTGGATATGTATCCATTTTGTATCCCAGAATGCACCGCGGTCATTTCTATGTTTCATGACACCGTCTTGATTTAGTGTTACCTTCTAGTGAGTGCTAGAACGGTTTTTATGGTTGTGATTATGCTAGATGATTGCAGCTGGGCAGGAACATACTGTAAGAGGATGAATAATCTGTAAAATAAGCACTGTATTTGCAACCTATATCAATATATATACATTTGCATGAGGCACTGGCTTATTCACAGACCAATGATGTTACCACTTCTGCTCTATGAGGGGCCTACTGTGCATTGTGGGTTCCTCTGGGGTGTAGGTTAGTATAACCCCTCCTATTTTCGATTTGTATTCCCTGTTTCTCAGTGTTGTCCGATTGTAATGGCTGTCTTGATGGTGAATCTACTCTTGTTTCTGATGTTCCTCCTCCTGCTTTCTAGGAGCCTTGGGGTGCACTTCTCCAAAGTCCGCTCTCTGACCTTGGACTCCTGGGAGCCAGAGTTACTGAAGGTGAGGGAGTGGTCAAGCGATTGTTGTCACTTGGCCAGGGAGTTGCTACCTCCACCTGGAAGGAGAGAATAGGGGGGACTAATTTGAGTATTTTCTCCATCTCTCTCATTCTCTGTTGACTGAATTCAGCTAATGTGCGAGCTGGGGAACGCCACCATCAACCAGATCTATGAGGCGAAGTGTGAGAACCAGGGCCTAAAAAAGCCAACCTCAGGGTGTTCTCGGTAAGTATCTCACTCCTCTTGCCCAAGGGCTCTGGACATGGGGTCTTGCAGGCCTTGTCAAACAGGAGCTTCACAGATTAACTGCGCCGATCTTTACATTTTTTTGTATAAATGGATCACTAATTTAAGGGTTCAAAATGATTTGACTATTTTAATCGAAACTCCGACTCCCCGGACACACGTATATTTTATTACCAGCTGACGTTATCGATCAGCTCAGATTACATAACGTTCTAACTTTATAGGAAGCCGATTTTTGGCCATGTTTCTAAACGGTGCTATGACACTGTCCGGCGGAGGAAGATACTTACAACCCATTCACTGCAAGGTGTCTTCCTGTCCTAGAAGGTGTCTTATGATAGAGCGCTACTAAGTAAATATGAGCGTTTGTCTTTGCTGCGATATGTTTTACTCCTGTGTGGTTTGTTATTCTTTCCACTTTGGTATGTATTTCTCCCATTTTCCCCTGCGTTTCTCTGTAAATGGACTCGCTTCCCGTTTTCAGACGTGCTGCAGCAAAGAATGTATAACTTAAGATGACTCCGTTGGTGTCGTAGGGACCTCAGGCACATTGCTTTGCAGCATTTTGCCTCTTCTCCAGGGGTGGCCAACTCCAGTCCTCAAGGGCAATCAACAGGTCTGGATTTAAGGATATCCCTGCTTCAGCACAGGTGGCTCAGTCAGCGACCTGTGCTGAAGGGATATCCTGAACACGTTGGCTGGTGGTGGCCCTTGAGGACTGGAGTTGGCCGCCCCTGTGCTAGAGTAAAGAACAAGCTAAAATTCTCTGTTACACAATCCCCTTTGTTCTTTCAGGCAGGACAAAGAGGTGTGGATAAAAGCCAAGTATGTGGAGAAGAAGTTCCTGAAGAGGTTGGGAAGTGTTCCGATAGTAAATGAGAGGAAGCCCCAGCGATGGAGCGTGAAGAAGTGTCAGCGCAACAACAGCGCCACCAAAGGGCCATCTTCCCGCAGAAAGTACAGACACGAGGCAGGGAACGCGTCTCCAGCCATGCTCTCCTCAGGTAAGGAGATGTTCGGGCTGCCTTACATAAGACGTGTCCCTACACATGGACACACACACCACACACACACACACACACACACACACACACACACGCATATGCACACACACACACACACACACACACACGCATATGCATACACACACACACATATATATATATACACATATATACACACACACATCTACACATACACATCTACATATACACATCTACATATACACATACATACACACACACACATACATACACGCACACACACAACACACATACATACACAAATATATATATATATATACACACACTTGATTTTCTCTACTCATTATACTCCTTTTCATGCTGGTCCGTTTCTCCGGACAGCTGCCACCCTGGAGCGCAAGTTCCGCCGGGATTCTCTCTTCTGTCCGGATGAGCTGGACTCCCTCTTTTCTTACTTTGACACGGGATCCGGGCCACGCAGTAAGTATACATCGCACGACACTGCTCTTCACTATCCAGTCGTTGCTTCCCCCCCCCCCCCCTATTCGTTGCATTTGAGGTTCATGTAGGGCCGCTCTAACTCTTCATTGCTGTGGCAGCCAGCTCAGCATGGCTCTGACGCGCTTCGCACTTACCTAGGGTTATCACGGGTACAAAGATTTAGGAGGAAGGGAATCAATGGGGTTTGCTCCAGTGTTGCTCTTATACCAAAAATGCCCAATAAATTGGGTTATTTTAACCCCAGGGGAGATAACCTTTTCTAAACTATGCTGAGTCATATTAGCTAACAAAATCTCAAGTCTCTCCCACCGCAAGCCTAATCAAAGTAACCCGCTCCAGTTCCGATTTGCATTACCTTGGGCTATTTTCTTTCAAACTTTCCAAGCTGTTTTGATTTATTTTGTTTCTCAGAAATCGCTAAAGTGCTGAGCACACATTATAAATAAGTTATGGTGGGTAAAAAAGTGCCAAAAAACCCTCCACCGTATTGCATATAGCGCAAATAAAAACATCACGTGTGAGCACATTCGCATGTCTCAGACAGGTCTGCGACCCCTGCTTTTCCCCATTATCTCCCAGCATGCAGTGCTTCCACTGCAGCCAGGGATTCTGGGTAATGACGTGCAAATGAGCACACAGGGTCACCTTTTGCTTCAAATCCATTTTATGGCCCCCTATAAGCTTATGCCTGCCGCAGTGCACAGCTTTTAAACACACCTCGCTTAAAGCGTTGACAGAAGTTCAGTTGTCATCAAGGTTTATCAATGTCTACCTGGGTGCCGTGCTTATATGCAGTGCCACACTGTCTGTGACGGATTTCCCATGAGGCCCGATAGGCTCGGGCCTGGGGCGGCCTACATTGGCGCTTGCTGCCTGCGCATGCGTGGCCGGCAACGTGACGCCCCATACAGTGTCTCGTTGCCATGGCAACAGGGCGGCGTGGCGTCAAGTGACGCTGAAGGAGAAGGGTGGCACCATTTAAGTGCCTACGGGCGGCATTTTTTGGAAATCCGCCACTGCACACTGTGTATTCGAGTCTTCGTGCAGCCAGTCAGGTTCTTACATGCGATTGCTGGTGTTGTAGTCACGCAACTGATCTATCCAATGGACGATGAATAGCAGGGATGGGAAGGGGTTAAAGTGACGGCCTTGCATAGACGAGCTTGTAAGTTCGATTCTAGCCTCAGCGAGTTGCACTCTGCTTGGCCTTCGATCCGTTCATCTCTCCGGGACTCCGGGTTTAGGAAAGTCATACGTCTCTGTTCTCTTTTTATGGAGATTGTTCCGCAGATCAGATCTCCCAAAACACAACGTTCCGCCTCGGGGGTGGCTGCATGAGTAGTGTAATTGCAGAGCGCTTTGCAATGGAAACACACTAAAACTATAAATATAATAATATTATTATTTCTGTGACCGTGCCCATCGCCTTCCTCTTAGGTGCCGGCCAGCTTCCCGCGCAGCACCCCCTGTTGGCTGCACCGTGGAATGGCAGTGGCGCTGAGCCCGGTGACAGCGCTATGCCGTTCCTCCCCGACGGAGGTAAGGTCAGCGGTAAGAGAGAGCGATACACACACAAGAGAAGGGGGGTGGGTGATAGAGCGGGGGGGGGGGGGGGGGGTCACACTCCAAACCCTGCACACACATGTAATTTCCATCCCGAACAGCCTTATTTAGTAGTGAATAAGTCCCTGTGTGTTTAGGTTAGCTATAAGATGCGGTTAGAACAGTGTCGGCACACTGTAGTCCTCAACGGCCACCAACAGGTCAGGTTTTCAGGATATCTCTGCTTCCGCACCGGTGGCTCAATGAGTGACTGAGACTGAGCCACTGATTGAGCCACCTGTGCGGAAGCAGAGATATCCTGAAAACCTGACCTGTTGGTGGCCGTTGAGGACTGGAGTTGGCCACCCCTGGTTTAGAATAAGCAGGTAGAATATTCAAGTCTAGCCACAGCTGAACGACCTACTTTATTTCCCTGTCTTCCTCCTATTCATTCCACATTAATGGGTGTATACGGCATTAGCCCTGGGGTTGGCTAAGACATGGATAAATGTTCTGAACATTGGCCGAGCATATTAGGCATGCCTACTATATTAGTGGCTTTGTTTCCGTGGTGCTCTGCGCTGTACTTCAGTCATCAGAAGCAATTGGTGGACTATTGTGTGGGCATATTTAAAGTGCCAGCAAAGTGGGTGGGCTGAACTGCTAGCAATGTGTGCAGTTGGACGGGAGTGATCATTGAATCAAAGGACTGCACTGGGTTCTGAGACCCCCAGAAAAGGAAATACACAACTTGGTGAATTTGTGGGCAGCCACCATTATATCTGACTTCGCACAAGTGTCCGAGACATCGGTCATCAGCTAGTTGGTTACGAGTACAAGACAACGTGTACATGAGAACTCCCCAAATAAGTCATTTCCCCCAGGTGCTGACATCTGCTGCAGGGCATATTCCCACTGGCATTCGGTTTGCCCCGAAGCGCTGACGTCCTGGTGTACCCTACAATGTTAGAAACCCGGGGAATGGTTGAGCAGGCGTCTCTAGCGAATGCAATGGTTTTAACACTCGCAGGGGGAAGAGTTCTGCAGAACCACACGTGTTCACTATAACAACCTGGATCGGTGGTGCCGAATCTGTATCTATACTATTCCCAGTATATTAGGAAAAGAAGGGTGGGGGGGGCCGTGTTGGTCCTTTCTTCCATGTAGTAACACAGGAGGGAGAGGGAGGAGGGGGTATGATACCTTTTTATTGCACCAACAATTAGTTGGAATGTTACAAACTTTCAAACCTCTCAGGGCCCTTCATCAGGTGTTATGGGAATTAATAGTAGTATTCTGAGTATCCTACGCTCTCATACCACGTAAAGCAGAGAGCAGCAGTCTGCTCAAATCCTACCACTGAGGTTTTATGGAAACGTGCAGACGTTTGCTTGGGAGCCACACATTTGGGGCTAGCACCCTTTTGAGACACGGTCTCTATTTGTGTCTGCTGTGTTGTATATTTTGCTTGGGGAAATACCGCTGCTGCCCGCAATTTTAGCTTTGCGTCCTTGTATTAGCAGCTGTCTATTTTCAGTGGTTTTAGTGGAGTGTTTGTGTATTGTGTGTGTGTTTGTGTATTGTGTGTGTTTGCGCCCAGAGCTGTGTGTGGAGTAGGATTGCTGTCTGATTGTTAGTACACACGCTTCAGGAACTGCTTTGTGTTCTTGCGTTGCTGTCTGTGCTGCAATAAGTGCCAGGAATATAGCACAGCATCCCTGGCACTTCTGGCAGCAGAGGGTTTCCAATGTGAAATGCTGAGACCCGGCTGTATACTTAAATGCAACACAGCAAATCTGTGACACGTCGTGGGGTTGCCAGGTGTCCAGTATTGAACCGCACTGTCCTTTATTTGGACGCTCTGTCGAGTAAGAAATGAGAGGTAATACTGGACATGTGTGTGTCCGGTATATTCTCTATGTACATAGTGAGCTGACCGGCTTGGGGGTCCACGGGATTTCCCCGAGCAGGGAGAGAGCGGGGCTGTTGATAGGGGGCTGGGAAACTTCCTCCATGTCAGGACTCTGGGGGTGGGGCCACGGAGAGGAGGAAACAGCATGGAGTGTAGACAGGTGAGAGGGTGTGTGTGTGTGTGTGTGTGTCTCAGTCGCGTCACACCTTTCACCATTGTGTCCAGTATTTTTGGAGAAGTCACCTGGCAGCCCTAGACACATGTTCTCTGTGCAAGGCATGTTATGTGTGTTCTCTGAGCCCCTTCTCATTCTCTCTCTGCCTCTCAGCGGTCTGTGCATTAATATGAGTTTGCTGTGTATCTTGTTGGCCCTGCAGGTTTAAGCAGTGACAGCGGCCTCGGGGGTAGCACGGACGGCAGCAATGACATCCTAGTTTTTGGTTCTGTGGTGGACAGTGTCACAGAGGAAGGTGAGTGACCCTTTCCCACGTGTTAAAAGTGAATTAACCCCTTTTATGTCTCTAAATACTGTGCGCCTTTCAGGACTCCCTGATATTTTCCTCGTGAACTGACCCCATATACACCACACATGAAGGACACAATCTCTCCTAGTGCAGTATTGTTTCCTTATACACACCTTTACCTCTGCACCCCCATCTCCAACCCACGCAGCAGTGTTACTGCTTGTATTACAGTATCCTCCGCAGCTCCATAACTACACCTCATATAACCTTGATATTACACCATGCCCAAAACACGTCTACCGCTCCACATTCCTCTTCTGCATTTGGAGATTGTCTAAAAACAGGGGAAACAATTGTGTGCATGTAAAGCCTGGTAAGGGGAGCCAAGCGGCCCCCAACTTGTAGACCTCGGAAGGTAGGTGGGAATAGAGAATATGAAATAGTCTAGAAATACCAGTAGAAAAAGATGCACCATAGTTGGTGAACATCATTGCCGTGATGGGGTAAATGCAGCGAAAGAACTCTAAAACCCTGCAGAACTGACACAACAATCATCTTAGATTTGGTATTGTCTGCTTCAAGAGGGAGTAGGAAAAACAGGCTGACCAGATGGATCAAATATTTGCAGTCAATTTCCAGAATTTGCGTCATCCTGATCATCTAAAAAAATAAAAAAAATACACGTCTTTTGCTGTGTGTCTCTCAGTGCGCAGTCCCTTGTCTCTAACCTGTGTTTCCTGTTGGGATTTCAGAGTGCCAGGTCTCCGAAGAGTCGAGTGGGGAGGCTGAGACAGAGCAGGAGCCGTCTGACCCAGAGGACCTGCAGGAGCTGCACCCGGGGCTGTTGATGTACAAGGCGTCACATGCCAGGAACCTGCCCGTTATGGCTGCAGCTCTGGCTAACAGGGCCGATGTGAACTGGGTTAATGACGAGGATGAAAACAAGACCCCGCTCATCCAGGCTGTGATCGGGGTACGCATCGGTAGCCTCCTTTCCTGCGAAACAGATAGGTTCTGCAAATACCGGCTGCTAAGACAATAAGACATACCTGGGGTTTGGTTACCATCAGCAATCCAAACCTTTTGGGCTTCAGATCACAATCATCCGATGACGAAAGGGATAAACTAGAAGAGATTCTAGAGCTAAGCTGTAGAGTGAGGAAACTGAGCAGACTTAGGCTAAGGTCCCAGTACCTCCGCTGCACGCGCGCCCACGAGGCTGGCGGCGCGTGCAGCTGATTCCCCGGTCTGCTGGGAGCTGCAGACCAAATGACGGGGGGGAGGCGTGACGGGGGCGCGGCCGTGACGTCACCCGGCAGGTTCGCCCTCATTGGCTGAACTGCCGGGGGGCGTGGCTTAGCGCTCCATCGCGACTCCTGATCACAATTCTCTTGCGAGCAGGAGTCACTGTCGGCAGAGCGCGGCGCCTCCCTCTCGCAGCGGGCCCGGTCCCATTGTGCAGCGGCTATTGTCCCTGCAGCGTCCCCAACAGCGGGCGCTGCAGTAGCCAGCGGGGACCTGGCCTTAGGTTACCAGTTTGTGATGAAGGCGGTCTCTATGGTTCTGAGACGATTGGTGGCATATACCAATGTTACATATAAGCAGATGAAACAGCATGTCAGTGGGGTATCAGATAACCATCTTCCTTTTTAATAAAAATATATTTTCTAACATAGCACTTGCAGGGCGCATCTCACTGACCATAAAATGTACAGGTACAATAAGACTTTGCCCAAAGAGTTTATATTCTAATTCTAGACACCGGCTGATAAAGGGACATGCCCCAAATCACTGGCATCGGATTATGACCTTGAGTTCACCCGCATGGCATTTACCAGTAGGGCACCTTTATGAGTACTTCTGTATTTCCATGCTCTGTGTTTTTGGGGGGGTGGGGCGGAACAGGCAGGGGGAAGAGTCCACCGTGCGTTTTTACTAGTAGGTTGATTGTAATTCAATGTTTACCTCCCCCCAGGGCTCACTCCTAGCCTGCGAATTCTTGCTGCAGAACGGGGCGGATGTGAACCAAATCGACATGAGAGGACGAGCACCTATTCATCATGCCACATATCTGGGACACACTGGGTAGGTGCCGGGAGGTGCATCGGAGAATGGGGCAACATCTGCATGGTAGCCAGGGATGAACAAAAATACTCACTCCCCTTATAACCGAATGGCAACTAATAATGTAGCTTCAGTGGCATTAATGGGGGGAGGGAGCTGATGAAAGTCAAGAGAATATTACATTGGCTCAGAGATTGAGGGATTATATTAACCCTTTTTGGAATGCCCTATGTGCACGGGTATATGCTTCAGATGACCTGTTTAATATCCATATGCAGTGTTTGTTGCCTCTTTGATCACATGTACCGCCTCGCAGGCTTCTGAGTGGGTTCGCGCCACTAGTTGGCTACCTCTGCTGAGCCTGTATTCCTGCTTCTAATGCATGGCTGTCCTTCCCCAGTCAGGTCTGCCTGTTCTTAAAGCGAGGAGCCAATCAGCATGCAGTGGACGAGGACGGACAGGATCCCCTAAGCATCGCCGTGCAGGCCGCCAATGCAGACATCGTCACTTTGTGAGTGTCTTCTCTTTGACCACCATCTATGACTGTGGTAGGCAACTCCAGTCCTGAAGGGGGCAACCACCAGGTCAGGATAACCCGGCTTCAGCACAGGTGGCTCAGTCGAAGACTGAGCCTCTGATTGAGCCAACTGTGCTGAAGCAGGGATATCCGAAAAATCTGACCTGTTGGTGGCCCTTGAGTATTGGATCTGCTTACCCCTGGTCTATGTGAACATTGTTCAGCCTTGTTTTACACCTTCATTTCTGATGTTTATAGAGCAAACCCAAAGCTTAGCCTTACCTCACCGTGGTCGGTAATCGGTAAAGCGCGGTGTGGGGTATCGTGCCCGGTTTGGCGGTAACCGCCATTCAAGTCATCGCGCTTGGATGACTCCCGGCCTACGAGTCCTATGTGCTGAAGTAGGACTCAAGATGTGTTAAAACGTATCCACATTGAGTTATATTGCGCTTGTAACATCGTTACTTTGCAGCTGCTCCTCCCATCACCATTCATTAGTAAAGTCATAGCACATTAATTAAAGTGTTTAGCGGTTGAGGGATTAAGTTAACCGATCTTTGTGAAAGACTTCTTGGGGCAGAAATGTTTCTGTCCTTTCACTCGTGCTCCTGACTTCTGGTCATCCCAAGATACCCACCCAGTGCAGGGTTTGGACATGGCTATAGTCCGTGGTTGACAAATCACCAAAAAATCTACTCGCCACCTAGTACCAAACGTGTGCTGCTGGGGCCAATATTTACTCGCCCGGGGGTTAAATCCACTCGCCCGGGGCGAGCAAATGTATAGGTTTGTCGAACACTGGGTATAGTTACAGTAGAACCCCAGCCGCTGTGGGTTGTGAACCTCCTAACTTTGGTGGATTTCTCAGGATAATCAACAGATGGATGACTCAACCTTTGATGAAATGGACTTCCTCCTCCCACCAATGTGTTGATTTGCTACCCTACGATATCATCCATAGGTGCATCTTCCAAAACCATATAACTTGTGTCATATTCCATTACTGTGGGAAGGCCACCTCCAGGAGCAGGTTTTTAAGTTTATAATCCTGATATAATCTGCCCTAGAATTTATCCGCTGCGGGAACCTTTACAATCGGCCTCTTACTCTGTTTCGGCTCAGCACCAGTTCATTAAAATAGCCGCTTTATGTATTCAACACTTTAATTAAGCGGAGGTCGCACTTGGAGCATACCAACTGCTGCAGCTTCACGATTAACTCTGTTTTGCCTGCCGGCTTCTGGTCTGCCAAGGAGACTGGATCTCCATCGTGGCCACATGCATCCTCGTCATTTGTAAGACTGTGTCAAAGTTGCCACAGGAGACAGGAGCATCAGCTCTTTCGTGCACCCTAAAACATTACAAATACTGGAATATATAGTGTCTCGGAGCAGGTAGCTTTTAAATAGAGAAGACAACAGGGAATGACAGAAGTGATAGTCCACTTACACATTGATCAAGGTTTCAGACAGCAGCAAACGTCTCGTTCCAGGAGGAATTGCACCAAGGGGGCCTTTAGTTTTTCATCATATCTTATATATTTCTCGCTCAATCTCCATGAAAATGGGCACAATTGTAGATCGGTTCTGTAGATTAACACTGTATAAGAAGCATAATGTAGACAATCAACTGATGTCAACTAAATTGATGTGACTGTATTATGTCAACAAGTACGGAATATGCTGCGGTAGGTTCATGCTCATTAGCCGAGAAATAGGAGGTTTTTTCCTTCTTAGCTTGTAAATGTGTTAAACTGGTGTCATCTAATCTGAAACATTAACATTCGTATAAAGTTTGAGTTTAAAGTGTGTGTTCAAAATTGTCCTCTTTCTGCTGCAACGCGCGCCCGAAGACGAGAACGCCGATGTCTTATTGCATAATCGATAACGCGCTGATCCCACTCCCGGACGATACGTTGTTTTATGAATTAGTTTGTTCAGTCCTCTTACAGACCGTCCTTTATCAGGAGACATTTCATATAAGCGTTTTGACCATAATTCTCGCGCTGTCTCAAGCACTTGACAACGCGCTGATCTTCTTCGCTACGCCATTTCGGAACTATACACTTGATGAGGTCATCGCGCCCGTCACCAATTCCAAAGAATATTTATTAGATTATCAAATCATTCTTACATGTAATTATCTACCGCGACAGACCCAGAATTTCTCCCATTTTCATGAACACGGAGTGATTTTTCTGCAAGATATGATCAAAAATAAGAGGGGATTTCCCGTTTTTCTCGGAACACGGCGTGTTACTTTTTGTTTTAGGTGTGCATTGCAAATAACTCTTGACGACCCAAGCGGGCGCAGTCAAGCATTAACCCTGTCCTTGCCTCTCCCACCCAGGTTGCGACTTGCCCGGATGAACGAGGAGATGAGGGAAGCAGATGGACCTTTCGGACTACCAGGTCAATATCCCAGCAACAGCCCAACTGAGCAACAGTACAGGAAGTGCATCCAGGAATTCATCTGCCTTAATATAGATGAGTGTTAGTCAGACAGACAGACAGACAGACAGACTCCTCTGGCTCCTGCTTGAAGGAGGTGCAGCTGACCCCTCCTTTGAACTCTACAACACTAGCTGGTCTTTGGCACCCTTTTGGAAACCTGCATGGGGATTGGCTCCTGGCACCAGGGGAGGGATGGATTACATGTGAACCCGTGGGCACGACTAAACCAAAATTTTGGAGGGGTCCGGACCAATTTTTTTTATTTTTGTCCTCATCCCTGCCCCAGCAAAATGAAAGCTGGGATGATATTTCCAGATTCTATGTACTGTTTAGCACTTTTTTTTTTGGAACTGTAATTATAATGAGCTCTTACATAGGCAAGATCACAACGGACACTGAGGAGACTGAGGCAGTGAGATTACCCGTGGCTCGTCTGCCTCTTCAGTGCCTGGTTGTATGTGTATTTGGGGATAAACGGGAAGTGACTACCAGCTGAACCCTGTGAAAGGTCCTAAGAAGTTCAGGGAGGGCAATGAATACCAAGGAACTGGTTTGCGTCTGCGGTTTGGGGGGGGGGGGGTTAAAGTATTCCTGATTTTACGCATTAAGGGGCTCCCCTGAACGAGCAACCAGAGCCGTGGCCCTTCTTCCATGAACGAGAAGTTGGGGTGTGGCGCTTGGCGGAAGGGGGCGACTTCTGAGCAGATTAGTGTTTGCTGTAATGCTGCGGGGTGGCGGCGTTCTCCGATACCCACATTCCAAGCACTTTGCTATGTTGAGGTTGTCTGATTCCTGGTGCTTTTTTTTTAGTGTGATAAATAGATACAAGATCCTTCAGCTTCCCCTACCCTTCTTCAGCTATTTTGTCCTGTGTCTCAACCCGTTCACTGGCTGAGAATGCAAGAACGATTCAGAACACAGCGGGAATCCCTGCTACTTATTGTGGGTCTGTGATCAATGCGTAGCCGTCCTGCCCTCCATCTAGCTTAAGCACCAATAGGAAGTTTTAAGAAACCTCCTATTATTAATTGAGAGTAGGGTAGGCATCTCCATCTAATGGTTTTGCAACTTTCCACATCTTTATGTCTTGGTTGTTCTCCCGTAGGGTTATCGAAGACCATTAGTTATGCCCATCGCAGCCGCAAAACGTGTTCGCTGCCAATTCTAGCAGCGTTGCTGTCATGAGCACCACCATCTCGGCAGTGAATGGGTTAAAGGACCCGTGTTAACAATCCCCTTCATAGGGAGTCAACAAAGTGCACTAACTACATTTGGGGAAGCCAGCTGTGTTATACAGGCCGTTACTCTGGTTGAGCCCCCAACAGCAGAGATGCAATGTAGGGGGCTTTAACAGAGTCTCCACCCAGATACGAGTTTAATCACAGGCGTTCCCAAGTGCATGCCTATGTCACTTCTAGTGCTATGCAATTCCATTGTGTGAAGAGATCAGGAAGTCAGGGACACACAGAGAGGACTGTTAAATACCTGGGGACTAATCTTCACCAATGCCTGATCTTGTCATCAGTTGTCCAATTCGCATCTGCTTAGACTAGAGTCATTTATTCACACCCATCCTTTTCCACGGGGCTCTTTAGAGCTTGATTGATGAAACCATCTTCAGTGTAGGGTCGCCCACCCCGAAGTTGGGGATTGTCTGGTTATAACCTAGGATCGTGCTGTATCGTTATAATAGCCTCATAACCTCTCAAAGGCTTATCAAAGCCTTGGATGATAACGAGCACCTTATGCCCACCACACCTGCCAGTTGGCTTGTAAGGTGAAGTGGAGGAGATGGCAGCCCTCCTCCCCAGAAAAGTACCCTCCTTAAAAATAATTACTATTCTAGTTTTATTGCTCACTATAAAACATGCAATAATGATGTAATCATATACTCGCCAAATAATTAAATAAGTAGGAATGGCAGCCATATTTTATTAGTCTCCAATGGCCTCGAACATTCATAAAGATGTCTCCTGAGTCCCATATCAAAAGAACCACTGTAAATAGCATTGAAAGGGTCGCTAAAGATGTACACCACCAGGCAGGGTGTACCACTGCCATACGGATCTCACAGAGCTGTGGATTAAGGATCCCGTGAATCACTTGGCTAATATGTTTCCTAATCGCAATCCAATCCATGAGCAGAAAAATCAGGACAGCCAAACCAGGATGCACTGCCAGGCAGAAGCGTGGGCTTCTCATGCTAACCACAGACCAGCGGGACGCCCTCTGTGCAGGGGAAAAGGTGCTATCTTTATTTGGAGGTTCAAACATATGGCCATTTTTTGCTACTTTCGGCCCTCAGGATTTCTTACACTCGGTAACAGGAGTTTATTTCGGACTAGCCACAGGGGCATTTAATGAAGGGTAGGCTGCAGTCACCAGAGGAAAGCTAGCTATGAACTCAAGCCAGAGTCAACACTCCGATGCATCCCGTCGTGTCCTGTCTACACAGGATCCACCCTATCAGTGCAGGAGAGGAGGTAGAATGAGTTTTTGTCCTCTTCTGCAGGAGTGACGAGGTTATTATTTTCTGGTAAAAGCTGTACATTTTATGTAAAGGAAAAAGTAAATACTTGTGCACTTTTCCTCCTTCCAGTATGGGAGAGGCGTGTGTGCGCGCGTGTGTGTGTGTGCGCGCGCGCGTGCGTGTTTTTATTTGAGTAAATGTGACTTGGTAAGTGAAATGTATTTTTTTTTTTTTACTTATTTAATTTATTATAGTTTATGCCAAGCGGAACAGTTGAATGCAGGCAGATTAAATACAGTGGACATACTGCCGCAAAAGGTTTTTTTTTTTTTTTTATCACCCCCCCTTCCCCCTACTCCCCCATTATAAGAAATATTATTTCGTGGAAAACCCTACTTGCCTTTCCCTCTGCTGCGTATTGAATGTGTGTGGGACACAGCATGTGTCACTGTGGGGAATGGCTAAGCCTCTTTCTGAAGAAGAGACCTACAACCAGCGTGGGCATCAGCTGAATTCTACATTGCTCTGAAGGCTTCTTGGTAGTGTAGATCAGGGGGTGCTGAACTCCAGTCCTCAAGGACCCCCCCCCCCCCCCCCCCCCCCCCCCCCCCCAGAACAGGTCAGGTAGTCAGAATATACCAGCTTCAGCATAGGTGGCTAAATCTGACCCTCTGAGCCAACTGTGCTGAAGCATGGACTGATAAGGACGGGAGTTGAGCACCCCTGGTGTAGATGTTAATGGCACATCTTCTATATTCCAACCTTTATGTACATTGATTATTGTCGTTTGGCATTTGGCTGGATGGATGTCACACCCTGGAATGTGTTGATTTGTTTTTATAGGGGAGTCTCGCGAGCCCTTCCAGGGGCACATCGTCTTCTTACTTTTTTTTTCTGTAGAAACTGGAAATCTAACCTCTTCTTTGGGAACTTCTCTTTTTGGATAGGGATGTTTTTATCCCAATTGTACGATTCATTTTTAAGAACGTTTTGACACTCTTCTGACATATATTTCTGGTCTTTTCCTGGTCGCCTGACTTTATGGGAGTGATCACGGGGATGTTAAAACGTCTCATTGAACATACATACCTTAGAATCAAGCTCTTATCCTACTACTGGATGGATTTGACCAATGTTGCCGTCAGTCTTGTGTCTAATGGGTTAAGGAATGAACCACTCTGTTGCCAGGGGGCGTGCAAGGCATTTGTAAAGCTATAGGGTGCTAGCTCCTTGGCAGCAATAGGGTTAATGGCGGTAATCACTCCATCTCTCGCTTGGCAGGTATAAACATTATACCACCATCAATACTACAAGCAAAGAATGGTGGGTAGGCGTGTTGGTCCTTTCTTCCATGTAGTAACAAAGGAGGGAGAGGGAGTAGCGGGTATGATACCTTTTATTGGACCAAAAATGAAGTTGATATGTTACAAGCTTTCCAACCTCTCAGGGTCAGGGTAACCCGATGAAGGACCCCGAGAGGTTCGAAAGTTTGTAACATCAACTACTTGTTGGTCCAATAAAAAGGTATCATACAGTACCCCATACTCCCTCTCCCTCCTGTGTTACTACATACACACTATCAGAATTCATATCTGAAGCCTCTGAAGAAAAGTTATATTTACCATGTGCTGTTAGGAAGGGATGTAAGGAAATATTGTTTCAAATTCAATTTCCCCAGGGGGATGTTTACAGAAAGGCTTGCTGTGGTTTTCAGTTTATTTTTACATTTGTATTTATTTTGGGGGGATTCTGGTGCAATCTAATTGAAGGTTTGTATTATGCATATTTTCCCTTTTAGCGGGAACTAAAAGGATGACTGTTATTGTTTCATCCTTTTCCTATACTACAGTTTCTTCAAATACTTTTTCCTATAGCACTTTTTCATTTGAAATCGAAGGAAACATAACCTTTTTAGGATCTTGCATTGCTGGCCTCCCCATCACTGAGATCACTCACATTCACACTCACGAGCTCACACACCACACACACACACACACACACACACACACACACACGCTCAAACAGTAGATTAATTTTCCGTGTGTTACACAGAACAGTTTTTTTAGTGTTTCAGTGAGATTTGCTTAGATTTTTCATTCCATTATATAGTGAAGTAAGATCTAGATCACGAGTGACCAACTCCAGTCCTGAAGTGCCACCAACAGGTCATGTTTTAAGGATATTCCTGCCTCAGCACAGGTGGTTCAATCAGTAGCTCAGTCAATGACTGAGCCATTGATTGAGCCACCTGTGCTGAAGAAGGGATATCCGTAGAACCTGACCTGTTGGTGGCACTTGAGGACTGGAGTTGGCCGCCCGTGATCTAGTTGCTATTGCATTATACTTTATAGTGTCAGTTTGAGCTTTACTACTTAAATATTATGGGGGAAATGGAGTTATGTCTCCATCAACCTTTCTTACCTCATTTGACATGTGGGGTGATCTAGAACTTCAGCTACTCACTCTTGGTTCTTCTTTATATTTACGAAAGCCTTGGGCTACCTAGAACCTTTTCACAAGCACAATAATTAGGGGGGTGGGATGCACACATAAAATGGTTATATGGTGTTTTTACCTGCTTATTGGGTCTTCTGTTTCCAGGAAGATCTGATTATCCAGCACTAGTAGGTTTAGCTGATAATACACCTGATTCCTCTGGGGTTCATGGGGGTACGAGTCTTCAATAAATATTTTATGTTCAGATAGCTCCGAAATGCAACACGAAAATGCTGCTTAAAATAATTTGAAGCAACAGTAATGCAAATATAAATCAATGTGGCTGGTTAAAGGGGCCGGGAGAAAGAAGTATGGGGCCCACTGATACGCATTCTGGTCCCATTAACCAGCAACAAAAAGCCGATTTCCCCTAACCCCTGAATGTTACCGTGACAGAGCTCCAATCAGAAAACACGACATACTTATTTTGTGTTTATTAATATTCCGAGGGCGTGTTC
This sequence comes from Ascaphus truei, assembly GCA_036426205.1. Taxonomy (NCBI): domain Eukaryota; kingdom Metazoa; phylum Chordata; class Amphibia; order Anura; family Ascaphidae; genus Ascaphus; species Ascaphus truei. The sequence continues at coordinate 79,163,302 of CM071572.1, forward strand.
CGTAGGAGTTGATTACTACCTGTGTATAGTTAATTGTGGCATCCGGTTAATTTGCTATTTTAGGACTATTTTATTTCAATAACCGCCTGGCCGGAGATTTCATTCCGTGAAATATGCATCATGCGCTCCATGCTTATAGGGGTGAAAAGATGCTCAAGGTCACTTTGCAGCAACATTTTGGAAAGCTTGATTCTTGACCTTGGCAGCTGAGGCTGTCCCTTGGAACGGATGCTAATTGCATGATGTGCTAGTTACACAGCTGCTACTTCTGGAGGCAAGTGAGGTGGGATATGCTGATGTTGTATGGCGTACAGTGAGTTTTGAACTGGTGTCTCTGTTCTGTCACATTCAGTTCTGCACCAAGGAGCAGTCTTGCTCAGCCGCGCCCGGCTTCTGTTTTGGAGCATCTTTGCGACTAAAGTATGACCGGTTCTGGTTCTGCTCAGCCTTTTTATCATTCGGAGGGAGACGAGTACCCGTTGTAATTGGGCAAACAACTAAAGCAATGTATACATTGTGTGTAAACCCGAGATCCGTTGCTATGCATTACTAGTACACACTAGTGTCTTCGCAAAGAAGGCGGTGCATTGCGTCCTGCCCACGTATATACTGTAACCTCTCCAAAGAGAAATGTCAGGGAGGAACATGTGCATGATGGGTTTGAGAGGCTGCACAATCCTGAGAACCCCCTCTCGCTGTAAATAAGCAAACACTTATGATACCTTTTCCCTTCCTGCTTACACCTCGGTGGTTCTCCTTCTTGTTTGCTTGTTCAACTTCTAGCTGTAATCTGTGAATATTCTATGTCATGATCCCTGTGCTATTTAAACCCACTGTTTCCAGATGGGCTTGTGGTTCTGCAGGTCTCTTGGCAGCAATGGGTTTTATATATATATATATATATATATATATATATATATATATATATTTATATATATATATATATATATATATAATGTGTGTGTGTTTTCACTGTTCTCTCAATCTTAAAAACACTGTTAATAAAATCATATTCCAACTCTTAGCTTGTTCTGCTTGGTTTCTGATTGCTGTCTGGCTTCTTAATATATTAACATCTTCACTGTGATTCTTACCTTTGGCTTCCCACAGGACTTCTTTCTGTGCTGGGATGTCTGCATGAGCTGTACCTATAAGGCCACTTCTATTTGACACATAAATAGCTTAAGGAGGCAATCCAAGCGGCTCCTTAAAGAAAAGAAAAATGTATTAATGTTTTAATATATGCAGCCTTTGATTACCTTTGTTGAAAACTACAGTAATTGCTGAAGCTGTCGATCGATTCGTTCTCCCGTGATCGGTCAGCAAAGATCCTGCTTCCCAGGGTTCACTAAATGGCGGCCTTTCTGTTTCAATCAATCCTTCAGTCAGTGTAACTCAGCAGCTACAATGTGTTCTTATATTACCAAAGTAACATTATCTATTGTTACAGTTTGTAGCTGAAAATGCTGGGAATAGTGGCAACACATTATCACAAACTGGAAAGTGTTGCAAATATCTTGCACTGCTTGGGAGGTGGGATAACACCTGCCATAGAAATCAAAGGATGCTCAGTGTATTAAAACTCATAAAAATGGCATTTAGAGTTTAACAAAAAAAACTAAATCTAAGTATTATCTAATACTACAGAACTGATTTATTTAATATAAATCACACTTGCATGCTATTGCATGAATTGCCTCTTTAACTCCAACCTGATGGTTTCAATAAGCAATCAAAACAAATGAACACCAGCCATATTAAAACTAATGCATGGCTGTTCTCATACGTGCACACTGCCACTCATCAGCACCACTTCTGTTGCTCTATTTAACATCTCCTCATGTCACTTGCTGATGTACAGTAAGTGGAGCCAAGAAGGTGCAAAGTACTGTACCCCGAAGCACAACCCTGACCGCCCCAATCCTAACGCCACTGTTAACGTAATGTTGCTCTAAAATAGCCTGTTTTTGTGCTTCATGCTGTACATATCCCCCTAAATCCATTGGGGAGGGAATGTGATGGATATGTAAAAACTGTTTAAAAATGGGGCGGCACTGTGTTTAAAGTAGTTTGTTTTAGTTTAACGTCCCTTTTTATTTTAGTCTTCTATTTCTACAACCATCTATTTCTTAAAGTCCACCAGCTGCAAAACGGGAGCAGAAAATGGCATCAGATTTATGAATGAAGGAATCCTATTGAAAACACTATCCTAAAACATCTGGTGCTATCCCTTTGCTCCAGTTTTGCTGCCGGGAGACTGCTTAACATCTCGCGCCCCCCGCCCCTAAATTCCTCACATTCTCCCTAGCAGTCTAGCTCCCCGGCATGATGCCCCCAAAGGGCAGTTACAGTGGTGGGTTTTTTGTTTCTTTGTTTTTATTTTTCACTCCGTTGCATTGCAGGTGACACCACTTATTTGGACATTTTCCGTGAATACTCCCACATGGCGTCCAACAACCCTGAGAAGCTGAGCCGGAGGAGCGTTCACTTCAGTCATTCCTGCAGATAGTGGGAAGCGAGAGATCATCCCCCCCCCCCCCTGCCCTGAACACAACCCCCCCGCCCCCCCTGAAAATCCAGCTGGAACTTTCTCCCTCCAGAATCCAACCCCTTTGTTGGGAGATGAACCTAAAGCATATGCAAATCATAACCAGCCCTGAACACTTAACAAGGGGTTCTCCAACTGTGGCCAATGGTCCAAGACATCCGAGCCCGTGGTGGTCACCGTAACCCTGCACAATTCCCTTCCGATGGTGCTCTCTTGCTGCCTGGCTTCCCTATCACTGTCCTTAGACCCAAGTTTCTGAAAGATAGGCCACAACAAGTGTATATAAATATATATTTATGGACAAAGCGGAGTCTACAGATGGTCGTCCTCCGAATTAATATTACACTGCAGTGGTCCGCGATTAGGAAACGATAACCCTTGGGTTAAAGCATTCATCTTTTCACTGTAAGACCTAGTTAAGAAGGAAACACTTTATTCCCTCGTGGAAATGAACATCCCGCGTTGCATAATGATGCGGAGTATACACTTTCAACACCGCAACACTTCCTTTTTAATGCTCCTTTCCCACTTAGATCATAACATATTTTTTTTTTGTAAACTGCCTTCACTTTTTCCTTTTTTCACGTACACGACGACCAATATCCGACAGCAGGTTTCAGCTTTAGAGAAATGTTGGGGATGACTCCCGTTTGCCCGTAACCGTACATTTAGACTGTCATTGTGAGCAACTGTGTTCACATGGGACTGGCTGGACGCAGTGCTGTACTGAGAATATTTTGGACACAAGTCCCTGGCTCTAGAAAACTATTTATTTTTGGTTGGGGGTGGTGATTTTGCCCAAGGTCACACAGAGGTGATGCTGCGATTCAAACGTCTTCAAACACAGTAACGTTGCCGCTCGACTTCTGCTACTTCCCAAATTGGCTGAAATCCCTCAACTATCCAATAAGCACGGCATTGTATATTGTGTATTCTCTGGATATAGTTGCTGTAGGCTTTTTGCACTTGGGCTTCTGAACCTACATGTTGAAAAGTGACTACATGTTCAGTTATTAAGCAGCTTGGTAAATGTGTTACACGTCACTGTATTTCTATTCCATACATCTTGCTTAGCTGGGTCTGGGATTTCAAAAGGGGGGAAAAAAGACATAGGACCAAGAAGCAAACCACTGGCAGACCTGCAATGTAGATTGTGTATTGTGTCTATCCCATGTATTTTTTTTTCTCTATTGGTGATCGGCAGCATTTTAGAGCAGGGGTGGCCAACTCCAGTCCTCAAGGGCCACCAACAGGTCAGGTTTTCAGGATATCCCTGCTTCAGCACAGGTGGCCCAGTCATAACCCCCCCCCCCTGTTCGTCTTGTGAGTCTAGTTTGTCAAATTTTTGGAAGGTTTATATAAAAAAATGAAGGATTTAAATATGGTGATATATTTGTAGACAATGGATGGTGTTACCATGTAAGATGTATCTCACCCAATAAAACCAAAGTTATAAAAAAAAAAAAAAAATATACATCTGAAATAGCTATATGAGTATAAATAGTCATCCCTAAGGCTGGGGCCACGGCGCCTTCTCCCGTGGGGAGGCGCGCGGAGGCTGAGGGAAAGTGGGTGCTTTCCCTGGCCATGGCGGACGGGCCGTGGGGGGGCGCTCCTAGTGATGTCACGGAGCTGGTTCGCCCTCATTGGGCGAACCGCTCACGTGACCTGTCCGTCGCGCTGATAAATCAGTTTGACTGATTTCTCACGCAACGCGCCCCCCCCCCGCTTCTACGCGCACGCGTCCGCACGCCACATGGATGAGAAGACTGCCTTAACGCAATCTGTTCGCTCAGCGTGCGGACCCATGTCCGAGGCCTAAGACTCTTAACAAGAAGATAATTCCTTGAGAGGTACCTATTTATGATAGGATTTTTATGGTAGCTCACAATTACTATGCTACCATACACAAATGGAGATCAACAGGAAACTCCCATCTAGTAACTAGGAAAGTATTATGATTGGCAAACGGTCAATAGTTTTTCTATTTCAAACGGAATTATTTATAGTAGTTTTAATACCCCAGGACATACGTGAAAACGAGAGGTAACTCTCAGTGTATTACTTCCTAGTAAAATATTTTATAAATAAATAAATAATATAAATCCTTTTTTCCTCCATCAAGCTTTCTGGTACCTTTTCTGCCCGCTATATAGGCTAAAAGGATCAAATACAAAGATGTATTGAATCTTTCTTGCTTTGGTCCACATTGATGGTTAAATAGTATTCCCATTCTTCTACACTGGCAGTCCTACGTTGTCCATGGAATCTCCTTCGCCCACGATAGCACAAAGTTCCACGTCGGATCTCATACTGGTCACTCATTGTGCTACTGTATAACAAGTGTACCAATATCTTCCCATAGTACCCAGCCTTTAACAAAGACAATACTTTGGTTACCAGTCAATGGAGTCCACCGGCATTCCTTGGCTGCTGGGTCCGCAGTGACAGCCGTAGTCAGTGAAGTTAGCCACGCCATAAATTACAGTAGTCACCTTAATCATGTCATCAAATTGGGCTGGGGTGCAGGTCACTATGGCTATAATGACTGCAAGGAGAAGTAAATCACTCAGTCAGTGTGTACTAGTTTCACATGCTTTAGAACAGGGGTGGACAACTCCAGTCCTCAAGGACCACCAACAGGTCAGTTATTAGGGATATCCCATGCACAGGTGGCTCAATCAATATCTCTGCTTCAGGACAGTTGGCTCAATCAGTGGCTCAATCTTCGACTGAGCCACTGATTGAGCCACCTGTACTGAAGCAGCGATATCCCTAATGCCCAGGCCCATATTTAGGCAAAGGCCTACTAGGCATGGGCCTAGCATGGCAAATTTCAAGAGGGCCAGTGCTGCGGTTACAGAGGCCCCCTCAACAATTAAACTGTTTGCCGGGTGGGGGGGAAAGGGGAGATGGGGAGGATAGCACGTGGGCCTCTGTAAAGGTCTCTTACCTCCTTCTGTAGTGTCACCCTCCTTCTCCTGTTGATGCCGCGACATCATGTGGTGACGTGTTGTCATAGAAACGCATCGCCACGTGACGTCGGGACACTGCAAGAGGAGGAGGCCAGGGCGGCAAAAAGGTAAGTGCCTATGGGCGGCAAAATTGTTAAACCGGCCTTGCGAAGACCTGGCGCCTGCTGATGGTCCTTGACCACTGGAGTTGGCCACCCCTGCTTTAGAAGGTCATTTGTAGTATCAGGTACTCACCGCAGGTCAGAGTCAATCCTACTAGAAGATGCTTTCCCATCTTGAGGCCTCTGTGTCAGCTGAAGGGTCTGTCTGTGTCCTCGCATCTCCGTCTTTATATACACTGCCCTCCACCAGCAGGTCCCTTTGTTCATTCATCATAATTATACAGCGCGGCTACAACCAAAATTAGTAGGGAAAGTAGAAAAATAAGACGACATCCTTTATTAATATTGTTCTTTGATAATAGGTTGGCAGAGCACGGGGTTAGTCATTCAACTGTTATAATGCAGGTCTGGGCACTATTACACAGAAACTCCCTTTGCTATCAATGGCAGTTGCTATATGAAAGTGCCCCGATCAGCACTATCAAAAATGAATAACTAACCCCTTTAGACTCTAACATGAGTCATTATTGGTGAATTTAACCCTTCTAAGCCTGTGTTATAAAGAATTTTATTAATATGGGTGTTAAATTATTCGTCAGTAGTTTAATTTGCCCTTTAAGAGCCGTACATGATGTCGCCCTGCTGTTAACCGCCCGGTTGATGGGGCTAGCAACACATTGATCTTACCAACGAATATTGGAACTGGAAGTCACATTTATTAGCTTCTCAAATTTAGGAAGAGAAGTCTGCTTATGAAGAACACGAAAACAAATATCATGGATTATAAAATACATACAAGTCTGCTTGACGGGTACAGGTCTGATTGAGAAATAAAGCAGCTTTTAGAAAATCATTATCGTGACCAGTTTTAAGATTGCTGCATCAATAAAGCCGTGGACTTGCCCGTTCGTGTGATATTATGTATTGCAATACGATAAGTGAAACACAGACAACAGCAGTGCAAGTTTGTTTCCATGTCAGTCTGCCCTTCTTAAAACACTTCTCATCCATTCAGTAGGTGCAGAAAGGGTAACTTTTTTCACAAGACACCCATGATTCCTTGAAAAAGATGTCCCTGACCAATCCTTCTGAGTACCAATATATGAAAGAAGTGCATAGTTGTATTTTATATCAAAATACAGAAGAGCATATTAAGTCTGCTATTTTTCTGATGGTTCGATTACCAGCAAGCAACATCGCCACATGTTATAGATTGCCAGTGTGATCATGAAAGCAATGTTGTCTAAGGCTAAGCCCATGCTGTCGCAGACCGCGCGTCGCGATCACATTGCCTTAAGGCATTGATTGCGCCCATAGACTGCGCAGGCACGCGCGACAGAAGGGGGCGCGCATTGCGTAAGGAATCAGTTGAAACTGATTTCTCGGCGGGATGGGCAGGTCACGTGAGAGGTTCGCCCAATGAGGGCGTATGGACTTAGCCTAATGAAGCAGGGAAGGGGTTAACCTTCTAGACAATATTTCTATCTTTGTCAGTCCCTGTCTCACTGCCTCGGATTATTTCCTCTCTGTTCCACAGATTGCTACTATTAAACTCCTGTATTTACAGATGAATTAGGTAGCTTGTCTGTGTGGCCATAAAGAAAGGGCGTGGGACGATACATAGACAATGCTATTCTGTGCCTTGCTGGCATTCTGTCAGAACAAAATTCTACCCTCTAATACTACATAACTATTAATGATAGTATGGTAGCAAGTAGGATGAGACAAAGATAAGAGTAGGGAGTTCAGTATATAATAGACACGATTGAGATAACTTACTTTTATCCTGACTTCAAAAACTCGTGTTTAGGAAGACACAAATTGAGACTGCACATGTAAAGAATTTTGCCAGTGATTAATTGTCTATATATATATATATATACATGTGTTTGTGGGCAAGAATATGTTGAAAGGTTGATATGATATCATAACTGTTGAGCATGAAAGGGCAATGTTGTGTTACAATATATTCTCGGTGGGTAGCGGTCAGATGGATAAAATGTTGTGAAGATTTTACCCTCACAAATGCCTGCTCAACTAAGTTAACCCCTTCATGTATGCACTAAAGGGATTCAATCATGTCAGACATATTGGAGTTAATTTTGTTCCTGTCTAAAAGTGAAGATTGAACTATATATGTCTATACAGTATGGGTCATATTAACTTAGAAGTCTTCTGCCATATATAGGGTCTGACTGGCAATTTTTTTGCTGGGGTGCAATTCACCCTGCTGGTCCTAATGCCATATATTTGAATGGTGTTTGTGTATATATAATATAATATATATATATATATATATTTATATATATATATATAGTGACAAACGCCTCCTTTTGTAGTGCTGACGTCTGTCTGGGTTCTTCCCGACAAGTCTTTCTAGGGTTAATTATACAACAAACCGTATCATGCAAAGTATTATGCTGCTTAACTCAGGTTCTGCCTCTTATTTCCATCCAATTAAGTACTGCAGCTTTAACATGTGTAGGTTAGAGGTACTCAGATATTTCATTCAGCAGTTCACACCTTTCAGTGTTACAATATTTCCCACTCTGTATTTCAAGAAATAAAACCAAAATCATATAAGCAAATCCTATCCCTTTCAGGGATCTAACTACACATCAGAATCAGTCTCTCTAACAGCTGCTGGCCAACTAAACTGGTTCCCCAGCTTAAAACAATGCTTCTCATTTAGGGACACAAGATACAGCACAGTCTTTTAGCAACACAGCATAATACTTTGTTTTGTTTATCTTGTTCGTGGGGTCCAGGCAAATCCTCTGGTACTGTCATACGTGGAGAGGCGTCAACCTCGATACTGGAGAGGAGAAGTAGCGAAACCCCAGCCCCCCAGGCTCAAGGAGAGAGAGTGGAATGCAAAACCTCCCTGCTCTAAATACCTGGCATGTGATTAGAAGAGCAGGTGAGGGAGAACTAGAGCCATTGTAATCTGTGGTCTGGATTTTCCATCCAGCTGCCTGAGTTAATGGAAGCTGTGGAACGGATCATTAACTTTCCTGCACTTTCTGCTCTAAAATGGGGCAGAAGCGTGCCTAACATCTTTGGACTATGTCACATATCCCCTCCCAGCTCACACCTACGGGGTGAGCGGCCATGGACCTCACTGGGGTGAGCGTCCTACTGGAAGTACTTGCTAGCTAACTCCTCAGTACAACATTAAGTATTCACATGACACGAATATTAACTTTTTTTTTTTTTTCCCCCGGCAATTATGGACAATAGTTTTTGTCATAAGAGACTATACTTGGCAAACATATTTTGTTGCTCTATATTAGGGAACTATTTTGAAAAATAAATGTCTAGCACACATTCTTACAACCCAGGATATGCTAAATATATTCAGAAAGCCAGACAATTTCTATTACCTCCCTGGGTTTTTCTACTCTAGAATATGAATCTCATATATTTACCAACAAAAAGGGCCTTCAACCCTGTATATTAATTTGTAGTTTAGCTACATTTTCAACACAGAGAACCAATATAACATTGTAATATTGACAAAATGCTTATTCTAGAGGCCTAATATACCTTAACTACAATAGCTTATTTGCATAGTTAAGTGTCCGTGACATAGTCCACACGTGTAATAACAAAAAAAAATATCGGTCAATCCCCAAACACATTTTTTTTTCTCTTTGACTTCCAGTCCATTACGTTTCCTGACTTTATTTCATAGGCTGCTGCAACCTGCAAATGACTGGACTGTTTCTTTAGCTTCTGACGGAACTCTGGGGCCGGATAGTCTTTGTCTTTATATTGTGGCCCAGAGTGGCGAGATCCGGAAAAATTCAAGGCCAGCGTTGACCTTCGTCGCTTTTGCTTTGCAACCTTTGAACCTTTATGGTACTTCTTACTGCCATGTATTTTCTCACGACCATCACTCTCAGAGATTTGGGATTTCCCCTCTGGGGCAATTATATGGTACTTAGAAGATGAAGCACTGATTACCTTGATGGGGCTCTCACTAACTCCGGCTGTACCCTGTGGCATTTTACCTTTGCAGCCAGCAGGCATGTAGTCTTGGGCCTCTCTTTCCTGAGGCCTACATTTATTCAGGCGGAAGTACCGCTGGATAACCAGTGACGCATTTCTCAGGGTTTGATAGCGAATCCTGTTCTGTGTCATCCTAGTCAGAGACTGGATCTTTATAGTTGCTCCTTTCATAATGAGGAACCTGTTTCGTACCATGCGGGCACGGTAGAATGATTGAAGAACACAGGCTGCTTTATTCCGGCGATTAAACTGACGAATTTTCATCCCTCTGTAGGCAGCCTGTAGGATGATAGTTGCGGCGCGTTTATGCCGATAATTTTCTCTTTCCCTTCTTCCTTGGATAAGAGCTTTGCAGTGCTTCTGAATTATTCTAATGCTTTTCTCCTTTTTCAAAACGTTAAGTTCCTCCGCGAGAGAATTCTGTTTTGTGCATACATGTCGCAATTCTGTTCTCAGAGCGTCCATTTCTTCCTGGTGCTGGCTCTGAGTGTGCATCAATGCATTCTGTAGTGCTTCCTGCACTTCTAATTTTTCCTGAGTCAACTGTTTCTTTACTTTTTCTGCTTGGTCAGTCAAATCTGAATTTTCCAATTTCAGAGTCTCGTTTTCTTGCTTTACAGTCTCTAACTCAGTCAGGGCAATCTCATGGGTTTGCTTCAACATTCCCAGCTCTGTGTTCAGACCGTGGCCCTCCAGGCGTGAGTTTTTCACCTCTGTGCTGAGCGCGTGAACCTCTTGTAGAGCCTTCCCGTATTTCTGTTTTAGGATAGCAATTACGGTGTTGGCCTTTTCCAGACTAGTCGTCACCTCTTCCAGCTCACTCCGTAAGAGAGACTCTGTTTTCTTCAAAGCCTCGTACTCCTGTAAAGCTGGAAGTATACACCTCTGTAATTCGGCGTTCGATTCTCGCTCTTTCATCAATCCCTGCCGCAGGACTTCATAATCATGGCGGGCAGCTTGGAGTGCAGAAACCAAAGCCTCTTTATCCTGGTTCAAGAATTCAGCTTCCCTTTGCTCCTCCTTTTCCTTTGCCACTGTTCCCGTGACAATTCTGCTGGTCACTCCGGTATGCAGCACATCTCGGCGCCTTTCTGACGCATGTGCTGACAGCGCAGGTTCAAGTGGCTCGGTCACTTCCCCTGTGACTTGAGGAACCGTTTTCTTTTTCCTCTTCTTTCTTTTTGCTTTATTATCTCCAGAGATATCAGTGGTACTGGGCACACACTCACTGGTATCAGCTTCCACATCTTGCTTGCACTCACAGGGCATTGCTTGCTTTTGCAGCTGTTTGTCTTTGAAAATTTTGGGACACACATCTTCCATGTGACCTACTTCACGACAGGCCCAGCATACTAAATTCATCTGTGGGTACGGCTCTCCTCCAGGGGCCACATACGAGTCGTCGTCATCATCATCGTATGGCCTGAAGGGACACTGTTTTTCAAGATTACGTGCATTGCAAAACAAACATTCCATGTCGGCCATTTTATAAACCCGGCAGAGACAATTTGCTAGCTGTAATTTCACTCACTTCAGCAACTTACATACAGCACTTGCTAGCTGCAAATTCACTCACTTCAGCAAAAAGGCATTAGCTTTACAAACAGCACTTGCTAGATGCAAAAAAATTTTTCTTCAGCAAAACATTTTGGTTTTCTGTTTGGGTTCAGGGTGCTATTGCATCCACACTTCGCACATTCTCTGTGTATGCTAGAAGCACAACTGATATACACAGCGGGACAGACTTCACTCATAGCATCTGTACTTTAGTTCAGCTCGGCGGCCATTTTAAACCCCCGCATTTATTTGCAAACCCACAGACTTTTTAGTGTCTGCCCGCATTCTCCACCATATGTGACAAACGCCCCTCTTTTGTAGTGCTGACGTCTGTCTGGGTTCTTCCCGACACAGTCTTCTAGGGTTAATTATACAACAAACCGTATCATGCAAAGTATTATGCTGCTTAACTCAGGCTTCTGCCTGCTTTATTTCCATCCAATTAAGGTACTGCAGCTTTAACATGTGTAGGTTAGAGGTACTCAGATACTTTCATTCAGCAGTTCACACATTTCAGTGTTACAATATTTCCCACTCTGTTATTTCAAGAAATAAAACCAAAATCATATAAGCAAATCCTATCCCTTTCAGGGATCTAACTACACATCAGAATCAGTCTCTCTAACAGCTGCTGGCCAACTAAACTGGTTCCCCAGCTTAAAACAATGCTCTCTCATTTAGGGACACAAGATACAGCACAGTCTTTTAGCAACAGCAGTAATCATTTGTTTTGTCTTATCTGTTCGTGGGGTCCAGGCAAATCCTCTGGTACTGTCATACGTGGAGAGGCCGTCAACCTCGATACTGGATGCAGGAGAGTAGCGACACCCCCAGCCCCCAGGCTCCAAGGAGAGAGAGTGAAATGCAAAACCTCCCTGCTCTAAATACCTGTGCATGTGATTAGAAGAGCAGGTGAGGGAGAACTGGAGCCATTGTAATCTGTGGTCTGGATTTTCCATCCAGCTGCCTGAGTTAATGGGAAGCTGTGGAACGGATCATTAACTATTCCTGCACTTTCTGCTCTAAAATGGGGCAGAAAGCTGCCTAACATCTTTGGACTATGTCACAATATATATATATATATATATATACACACACAGATCTGGTGTGTATATATAGATATACATACACAATATATATTTATATGGAGGGGGAACGCATGTGGATGCGCCGTAAAGCACGAAATTCTCATCGGCAGAAAAGTCTAGCAAAAGTTCCTGTGTTTTCTGGATAGAATTAAAGGAACGTTTGATGACATTATAGGCTATGAATTGGAGAATGTGTATGTGTATTATCATGTATATACATATATATGCTCTGCTGTTATATATGTGCTTCCATTTCTCTTGCTCACCTCTACTTTACAGATGTACTGTACTTCGCCTAGGTCACAATGACATCAATAAAACACGGCATGTTGGCAAAGGATTGAACACTCCACGGTGCAGAAAAGAAATCACCGGGAGGAGACCTTTTTATGCTATAACAAAATAATTTGTGCAACTACAGAGCAAAATTCCAGATGTCAAAATGTTTTCATTTCCATTATTGCGGAAGAAAGGAGTTCCGGTGCCACAGCCAGTGACAAGCATCAAGGTACTTCCGGGTTCGTAGAAAAAACTTTATTGAAGCCTCACAAACACACGGCTACACCACGATCTCCCCCTCAACGCGTTTCACGCTATAGAACAGCGCTTCCCTTTGCGTCATTTCCCTTATTGAACTGTGTTTTTGATTATTCAAGTGTGGGAAAGGACTAGATCTGTGTAATGTATGTACTAACTGACATCGGGCGCCGTCTGACACACGTACTAAGCGGTTACTGTTACTAGTTGCGTAACTCGGGGGTTCCCAACTCCAATCCTCAAGTCTTCCACTGCGCCACTGATTGAGCCACCTGTGCTGAAGCTGGGATATCCTGAAAACCTGACCTGTTGGGGGGTCTTGAGGACTGGATTTGAGCCCCCCTGCTTTAACGTATAGCATTGAAATAGCTGCATTTTGCCTTCTAATAGCACTGTGTTTGTACTGCCTCTGCAATGCGTCATCCGGAACACCAAGGCCAGGCAGCCCTATAAATAGCACTGAGGCCCTGAGGTTGCACGTAATAGCACTCCTGGCTTTCTGCATGGGCAGTCTGCTACACTGTACATCGGGACCGAAGAGTGCTCCGACGTTTGAAGTATGGCAGTAGCAGAAGAATAAAACGGCTGCATCAACTGGAGTAACTTTAAAGTCACCGCCAGACTGAGCTCTCCGAATTGCTCCCATGAGGACTTGCTTGGTCTGTTTGAGGAAGTGGAGGATAACTTTGCCACGCTATACAGTATATATGGTGTGTTTGCAGGGTTCTGGTGACATTGTTCTTGCTATGTTAGATGGTACATTTATCTTAGGTTATGATTTATTTAGATTAATAATATTATATTTATTTTAAATCATATAAACACATGTACACATAGAATAGGAATCATCAAAGATTAATGTATACATTATTAGGTGTACTTTTCCATTGGTTAACATAGATGTTACGGTGTCAATGCAGCTCTATATACCTATGTAGATCTTCCAGAGCACCCACGTCAAGCAGTTACATGGCGTTAAATGCAGTGTGATGACCAATACTTAGTAAATATGGCCTTACATTAAAATAAGTATAAAAGGAAAAGAACACTGCTGTGCTAGCCGGAATGATACACAACAAAGAAGGTGATGGCAAAGCAATAAACCATTAAGGATAGAGATTCTGTTTCTTCACATCGTCTCTCTGGCAACTCTTCATGTGGACGTACTAGGTGTCTAACATGCAAACATCTTGCCACTGGTGAAAAATTCTGCTCCTTTTCCAACAAGGGAGAGTACGTTATAAAGAGCAGGATTAATTGTCTCTCCGCTTATATAGTGTACCTTCTCTCATGTTCCTGTGGAACACAATACATAGGGAGAACCATTCGACCTATGAGTACCAGGTTTCTAGAGCATAGACGTAACATCATCAATGGCAGTCTGGCTCATAGTTTTTCTAAGCACTTCTCCATCTATCATGATAAGGATCCTGCTTCTCTAACCATCAGGGGTATTGAACACATACCAGTGTCTCTCATTGGGGGTGATAGATTCAGGAGGTTATGTTTGCGGGAGACCTTCTGGATCTATACCCTGGACACTTTGTTACCTAAGGGGTTCAATGAACAGATAGATACAAGCACATTGGTATAATGATCTGGGTGCCCCTGTTTGACATCTGACTACATCACTTTACATCATATCTTCATTTTTAATCAGACATGTATTTTACATTACACAACATATATATATATATATATATATATATATATATATATATATATATATATATATATATATATATATATTTTATACTGTATATATATTTTTTAATACTTTTTCACATTTTATTTAATTTACCATTTTATTCTTCATTTTTTATTTTTCTTGATTTTTCTATATTTAATTTTTTATTTTTATCATTTATATCTTTATTCAACATTTTTCATATACATATTTACTTTATATACATTACATACATTTTTTATATACATATTTATATTTTTATTCACATTCACATTTTTGTACATTCATACATATTTTTTTATTTCTTTTTCAGCCATTCCCATTTCATTTGTGTTAGAATTCCCCCCCCCTCATTTTCATCAACAACAATGGTTTTATTTGAGTTTAATTTCTTGTTTAGTATTTGAATTTTATATTGTATAATTTCATATTGTATTATTTATCATATTTGAGTTTGCCAACACTAATATGTATATTTATTCAATATGCATTTATGTTCACAAGCACCATGGTTTATTCACCATGTTTTATGTATCATGTTTCTTGTTATCCGTTTGTTTCACTTCTTTCTCCCTGTTCTTGCCTTTTAAGAGTTAATGATTATCATTTTATATACAGGTGTTTTTAATGTGCTCATTCATTAATGGGGTATATATCGTTAGTATAGCTTTATCCCCTGAGGAAGTTGCTTAACGTGACGAAACGCGTAGGGAAGTAGTTGACACTGTCCTATACATTGTATATCTTTGCAATTTTGAGTAGTCTTGTCCTGCCTTGCTGTTGAGCTGTTTCGTGTCCCATACACCTTGGTTTCTATGAAGGGAATTTGACTGCTGTGTCAATACCTCGCTACGTCGGAGGACACATACTCTCGCGGGACTTCCATTCAGGGGGAGAAGGGGTGCACGTGCATCCTCCAGGCATCCACGAGGGGAGTGTCTTGGACTCCTTATACAGCAAAGATCCACGGAGGCTCGATCGGGTGACTGTCAAGACTTTACTCAATGCTTTTTACTTTATTGCACATTGTAAGTGTCCTTGATTCACTTGCATGTTCATTTTAAATATTAAATTACAATATTATGCTATGGGAGCCACGCTGTCTTCTTTTCGTTATTAAAATAAGTATGTTTAAATGTAGGGCGCTGGGAAGCGTCTTCATCACACCGTGTCTGCTGGAGCCCCACCGTGTCAGCTTACAGACACAAGATGCCTTCCAGCTGTTAATTAAAGATGGTGGTGGCTGGAAGGAGTTGTGTTGCACTAGCAGACTGCACAACCACTTACTAAATTCATCCCATTAGGACATGTTGTCGTCGTCGTCGTCGTCGTCGTCGTCAAACGCATTAAGTGCATTTATTTTTTGTTGCAAAAACTCCGTAAATGCGCTTCCTGGCTTGGAATTTCTTGATATTTCCATTGAAAAATGTATTAAGTGCCTATTTCGTCATAGTTCAGTTACCAAAACATAAAACTCATTAAGTATGATTTCGAAATAATGTCAAAAAGAACATTTAATCGCCTTTACCTCAGTACTCAAAGAATGTAGTTAATGACTTTTACCTGTACAATGACATATATATATATATATATTTAGTGGTTCTGTTCCATAAGACACCTTCTGGAACTGGAAAACATCTCATTGTCCACAGGGCCGGATGGATGGCGGTGCCGTTGGTGCGAATGCATTGACCACGCACGTACAGGCGCCCTGCGCTCTTCCCTGGCCCATCTTCCGTAATCAAATTACCCATTCCCTTTAATGGACAATAAGGTGTTTTTTCAGCACCAGAAGACTTATGGAGTTGCACTGCTTGGTAAATATGGCCCTTTGTGCCTTGTAAAACTCATGGACTGTATTCACACTTGATCGTCCCATTGATGCATCTATAAAGGTGAATGGAAAGATGAAGTCTCGGTGCATTATAATGGTAAGTAGAAGGGACGATAACATGAAATGACAAAAAACCCAAGGTTTAAGCATACAAGAATCAAAGTTCACCCAATGGTTGTCTTGGACACACTTTAGAATTAGAAGTTAACTTTTAACGCAGTAAAAATCTCTCAACGCAGCTGTTGGATTTGTCCAGAATTCAGAGATGTCCAGTTAGTTCTGGTTCCTGGTGGGACAGAGTTTATGGAGGAATGATGAGGCTGAGAATTTTATAAGCATGGGAACTTGCCAAGGACAGCCAGACATTGAGTCCCTTCATAATAAGATCTTCAGATAGTCACTATCTTTGAACTTCTCCACATTTCACACTAAGTACATTACTAAACACCAGTCTACAGGTCACTAAAATAAGTTTTTATAGGAATGCACTGGGGTTGTGGAACAAGCTCTTAAAAGTGTTTTTGACAGAGATGTGCGAACCTGCTGAAATTCGCTTTGTCGCAGGATCGAGCACACTTTCTAGAAATAAGCAAAACCCGCAAAAACATAGCTAGAATTTTTTGGCATCAAAGGCTCTATTGAAACGACCCAAATTGTACAAAATTCGCCAATTTGCTCTTTAAAGTGACAACATTGCAGAGCTGCGACTTTTTAACAACATTTTTTTTTTTTAAAGTTTGCTCAAATTTGTCAATTGTCTTTTTAGTGTTAAGCGAACTTGTTGCAAACGTTTGGTTCAAAGTGAACTTTTTTTAACGGGCTAAAAAAGTGCGAATCTAAAGAAGTTTGCACTTCTCTACTGATTACTGCAGAGAGTATTCCACTTGAATAAAAAAAAAAAAAGCACACATCATACATGTAACCACACACATCTCCACCTGTGGCTCTCCTATTAAAAGGGAAACATTGTTTTCTATTTTATTTACAAAAATAAATGCCAGCGCTATTGAACTTATAGAATCGCTCATATATCAGGTATCCATGCCTATCTCGGTGAAATGTTCTTTGGAAATGTCTGCGTTGAATTCCGGTGATGCACTTGTGCCAGTCATTGACCCGCTCTGAGGTGTTGTAAAGGCCTGCTGTTGGGATATGTTTTCCTCAGGGCTTGCACTGGCAGCATTGCTTACATACGGACTATCGTTTACTGTTGCCTTCTTCTGCTTGGCCACCGGTGGGCAACGATTATCAACATGCCTGCAGTATCAAAGAGTAACTTGGCCATCTCAATAATAAAGGTTATGATTTATTTAGATGAATACAAGTGCATAAATAATGTCATATTATTATCATATTTATTTAATATCATATAAAAATATATGAGGTTATTGGCTCCAAGGTCAATATGATAGGTAAACGGACTAAACATATTTGGGACCGACTAGTCAAAAGTCTTGTTCAATCTAGTCCTCACAAAAATCAAGCTTTCAGGACACAGGGTTCCATGTGGTTCATGTAAAGCCGTTATGCCTCTCAAAAATAAACTTTCAAAACAGTACTCAAAATAGAGATTTTTCAATCCGTGATTATGTTAACTGCTTTACTAAAGGAGACATTTATGCAGTAATTTTCCCAAGTCAATATACCTACAGTATGTGGGTATGACCTCCAGGGAACTACGACGGAGGATACATGTAAATAGTATTAAGAAGGCACAGAAAGGCCCTTTGAAAGAAAAAATTATTACAAGTGCATCTAAACATTTCTTGGGTGAACATAAAGGACAACCATTTGGGATGATTGCATTTGGTATTGAAAGGGTTCCGTTGGGAGGTGATGTTGAGAAGTACCTGCTATGTAGGGAAAGTAGGTGGATCTTTAATATTGACTCAGTGGCCCCATGGGGTCTTAATGAAGATGTGAACTTTTCAGGTGTTTTGGGACAATGATTACCACTGATTACTATTAGTCTATATTGTCTCTATAAGATTGAATATTCACTGTTATTTGCTTACATTGTTTTTCCATTTTGTATTTCCGGATTATGACGTCACTCTCTGAATCATTTAAATACTGGCGCCTAACATGACACATACACGCCTCTGACGAAGCTGACGTTGCCAGCGAAACGTACATTGGGCTTTTCCTCCTGCTCCTATCTAGACCACGATATGAGTACACAGATGTAACAGCTCGTGGATGCCAGAGTACCGGAGGATACAGGATTGGTGGTTACCACTTTTTCCTCTTCACCTCTTTTCATTCTGATTTATTGGCTTTGATATTACGTACAGTATATGCATTGGATGATATTGTGTGTCTCGCTGTTTACAAATAAGTGTTCCATTCTCTATTGGTTATATCCAGGTACCTGGTTAGGACTTCGGTATCAGATCATTTGGATTTCCGTACCATCTTCCTTTAGTAGTCCTTTAACATATAGTTTTTGGAGCCTATTTACCCAATAGGTCCGGTTGCACCCTTGTGGTTATATGGTTTTTAATTGGTTACATACTGTGTGTTGGTATATGTTTGTATTGATTGTGTATTTATGTGGTGTATTAAGTGTGAGCTGGAAAACACCACAATGTCCATTCCCTTCAATGGGCGTCAGCAGATGTCTTATGGAGTTACACTGCTTAACAAATATAACCCTTTGTGTCTCGTAAAACACATGGACTGTAATCATTTGACCATTCCATTGATGCATCTATAGAGGGGGATGGAAAGATCAAGTCTCGGTAAATTATAATGGTAAGTAGAATGGGAGATAATATGAAATGACAAAACGCTAAGGTTTAAGCATTCAAAAATCAGCGTTCACCTAATGGTTGTCTGGGCATCTTTGATAGCAAGTTTGTAAAAAATCTCACTAATGTCTAGGACAAACGTTAGAATTAGAAGTTAACTTTTAACTCAGTAAAAAGCGCTAAACGCAGCTGTTGGATTTGTCCAGAATTCAGAGATGTCCAGTTAGTTCTGGTTCCTGGTGGGACAGAGTTTATGGAGGAATGATGAGGCTGAGAGTTTTATAAGCATGGGAACCTTGCCAAGGACAGCCAGACATTGAGTCCCATTTCAGATAGTGTGAAATGTGGAGAAGTTCAAAGATAGTGACTAAGTACATTACTAAACACCAGTCTACAGGTCACTAAAATAAGTTATTATAGGAATGCACTGGGGTTGTGGAACAAGCTCTTAAAAGGATTTTTGACAGATTTGCAAACCTGCTGAAATTCGCTTTGTCGCAGGATCGAGCAAACTTTCTAGAAGTGACCAAAACCCGCAAAAACATAGCTAGAATTTTTGGCATCAAAGGTTCTAGTGAAAAGGCCCAAATTGTTAAAAATTCGCTATTTCGCTTTTTAAAGTGGCGAAATAGCAGACATGCGACTTTTTAACAAAATGTCTTAAAGTTTGATCGAATTTCAAAAGCAATCAAATTGAACACGCAATGCCAATTGTCTTTTTAGTGTTACGCGAACGTGTTGTAAACGTTTGGATTGAGAACTTTTTTAACGGACTAAAAAAAGGGTCAAACCTAAGCGTGCAAAACGTTTGCACTGATTACTGTGAAGACAGAAGTTAGCCTAAAGCTAACACAAGAACCCCAATTGCTGCACTCAAAGTGTGACATGAATACCGTAATGATAGGGGTATACAATAACCCACTAAAGGAGTAGTTTATTTCTCCTTAAATCGACACATCAGGGAGAGTATTGTTCTTGTGTTTGCTTTAGGCTAACTTCTATCCCTACCATATGCATTTTATCCCTTTGCACCCTAGTTCCATTTTTAGTTTAATTGGCGAGCGTTGATTCCATTTCTATAGGTAGTTATTGATTACTGTGTCATTACTGTGTAGAATATTCCTCTGGAATACAAAAGAACACATCATAGGTGTAACCTCTCACACCTCCACCATTGTTTTATATTATATATCTTTGAAATGACCATTTTCTTCAATGCTCTTCCCCAGTGTTATTGAACTTATAAATCTCTCATATGTCAGTTTTATTTGAAGTATCCATGCCTATCTCGGTGAAATGTTCTTTGGAAATATCTGCGTTGTATTCCAGTGATGGACTTGTGCCAGCCATTGACCAGCTCGGAGGTGTTGGAAAGGCCTGCTGTTGGGATATGTTTTCCTCAGTGGTTGCACTGGCGGCATTGTTTACATACGGACTATTGTTTACTGTTGCCTTCTTCTGCTTGTGCCACCGGAGAGAAATGATGATCAGCATGGCTACAGTGTCAAAGACTAACTCGGCCATCTCAGCCACTGAAAGTACTGAAGAGCCAAACCACAAAGCCCATTGCCCTCCCATATTGGAGAGCAACAAGGTAGCCTGTGAAGAAGGAAGCAGAGAGTTATGGAAAGGATGTACGAGTCACGGGTATAAAACAAAGAAAGACCTTAACTTTATGGCAGTCACAATGAGCATTATAGCAAACTGTCATGTAGCCTTACATAATAAGTAGCAGAGTGACCAACTGTAGCCGTAAAACTTTTCCATATGTAATACAGTATATAACATTGTGACGAGCAATTATTGTATAGTCAACATCTGACTTCAAATATTTAGGGATAATCTTCCCATGTGACTGATCTCTGGATTTTTATTGGTTAAGGCAGGAGTGGCCAACTCCAGTCCTCATGGGCCACCACCAGGCCAGGTGATAAGGATATGCCTGCTTCAGCACAGGTGGCTCAGTCATTGACTGAGTCACCAGTGCTGAACCAGGGATATCCTTAAAACCTGACCTGTCGGTGGTCCTTGAGTTGGGTACCCCCTAAATTCGATATAAAACTCCACACTTTATTAATTTATGAAGGCTTACTGAAATGGCAGGTTCCTCATCAATGGAGCTATGGCTTAGCTCTTTAAAGTAGAGATTAATCTTCGAAACATCACTCCTAGACGAGGTAAAAAACAAGTATACTTTACTGTTTAACACAGATGCTATTCACAGATCTATCCTTCGTCATTGCATGGTTAGGGTGCTAGGAGAAGGGTTACATAGCAAAAGGATAATTCTTGTATGAGATTTCCAAATTGACCTATCAAGATATCTAGAAGTGTGTGAACTGTTCAGAACTCTGTTTGCAAATCTTCTTTCCACAATTTTGTAGAAATGTTCCAATTTTGCGTATTTATTAAGAAAAAAAAAGGCACTCAATGTTACCCTTTTTAAGACATTTTCCAAGATTTTCGTCATTTTAATTAGAAAAACTAGGTCACATGATCAGACTTTGCAAATAGTTTTTGGTGAACTTTACTGAGTTGAATTTACAAGCAGCTCCCACATCTCTAATAATATCTATTATAATTAAATAAAAACATGCTAAAAGGTACTTCTCAGTGTCTTCATGGACAGCTGAGAATCCACATGATTTCAGAACATGGTTTTATATTCTACAGCATGTGACAAGGATTGGGGGGCTACCGGTTTGCATTGAATGCGTTTGGTGGTCTCTGGATTGTAATGCATTTAGAACCTACTAATCTTGACTTTACTTACATCTGAGTTTTCGTTGTTTAACGTTGTAATACATAGCGCTAGCAACCCCAACTTTCTTTTTGCTTGAGTATTAGTAAAGTATCAATAGCTTGGGTGTGAAATATTAGAAAAAGTAATCATCAAATAAACAATATTTATTACATACTCATCTAAAATAATAATGGTCAGAAAGGGTGCAAGAGAACTATGCTATTACCTAAGGTGACACCTATTGCAAGATGATTTAATAATGAATGAAAAGGTTGCATTGCTATACACAGAGAGCTTATAGTGCAGTAGCAGAAGGGGTACAGTCATATGTCACTAGCATACTTGTTGAGCATTATCTAGAGTGCAGATGTTAACCTACAGCCATTTACACTATTTAGTCTACTGCATATGTCTCACCTGGCGTCAGTGTCATTGTTCCCATTGTTCCTGGATACAACTGGGATTATCCATTCCTGAAACAGAAGAGGGCAGGTTAAATACACCAGGCATTCTATGAACACACATACCTACACACACACAGTGTCACACACACACACGCAGTGTCACACACAGTTCTGTGAATGTGGTTGCCGCATGAAATTTGAGATATATAAAAGCAGATCGATCTGTTCCCTCCCTATCTATCAGCTAACGCCAAGTTGGACATAGTCCTGAATTCTGAACTTAAATCCCTTAGCACAGTGGTCGCCAACTCCAGTCCTCAAGAGCTACCAACAGGTCAGGTTTTCAGGGTTGTCGAAGAATGCACCACCTGTGCTGAAGCAGGGATATCCTGAAAACCTGACCTGTTGGTAGCTCTTGAGGACTGGAGTTGGCTACCCCTGCCTTCACATATGTAGTCTTGTTATTCATATTGTTAACAAATTATTGTGCTTATTTTGTCTTAACCAGTCATTGGGGTGCTTAAAAACGTAGCGTTGCCGTGTCTGATTTTATAACATTGTAAACCTGTTAAGCATCGGAAACTGTTTTCAACCAATATTTATCCTCTCAAACAAGAAAGGGAGGAGACTTTTTTAAGAATAAATCCCTTTTTCTTAAGTGGAACTATAGGTGTGTGAATACACAAATTACAGTATCCTCCTTTGTAAATGGATCGGCTCAGTGAGTCAATAGGGGAGCATGGTTCAATTCCCGGTGTCAGCTACTTGTGACCTTGGGCGAGTCACTTTACCTCCCTGTGCCTCGGGCACCAAAATCATAGATTGTAATCTCATCTGGGCAGGGACTGTCGGTAACATTCCTACGTGCTGCGTACCCCGCGCTGTACTGTCACTGTGAAGGGGTTTGAATCTATTGGGAGAAAAGCGCTATAAGAAATAAAGTTCTTAGTATTATTATAAATAAAAAAGTGGTGGTAAAGGATTGCAACCCCTGATATTATTCTCATTTGGATTTGTGCTAAATACAATGTAGTGCTTCAACTGCCAGGGATTCTGGGTAATGACATGCAAATGAGCACTCACCGTGCTAAATACAAACACTCAAGCACTTGTTCAATTGTATCACTACAAGAGATACATTACCTTAGACTTGGAAGCTGGCCATTTAGAAGCCCCTGCAGACAGCTGGTATATTGTCTCCCTATTGAGACACAGTAATGTTACAAGTTATAAACAATAGCTTTGTTCTGATGCGTCTATAACACTCTTCAAAGTGCATTGCAAAAGCAATAAATCATTGCTGCAGTTACAAAACACTTCATTGTAATTGCAACATATTTGTGTGTCTCAGAAGAATGAATGGACTAATTACACTCCATTAATGCTCATTGACGGTATAGCCCAAACAGACGCCTCTTTACTTATTGAGCCAGACTCTGTCCTGTGTATTACCTGGTGAGGCCTTTCTTTTAAAGGTGTTGATGGACAGTATTAGGATTCTCAACGTTAGTTTTTTTTGGGAGTGGTCTTGTGGACCAATAGGAACAGTTAAGATCAGCTATTTCAGAAGAGGACTACTCCAGTCCTCAAGGGTCACCAACAGGTCAGGTTTTCAGGATATCTCTGCTTCAGCACAGGTGGCTGATTAGTATTTTATTTATAAAACATTTTACCAGGAAGTAATACATTGAGAGTTACCTCTCGTTTTCACGTATGTCCTGGGCACAGAGTTATGTTTACAAATGGATAGTAAAATAAAAACCCTTGTGGCTGTTAGGTTCCAACCGCACAACTGGTCCCAGTGTCCACATTGCTAACATTTGGGCAGTGCTAGCCCAGACAGTACAATCGGCACCTATAGCCTACCAATCATATCTTGTGGTAACAAAACCGGCCCGGCCGTAATGCTGGTGCCGAAACCCCTTAGCTCCTGCATCCTTGACCCAGCTGGCGTGGCACCCGGAGGTACCTTTTTAAGAATGAAATGGTATCGAACCCCACCTTAGGCTGTGACCTTCTCTATTTTTATCTATACCTTCAGAGCCTTTTGGGTGTTAAAGTTGAATATGTTGGTACCTTCCTGTGACAAGTGCATGCTGATTCAAACTCACGGTCATTGTGTTCACAGTCAGTGCGTTTACTCACTGAGCCATGCCATCAGCCCTGAACATGGATAAAAAAAGCTGTGTGTGCTGTGCACGCGCATAGAAAGTGAAACTTCTTTGACTTTTGTCACAGAAATTGACTTATAACGCGCGTGCTCGGCACACATGTGTCAGTCAGTGTATGTGTCAGTCAGATAGTATGTATGTGTGTCAGTCAGTGAGTATGTATGTGTGTCAGTCAGAGAGTATGTATGTGTGTCAGTCAGAGAGTATGTATGTGTGTCAGTCAGAGAGTATGTATGTGTGTCAGTCAGAGAGTATGTATGTGTGTCAGTCAGAGAGCATGTATGTCAGTCAGTGTGTGCATGTATGTCAGTCAGTGTGTGCATGTGTGTCAGTCAGTGTGTGCATGTGTGTGTGTCAGTGTATGTCTCTCTCTCTGTGTTGTGTGAATGTCTCTCTGTGTCGGTCAGTGTGTGTATGTGTGTCAGTCAGTGAGTGTATGTGTATCAGTCAGTGTGTGTCAGTGTGTGTGTGTGTGTCAGTGTGTGTGTGTGTCAGTGTGTGTGTCCTGCCCCCCTCTCTCCTGACTCTCCCCAGCACACTTGTCCTCCCCCCAGCACCCTTTTCCTTTCCCTGCAGCACCCTTTTCCTGCCCCCAGACCCTTTCAGCAGTCCCCCCCCCCTTCCTACCAGATCGCGGCACAGAGGAGATGGAGGCAGTGTCGGCGGGGGGGAGGCAGTGTCGGCGGGGGGAGAGGGAGAAGCGCGTCATCGTCAGCTGGAGCCGACTCGGAGGCTTCTGATGGTGCTGTGGGGGACATGGGGGATGCAGCGCACTCATCACCCCCCTCCTCCCCCCCCCCCCCCGTTACCGGAGCAGGAGCAGTTCTATGCCTCGGCCGGGGCATGCACCGGGAGGAGAGGCCGCAGGAGATCAGGGCCTGCATAGGGCCCCGGGGAGCAGTGTGGGCTTCAGTGTCCCTGTGAGGAGAGTCATGGCGTCTTGAGCGTCGCCATGACTACCGGGCATGCGCAGCATATCAATGGGCGGGGAACGGCGGCAGTTAGAAGTGGCTGTATCTCCTCGGGCTGCGGTCCGGCACCGGGTCTCTGAGGAGTGGCGGCGGCGATTACATTTTAAGGGAGAGCGGCGCTTGTTAGGAGCTGCGGCGGCGAGTAAATGTTGAGCGGGTGGGAGTGTGTAAGCGGCCGTGTGGGGGGGAACAAAGACGATTAGGAGCTGAAACGAAATGGTTAGGAGCGGCGCCGGCGGCTATCGCCGCCGCATGTGATTTGCCAGAACTCAGCCCGGCCTCAACTGCCAGCACTGTGACATCACATCCGTTTCATTTTCTATCCCCACAATCCATTTTTGTCCCATCACGAATGAGGTGCCACTAAAGAAGTTTCACTTCAAAAAGGGTATCAATCACCCCTTAAACATATCACTGGAATTAGTTATCTTTGGTTCTAGGAGGGATTGCCCCTTTAACTGTTACCACTTCTGACACAGTGTTATTTTGCTTCACTTCTGTGAGTGCTATATAACACCAGCATTTTCCACGCTCTCGTATTACAATATACATATTCTTGTCCTTGCTCCCTGTTTTTATTTGTATCTATTTTATTTTGTATTACTACCAGCTTTCACTAACTCCGTGCTGCCTATCACAACTTCTGAATAACAGACTGCAATCGCTGGGTTGCCCTGTGACCTTTGATGACCTCAGAGGATTGTTTTATTCTTGCATGTTATGTTTTAACGTTGATAGCAATAATCACTTATGTGGTCAATTTAATGGCCACTTTGACTTAAGAGTAAAACCTGTGATAAAGTAATTACAATTAAACAGAGTTTCTCACATTTTTGTCAGTACAAACTTAGTCATGTCAATAAGAGCATGTCTTCGGAGGTCCATAAAAAGGGCACGTGGTCTCTTTCCTTTGATTTGCTTTGTTTCTGGCAGTCTAATTTCTGGCGGTAAGAAGTTAAAGCAGCAAAACTCCCCGCACTACATTTTAATGTTCTAGGATTGAAGCAGAGGGGTCTCCGGAGCATATCTGTGATCATTTCGGCTCCGGGGAGCACCTGCTTCCGAGGTAGGGGGTGCCGGTATCTCTGCAGTCTGCAGAGAAATGGCGGCTTCTAATGACCCGGGGGCGGGGGGGGGGGGCAATAGAAAGCTTTGACGTCATACCTTGCAGCTTCCTATTGGCCTGGATATTTAAACTTCACAGAGATACCGGCGCACCCTGAGGAGGTAAGTATCTTGGGAAGTAGGGGGTCCCGGAAGCTCTCTGCTTCAATCAGAACCAGAAAAAAGGGAAAAGGATGTTGTGCAAGGGGTTTTACTGCTTAAAGGAGATGGTGAAATGCATATAAAAGCAGAAGCCGATGCGTTTTGCTACCTCACAGCGAGCAAAAGGCCTCAAAACCAAAGCCAACGGGAAGACCGGGACACACAGTATTTACAACGTATCTGTATCTAGAAACCTTTACTGCTATCTTTTAGGCAGCCCTGGCTAATTGTTGCTTCTTTGGCTGTATTGATACAATAGACAAGTGCCAATGTTATGATTTAATTATTATTGATCATGTTGATAATTATATACATTAGGGCCCCGCTTTTCGGCCGCCCGCTTTTCAAGAAGTGGGCCGCCATGTCTACGTATGTACAGAACGGGGGTGCCGAGGTCGCGCATACGCAGAACGGGGGGTGCCGAGGTCACGCATGCGCAGAACGGGGGTCCAGAGGTCGTGCATGCGCAGAACGGGGGGTGCAGAGGTTGCGCATGCGCAGAACGGGGGGTGCCAGGGTTGCACATGCACAGAACGGGGGGTGCCGAGGTTGCGCATGCGCAGAACGGGGGTGCAGAGGTTGCGCATGCGCAGAATGGGGGGTGCAGAGGTTGCACATGTGCAGAACGGGGGGTGAGAGGTTGAACATGCTCGATTATTCATTTCACAGCCTTGAATTATTATGGCAAAGTGTCTATTCACAATGGTTCCTCGTGCTAATTACTGCGCTTGATTTCCAATCCTCAACTTTAAGATGTAATAAATAGTTTATTTTCACCCCTATATATTTTGAACGGAACATACTTTTGCTTTGGTGCTATACTGCAATATCCCTTCTCTCACCTTTTTTTTTTTTTTTACTTCTCTTCGTTCTATAATATTTCAAGTAAAAGTCTAATGTCTTCAATCTTAAAAGGAGCCCAGCATATTTTGTAACTTTTTACCAAGTCTTTTACAAAAATAAAAAAATATAACTTTTGGTCCCGCATTAAAGTAATTTTGAGGAATAAGAATTCTGCATGGAGTTTGTATACAGTTGTGAACTTTCTATTTGATAATCAGATTCGAAAATGACTTCATCTCATATTTTCTTTTGCACGGCATATATTTTTATTTCAACTAATTGCATAGGTTTGTATTTATTTATTTACATTTTCTCGCCCCCAGACATGTCATTATTACACAATGTGTCGCCAATGTTGGTTTGTAATTGTTCCTCTCCTTATCATCTCTCCTTCTGTCCCTGTAAGTTCTCTACACTTACCACATAGATTGTAAGCTCTTCGGGGCAGGGACTCCTTTTCCTATTAATTAATTTTTTTATGTCTTAAGCACTTATTCCCATTGTGTTATAATATTATGTTATGCTATGTACCTAGATGGCGCTATAAAAACAAAGATATACATACAATAGCCTGAAATGCACTAATGCTACTGTCTACTGTCTATTCATAGTCATTTCCAAACTTTGTACTGTGCCTCTTAACTAGTTCAGCTCCTGTGCTCCCGTTCCCCATCTCCTGTACCATTTCCCCCCCGCCCCCCACACAGTCTTTATACAATTCGAAAACATCTACATACTTTCTGCCTTAGCAAAAGCTTACAGATCCTTATCCAATGGAGATGAGGTGGCCAATTCCGGTCCTCAAGGTCACCAACAGGTCAGAGTTTCAGGATATCTCTGCTTCAGCACAGGTGAGCCACTGATTGAGCCACCCGAGCTGAAGATGGGATATCCTAAAAACATGACCTGCTGGTGGCCCTTGAGGACGGGAGTTGGCCACCCCTGCAGTAGTACTGTAGGCCTAGACTTGTTTCAGTAGAACAGAACTGCTTTTTCTGTGGTTGGGGGACAATACTTGTCCTTTGTAAGCAATAGGTACATGAAACACAAATGAACAATCTGAAGGTTGAGCATTACATTGTGTGTTACATTTGGTGTATTACCATACCTATGTTTTCCTTACCTATCCTACATACTCTAGCTTTAACACATTGCAATAAAGATCAGCCTGATATCAGTTGTTGTGTATCTTTAGTATTTCAGAGCCCCATTTTTTTTAATTTTAATGTTATTTATATATAACCATGAAATGAGCTCTAGCCTAGTATGTTCAAATAACAGCTAGTCTATCATGTTAATGTTTATTTTACACTTTAGATGTGTAAAGGTGAATTTCTGCATATACCAAAACTGAAGCTAGGGGAATAGTAGCTAATCTCGGTGTCCTACAATAGCATGTATTATATATTAAAAGTATTTTTCGACCTTCGTCCAGGTAGCTAGGCCGAATGTCCAGGCAGAACCCCAGGGTGCAAACCTCTTTTGAAGTCCCCCTGAAGCTCCGTCCGACCCAGCATCCGCCTGCCGCCAGCACTCAGCCCTTAGGCAGGCGCCGGCCCGATGCTGGGTCCTCTGCTTGTTCTTTATCAACGTTTCTCAGCTATAAACTTAGGACAGCAGTGGTGCATTGGTTTTATTTCTGAACCAAACCCCACTGCTTTCAATAATACCGTATATATTGTAACCCCATTAGTGTTTCTCACAGGACCAAACAATGCTACTTTTGTTCTAATCTAATTTTATCTGCCCTGAGTCCACATCATTTATTGGAAGGAAGGGGTTACACAAAGGAGTGGAGGCAGGCAATTGATTTTCCGGGCTGTACTTGACTTCAAGCTAAGGAATGATAAATACTGGGCAGCAGCTGTTTAAAAACATGAATAAAATGTGAAGTTGAATTAAGTAATGCCTAAGAAGGCATTGGAAGAATAGTTCCATGCACAGTATTGT
This sequence comes from Ascaphus truei, assembly GCA_036426205.1. Classification (NCBI taxonomy): domain Eukaryota; kingdom Metazoa; phylum Chordata; class Amphibia; order Anura; family Ascaphidae; genus Ascaphus; species Ascaphus truei. Next base: position 79,192,738 of record CM071572.1, read on the forward strand.
GTTCGACCCTTATCTCTTTGTACAGGTTTATTATGGTTAAACAATGCTATATTGGTAAGTGATCAATGCTATCACATATATATGATAAGGTTTCATTTCCTGGTACATCCAATTTTGTATATGGGTATAGTCACTGTTTATATTTAATTATATGTTTATTACTATTCTTGAGCATAGTGTATATATCAGCATATACTGTATAGTTGTTTTTAATCATGGACCACTCATATGTATTGAAATCTACTGTTATATTTACTTTGTACCCATGCCTTCATGAAAGGAATTTCTGACATTCATTACCTGTCTGGTTCATGTTTTAATCTTGTCAATTATGTGATTGTGTAATCACACACACTTGTTGTCCATCATTGATTGGCAAATTGCTCAGGTGTTGTGTGTTACCAAATACTATTTTATGTGTGTTTTTCTACTGACGGATCACTCTTCGATAAAGGCCAGTAGGCTGAAACGCGTTAGAGGACCCGTCAGTATACTGTGCCAATAAAGATGTTCTAGCTTACATCAGTCCCCCGGCATTTCTTTCTCCGGCTGTGCTTTGCCTTGCCTCCCACCGGAGGAGTTTCTACATTCTTTGTACAGGAAGAGTGTTGAAGAATACAGACTAATTAAAATAATAAAATGATCCATAAACTCTTTATAAAGAAAGAATAATTGTCCTACAGTTGAATAGTCTGGAATTTTTTTTTTTAAATCATATATGACTTTGGCAATGAAAAAAGGTTGGCACAGAACAGCAACACTTATAAAATGGGTTCCAATTGGTGTATTAAATCCCACTCACTTGCATGGCTTTGGGCACCTGGTAAAACAGGAGAGCCTGTGATCCAGTAGTCTCTCGTATAGTCTGTAGAAACAGTGCCCTGGGACAAAGAAACATGAGGAAAAGTATTAGTTAGCAGTGATAATCTGGAACCAATATATATATATATATTTTTAAAGATGGATCATGCTGTACATGGGTCCTCCCTCAATCACACTTTGGGGGAGGTCCACCAAGGTCCGTTTGGGGGTAATGCACCCAATGAAGTGTTTACTGCCATTGACTTGAATGACACTGAACGCCGGATCAGGTGATTTAACCCACAATTGACCTTAGTGAATCTCCCCCTTTGTGTGTTTTAGGTTGTCGGATGGGAAGATTTTTTTTGAGTCATTTTTAACGTATTCTAATGTAACAAGCATTTTTGTTTCTATAGCAACCATTTACAAAGTCACATCCCCTTCCTCTTCTGAGACAGGCTCTGGCTCTTGAGCCCTGCCCTCTCTCTAGCAGTGCACCAATTGTATCTAGTGCCTGCCTGGTCACATGATCTTCCACACAGAACTTTAAATCTTGGGTAATCTTTTGCAGCCCTAACAGTGATTTAATGAACCCCCGAGCTGAATCTTCAGCGATCGATTACAGGAGAACTGATCGATCGGCAACTTAGCTAATCATGTCAGTGTGTACTGTAGATTGCAGTGATGCACATAATCAATGGATTTTTTTATTTATTTTTAAACGGCAGCTTGAACTGCAGCTTTAAGTCAAAGACATTTTTACATCACCTTATGTCATACATTTGTAAACATCCTTAAGATTTAATTCCAATTGGTATACAGTATTTTGCTTGACAACAAAACATGGCAACCGGTGGTTATAAATTCAGGAATTTTCTCTCTTTTAAATCATACAACTGCAAATCGGAATCTTGCTTTTAACATACAGCTCATTTTGGGTAATATATTTTCAATAACTTTACCCATCCTCATACATTTCGTTGGAAAATTCAATTTGACAGGTGCTAGAATAAATACATTGGTTTGAAGGAATACAAATCTCTTGACATTGTATTCTCCCTATGTTCTTGTGTAAGCCTCATAGCTGCCACTGGAACCTGCAACACATTCGATCTCAATGTCCCTCTGCATTTGTATATCCTTTCCATATATGGGTTGCCCTATTTTGTTGGGGACACAGAGTTAGGGAACTACCTTTGGTCCCTTTGGACCTGAGGGAACGGGCCTGAGGAAGGGGTCGTTAACCCCAAAACGTAGCCCCCCCTATATCCCTCCCCATCGTTTCTACCCCACTCACCTGTGGTTTTCCTTGTCTTTTCCCCTTCCCCTGTGTTGCTCCCCTATATTTCTTCCTATGTGGGTCGTTTGTATATCTGTTGTGATTTTCACATTTATTATTCCATTTTGATTATATCTTGTGCTTCCCTTATTAAATATTTTTTTTTCTCTGCATTTTGGTTTATCCCCACGTTTGAGATTATTCTGCAAGTCAGTGTGTGCCGGAACATATTTTCCTATATCCTTATTGTTTTGGAGGAAATAGGGTCCTCCTTGTTCATTTTGCACCCTGCAATTAGTTAACCTTAATTTTTTGGAGTGTTGTCTATCTCGTCTGTTCCTGCAACACATTCTATCTCAATGTCCCTCTGTCTTTGCTGATCGTTACTGGAGATGTGCAATTTTGATTTTAATCCGCCGCGGATTGGCCGGTTCCTATGGTCCGCGGATCAATCTCAAAAAAGGGAGCGATTTGTCTTTTGCGGATTTTTTTGCTATCATTGACCATACAATCTGCGTATTCCGCCATCCGCTGACGGATTTCAAGAATTCAATCCGCGGATTGCGGAATCTGCGGATATGGATTCTTACAATTCAGCAGCGGGTTGTATCCAACGGTTTTCATCCGCGCGGAACGAAACGGTAAAATCCGCCGGCGGATTTTACACCCCGGAACGGGTTTTGAATGGCAAACTCGGGACATTCCGAAAAAAGGGATTTGGACTGGTTCGCCAATCCTTACTCTAATCCTTACCCCAGCCTGGGTACTTGTTATAGTTGCAGTATTCCTTCCCGGAAGGCAGAGGATAGAAGTAGTACCCACATCCACACTGGTGAATCATTCTGTATTGGAAGCATGAAAGCAGACAAGCCTACAAACACAACACAGATGTAGCTCAGGTAGGTCTACAAGTCAAGGAATCTTTCCAATAAAATGATGCAGAAAGGCATTTTGATCTTGTGTCTGTTACCTCAATGTAGGAGGTCCTATGGCAGAAGACTGATTAGTAAATATGGGTGTTGGTGAAGACTGAGCAACCTGTGCTGAAGCATGGATACCCTCAAAACCTGACCTGTTGGTGGCCCTTGGACTAGAGTTGGCCACCCCTGTCCTAAAGGTTCTGGCAGGCTCATAATTCCTTTACAGCGGCTACACTAACGTTTTGCTTATAATCAGCCAAAAGTGTAACTCAGTTAGAATTACGAGCAAATAGAATCTCCCAACCTCCCTCCCTTCATAACGCCTCAAAATATCGGTTTTATTTTCATGCTCCCCAACTCTGTCCCCTCACATGCTCTTTGTTGAACTCTTCACTTAAACACAGACCAGGAGCAGTATAGTATAGGCAGTTGCAACGTCCGCTTTACCAGGCCATCTGCAAGGAGCTGTTCTCTGGGAAGCCCAAATGCAATACATTTCCCAACTTTCATAATCCATTCCTCAGCTGTCTCGCTGCTGATCATGTGACAGAACTCACCTGCGTTGTGTAAGATGAGTTGTACAGGAGTTTGATAGCCACATCTTTCCCATCTCGTGTACACTGGCTATACATTCCACCCAAGTGATTCAACTCATCCTGAAACACAATGGAAGAGTGTTTGGAGTGAATCTTCTTTGCTGGCCCTGGTACCTACAAAAATCTCATAAGGGGGAAAAAAGTCTGCATGGGGAGGAAAATTGAAACGGAAGTGAGGGACTGCGCAAGTGCAGTACCGGAAGTGACGTCATTGAAGTTTGTTACCTGCCTGCTGGGAGTTGTAGTTCGGGGGCTGGATGTCAAGCATCCAAAGGAAATCAGAAGGGAAGGCCTGAGTGACTACAAGTCCCAGCAACCCCTGCTATGGATGACAGGCACTGTACTTCAGTCTCTGTAAGCTGTCCTGTCAAAGAAGTAACGCACGCATGCGCGCACACGCGTACGTGTGTGTGTATATATATATATATATACATACCATCATGTTTTAAGTTATGGTGGGTGAAAAAGGCAACAAGAAACCTCCATATAGCATATAAAAAGATCACTTGTGAGCACATTCACATGTGCTAGGCAGGTCTGCAACCCTGCCTTTTGCAATTATCCCCCAGCATACAGTGTTTCCACTGCAGCAAGGGATTCTGGGAAATGACATGCAAATGAGCACACCGTGTCACCTTTTGCCTGAAAAACCATTGTTACATGGAGCCCATATAAGCTAATGCTCGCTGTTAACACAGCTTTAAAGCACATTCACAGACATGTTTCAACCTTAATGGGTATCATCAGTGTGAAGTTGGTTGTACTGCTGGCTTTGCAATTTTCAAGACTGTAGGGTTTACCATCACGTTTTAAGTTATCGTAGGTGAAAAAGGCAACAAGAAACCTCCACCGTATTGCATATAGCAAATAAAAAGATCACGCGAGAGAGAGAGAGAGAGAGAGAGAGAGAGAGAGACCTGAAAAACAATGCATCAATGCCATATTTTGCGCAATTATGGGTATTGTACCTGGAGGCTCACAGTGCCCCCTCTCCTCCTTACACTTCCCCCACTCTTACTGTCCTCCTCTCTTCCCCCATGTGTGTCTCGCTCTCTCACTCCCCGACCCCACCTGTGTGAGAGGTGCTGGGCCATACGGGGAGCGGGGAATCAGGCTGGGAGAGGAGGAATTCCCTGTTTGGAGTCAAGGCCCCCCCCCCCCACATCAAACAGAAAGCAGCAACCGGCATAGCGCCAGGGCCCCACTGCCACAACCAACATGGCTGCTTCAGGCCCCCAAGGCGGAGCTTCCTCCATTTTACTCTGCTACCACATACATCTGACTGCTGATTGCCTCTCAAAGTGGGCGGGGCCCGATTACAAGGCGAGTATGCACTTTTCAACTTAACTTTATTGAAAACAAACATCGCCTCATAATCGAGCAAAACCGGTATATATAGTTACAGTAACACAAGAATAGTCATTCACTTACAGACACAAATAAAAAGATATATACAAGGGAACCACTCGTTCACGTTTACAGGAAAATGTATGCAGACAAAACACACTTAGAAACATTTCTATAGACATACACAGAAGAACCCTTATACAAACTCACATAGACAGGGACACTAGAAAACAGATATACACACATTGACACAAATATATGCGGGGACTAGAAATGTAAACATTTTTATAATTTTCTTTCAAATTTGATGTTTTCACAAAATTCCTGTGAAAGTTCGCTGTAGTCCGCATTTTGCCGATTTTGCCAATTTCTCCAGAACGTTGCCAGTGTTTGCCAGAATGTAGAACAAATGTCAGCCAATGGCAGTATAAAAAGGGCTAAGGGACTGTGCAGATTGATTTTTTTAATGCTGGGAATTTGTTTTCCGAAACTTTCCGACTTTGCACAACCCCCCCCCCCCCCCCCCCCCCCCCCAGCAAATTTCACTTGATTGGTGCACTTCAGCCACAAATATCCTCACCTCTCACAGGAACTGTTCTGACTAAGGCTTGTAATATAGTGCGCGCACGGCGTTGCACGGGCTTTACGTGTGTAGACGGTAAGTTGTAACAAGCAAGGCTAGGGGGGTGTCACAGCTCTAGGCCGCGCTGTGATTGGTTCATAGCGTCATGTGGCGTGGTGACAGCACGAAAATACAATTCTCTTGAACTTTACCTGGTCTGCCGCGCTACCGGCCACGCGCGCGTCCCTAGTATAGAAACGTCTGGCTAACACAGCCAATTCTAATTGTTGCGTGCACTATATTACTGGCCTAATGCTGTACATGCTACGAAAGGGGGAGGGAATTAGCTAAACAGACCTGTCTAATGCTTATTGAGGTCTCCGTTCCTGGCCATATATCAAACCCCTCATGTTCCACTAGAGGCGTCTGCAAAGGGCTGTGGATCATAACTCTGGCACCTGCGGCTGTTGACAGGATGGGCATGTTATCATTCTGCTCTATTTTCACTTTCAAGGACAGTCCTAGAAACAAGTGGAAACCGAGATGTTAGAGCAGCAATACCTACATACCCACTTTTCAATTTTTATTATTTTTATATGTGAAAATGTATAATTCTACATTCTTACCTAAACTGGCAATCGTTTGGTGCTCCTGTTATAAATCTGTAAAAATCCCGATTGTGTGACTAACGAAATGTCCGCCTTTCAGTTTCAATCAATCCGTCAATCGCTGTAACTTAGCAACTACAATGTATCCTTCACCTAAGGTAACATTATCTATTGTTACAGTTTGCAGCTCAAGCTGCTGCGAACATTGGCAACAAATTATCACAAACAAAAAAGTGTTGTACTGCTGGGGAGGTGGGCTAACACCTAGTATAGGATGCTTTCAAACGCCTTCAAAATTGCATTAAGAGTTGAATAAAAGGAAAAAAAAAAGTCACTATCTAATACTACAGAACTGATTTATTAATTAAAAAAATAATAATAATTTAAAAAAAAGGCCATAAGATTTCATGTTTTGCTGCTTAAAGGGTTTATGTATTAAATGCCCCATCTCAATATGTCCCCCAGACTCCTGGTTTTTGAGCCCAAATATATCAGTCCTATTCCCCTTACAGATATGGATCTCCCCAAGTTATCCCATGGATTAAAGTATGTTTTATGACATTTGAGCATCCATAAAGGTGCCGGGAAGTCTGGATAGACAGAGTTCAAAGAGGAGACGGGATGTTGAGAGGTGTCGGGGTGTTAAGTGGCCGGGGCAGGGTGTAGTACTGGGTCTGGAGAACAGAGACCCCCTGCGGGGAGGACACTCTGGTCTGCCAGACTCAGTGGAGCCTGCCCAGTAGGTGGCAATGGGTTGACTGGGGGAAGCGGCAGAAAGTCGGCACGTTTCCCATTGGTCAATTCATATGTCCCGCCCACAGGGCATCCCGACCCAGATTGGAACGTTCCCTCCTCTGACGTCAGCCAAAGGATGAGCCCCTATTCCTATTGGCTAGTGGGAGGGAATTCCCACGCTCTGATTGGTCGCTCCTCCTACCTCCGTGCTAAGGATAGCTTAGCGGAGGGTATGAAAGAAGGAAGCCGACTCAAAGAACCAGACCATCTAGTGACTTGTGTCGATGAAGCTAGGGCGGCCTTTTCAAAGTTGCTCTGTCATGAATAGCAAAGCAACAGGCTTCGTTTTGAAGCTAGGAAAGTCTGCCCTGCAGAGACGAAGTCAGGCGTCAGGACCAAGTTCTGAGAATTGAACGTAGCAGTCGCGGCTAGGAACTGAAGCTAAAAAGAGGACCAGGAAGCCCCGGTGTATATCCCAGTCAGGGTAAGCCTACCAAAGCAGGCGTCCTGCACCTATTTGAGCTTAGATTTCACCCCCAGTAAGTGTGTTTTTATCTGTATTTTGTGTAATTTTTTGTGTTGTACGCGGGTTTACCCAAATAAACGGCATTTTGTTTTTACTACCTTGTTTTGCCTGGTGAATGATCCCGGTGCAAATATAAATAAATGTTAAAAGTCCTGGTCTCCCATGGCAGTGTCTTTCGGGCTCAAACTCTTACCCCTTAGATGTCACCTGCGGGGTCACAAAGGGCTCTGTGCATCTTGTAAGGGAGCTTCAATGCACATGTATGCGGATGACACAATCTTATATGCACACAGCCCGAGCCTCTCCGACCTTGGACACGACCTTCAATCTAATTTTTCAAGACTTTGATACTGGATTTCCCAAAACAAACTTTTTAAATATTGTAAAAAACTAACTATGGTATTTGGGAACAATGCTAAATTTCTAAAGCGACCAATGATAGAGCTGCAGATCAGAAACAATACCAATCTGGCCCCTGTCACTACTTTGAAATATCTAGACATATGGCTTAGCTTCCATGTAATATTTTGGTTGCATATTGATACTCTGATATCCAAAACCTTTGCCTAACTGGGTGTACTTTATAGGAACAAATACCCCGTAAGCCCGCTGTTCAGAATGCGTATCACACAGCAGATGCTAATGATAGACTATGAGTCATAGTATACGGTACAGCACCCCAAACTCACCTTGGCAAATTAGGCACCGCGTACAATGCTATATGTCGCTTTCTACAATGTAACTACAACATACATCACTGAGAAATGCTCCAACGACTAGATTGGCTGTCACTTGAGTCCAGACGCAAGGTACATTTTTCCTGTCTTGCCTTCATATTATTTCTGGGCTATCTAAACAAGCTCCTCACCTCTACCACACGCAGCTCTTATCATCAGAGATCCGACTGCAAAAAGACTGTTCATGGCCGAAAGGTTCAACAAAGAATCCGGTCACTCCTCTTACCGAGCACCTCACAACTGGAACAGTCTACCAGAGGCTCTCAAAGCCTCCACCAGTCTAAATTCTTTCAAGATTAGCCGTCTCAAATTTTAATCTTGTCCGTAATGGCTACATATGCCCATAATCATATTATCTCTTAACTGTCCATGAAATGTCTGTAAACATTACTTTTAACCACTGTTCATTTAACGCAACCATGTATCTCTGTCACCATAACTCGCGCGTGCCCGGGACATATCTGAAAACGAGAGGTAACTCTCAATGTATTTTTTCCTGGTTAAAACATTTTTATAAATAAATATGACCATATTAGTGAGTGGTGCTCAGTACATAAGCCATAAATTGCCTTCCAGCTTAGCACTGTTTAGTAAATCTAGCCAATAGTTTCTAGAGATATATTGATGCATTTTTTTTTTAAAGTCAATAAAATATTCAGACAAGTGGATTCAAACGTGTGTCTCTCAGTGAGACAACAAAAAAAGAAATAATTATATACGGAAAGGAGATGTAGGTGTGCCCGTGAATATTATATTTGAAATCGACTGACTAACACAGTGAGTACGGCGTCAATTAATTTCACCACATAGTATGATTATACAGATTTCATAGGAAGAAGCGGTTTATAAACCTCTGCCAACACATTACTTTTCTTTCCTCCCTCATGGCTCCAAGCCAGGAAGGAGTGAATCTGATCTACATTCTCTATACAGGCATACCCCGGTTTAAGGACACTCACCTTAAGGACACTCGCGAGTAAGGACATAATCGCCCAATAGGCAAATGGCAGCTCGCGCATGCGCCTGTCAGCACGTCCTGAACAGCAATACCGGCTCCCTACCTGTACCGTAGCTGTGCGCAAGCGGGGAGACTATAGAGCCTGTTACAAATGCCTTATTTACATCAGTTATGCACGTATAGGACGATTGCAGTACAGTACATGCATCGATAAGTGGAATAAAGGTGGTGCTTCACTTTAAGTACATTTTCGCTTTACATACATGCTCTGGTCCCGTTGCGTATGTTAATGCGGGGTATGCCTGTACTCTTTTTCTCTGTCACCCATACCACTGATTTTCTTCTTTAAAAAAAAAAAAAAGAGGATTAAAATCAGACCTTTTTCTACATATCTTCTATCTAAAGGCAGAGTGGTCACTCCTAACACATCCCCTGTTACTCCCTTGCTCACCTGCCCTAACTAATACACAGTTCTTCGTCTGTCCTGCTCAGCTCTTTAATTTTGGACCTCAAAACTCTGTCAAAGGAACTTTGCACCCTCCCTCCATCGAAGCACCTTACCATACTGCTTCCCAGGCCTGGACGCGTTCCAAAAGCTCTCCTTCCCCTGGCTGTTGAATGTGAAGCAGTTTCCATAGATTGGGTGATGGAATTGAGAATATTCCCTGCAGGAAAAAGGTTATGGATTATATAATATATATAGCAAATGAAAATATTACTGTATGCTCATTCGCATGTCTTAGACAGGTCTGCAACCCTGCCTTTCACCATTATCACCCAGCACACAGTACTCCCACTGCAGCAAGGGATTCTGGGAAGTGACATGGAAATGAGCACGCAGTGCCACCCTTTGCTTCAAATCTATATAGCATGGTCCCCTAAAGCTTATGCTTGCTGCATTTCACAGGTTTGAGCACAGCCTGGGTTAAGATGCATAGCCAGTAAACCCACCCACAGACAGCTGTTTCCTTAATGTATTGAGTGCAGCCTTTGGGTAACTTCAGATCCTCTCGGATGACATCTAGATACATCTCATATTTGTCCCTTATGCACCTTACATTTTAGTTCTGTAATACTATATATTAGAAACATAATAGGTGAGCGGTCCACTCTAGCTTGTTATATTTTCTTTCCTATTGCATGACTTTGTTGCACTAATTGCACTATAATTCCCTGTACTGTTTTGTCTCTGTGCAAAGCGCTGAGTATATAATACATATCATATATAAACAAAGACATACATACATACGGTAGGTTGGCGGCTTGAATCATGTTTTGATCAAAAGATGCAACCAAATGACTCCTTAGTTACACAGACTTTGGCTCTAAATGTAAACGTCACTAGTATAGTTTTAGCCCAAATTGGTAGGAGCGCAGGCTCCGTTCTTTTGTTTTCCATATACAGGCGGTCCTCGCTTTTCTGACGGAATGCGTCCCGCTAAGCGCTGTCGGTTAATGGACTGTCGGATTGCGGGTCCCATGTTAATCGGTGGCGGCGACCCTCGGAAAAGCGGTTCCGGCGTTGGATAATGCGTCCGGCGGACTGCATTAGCGGCGCTGGATACAGCATCCGTCGGAGACCGGGATGTCGGTGAGGACCACCTTTTTTGATAAGTAGCCCCCAGGGAATGTGAAATCACATCTTTCAGCTGTGACCCCTCTCCCTGCTTGGAACAGGAATTTTATTCACCTGTGAAACCTATCTGTACAACAATCATTCAGCAACTACAATGGTAAATGTGCGGCTTAAAAAAACCAATTAAGGAACAAACCTTTTATCGCAGTTTTTCCCATTAAAAACACAAGAAAAAATGAAGCTCTTGATGTCCAGCCCTGGGATTTTCATGACCAGGGGGACTTTGGACATGATATTCACGAAGTGAAACCTGTACCATTCATGGAGGGCATCCACTCCCGACCAGAAAGATTTGTAGAAGCAATCTTCACCGGACGATTTGCACTGGAAGCAAGCACAGGATACATTGGTTAGGCCAGGGGTGCTTGAAGATGGGATGATGCCAACCACAGATGCCAAATCTTGATAAAGTGAGAGAGACACCATTTTATCTGTATACACACAGGCATATTGTTTCTATCTACACACTATGTATTATATTAGTGGATTCGGGGAAGCATGCAGGTGGGCACTATTACAGCCCAAGGCTAAATAGTGAAGAATAGATACTACATTTAGTAGACATATGTTGGAGACTGGGAGACAGGTGGTAAATGGAAAAACGCCATGTTCTGAAAACAGAGCAAAGGTCAAGAACAAGAGCGAGGCACTAATAGGACGTGACCATGAAGTTAAACACGTATATATGCATGGATCTTGTCCAGATATCCTGAAATATTGGTATATAAAGGCAATCCTGTGTATGTTGAAATCAGAATTACTTGGAACATAGACTGACTAATTCTCCATTCATAACTTGCTAAAACGCCTGCTGTGATGTCTGTAAAGGATGACGCTGTGACGCTGTGACGCTGTGACGCTGTGACGCTGTGACGCTGTGACGCTGTGACGCTGTGACGCTGTATCTGTCTCTGAATAAATACTGGAACAAAGCATTTGATTCATGAACTTATTGACTAAGGTGACACACCTTATCTTCAAGATAGAGAGAGAATCTTCTACACCTACGAACTACCTCATCAATCATATCTTCAGTTCTCAAGTTCCCTCCCCCCCACCCCCTCAAACAGGTCAGGTTTTCAGGATATCCCTGCTTCAGTGCACAAAAGATCAAAGGTGGAGCTCAAACATGAATGTGATAAGTGATACAAATGTGAGTCCTAGTACAGGATTCATGTGCAACAAATATGGATGGGTCAATAAGTGAAAACAACCAAGCAAGTGACACTGTGTGTCATATAACAGAACAAAAAATCAATTGTATCAACACACAACGTGCATTCAAGTGTCAAAGTGAATACAAATTAATGAATACAGTATATACTCCTCCACTCTAACCCTGAACAAGATATGTTCCGATGTCCAAATCAGCCAAAGTCCAAAAACCAGGGGGAGCGGAGGACAGGTACCAGGGAGAGAGGGAGACATTGACATATAGTAGTACAGCGGTGCGCAAATTGGGTGGCGCGAGTCTGCTTGCGGGTGGCGCGCGGTTTACAGAGGCCCCGCGCGCTTCCCGAAGGCACTTAAATTAAGTGCCGGGGGAGCTGCAGGGCCTCTGTAAACCTTTACTTGGCTCCACACGCGTCGCCATGGCAACGCAGCGTCCTATGATGCCGCGAGGTCATGTAACGGCACGTTGCTATGGCAACGTAACGTAATGACGCCAGAGCCGACGCCGGAGCCGAGGTAAGTGGGGGTGAGGGGGGGTGCGGGGGTGAGGTTGACCTCACCCAATAAGAGTGTGAATAGGGTGAGGGGGGGCTGGGGGGAGTGTATTAAGCATGTACCCTTATTACCTCTGCATATCTGTTTGTTTGTCCTCACTTGTATATAACTGTTTATGTAATATGCTGAACTCTGTCCGTCCCCCCCCCCATTGTACCGCGCTGGGGAATATGTTGGCACTTTACAAATAAACAATAATAAGCTTTAAACAACTTGGACCCGTTTGACAATGAAGGTGATTTAAATGTCCCTGCAAGAGGAATCATCATCATCATCATGAAATGATACCATATGATGTCACAGTTACTTCTAAATGCTCAACAAATAAGTCTCGCACGTGTAGTAAATGTCACGTAGCGGGAGCCACGGCTATAATCTTACCTCAATTAAGGAAAGATATTTCCCTAATAGGCACCATGTCAGGACTGGTCTTTGACAAACGTATGATTCAGATGTTTATGACAGTCTAACTCTCTCTCTGTCTACTCAGTAGTCAACATAGCAGTATGCTAATAAGACAGGTAACAATGTGTCAACTTCTGTTTACTTGACTTTAACTTTGCATCGACAAATTGACCACATTGAAAAGAGGCCTTGAGATTGAATTCACTGATCACATTTGTTTTTTCGTTTCCCCCTAAATGCACCCTAGCATTGAAAGTGGAGGTGTGACCGGAGTTTGGAGGGGTTGTAGTTCCCCTGGGTTTATATATTACATTATGGTAATGTATGCATGTTACTGATTTCACATGTGCAGCACCCCTACCGAAAGACATTGTTCCTGTACTCCTGTAGCCTAATAATTGCATTGGTCAATATGCTATGCCATGGGTGCTCCACTCAAGTCCTCAAGCCCCCCCCCCCCCACAACAGGTCAGGTTTTTAGGATATCCCAGCATCAGCACAGGTGGCACAGTCAGAGGCTCAGTCGTTGACTCACTGAGACTGAGCCTCTGATTGAGCCACCTGTGCTGAAACTGGGTCTGATTAAGGCACCTGTGGATAAGCAGAGATATCCTGAAAACCTGACCTGTTGGGGGACCGGGGGGGAGGAGCTTGAGGACTGGAGTTGAGCACCCCTGTGCTATGCCACCATTGTCCTGCTAACGCAGCTACTGAGTGATCAAAATGGGCACACTTCTGTAGTAGTGCAAGTGGCATAGACAGACCACAATGCATTAACACCTTCCTCCTTTGTGGAAATAGTTTTTCCTGATTAGATTAAGCTAAAGAAATGGTGGCCTTCATAAAAAGGAAATAAACAGCCAACAGGGAGAATGCCACACTGATTCTTACCAGCTTAAACCCCACTTTGAATTTCTTCTGCCCAAGGATAGCTGGCGCCAAACCATCCTCTTGCAACTTCAGCAACCTGAGCCTCTGGTCCAAGCGGAAACTTTCATTGATTTGGCTCGCCAAGTTATCCAGGATATTTTCTAGATCAATTACCTCTAGTTCCCTTTGTGTTGTGTTGAATGCATTGTACGCATACAAGGATGAAAGAGTTTCATGGGCAATCTGGTCCAATTGTTTGATATACTCATTCACCTCCGCAAACCTAGGAAGAAAGAACAAGCATCTGTCTGCAAGTGTGTGATCAAGCAGTGTTCAGCCTCAGCACTTCTGTATTCATATAATCAGAATATCGTACTAAATGGGGTCAATATCTGCTGTGGCTGCACCAACAGGTAAAAATGAGCTCATCTAGCAGATTTCCCATGCCCCATAATGATATAATGCAGGGGGGCTCAACTCCTATCCTTAGACTCCCCCAACAGGTCAGGTTTTCAGGATATCCCAGCTTCAACACAGGTGGCTCAATAAAAGGCTCAGTCAAAGACTGAGGGCATGTCGCCCCAAAATTCTGCCCCCCTAGTCTGGGGCCTAATGGGAAATCCACCACTGCTGCTCTGCATTTGGAGACCTCTTAAGATATCATAACCAAATGTTGTATCGTGGTTCCTGAGATCAAGGAGCAAGTTTTTTAAAATCTATGTTTGGATACAATTGGACGCCATTTTGAATCAAGATAGTGGACTGAACTTTTCAAAACTGCACTGATTTTACCAAAATTTGGCAGGATTGTATTGTATATACTGTATATAGGTTTCATGGTCTTGGCGCTACAGCTCTGACAGACACCCAGGCTCTTTTATTACCATAATATATACACTTATACACAGACACACCATACACACAGTACACATACAGTATATATGATTTCTTTTTAAGGTTTGTAAGCAAAATCTTTCACAAGTCTGGAAATGTAGAACGTAAGTTGACACACAACCTTAACTCCCCCACCCATCATGCTTTGCTGATGTCATCATACAGTACATGAGGCCACCTATGAAATAACATATGACGAGATCCCATCATATCAGAGAATGGAATCTCATTGGCTTTTAAGACACGAAAAAATAAAGGATCCATTTATAAAGCTCAGTATTTCTTTGGTTTCTTAGAATTCCAGAGCAACGCCAAGTACTTTTTGGCTAGTATCTAATAAAGAGGAGCACTTTAGCTCTCTAAAAGGGAAGTAGCCCACCCTAAGATACTCTGAGCCTTCATTGTCCGTTCATTAGGTTTAGTGGAAATTAAAGTGGAAATTAAGTACCTGTATGGGTTCAGATTGCAGATGGTCATGGCTGGAAATATTTTCTTTTCTGAGTGCACACTTATGGACGTGCTGGTGGGATAGGACCAGTACTGCCCGGTCATTTCTCCAAACTGCCAGTACATCATGCCGAGAGTGACCAAGAAAAGTACAATCCAGAAGGTGGTCTTCATTTTGTTATTTCTGGAGCAATTCAGTCTGATTGCGCCATGGATAGTGGTGTTGTTGCAGAAGAACTGGAACATATCATTGAAGGAGTCATAAAACTCAATCCACCCTTCCGTCTTTTCTGTTCCTGAGGGCTCCATAGCTTGGATCTTTAGACACAAAGCAAAAAGTAGGACATCCATGTATAGGCAATGTATACAGAATATCATTCCAGTCATTTGAACACCATCATGCCGTTAGGAATATATTACAATCATTAAACTTTTATGGTAAATGTACTCAAAATAATGGTATGGTAACTGTTATGTTTTACTGTAATTTCAGTGTTTATTATTATTACTACTAATAATAATAATAATTGTTGTTACTATAGAAGTTTTGGGAAAGGAGCAATCCACCCCACCTGACCCCCATGTTATTACAGGACTGGGAGGGGAGGGGGGTTTCCTCCAGAGCTGAACTGCACTATTTTCAGCTCCAGTCATCCCCTGGTTCCCAAAACACTTACGGGTGAAGTTACCGGTATTACTTCCTGATTTTTAAAGGGGATTTAAATGGCCATCCAATCAGAAGCCACAAATGATGATGTTGCGGCTCCCTATTGGATTACAAAAAGAGAGGGAAAGGCATAGTGATATGGGATATCACCCCCCTCAACCATCTGCAGTAAAACATTTTGACAAGGAAAAAGACACACCTCTGCTGTTTAGTCTGCACACACTCACTTGCCTCACAACAGTTTCATGCAACATTACCTACCTCTGTGATAATGAACCTGCTGTGTATCTCAACTTTGTTCTTTCTTGTGGCCTCATTGAAATGTTACTCTCTTTATCCACTACAAACTCCTCCCTCCTGGCCCAGACCCAACATCACCATACACCCTGGATTACTCAAAAGCCTTGCACTATCTACTGAATGTTGGTGGAGAACTCTGAAAACCAGCACACCAACCACCGCTCATTCTAATGGCAAACACCACAAATGTATAACTTGCAAACAACTACTCATATTTCTACTCATACTATTACTCTCTTTAGCAGGTGATATTGAACTTAAACCAGACCCTCCCTTTTCAACTCTGTCCCATACACCTGAGAATAACCCCTTCAAATTCCAAAAAGATATATCTGTCGCCCATATAAATATCCAGAGCCTGCTGCCCAGACTGGATGAACTAAGGGCATGGTGCCTTATATATAAACCCAAAGCCATCGTTCTCACAGAAACATGGCTAACCCCTAAAACCCTTGATTCAAATATCGCTATTCAGGGATACTCCATTTCTAGGAAAGATAGGTCAAAGAGAGGAGGGTGTTATTTTATATTGCAGACACCTTGCAAATTACACTGTTAAATTGTCCCCCAAGCCCACCCTCTTTTGAAATCCTAGTTGGCAAAATCTGGCTCCCGTTTTCTAAGCCGCATTGGTTGCTGTCATCTACCGCCCACCTAAAGCCCCTCTACTGTCCCTGACTGATATCATCCAGTTTCTTGGCTCCATTTCCTCTCTGAATGAGAAGAGTGAACTGCTAGTTCTTGGGGATTTCAACTACAATTGGCTCGACCCTGAAAACCACAAAATCCAGATACAACTCAAGTCACTTAACCTATCGCAACTCATTTCCCAACCCACACGGATAAACCTGAAATCGCATAACCATTCCTTGCTAGACTGGATTCTCTCCTCAAATCCCATCAGAATCCAATCCTCTGGCATCCTTCCTGACATTTTCAGTGACCATGCAATAGTGTACTGTGTAAGGAAAATGTAACCATCCCAATCAAGCCCTAAAGTTCTCCTCACTAGAACATTTAGAAACTTTAACCAGTTTCTGGCTTAACAACTGCCCTGGGTACAGAATAGACTTAATTCCCGACCCTGATTCTGCGCTCGACTTTTTCCAATCCGAGTTCTTAAAACTCTGTGATACCCATGCTCCATTATATAGAATAAGAGTACCACCTTCCGTGGGTTACAACTGACCTTATAGCGTTCTACCATTTCAGGGATGCCTTGTGGAAAAGCTGCAAAGTAACTGGCACTACCAAGGACCTTAATAACTACAGATGCCTGCGGAACATGTGCACAAGGCAAACAAGGCATGCAAAAGCACAATATTACTCTGACAATCTTCACCAGAATACATCAAACCCAGCTAACCTCTGGAAGATTATCAACAATATATTCCAGCCTCCTAACCATCAACAACCAAGTAATATCACTAAGGGGGAAATTACTCTGACAAACCCCACTGACATTGCAAATGCATTCAATGATTACTTTGTGGGGTGTGCTACTAACTTATTAGCGAAACGTAACCCAAACCACAAACATGAACCTCATTCTGAGAGTACCCCTATAGCCCCACCCCCTCCCAACACTGCTCACAATTTTCAATTTGTCCCAGTATCCGAAGAGATTACACAAGCGCTCCTCAAATTAAAACTAAGCAGCCAATGTGGACCTGACTTACTGCAATCTAAGTTCCTAAGACTGGGTGCCCCCGCCATTGCCAAACCAATTGCTTTCATAGTCAACGCTATTCTGTCTGCAGGACACATCCCTAAGACCTGGAAAACTGCCAGAGTTGTCCCAATCTTCAAAAGTGGGGACAAAAACACTGTCTCAAACTACAGGCCAATCTCTCTTCTCCCAATACTATCTAAAGTCATGGAAAAATGTGTTCACTCCCAATTAAGCGATTATTACACCAAGACAAATTTCCCT
Source organism: Ascaphus truei (assembly GCA_036426205.1). Classification (NCBI taxonomy): domain Eukaryota; kingdom Metazoa; phylum Chordata; class Amphibia; order Anura; family Ascaphidae; genus Ascaphus; species Ascaphus truei. The sequence continues at coordinate 79,210,687 of CM071572.1, forward strand.
AGCCAATTCCAATCTGGCTTTTGCCCCAAACACTCCACAGTAACTACCCTGCTAAAAGTTTGCAATGAAATCCAGTGTGGAATGGAACGGGGACAACTCACTGGTGCAATATTCCTATATTTTGCAAAGGCTTTTAATACTGTTGATCATGTTATCTTGCTTAAACTCCAGTGCTCTGGAATAGGGAAGCATGCTTTAAACTGGTTTCATTCCTACCAATCAGGTAGATCCCATGTGTCTATCTCGGGCTCTAACTCCAACCCCTTGGATATAACCTGTGGTGTCCCGCAAGGCTCTGTTCTGGAGCCCCTACTCTTCTCAGTGTTCATCAATGATCTTTCTACAGCTTGTAAGGAAGCTTCAATACACATGTATGCAGATTACACAATCTTATATGCACACAGCCATAGCCTCTCCGACCTTGAACACATACTTCAGTCTGACTTTTTGAGACTTGAAATTGGATTTCCCAAAACAAACAGTTTTTATACACTGACAAGACGGTAACAATGGTATTTGGGACCAATGCTACATTTCTAAAGCTTCCAATGACTGAGCTCCAGATCAGAATCAACGCTATTACCACTATAACTCCTGTTACTAGTTTTAAATATCTGGGCAAATGGTTTGACTCCAATTTAACATTTGGGGTGCACATTGATACCCTGACATCCAAAACCTATGCCAAACTAGGTGTACTTTACAGGAACAAATCCTCCCTAAGTCTGCGGATCAGAAAGCATATCGCACAGCAGATGCTAATGCCAATTATCGACTATGGGGACACAGTATAGGGCTCGGCACCCCAAACCCACCTTAGCAAACTAGCAAACTTGATACCCTCCTAAATTCAATTTGTCGTTTTGTTCTCCAATGCAACTACAACACACATCACTGCGAAATGCTCAAAGAACTAGATTGGTCATCACTTGAGTTTAGGGGCAAAGTTAATCTTTCCTGTCTTGCCTTCAAATACTTTCTGGGCAAGCCTACTTGAACAAGCTCCTCACCCCTACCACATGAGCACTTATCTGAGATCTGACTCCAAAAGACTGTTCATGGTCCAAGGTTCAGCAAAGTATCCGGCCGCTCCTCCTTCTCTTACCGTGCACCCCAAAACTGGAAGAATCTACCGGAGACTCTCACAGCCACCACCAGTCTAAACTGGTCTGTAACTGTTACATACGCCTAAAATATATATTATGTCTAACTGTGCAGGCACTGTCTTGTATAATGTAACTATGTATTTGTAACCATGTATTATTTGTCATCATAACTTTGCCCAAGACATACTTGAAAACGAGAGGTAACTCCCAAAGTATTACTCCCTGGTAAAACATTTTATAAATAAATAAAAAATATGTCTTTACAGATCATTCACTGTTGCACTCCACCCTTAACACGTGACATATTTAATGATGATTATTTAACATATCACTGTTCTTGGAATTTAAACAGTAATTAAAAAGTAATTAAGTAGGATATATTTGGCCATGAAAGAAACCACTCATTTTAACTTGAAGTAGCTCAGAGTAATCAATTATGCCTCCCTGATAGATGAGCTTTAAAGGCGTAGTACATTCCTTCAATGAAGGGGTTAATTTCACAAACGTGGGATATAGAGCTGCATGTGTAGCTTGCCTTCATCTGATTGGTTACGGGAAAGGTCCCACCCAGAGTACGCTTGTATGTGGTTTAAATTCGCCACATTGTGACAACTCTCTGTGTTAAAGGGGTATTAGCCGGTACTGTCATTCACTACAAATTCAAAGTATCGCACCCCCAACTTCATCCCTAGCTTTGTACCCTTACATTCAGGTCGATTCACTACAATCCCTTAGTCCAGGGGTGCACAAACTCTTTATGTCGCGCCCCCTGCCTCTTGCCCACTCTCCGCCATCTTATCTCTGCGGCATTTCCATGGTGACACTTCGTCAGGAGAAGCCAGAAAGAAGGTAAAAGGCAATTACAGAAGCCCTCCCCCAGCAATCACTTTAAATGTTGTGGGGGAGAGGGAGGGGTGTCCTCATAGCGTAGAATACTGTTGTTTGGCCCGGGCAGACTACGCGCATGGGTCTGGCGCTCCCGGGGCCATGTGACGGAGTGGTTTACGTGATGCTTTTTTTCAGCTTGGATCGCGTCTTGCGTTTCTGTGGAGCGGAAGACGCAATGTGACGTGAAACAGTTGATGGTTAAGAGCCGTGGACCGCGCTGTGCGGGAGAGGCCTGTGGCACTCGAAGGGTTGAAATGTCAAAAGTATTAATTATGTGACAAACTTTGCGATGTGGGAGTGAAAGTTGCGTACTGTACTAAGCATCGCAAACTACTTTTGTGGCGAATGGGAAGGTCAATTTAAATTGCGCTTTGGCGCACCTATGTCAGGAGCCACCAACAGGTCAGGTTTTCAGGATATCCCTGCTTCAGCACAGGTAGCTCAATCAGTGGCTCAGTTATCGACTGTGCCACTGATTGAGCCACCTGTGCTGAAGCAGGGATATCGTGAAAACCTGCCCTGTCTGGTGGCCCTTGAGGACTGGGGTTGGCCACCCCTGTCTTAGAAGGATAATAATGAAATGTTTCTTCATTTGTATTTTATAACTTCAAGATATTGTCCTATGTTATTAATAATGAAATGCATCCATTTGTGCTCTCGACGATTTCTTACTGTTCTTTTCATCCATTTATTGCCCTGTCTGTTTATTTACCATTCCCTGTGCCAAGGAGAGGTAACTCTCAATGTAATACTTCCTGGTAAAGCATTCTCTCTCTGTGTCATCTGCCTCAGATCCTTATCTTGTATTTTACATAGTTACATAGTAGATGAGGTTCAAAATAGACACATGTTCATCAAGTTCAACCAATATTTAATTTAAATGACATACTTATCCTATATATGTGTAACCCTCCTTGCCTGGCTCTAAAGGAGCTTACATTGAGTTGGATATATATATATATATATATATATATATATATATATATATATATATATATGTTCTTCAGTATTCGGTGATACCTTTTTTATTGGACTAACAATTTATGTCATAGGACAAGCTTTCGAGAGTTATCCTCTCTTCTTCAGGTCAAGCAATACTCCTTCAATGGGCCTTGTGAGCCTCCCAACGCGTTGTGTGGGCTGACCACACTCACGAGATTAGTCTGGAAATACTGCCGCGATTTCCCCTTAACTAGCTTTTTGATTTCAGGTATTTTAATCAACAGATTCATAAGTCTCCAATTTGCTCCTGAAACTACCGGGCCAATTTGCACGCATTCAGCTCTATGACGCGTGCTCGACATGTAATGTCATGTATGTTGGTGTCGGAAATCTGTGGGACAATTCTACCAGAGACAAAGAAGTGGTCAATCCTGCTGTAACTGTCGTGGGGATGGGATAGAATGTGTAACTACGTTCGCCTGGTGTTGTTCTCTCCACAAGTCTATTAGGCCGATCGTCTCAGTCCTTTCGCATAGGCCCAATGCCTTCCTTCTCTGATTCTGCTGGAGTGGGGAACGATCTACCCGTGGGTCCATGACTTATTTAAAGTCCCCTGCTAATACTAAGTATCCTTCCGCCCGAGCTGGAGCGTCTGAAAAAATTCTTCAAGAACCGAGATTACCCGTGCCGGGCGCATACACGCACGCCAAAGTCAACCTACTTTGTTTAAGAGGCCCACCAGAATGATGTACCTCCCTTTGGGATCTCGCTTCACTTTCTCAACTTGAAAGGGGATTATTATGGAATAAAGGTACTCCCCTTTTCTTTTCCTCAGCAGTGGACATGTACACCGTCTAAAATGCTTGTCTAGAAAATTGGGCTACTTTGGGTGCTAAAATGGGTCTCCTGAAGAAAGACAACATCGGCCCGCCTACGTTTAAACTCAGAGAAGGCAAACCTTCCCTTTTTCGGGCTTTAAATCCTTTAACATTCTGGAGAGAAATGGTCACTGCCATGTACATGTGGGGTTTGGGTGTATATGTATACAGTAGGTCTTGTGCTACCTAGGTAAAGCGAGGTTGGTGGCTCTTACGACCGATGTTGGTGGTAGCGCAGGAACTTCTTTCTTTCGCCTGGAGGGTCTGGGAAAGTAAGGGGAAGACAACCAAGGGAAAAACGAGAAAACATATATTAACAAACAGAACCGTGTTGGTCCACGAACCTCGGGTTCACCGCCCGGGAAGGACTCTCTCCCTCTGGACCACCCTCCCACCAGGTCCAGCTCCATGGCCCACGACTCCAGCCACGTGTTCCCGGGACTTTGACGGGAATGTAGGGTAGTCCCCCATTCCCGCCTTTGAAGCGCATGCTTACGGGTAGGTTGGCGACATGCCCCCCCCCCCCTCCGGCAGCAGCAACTGTTTGTGCCAAACTCTAACTTCTAACTTAACTCTTCTTTGTCATTAACTACCCCCCCCAACTGTCAAACAGACAACCCTCTCTCTGGGCCCTGTAACCATAGACCTCATAACTCTTCGCGTCTCCTGCCCTGTTCTAACTTATCTCCCTTCTACCCTGCTATGTGCCAGTGGCCGACAGAGTAATTTGCGCCGTGGGCTCCTGAGGGCGCTTCGGGTCCTTCCCTCTTCCAACTTCCTCCCTCAATGTGTAGGGACCGCTGCAGTCACCCCCCTCCGTCTAAACCCCCCACGCGTCCCCCCGGCGGCGGAGTTCGCGCACCCCTGCCAGGGAGTACCGCGTCACTACCGGCTACAGGTGACACTCGGGCTTCCGTCCTTGCTCTCGCGAGCCCGGCAGAGCATCCTGGTCTCGCGAGACCCAGCCGGGTGACGTCATCAGGATGGGCGAGGGGATCTCATTCGAGGGCTGACCGTCGGGAGGAGAGGGTGGAGCCGAAGGCGGGCTAAGGCAGCGGAGCATTCTTTCGCGCCGAAATCAACGCCGCCATGGGATTTTCGTGCCCCTCCTGCTTCTTCTTCACCAGGTAAGCCCAAACGGCAATTTTAGGGGTCTGGCTTCAAATTAAGTGCACACGCGGTTTCCAACACCCCCGGCTGCCTGTCTTCTCTGAGAAAGTCTAGAACAGTTTGAGCTGTGGGGTGGGTCTTGGCAGTAACCGGAACAAAACCAAAATAAGTTTATAAATCAACTTTGGCAGCGCTTTGCTGCAACTGCAACTCCAGTGATGTTTTAGGAGCCCCTGTCGCTGCCCGTCGCCTTCTCCGATCTTTTGTCCCTCGGGGAGGAGGACACCGCCACGCAGAGCTCTGCTCGCGGTGAGCCTGTCTCCTGCCTCTCCTTATGGGCCGCGTCAGCAGCAGTGGAAGTGTTGGAAGCCCCCTTGATCCCTAGTTTCTTAAGGAAGGCAGTGCCTTCAGAGGGGTGCCTCAGCACATGGGAACGGCCATTTTTAAGCACTACCAGTGCGAAGGGGAAGGCCCACCGGTATCGTATGTCTCTGTCTCTTAGCTCCTTGGTGATGTGCAGCACTGCCCGTCTGCGGGCGAGGGTGAGGGGGATATATCTTGGAAGACGGTTAGGGTGATCCCTTCAAAGGTAATGTGTGGGGTAGCCCTCGTGATCCTGCACACGTCCTCCTTGGTTTTAAAATAGTGCAGCCGGAGGATGACATCGCGTGGAGGGTTCGAAGGCAGGGGCCGCGACCGCAGGGCCCTGTGGCAACGATCCATCGAGAGTTCGGCCTCGGTCTTGCCCGGTAGAATGGATGTCATCCACCGGCTCAACAGGGCTTCTGGGTCCAGAACCTCCTCAGGGATCCCCCGGATGCGCAGGTTGTTGCGCCGGTCCCTGTTTTCACAGTCTTCCTGCCTGGCTTCCAGCTCCGCGATCCTGGACTCTAGAGCCCCCAGCCGTGTGCCCGTCTCCCGATGGCACCGGGAGCTATCCTCCATGTGGTCTTCCAGCTCGCTTGTACGAGTTCCTATTTGGAGGATATCTTTCCTGAGCCCCTCCACCTCCCCTCTAAAAAAAGTACTTAGGTCTGTGAGGAGCCTCGCTATCTCCTTCTTGATTATTTTTGATTGGCCTGCGGATGCTCCTTCAGCCTCTTGGGCTGAGTCAGAGTCCGAGACCGCAGAGTGCTCCGCAGCACCGGCCTTGCCCGAGCCCGTGAAATACGAGCGCACATCTGTTTTGCGCCGGGCCTTCTGTCTTGTTGCCACCATGTCTCCTCCGGTGGGCGCTTACACCACCATCTCCAACCCGTTGGATGCTATAGAAAGTTCTCATGTGGCTGTATGTAACTTCAGTCGTCCTTCCAGGGTCAAAAGAAATAGAAGAGAATACCAATGGTGCAGGCCATACAAGTATATTAGGGTCAAAACAACAGCTTTAAAATGTACACTCATTTAAATCTCTGGAGACATTCCTTGTATGGGTTTCTTTTGGCGTTGATGTTATTTGTCCTGTAAGTACCCGATTCAGCCTCCCCTGCTCCGTGTAACAGAAGGATGCCTAGGGGCGCTGGCTTGCTCACTAGGCACTCACTTCCTGGTTGGTGACATCACGGAGCTCGCGTCTCGCGCTATTTGGGTCTGCTCTGCTATGGCTGTTCTGAGGACCTCCGAAATCGCCTCTCCCCACGTCTCCAGATGATCACAGCTCTCAAACTCAAAAATCTTATTCATTATTTATGTAAGAGTATTTAACTAATTTTACTACTTTGCACAGCATTTATCGAGCGCTCCCCAAGTTTTTTCTATACTATACAAGTGAAAGATGCAGTCTCCTTTTCATTTGCCCGCATGCGTAAAAGGCACTGAACTGCAGACTGTGTGAAGGCAGCGTGCTGGTTACTCATCGCCAGAGCATTCATACCTGCGCCCCACAATACCTGTGGTCTGGCTCATTTAAGGGCAAGGTAACGTGAGGCGCAGATACCGAGGCTTCGGCGGTGTCAGAGCCTTTAAGAATGCAGTCAAATGAAAAAAGGAGGCCGCACCTTTCACTTCAGGCTGGTTGATTTTGACCCTTGCTGCCTCAGACAGAGGTGAGGTCACGGTCTTAATTATGTGGTGGGGGAGAGGTCTGTGCATATGATGGGAGTGACTGTGTCTTTATAGGTACGTATGCGGGTCTGTGTGGGAATTTAAAATGAGGGAAGGTGGGTACGAGTGACTTTTTACCTTCAATGTTAGTGATATTCTTCCCAATCCCTGATATATATATATATATATATATATATATATATTTATATTTATATTATTTTTTTTTGCAAATGGCATGCATACTTACATAGGAAGCAAATACAGTAAACTTCAGATTACACCACACTGATTTTTTTTTTTGCATCAAATTCAATTTCTTTCCATTATCCAAAACATTTTGACAAAACCAGAACACAAAACCTTTTTAGAACCCAATCTTGTAGCGTACAATGCTGCCACTGCCGACAGGGATTCTGGGTAATGACATGCAAATGAGCACGCTGTGTGTCACTTTTTGCTTCTTATCCATTTTAACATGTTTCCCTCAAAGCGTATGCCAGCCGCATTACAGAGCTTTTCAGCACAGCGTGGGTTAAAGAAGTGTACAGCCAGTAACCTACTCACAGACCGTTTCCAACCTTTTGGGTCTAATAAGTGTTTTGTGAGGTTGGTTTGGGTCTCATCCTCACACTGATTAGACCCAAAATGTCAAAACACTGTCTGCGAATAGGTTTACTGGCAGTGCACTTTAACCCACGGTGTGCTGAAAAGGCTGTTTAATGCAGCAGGCATAGGCTTCTAGGGAAACATGTTAAAATGGGTAAGAAGAAAAAAGTGATACACAGTGCTCATTTGCATGTCATTACCCAGAATCCCTAGCTGCAGTGGAACATTGTATGCTAAGAGATAATGGGTAAAGGCAGGTTTGTGGGCCTGTCAGACATGTGAATGTGCTTATAAGTGGTACAGGCAGTCCTCGGTTATCCGACACAATGTGTTACTCAAAATGGCGTTGGATAGCGAAGCGTTGTAAAGCAAATCACGTTTTCCCATAGGAACACTGTTTAAAATCAAACGTTCCGTTCCCGAAGGCATTTTTAACGCTAAAAAAAAACACAAAATATTTTACTCAAGCAATAAGATTATGCTGCACACACATACATTATGATGTAAAGCTTCTATTTATTGAATCCAGAACTGTATAATAAAACGGTTAGACATGTTTAAAGGCATAAATACACCACAAAACCTTCACACAGACTGAACTGGACGATTTCCCTGACTGCAGCTTTCTGCTTGAAATAATGCTGCAACTTTGCAAAGCGTCGTAAGAGCGGCGGATAAGCCATTTTGGCGTCGTAAAACCGGCCATAGGGATGCATTGGACAGCGTCGGATAAGCCGTTCGTCGTAAAACGAAGCGTTGTAAAACGAGAACTGCCTGTAGGTAATTGTGAAAGCAAACTGCAGCATTTTAACCTTGTGTCAATGTATCAACATGCCAGCGATGCATTTTGATCTGTGTGCATCAGCTGGTACATTTGGGAGGGTCAGAGGAGGACAGCGGCTAATCGCAGTGGCATATTTATTAGGTGAAGTATAGCTGATAGATATTTTTTTTAATCATTAAAAATAGATTTCAGCCCCACGGACCTCCTGGTTCCTGGAATACTCATCAGGGAAATATCCGCCAGGTCCTCTCCTCCTGGGGAAACAAAATGGAGGTTTAAATGTCCCGCATCACGCGAGCCAAAAGGAAGCAAGGACATCATCCGTCGTGGCTTCCTATTGGTCCGTGTGACGCGAGGATTTAAACCTCCATGACGTACCGGAGGCCGCGTCTCAGGGAAGTATGACAGAAAGCAGGGGGTCCCTGGAGCTGAAATTACCGCGATTGAGCTCCGGAGACCCCCCCCATCTCCCACCCATGCTGAAAAAAAGGAGGGGCATTTAACTTTAACCTTTTAAAGGAGAAGTTACGTCTCTGGGGTTGCCACCTTGTCCCCAAGGATGGGGAGCAAGAAATCCCCGTGTTAAATTCAGCTCCGGGGATCACACGGTTCCCAAATATTTCGCGGGGAACGTACTGCAGCTCCTCCCTTTTATTTAAATCCCTGCACCGTGCGGGCCAATAGAAAGCCACAACTGACCATGTCACAGCTTCCTATTGGTTCGCGTGACGTGGGATATTTCAAACGCCATTTTGTGTTCCCTGGAAGGAGCGGCACGGTTTTGCGTGTCTGGTCATTTGTAAATTGTGACACCCTGGGAGGTTAAAATGGCCGCCACCATTTACGCTCATTAAGAGGTTGCCATGGTAACAGCCAGTGCCAGGGAAAAACATAAACGTGAAAAGTTTAGCAAAAAATAATTATTATATATTATTATAAATTATTTTAAAAAATAAAGATTTTGAAAAAAACAATGAAAAGTTAGAAATAGGTTAAAATGAGCGATCAGGTTCCGTTTGGCAGAGGACGGGGGCTGCTTCTTTAATACAAGCTTCCTACCCTCCTCCGTGAGTGTGTGACTTGCAGAAATGCCATCGGTGTTAGGGACTTCCACGGAATATACACCCAGATCCTCTTCAGACGGGTTCGTTAGGATCAGCTTGGACCTTTAGAAAAGGAGCAAAAACCAGCCCTGTTCACCAATGTTAACAGTAACTTTTATTATTACATAGCCCTGCGGCACTTTAAACAGAGTAAAGCAACGCTTCCTATAAAGACAACATAAACTGATGCCCTTAGACGTATTTATTATTATTATTATTTTGCGTGTCTTGGTGGCGCACTCTAAGCGACACCATGTTTTTTTTAGTTTTTTTACATAGATTTGCGCTGAACTGCATTGATTTCAGCTCTGGGGACCCCCTGCTTCCCAAGGTACGTACCTGTGTAGGTGCTGCCGGTATCCCTGTGCAGTTTAAAGCTCCACGGGCCAATAGGAAGCCGCCACATCATTCCTTGTGTCTTCCTATTGGCCCGCAGGATGCAGGACTTTGAAACCGCCATATTGTGAATCCAGCCAGGGCTCCCTATTGGCCGCACCTACAGAGGTAAGGATCTCACGGTTCAGCTCCGGAGACCCCCACGCTTCAAAAGTCACTTGGATTGAGTGCTGCCGCTGGGGTGGTACCACTATTTTATTTTTTTGAAATTAAGTACGCAGTTTTACTTTCATTATTAAAGAAAAATATATTTATTTCAGAATATTTTGTATTGTGGAGATTTGGCTACAATAAGGTCTGTCCCCAGTGATCAGCGGGATGGAAAATATTTCTTGGGATTGAGCACAGTGCAGGTAAAACATTGAGTTACTAGCTAAAGCAGCAAAAACATCCCCAGGTGTATTAAAGCCCCCCAAAAACAATTTGCATTTAAAGAGTGGGATGACTTTTTGACGAAGCTGGTGCAGCAGGAATAGATGGAGATGCAGAGTTACAGAAATACAGCGCTACTGAGCTACAATGCGTCATTAAAAGTGTCAGTCATCAAAGGGGTCATCAAAGGGGTGGGGGGAGACAATGTTAGTTTTGCAGAATACGATTGGATGGGAGTTCCAGTGGCGGGGGACATAGTGTATATATAACAGTATATAAGCATGTGTGTGTCTGTGTGTATCTATATAACAGTATATACGCGTGTGTGTGTCTGTGTGTATCTATATAACAGTATATAAGCATGTGTGGGTCTGTGTGTATCAATATAACAGTATATAAGTATGTGTGGGTCTGTGTGTATCTATATAACAGTATATAAGCATGTGTGGGTTTGTGTGTATCAATATAACAATATATAAGCAGGAGCGTGTCTGTGTGTATCTATATAACAGTATATAAGCGTGTGTGTCAGTGTGTATCTATATAACAGTATATAAGCGTGTGTGGGTCTGTGTGTACATAGGGATGCATTGGACAGCGTCGGATAAGCCGTTCGTCGTAAAACAAGACCTTACTGTACTGTATTTGCTATACACTGTAAGGTGGACTGTTTGTCATTTTGTTTTTTTTCTCACCATACATTTCTTTGTGTCTGATTGAAACCCAAAGCATGGGGTCAAGTGCACATCTGTCATTTAAAGAACCTGTCTCATATTCATTTGTTTTGCTTCCATTTACTTGAGTAAGCGATAATTTGCCATCATGCTTTAATATAACAACAGCACAGGTTGCAAAGCAAGGCTTGGCCTGGTTCCTGGTAGTGAGGGCTGCAATTCAGTGAAGGCGCTGTATCCAAGTTATCATTAGAAACCAACTATTTTTTCTGTTTATCCTAATCATCACTTTATAAAGTAGTTCTGCAATAGTTTTCCGATGTTACATAAAAATACGTGCAAACTGGTTTTCCCAGTAAGAACAGCTATACAATTTAACCCTTAGAAGATGCATCATTTCTAGTTCAGTTTTTATGTATTTTCTAGCAAATCAGTGGATATGTGATATTTGTTGTTTTGTCCTTTTGAATTCATTTTTACGCTGACATTTGAAAGTACTGGAGTTTCTTTTTGATGGACCAATTTTGACGAGGGGCAAGATTCCCCCAAAATGTTGCATATGCGCTCTGCATTTCATCAAATCCAGCAGTTTTTGGAAGCTTTGACTTAATCATCAGATGTCCTCTTTTTTTTTTTTTTTTTTTCAGCCAATCGTTCAAAGCTATTAAAAATATAACTCATTGAACCAATGTTAAATATGGTGGAGATGTCATCAGTTGCGAGTGCTATAATTGTAGTGCAGCCAGATATAGCAGACAATTCCTCTCATTATTACCGCCATTAATTCCTATGGAAACTAATAATCCGAGTCATAACCTATGTTGTATTTGGCTAGAGGAACAATGTGTCTGGCTACATCCGTATATATTTCTCGAAAGAATCGCACCTTTAAAAGAAATGCAATTGCAGGCAATGAAAGGGTTACCAGTGTACAGATATACAGCTGCTTAAATCTGTTACCAGACTTGTTAAAAAGGCGATTGTTGAAACAAAATCAAATCAATTTCCAATTGTACTTTGCTTCATAAAGTGGTGGTTCCAAATGTAAGTAATATGTAGACGTCTGCCAATAGCTTAGAAAGAACATGTAGTTCCATGAAGCATATCTTAGGCCATGATTATACCAAACATCGCCTGCGGCGTCGCACCAAAACAACTAGCATTAATACAATTGAAGTGCTCATACTGCTGGCGACGATCGCGCTGTGCCGTACTGCAAAGCGGCAGGCTGGGGAAGAGACTTTTAAATTTGTTTTCCTCTGGCGACGGCCGTGTCACGTGAGCAGTTCAGTCAATCAGGGCAAACCGTTCACGGCCACGCCTCCGCCACACCTACTCTGCCTCCCAGGTATAAAATCAAGGTGCCGCTTGGCGGCAGCACAGGGTGATGTCACAGGATAGCGCTGGTGCCCTGCAGCTTTTGGTATAATTGAGGCCTTGCTATGGACCCGTTACATACTCAAATAAATGCTAAATCTCAAGTAATTGGGGTTTTTCAGAATCTACAAAAAAGGAGACCATCTGCTTATGGATTTCTTACCAAAAAAAAACACTGTAGCTTTGAGCCCTCTTTTCCCACCAAGTGTAGTTGAACATTACGTACCAGATCATCAGATATTGCTTTGTAAAATAGCAAAAACCTAGACTTAAATAAAATTAAAAATCCACACATCCAATACAAATAAAAGGTCTATACAGTAGTGATTGATTTAAATACTACTCTTTATAACAAATTGACATGGGTATGCTTTTCAGAGAGGAGCATCATTTATAAATATTACATTACACTTGTGCACAACAAAGTTCTTCTGAGAATTTTTCACTTGGTAGGAGAGGTTGGTTTTTGCTGGACAGAAAGGCAAGTACCCCTTACCTGCTGAGATCCAGTTTGGCTAATCTTGCACATGACCAGTGATAAGGTTATTATAAGCCTGAGAAGTGTCGCATGTGGCTACCAAGTGCATAGACCAGGGGTGGTCATCTCCAGTCCTCAAGGGCCACCAACAGGTCAGGGTTTTCAAGATATCCCTGCTTCAGTACAGATGGCTCAGTCAGAATTGTAAGCCACCTGTGCTGAAGCAGGGATACCCTGAAACCCTGACCTGTTGTTGGCCCTTGAGGACTGGAGTTGCCCACCAGTGGTATAGAGGTTAAGCTGGAGGATGTCAGTGTACGTCACAGTAAAGAGACCTGCATTGAAATAGTTTGGGGTAGAGAACTGCTCGGCCTTACCTCTGCTTTTGTATGTCCATCTTGCATAATGACATCTCTGTTCTACAATATGATATACCTCTGACAAAGCTCTTATGAGGCACTCGGATTTCTAAACCATTTATAGCTCTTACTTTCATTAGGTCTTTCATTTTAAATTCATTACTCAGCAGCATGGTTTGAAGCAGTATCTTTGCACGAGGCCAAATCAAAAGGATTAAAAAGCGGGTGACGGGAAGATATACAGTAGGTCAGCCCAACAATCTGACAGAATGACATTATGCTATTACGGAAAGTAAAGCATTACAACAACAAAAACAGGGGGGGTGTTACAAAAATCCCTTGTACAGCAAATGGTTACACCCATACTTAAGTCATTTAACATGGATTCATGGTATCCAGGAATTCCTTGCAAGCGGACATTACAGGAGCGTAACCTGGTTTGAAGAAGCAGGGGCAAATCTAACCATGTGAGGATATGTTTCCCCCCCCCCGACTAATGAAGAGATATGGCAGGATGACCTTAGCTGGGCTCCACTTTCATTCATGCATGTCTAATTTACTGTACGATGTGCATAAGATCTTTAATAACATACCGTTTAAAAAAAAGCTTTAGAGCAGGGATGGTTAACTCCAGTCCTGAAGGGCCACCAACAGGTCAGACTCGGGATATCCCTGCTTCAGCACAGACGGCTTAATCAGTGGCCCTTGAGGACTTGAGTTGGCCACCCCGGCTTCAGAGGATCCATTGTGGTTATAAAGCAATGCGGCACTGCCGTCATTTCTGAGAACCAGGGGAGGTACTTCTTAGCCAGCAGCACACAAATAACCTCAAATAGGAGCCAACCCCTTTGTGTTGTGTGGCACAGGGGCCAGCAACACATTGCAAAGCAATGCATTACTGCCACCCCTCAGGAACACAATGGATTAATGTCACGACTACGGTGGCAAGAAAATGACAAAGGGTTACCATAGATCTGCGATGGACGTCCAAGCGTCAGAAACAGAAACGATTACACCGTACTAGCCTTTCAACACGTTATCGAGATGCACTGCAATTCAGGTTCTCTTATCTTTCAGTAAATCCAAATGAGGTAGGTGACCAGTCTTTGTTTTTGTTTTTCATTTTCCATAGGTAAAACGAGCACACAGGAGCCTGCGTGATGGTGTCACAGCACAGGGGTTTAACAATGTTAGCAGCTTATGAATTCTGTTACAAAATAAAGAGCAATGTGCCTAAGAATCTCTAATAGCAATGGAGCGACATGAGAGAACCACGACCGAACATTGGTAGCATGTTCGCTGCAAAGCCACGAATCCGATTTACATAACCCCCACCGGTGTCACCTGATTATTACAAGTGTATCGACACGTTATTGTGGATTTTCAACACTGTTTACCATTTGGGCAGCTGTACAAATCGGAATACTTCAAAAGAAAACGCAGTGGCCGGTTCTTGGTTTTTTTTTTACCCTTTATTTCAGATGGTGACCTCTAGCCCTGAAGGAATAAAATAAGAAGTCTACAGGGCTTTGAATATCAAGAAAATTAAATAAAAAGGTAACAGCAATAGGATAAATTCACGGATTACACTCAAAGGGACCTCCAGAATACCAATGGGGGAGATGTGGGGTTTAAAGTGAGTGCAAGTGGTGATGTACTGAGGATATGTGGGGTGGTTTTCTCCCAGTGACACCAGGAAAGAGGGCACGATCTAAAATAAGGGTAAATAGAAGTACTTGTGTTTTGAGTATTCTTCCAAAAACTCAGATATATCAGTTGCAAGTTTGCTCGTTTATAATTTAACGTCTCAGTTCATTATTACATTCAGTGAACGCCACCAGCGGAATCGGACATCTGGTCGTGGCAAGTCTGTGCCGGCATTTGGCCGCCGGGGAACCCATTGCCACAGCCGCTATACAGGTCGGCCACTGGCCGTTTCGCCAGAATGGTAAGTTAGCTTAAGGGGTTTTAGCGGTTACGGTCAGGGCTTTTAAGGTAAAGAATAAAGGCTTTTAGGGTAGAGGGTAGAATTAGTATTAGACGTTAATATTAGGGTGTTTGGAGTTAAGGGGGAAGGTTAAGGGCCTTACCTTGGCGGTGAAACGGCCAGCAGAGAGCTGTCACTGCGGTGAGGTGAATGGCAGCAACTTGGTCGCGAGTAAATGTCTTCAACCGCGCCACAAGTGCCAGGAAACTGATGGCCATTATGGCATTCACTAAAGGTTATTCCATATCGGCTCAGGTCTCTGGCTGATCACATTTGTGGCTGACAGCTGCAGCAGCAGCAGCGATGCGAGTAGGAGTGACATGGGAAAGGGGGGCACTGATCGTGTAAGCCAAGGGGAGGTCAACTCAAGAGCCACCGTCAGGTTATCACAATATCCCTGCTTCAGCACAGGTGGCTCAATCATTATGACCTGTGCTGGAGCAGGGATATCCTAAAAACCATGACCTATTGGTAGCCCTTGAGAACTGGTGTTGGCCACCCCACGGTGTAAGCGCTACAATCTTAAACCTGGAATATTAAACCAGATATTCCAATACCAAAACAAACACTAAAAAAAAGTCTTATTCATTTCAATCCGAAGTAGTCGTAAACTCCCCTCCACTTAAACAGCAGCTTTCGGCAAATGGCGGCGTGATCGGCCGCAAAACTGCCATTCAAGTCAATGAGAGTTTTTAGCCACTTTGGACCCGATTGAATAAAGGTCTAAGCAAGCCATCCAGTACACACAGGTCTGCACACGTTAGGGTTGGGAGATAACAGTAGCAGAAGTAACAAAGAAGAATTGGAAACGTGTAACTGATGTCCAAGATGGAATCAGGCACTGGGATGGTTCACCAGGGGTGGCCAACTCCAGTCCTCAAGGGCCACCAACAGGTCAGGTTGTAAGGATATCCCTGCTTCAGCACAGGTAGCTCAACCAGTGGCTCAGTCAATGACTGAGCCACCTTTGGTGAAGTCAGGATATCCTTAAACCGTGACCTGTTGGCGGCCCTTGATGGCTGGCGTTGGCCATACCTGGTTTACACTAACAAAAGACCAATTGTATAAAATTGTGAGTGTCCAGAAACGGTCATGATGGTTCCTAAAAGCTTCCATCAAATAACCATAGAGGCCATTTATCTTAATCCCCACCTGCACAATCAATGCAAAGTCACAGCAGCGGATTCATCAGGCACAAAACTCATTACTTTTAACTGGATTTTGTTTTTGTTTTGTTTGTTGATAAAACTAGTACTTTTATTCGCTGCAGTTTTACAGCTTGGAGACTTTAATCTACTCCAACTTTAAAAAAAAAAAAAAACACACTTTCCTCACTTGAAGAAGTTAAGGATGAGCTTGTGCTGCAAAGACAGGGAGGGGGAGGGGGACAGTTGTTTAACACAATTTGTACATGATTTAAAGTTATAATCCAAGGTTTCTGAATGCCTGACTCTTCAAATGTTGGGTTGCCCTAAAGCAGTGAAGGTAATGGTTATCCCAACATGTGACCGGCTAGAGCAGGAGTGGCCAGCTCCAGTCCTCAAGGGCCACCGACAGGTCAGGTTATAAAGGATATCCCTGTTTCATCACAGGTGGCTCAGAGACTGAGCCACCTGTGCTGAAGCAGGGATATCCTTAAAACCTGACCGGTTGGTGGCCCTTGAGGACTGGAGCTGCCCACCCCTGTGCTAGAGCGTCAGCAGAGGTCTATTGGTTACAGTATGGAATGTGCTCCCTTTTAAACAAGAGCAGAGTGAAATTGCTGGCCTATTGTACATGGATCAGTAGATGTGCTATTACAGATGATATTAAATACAAGACCAAAGGACTTGCCTTTCTGCCCCCCCCCCCCCGAACTGTGGACAACGCGTGGAAAAGGGTTTCGCTCCACTCCTTCCCCCAGTCATCTTCATCTTCGACCCCCTCTTTTATATGGTAGGAAGGCAATAAAAGAGAATGAATGTGCTGACTTCCATTTGCTTTATGCTTAAACAACCTTACCACATACTGAATCGGGTGTTTGTTGGAAGTTTGGACTAGGTTGACTACCATTCATCAGCTTTCGGACCTTCCACTGCAGTCTGGCTGGCTAAATTGAGCAAGCGTGAAGGTCTTTGCTCAGTCTTGTGGTCAAATATGTTTTAACAAAACACGCAACTGGGTGTCTTGGGAGGATCTGAGCTGTCTAATAAAGATGGAGAATGTCAATTTTTATTAGTATATAAATTAATTGGTATATAATTGGTTTTTTTTCCTTTCGAATGCCACTTCACCACCTTCTTTAAAACTTACATCTCAACTTAAAAAGAAACACACAAACACATACACTTTTAAACAGAAGGACTTCTCAAATGATCACTGAATGACTGCAGCCCAACACATCACAGGCCAAAATGGTTTTTGGAGCCTACATATGCATGGTGTAGTGTTAAAGCCTTATCTGTAGCTTGGCCACAAACAGCAGACTATTTGAATCTTCTTCGAGAGGCTGAGGAGATGGATGCAGAGCGGCTCCTTCCAACTGTCCACTGCAGCAAGAAAAATATGCAAGTCTCGGCCTGCTCTTTTATATTTAAAAAAATTGCCTTTTTGTTTACTTAAAAAGGTCAATGATTTTTTGTTGTTGTTGTATTAAATAGATGGTATGAATGAAGACATCTGGTAGCCAGGACGCATCGACTCAACGACCACAGAAAGACTGCAGTAAAACAGACAACAGGTTCTCTTATTTTGTTTGCTGCCACTGAAAACACGCGACCACTCTTCTCATGTTCTAAAAAAATAATAATAATTATAATAATAAACCCATGAGCCAACTGATATATCACCTGCACGACAGTAGCACAAATAGTAATGAACCCGGGGCATGGTGCTGTGCGAGTCCAACTCCTTCAAGTAGTCTCTTTCCTCTTCATGGCTAGCGCTAGTTTGGTCTATGTGGTTCTTCTTGGCCGTTCCAGACTAGCCCTTCATTCTTGAGCTATGCTTCTCAGTACATACTTGACTGTGTAGGCAAAGGCTGCAAAACCCACTATGACGAAGACATTAGCCAATGCGCCCCCCAGGAGTCCGTGGTTCCGGTTTGGCTGTTGCAGGCCGGGGTGGTTTGCTGCTGCCAATGGGACGTGGCCATTCAGGAGCGCGGCTCCGTTTTGGCCCAGGTGGGCTTCTGTGTCTGGCACAACGTCTGGGAGAGGAAGAGTCTGTGGCCGGCTGCTGAGCTCTTCTTGTGCCCGTTGTTTTTGTTTGATCTCCTGGGTAATATGCAAACGAAGAGCAATTAACACACGTTGGCAAGATTAGAAGGCAAGGTTTCATATTATAAAAGTCTTTCAGGATAAAACAATCTTTCCAATCGTGTGTCCAACCAGACCAAGTATTACATTGTCATTGGTTCCTCAAATGTGTATTTTATAAGCAGCTTTAGGGACAATGCTACCGTCTTTAGAAATGTTCTCATAGTCCAGTTTTCAGAATAAATTAAACCATAAAAATCAGTATATTTGTCTTTAAACGGAAACAGACAAAGACTTTCAGTGTTTAGGTCTTCTCTATTTTTTGCTCATGGCTGCTTCTAACAAGACATTTGTTGATGGTGTGTATATATATATATTTTTTAATCTGGTTACGATCGTTAGTTTAGGACAGGGGTTCTCAACTCCAGTCCTCAAGACACCGCCCCAACCAGTCTTCAGGATATCCCTGCTTCAGCACAAGTGGCTCAAATCAATCTTCGACAGGGGGGGGTGGGGATCGGTCTTGAGGACTGGAGGTTTACCTCACCCCAGCTGATAGATATAGAATAGTTTGATATGTCTCATAGTATGTGTGTCCTAACTCCTCTCAATAATGCGTTTGTCATTGAAGACAAATGTGATCTGGAGTTTAATCAGAGGTGGTAATAAGAAGAATAGCTCTGTTTATACATTTCCAGTTTGTATTTTACACAAAATGCTGCTGTTAAAATCTGCTTCTAATAACATAGTAAAGAAGAGTTATATAAAAGTAAAGGTTAATAATCCACTGTACTAAAGCCGCGGATGAGGCAACGAAATCACGGGGAGCCAAACCTAGACAGAGAATAATTGGGCAACAAGAAAGCATTGTATCATGGATATGAATCAGAAATAATGAAGGGTTTTGTTAAGGAGAAGGAACATCAGTGCAGACATTACTCTACAGGCAGTCCTCGGTTATCCAGCGGAATCCGTTCTGGAAGTAGCGCTGATAGTGAAACCGTTGTAAAGTGAATCCCATGTTAATCAGTGGTGGTGAGCGTTGGATAACACATTCAGCCGTCGAAAAACGGCCCTTAGGTTTGCATTGTGGAGCGTTGGATATGCCATTCGTGAAACGTTGGATAACGAGGACTACCTGTAGTTATGCTTGTACCCATGAGACAGAGTCCTTACCTCTACTACTTCTGGGAACAGCTCGCAGAAAACTTTATCCTTTAAGTTAAATGTTAAACTTTGTGCTGCTAGTTGCCTTTTCTGTCAAGAAATAGAAGGGAAAAAGGAAAAATATGAAAAGGTTAGTTCTTTTAACCGTTTGTGTGCCCTCTAGATATAGCTACTATGCCATGCGGTCTGGCATTGCTGGGGCTCCGTGACGCAGTAGCTACGTCCTAACCTAGTCGCTTGATTTTCCAGGGGACATCGGGTTTATCTGATCCATCACTATGCGGAATGGAATGAGGACGACTCCTCATCAGTGACATGATCACTTCGGAGAAGCGGTGACTTGGTCGCGAGTCCTGGAGGGACCCCTACAGCACTTAGAGGGTTAACCACGCGAAGGTGCACACACACTGAATTCCTGAAGGAAGGGGCAACGTTGTTGTATTACACATCGCTGTGGGATTTAGGATAAAATGTGTTTTGTGCTTAAAAATGCATTTAACAAAATATGAACATTAATAGGATAGTTCTATGGCGCAAAACCATATATATCCATTTTCTTCCTTGTCACAGGCAGCAGGTCCAGCTGTATACCCAAATATATGAACAATTACATAGTAGCATTTTACGGCTGAAGTGAAAGCTTTCCAAAATATTTACTGGACTTATTTTTGATGAAAATATAATGTACGGTTAATAAGTACAGATTTATGCCCGAATTGTTAGGAGTGCATAAGGGCTTCTATATATAGATTCGTTTTCATCAAGTAGCATTCCAAAGGGGACTAACCCCACATGATATAAATTATGGTGGGTAAAACAAAGCGACAAAAACCCTCCACCGTACAGTCAACAGCAAATATAAATATCACGTGTGAGCACATTCACGTCTCAGATCTGCAACCCTGCTTTTCCCCCATTATCTCCCAGCATGCAGTGCTTTCCACTGCAGCCGGGGATTCTGGGAAGTTACATGCAAATGGACACACGTGTCACCTTCATGTACAGTTTAACATGGACCCCTGTAAACGTATGCCTGCCACATTATATAGCTTTTCAGCACAGCCTGGGCTATAGTGCATAGCCAGTAACCCTACTCTTCTGTATCCACCTTTTGGGTCTCAGTGTGAGGCCGATTATACTGGCTTTGCAATTTGAAGCTGGGATATGTTTCGACCGCACATTAAACAAGTTATGGTGGGTGAAAAAGTAACAACAGCCCTCCACCGTATAGCATGCAGCAAATCAAAATACCACTTGTGAGCACATTTACATGTCTCAGACGGGTCTACAAGCCTATTTCCCCCCCATTATCTCTTAGTATGCAGGGCTTCCACTGCAGCCAGGGATCCTGGGTAATGGCATGCAAATATTCAGGGAACTAATGAACTACACTCTGCTCATATTACTCGACCTCTCTGCAGCATTCGACACCGTGGACCACCCTCTTCTCCTTCACATTCTCCATACTCTTGGTATTCGGAACAAAGCTTTATCCTGGATCTCCTCTTACCTCTCCCATCGTACCTTCAGTGTCTCTTTTGCTAACACCTCCTCCTCCTCCTCTATTGATCTCTCTGTGGGGGTACCCCAGGGCTCTGTCCTGGGACCCCTTCTCTTTTCTCTCTACACACTCTCTCTAGGTGACCTAATCACATCTTTTGGGTTTAAATATCACCTCTATGCTGACGACACACAAATTTACCTTTCAACCCCTGACCTTACACCTGCTATACAGACCAAAGTTTCTGAATGCCTCTCTGGAATATCATCCTGGATGGCCATCCGCCGACTAAAACTTAACATGGCAAAAACAGAGCTCCTTATACTACCTCCCAAACCTGGCCCTACTACATCCTTCCACATAGCTATTGGAAATACGATCATTCACCCAGTAGCCCAAGCACGCTGCCTAGGGGTCACACTTGATTCCTCTCTCTCATTCTCCTCTCAAATTCAAAACGTTTCTAAAACTTGTCGCTTTTTCCTCCGCAATATCACAAAGATACGCCCTTTCCTCTGTTACTCAACTGCTAAAACTCTGACTCAGGCCCTCATTCTCTCACGTCTCGATTACTGCAACCTCCTGCTGTCCGGCCTTCCTACCTCTCACCTGTCTCCCCTACAATCTATCCTAAACACTGCTGCCAGAATCACTCTACTCTTTCCTAAATCTGTCTCAGCGTCTCCCCTGCTGAAATCCCTCTCCTGGCTTCCGATTAAATCGCGTATCTCGCACTCAATTCTACTGCTCACTTTTAAAGCTTTACATTCTTCTGCCCCTCATTACATCTCAGCCCTAATTTCTCGCTATGCACCATCACGACTCTTGCGTTTTTCTCAAGGATGTCTTCTTTCTACCCCCTTTGTATCTAAAGCTCTCTCCCGCCTTAAACCTTTCTCACTTTCTGCCCCACACCTCTGGAATGCCCTTCCCCTCAATACCCGACTAGCCCCCTTGCTATCCACCTTTAAGACCCACCTTAAGACACATCTGCTTAAAGAAGCATATGAGTAGCACTGGATAATCATGGACACATGACACAAAGCTTGGCCCCCTGCAGACGCACTTACTAGTATTCCCTCCTACTGTCTCTGTACGTTCTCCCTACCTACCAATTAGATTGTAAGCTCCTCGGAGCAGGGACTCCTTCCTTAATGTTACTTTTACAGTATGTCTGAAGCACTTATTCCCATGATCTGTTATTTATATTTGTTATTTATATGACATGTATTACTACTGTGAAGCGCTATGTACATTTTATGGTGCTATACAAATAAAGACATACATACATACATACATACATACATACATATTTAGTTGTGTGGATTTAGGGGTTTTGAAATTGCTAAATTCATGCATTTCTAATGGTTTGCAGATATGTGGCCTTTCACATCTTAATTTGAACGAGATAATTCCAGAATATGTTATGGCCAAAAGATGTAACAAAATGACCCCCTCGATATCAAAGATGTATTATAGAATTAAAAATGTATTCTGTAATTGGTGAGCCATATTAGATGTGCATTGGGATATTTTGATTTGACATTGTGGATTGGTGGTCACATTCCTATTAGTGCTCCAATAGGCACTGCTGAATATTTACACCCACTTTGTCTAAGCCAGGGGTGCGCAAAACGTTTGTCCTGCGCCCCCCTGCCTGCCCCCACTGCTCGCGCCACCTCCCTTTCACCTTGTATCCAGCGTCAAATTATGCGGCGGGGTCATGTGATACATGCGGGTCAAGTGACATTACGCGGCGGGGTCGCGTCACACCAGCCATCTGCATCAAGGTAAGGGATGTTGCAGAGGCCTCACACGACCCCCCAGCATTTAATGCAACCGCACTGCCCCCCCAGAAAAATCTTTGCGCGCCCCTGGTCTAAGCAATGCTTTAAGACACCTTACAGCCCCCATTCAAGTAAATGGACCGGACGTGTTCTGACACGGTACGGTGTGTGAAGCGCTTCTAGGGAATTGCAAGGCTTAGCAAATATGAGCCCAAGCAGGGTTTTGAGCATGCAGTCAGAGAAACCACCGAGAGGCACCAACCACTAGCCTCCAATCATAAAATAAACCATTACTATTACATTCCAATATCTGAGCAGCAGCAAAGGGTATGACTTCCAATAATGTGAACTGGCACTGTAACCCAGGCTGTGCTGAAAAGCTGTGTAATGTGGCAGGCATAAGCTTAAAATGGATTTCAAGCAAAAGTTGACACTATGCTCATTTGCATGTCATTTCCCAGAATCCCTTGCTGCAGTGGAAGGGAGATGATGCTGGGAGATAATGGGGAAAGACAGGGTTGCAGACCTGTGTGAGACATGTGAATGTGCTCACAAGTGGTATTTTCACTTGCAATAAAGTAAACAAAACACTGCTATGTATTAGGCACACCACATTGGTATCGGTGCAATCGGCTGCTTCTGAACATATTGAATTAGGCCTCAAGGGGAAAATAAATAAACAAGATATCGGATATCCCTAGATATCTTTCCTCACACCGCCCCCCCCCCCCCCCCTGCCCAAGGGTTGAAAGATTCTTTAAGATGAACAAAAGTGACTTCAGTCAGATGCCAATATTATTCTGTATATTCTTATCATATAGGACTAATTTTTGCTGATTATTCTAACTTAATCTGTACTTTGGACACCATCTCTCTTTTTCTGCGTTGTGCCCAAATTCTTGCCTATTCGCCCATTCTCATGCTATAATAAAAAGATCACTTCAAAGCTGCACAGCGTAAACAATAACACCTGATTGTACATCGTATCTGTATTTTTAAAGGTTATTAATGTCATCTGCTGGTTGCTAATGACATGTTCAATAGCTAAATGGCAGGCAGCTTACTGTGAAGTCTGAGGTTTCTATGCTCCCCAGTGTGGGACCCTTTTCCACCATAAAGCTTAGCAGACCAGTTAGGATGGTAGAGACTGACCACGCCGGGTTCCATGTGTCTGGGTGGAAGTCTGTGATCGAAAGGCAGAGACTGCAAGGGCAAAAAAGAGAGGAGGCTTGGAACATAGGCTAATAGGATTTAATTATTTCACAAAAACATGCATTGTTCAGCCATTAAAGCAAGGAGAACATTGTTCCACACATTTCTATGTAAAACAAAATTCTAATGATGAGAATATCCCCGGTAACAAGCATTTTACAAATGGTGGCAAGTCTGTTGCAGCTAGTGAAAACAAAGAAGAAATATGGATTCTTACCGTGTGTTACATTTAAATCTTCCATTAGGAGTGATCATATAAATACTAGGTGGTTTAAAAGGAAATTCTCGTGGAAATATTAGTTTTCCATGGTAATACCCGCCTATACAGCAAAACAAAAAATGTTAGGGTGAATCTTTTAATGTCAACATTTTAAAATGTAGAACCCACAAATGCATTAAGTGGTCTGATCGACAAGATCCCAGGAGATTAGAATCATAGCCCAATTCAACCAACTCTGAAGAGTGCCCAAAGGTGAAGACTCCTTCCCTGTATGCAATATTTCATGGCAAATAGGCAGTAAAGACAGGCAAAAGTGGCTGTGAAGAGTAGAGTGAAGAAGTGTTCTCAAATAAGAGCATCTATATATGTATTGAACATCATTCGCCAAATTAAGTCTGCACAAGCTATTAAATAAACTCAGAAGTGATAATCCCTGAGCCACTGGAGATATTTATCTCAGGATTTTCTTCAATTCCTCTAATGTGGCGAATTACTTTGAACAGGAGTGCTCAACTCCATTCCCCAAGACCCCAAAACAAGCCAGGTTTTCAGGATATCCCGGCTTCAACACAGGTGGTGCAGCCTTTGACTGAACCACTGATTGAGCCACCTGTGCTGAAGCTGGGATATCCTTAAACCTGACCTGTTGGGGAGAGGGTGGGGGGGGACTGGGGTTGAGCAACCCTGGCCTAGATTAATGAATCTACATGTTAAGAACCATATGTATTGCGTTTGCAGAACCCTAGGCACCATGTCCTATGTACATACATAAAAACTATTGCATTAGTAAGTCTTAGATATTTTTTTATATATATACTAACCGCTGTGTGTGAAAAGGCACTTTGGAGTAAGGAAAATAAATAATTGGGCAATGTTCCCCATTACCAACATTTTCTCAAACCCACAGACCGCTGAAACCACCACAAAGACACTCACTTAAGAAAACAATGGAAAAACAAAAATCACAAAAATAAAGTTGCTTTATCAGAAAGCCGCGCAAAACTCTGCGTTCCCCAAGGCCTCTGTGCTTAGGGAAACTGGCGGTCAGCTTCTACAAGAACAGTGACCTTCACCACTCATTTTTGTGAGATGGCTTCACCTTGGAGATATTAAATCACTCTCTGGTTTATGCAAATGAGAAGTTAACGGGCTTCGCCACTCCATTTATCATCATTCTTACTGAATTAGGTTAAAAATAAATAAATAATGCATCACTGCCAAGCGGTAAAATTTGGGCAAAAACAAAGCAATGTTAATAGACTTTAATTCATCTGGCCCATACTTTACCAAAAAGGACCATGACTTTCAGGGGGCGGGGGGGGGGGGGGGGGGGGGAAGGAATCTTGAAAAACAGCAATTATTTCTGTCTACACAAACTCATGTTTTATACAAATTCAGGTCGGCATAGGATTAGAAAGCAGAATTTCCGTGCTGCATTGCCATTGACCTGTAGATCTTAGTTTGCGGGGTTGTGTGGCTCTATGGCATCACACACGTACCTTTCCCTAGGAGGGCGACTGTCCAGTAATATTGTGTTTATCAAATACCCAAGGCCACTTACAGACAAGGTTGAAATGGTCTTACAAGTAATCTAGCTGCTTGAAAACAAGTTTATGACTTTGGTTAAATGTGTAGCCAAGGATAAAAATCAAAAGCATAAAAAAAAATAGATTGCAAAAAATATGTGCTCACCCTCATAAGGCGTCATTTCAGGTCCTCGTACTACATAATGCCTGAAAGATGAAACAAACAGAAGATACAGTCCGATCAAACTAGGGTTTACATTTTCAAAAGTAAAACATTAAAGGTTTAAGCTCCTTACTGAATTATATGTGCAGATATAAAAAAAATGTTAACACAAAATTAATTTGTATATTTAAGTTGTTCAACCGCATTATTTTGAGTGATAGCAATGAGCAACTCAAACAAACATTCTTTGGCTCTAACGGACTTCTATTATCAACAACAACAACTTTATGGCATATAGCGCTTTTCTCCCAATGGGACTCAAAACCCCTCAACAGTAACATAGCGCGCGGTACACAGCATTGGACATCGGAATGTTACAGACACAGCCCCTGCCCAGTGGATCTTATAATCTATGATTTTGGTGCCTGCGGCACAGGGAGATAAAGCGAGTTGCCCAAGGACACAAGGAGTTGACACCGGGAACTGAAACAAGGCTCGCCTGCATCAAACTCCGTGTCACCGTTTACAAAGTCAGGGTCTTTACCCGCTGAGCCACTTCCTTCAGCCCTACAAGAATGTAACTACTGCGGAATGGGAGAGGGTACATTTTGTGAAAAGCGTGACCAGCGCTAAAATAAGTTCCCCGGTGCAGCTGAAAACAGTGAAAAAGTAAACATGGTAAAATGATGAAAATAATATTTATTGTTAAAGCAGCATTCTATGGAAAAATATCCCCCCCCCCCCCCCCTTTACTCCATAAATGCGGACACTGCTCCAAGGAGGTTTTAATTCCCCACGTCACGCGTGCCAATAGGAAGCTGTGATGGGTGATGTTGCTGCATCCAATTGGCTTTCGGAGATTTAGGCCTCCATATTTTTTCACCCAGTTGAGCATGCTACTGGCAGCACCTACAGAGGCAAGTATCTCAGGAAACAGTGTTCCCCGGAGCTGAAATTAAGGTGGTTCAGCTCCAGAGACCCACAGTTTCCCCTATTATAAATTTTAATAGGCCCTAGGCGTAGCTGCCCATTTCACAATAATTAATCTAAAATGCTAAATAAAGCCTGAGGAATCTCACAGATATTCCACAGGCGGTGCCTTCAGGTGTCTGGAATGAGAGATAGTACTGCACAGGAGCAGTTCAACTCCAACTAAAATCATTACCTTACTAGATAATTGCTGCACTAAGCGTCAACGTGTTTGGCTAATTATGCCTCAGAGAAGTGGGGGATGAGAATTGGCATGCAGATACACAAGACTGTACTGCATGTATAGATAAAGATTGTAAAAACACCCCAAAGCAATTGGTTACCAGGGAAACATTTAAAAGTTTCTCTAATAAATAAATAAAAATTGGTTTTACAAAGATTTCATTCATTCAAACTATCACTAGTCAGTTCATTTTGGTCTTAAGGGGCAGTCCAAAGCAGAGGGTAAAAAAAACAACAACAAAAAACCCAGCTTTGTGCAACTGGCTTCCTAGATCGATTAAAAGCTGCAAGGAAAGACACCGACTGCAAACAATGGCACTGAGTGGGAAGCAGGGGAACCGGGTTCCGTTCCCGGTGTCGGCTCCTTGTGACCTTGGGCGAGTCACTTTATCTCCCTGTGCCTCAGGCACCAAAAACATAGAGTGTGAGCTCATCTGGGCAGGGGCCGTGTCTGTAACATTCTTCTGTGCTGCGCACCGCGCGCTGTACTGTCATTGTGACGCACTTAAGTTCCATTGAGAGAAAAACTCAACATGAAATAAAGTTATTAAAAAAGTAAATGTTTTGTATCATGTGCTACTTATGTTTATCTGTAGTCTAATAACTGCTTTGTAATTACATTTGTAAAACAAATAACAGAGCTTAGGGGGCTTACAAATCGTCTCATCACTAAAAGACATTATATAAAGATTGTAAAAACCCCAACCCATAGACCCAAGGTTGTGTATAAAAGGGTTACCACATTGAAAAACATTGCAGCACCATCTAGGCTTAGGAAAGTTGCTTGCCCTCTTGGGATCCATCAGTCAACATTAGGACATATTGCGGGGAATTTTCAGTGCGGTGGTAGATGCATCACGTGTAAATTTGGTTAAAATGGGGTCACATTGTTTAAATCTAAACCCTGCTGCCACAGTATATCCTATAACAAGTTTTATCAACTGCAACACCACATTTGTTGTTTATTTGTTGGAATGCAAATGTGGTGTACAATATGTGAGACGTACCAAACTCAGTCTGAAACAGAGATTTCTGGAACACAGAGGAAATATTATTAGGGGAATTGTGACCACGGAGTATCGAGACATTTCTTATTGAAACATGGAACTCCGTGTGATGGGAATTGAACACATTAAGGTTCAAGGGGGGGACATGCGAGTATCTGTACTGGTATATACCAGTTTTTAACTGCACTAGGTTATACAGCAGGGCCCCGGGTATACGGCGGGTCCCGTTCCAGAGGCCCGCCGTATAGTGAAAATCGCCGGAAAGCAGATCCGGTGATTTTCACTTCTGCGCATACCGGCATTTTTGCTGTTCTGCGCATACCGGCATTTTTGCTGTTCTGCGCATGTGCAACCTATGGTATGCGCGCGCAACCTGCGGTCTGCGCATGCGCGCCGGGCGCACCCGCCCGTTCTGCGCATGCGCGATTTACAAACCAACATGGCGGCCCCCTTCTCGGTGCCGCCGTATCAGCGGATCGCCGAGAAGCGGGGCCCTGCTGTATAAGCATATGCTTTGATATTTTAACCCCTTCTGGGCTTATTTCACATAACACTAGTATGCATTTAGCATAGGGACCTGCTATAGAGACTTACCTTGACGTGGTTAGCAGGCTTGGCATTATTTGATCAAAGGATGTATACCAAAAGTCTCCTTTTTTCTTATAGCCACACACCACACACCACACCCTTCCTATTCCTCCCTCTCTTGCTTTTTCCTCCTTTGAGGCTCACACTGTCCAGATTTTCTCTCCTCTCCCTGTTCATGTGGCGGTCATCTATCGCCCACCTACCTCTACTCATCCCCCTTCTGCCTTTCTCTCTCACTTTGAATCCTGGCTCTCTTTCTTCCTCTCCTCAGACTCCCCTGTTCTTCTCCTTGGGGACTTCAATTGCCACATTGATGACCCCTCTCTCCCTTGGGCTTCCCACTTTCTTTCTCTAACCTCTTCTTTTGGCCTTCAACAGTGGACTGCAGCCAGCACCCACAAGGATGGCCACTACTTAGACCTGGTTTTCACTAAGAACTTCTCTCTCTCAGATTTCTCCATTTCCCCTTTTCCTCTCTCTGACCATCATCTCATCTCATTTTCTCTATCTCGCTTCTCCCCTTCTCCACCTCCATCTACACCCCGGTTCTGCAGAAACCTGCGCTCTATTCACTTACCCGACTTTGAGTCCACTTTACGCTCCTCCCTCTCCTCTCTCAGCTCTGCTACAGACCCCGACAACCTGGTCAGGAACTACAACTCTGTCTTGTCCTCCTCTCTTGATCTACATGCCCCACTTTCTCTCTGCCGCACTCGCCCTTCTAACCCTAGACCCTGGCTAAATTCCCACACACGCATGCTGCATTCCTCCACTCGTTCCTCTAAACGCCTCTGGAGGAATTCTCACACTCTCGCAGACTTCCTTCACTACAAATTTATGCTATCCTGTTTCAACTCTGCCCTCTCGCAAGCTAAACAAGCCTACTTTTCTGCACTAATCAACATGCACAAGTCTAACCCACGCCGACTGTTCTCTGTCTTTGATACTCTACTCAAACTACCCTCAGCTGCCTCTCCTTCCTCCATCTCCGCTCAGGACTTTGCTGACTATTTTAAGGAAAAGGTGGAATCCATACGTCAGAACATCCCCTCTGTTTCTTCTTCCCATCCTAAACCTCTTCCTAACTCTCCTCCTGCCTTCCTTGACTCTTTTTCCACTGTCTCAGAGGAGGATGTGTCACTGTTGATCGCCACTACTCCCTCTACCACTTGCCCTCTTGACCCCATTCCCTCCCATCTCCTAAAACCTCTTGCTCCTACTATAATCCCTACGCTCACACACATTTTTAACTCCTCCCTCTGCTCTGGAACCTTTCCATCCTCCTTCAAACATGCAACAGTCATACCATTACTCAAAAACAGCAAGCTTGACCCTACCTGTCTTTCTAACTATCGATCTGTCTCCCTCCTGCCTTTTGCCTCTAAACTCCTTGAACGTCTTGTATTCTCTCGCTTGCTCCATTTTCTCAACACCTATTCTCTCCTAGACCCTCTACAATCTGGCTTCCGCACTGCTCACTCCACGGAAACAGCCCTCACTAAAATAACTGACGACCTCCATGCTGCCAAAGACAGAGGTCATTACACTCTGCTCATATTACTCGACCTCTCTGCAGCATTTGACACCGTGGACCACCCTCTTCTCCTTCACATTCTCCATACTCTTGGTATTCGGAACAAAGCTCTATCCTGGATCTCATCCTACCTCTCCCATCGTACTTTCAGTGTATCTTCTGCTAACACCTCCTCTATTGATCTCTCTGTGGGGTACCCCAGGGCTCTGTCCTGGGACCTCTTCTCTTTTCTCTGTACACACTCTCTCTAGGTGACCTAATAACATCTTTTGGGTTTAAATATCACCTCTATGCTGACGACACACAAATATGCTTTTCAACACCTGACCTTACACCTGCTATACAGACCAAAGTTTCTGAATGTCTCTCTGCTATATCATCCTGGATGGCCCTCCGTCGCCTTAAACTCAACATGGCTAAAACAGAGCTCCTCATACTTCCTCCCAAACCTGGCCCTACTACCTCCTTCCACATTACTGTTGGAACTACGATCATCCACCCAGTAGCCCAAGCACGCTGCCTAGGGGTCACACTCGACTCCTCTCTCACATTTCGCCCCTCACATTCAAAACATTTCTAAAACTTGTCGCCCTTTCCTCCGCAATATAACAAAGATACGCCCTTTCCTCTGTTGCTCGACTGCTAAAACTCTGACTCAGGCCCTCATTCTCTCACGTCTTGATTACTGTAACCTCGTGCTGTCTGGCCTTCCTGCCTCTCACCTGTCTCCCCTACAATCTATCCTAAATGCTGCTGCCAGAATCACTCTACTCTTTCCTAGATCTGTCTAAGCATCTCCCCTCCTGAAATCCCTCTCCTGGCTTCCAATCAAATCCCGCATCTCACACTCCATTCTTCTCCTCGCTTTTAAAGCTTTACACTCTTCTGCCCCTCCTTACATCTCAGCCCTAATTTCTCGCTATGCACCACCCCGACTCTTGCGTTCTGCTCAAGGATGTCTTCTTTCTACCCCCTTTTTATCTAAAGCCCTCTCCCGCCTTAAACCTTTTTCACTGACTGCCCCACACCTCTGGAATGCCCTTCCCTTCAGTACCCGACTAGCACCCTCTCTATCCACCTTTAAGACCCACATTAAGACACACTTGCTTAAAGAAGCATACGAATAGCACTGTGAACATTCTGAACACATGATACATAAAGCTTGGCCCCCTGCAGACGCACTTACCAGAACTCCCTCCTCCTGTCTCTGTACCTTCTCCCTAACTACCAATTAGATTGTAAGCTCCTCGGGGCAGGGACTCCTCTTCCTTAATGTTATGTTTGTCTAAAGCACTTATTCCCATGATCTGTTATTTATTCGATTACCACATGTATTACTACTGTGAAGCGCTATGTACATTAATGGCGCTATATAAATAAAGACATACAATACAATACACACCACACACCACACACCACTATCCCAAAGGGAGAAGTGCAGGGATTAACTTTTGTTTTTCAAAATTGGCTTTTTTGTAAGGTCGCCATCAGCTACATTTCAATAATTAATTCTTCCTCCTTGTCCAATACAGTATATTCTATTTATGGATCACAAGTAAGAGACTTATTTACATGGCAGCAGTGCAAGAAGAAGAAAAGGAAAAAAAAAAAAAAACCACACCACCACAAACATTTCAAACAAGAAAAAGGAAGTACAGCCCAGAGTGAGATATATCCAGCATGCCCCCCTTCCAGTGTTGAAACTCTAGAGATGTTATTTACATTACACAACACATCCGGTAGCACAGGGGAGCTCAACTCCAGTGCGCAAGATCCCCCAACAGGTCAGGTTTTAACGCTGTCCCAGCTTCAGCACAGGTAGCTCAACGCTGAGCCACCTGTGCTGAAGCTGGGAGATCCTTAAAACTTGACCCGTTGGGGGCAGAGGGGTCTTGAGGACTGAAGTTGAGCACCCCTGCAGACGTCTAGCACAATATGTGAAGATATATAAAAACCCCAAAAGATATCAAGATATAAATTCAAACAGGGGAGAGGGGGAGAGAGAATGAGAGCAACAATCCTGGAATCTCAGAGCAGGGACTCCTTTTCCTTAATGTTACTTTTATGTCTGAAGCACTTATTCCCATGACCTGTTATTTATTTGATTACCACGTGTATTACTACTGTGAAGCGCTATGTACATTAATGGCGCTATATAAATAAAGACATACAATACAATACAATTTGTGGGAGGAGCAGTAAGATCAGTATTGCTCGCCATGGTCCTGTATGACTGCAGGCCAGTTATTTATAAATGATCTGACCATTACATCATTTGTTCTAAATTTCACTCCAAGCGTGCACCAATTTGCATTATTTCATATTCTATTGCCTAAAAAAAAATCCTCGGAAGGGTGCTCGCTCCCAAGACTCCTCCCCAGATTTTTTTACGAAACAGAATATGCATTGGTGCAAATTGGTGAATCCTTGGAGTGAAATTTAGAGGGGGAAAAATGACGCAACAGTCAGGTCATTTATAAATAATATGGCTTGGATCGAGTTAGGTTCCGGTGCCCTGGGTTTGGTTCCCCGGGTTCTGTTCAGGTTCTCTGTGTTTGGGCGGTAAGGTGAGAGAGAACCGGTTGCTAGAATTTCTGAATCCCAGCGCTGAGTACAACACACAGAAAAAGAACGTATGGAACAGGGAACATGCGCTTGTTCTGTTAGTGGGTTGGTTCAGTCTGAAGGTGATTTGCAAAACAAAAAAGTACATAAAGATGGCTAAAAAACAAAAAAAACGACATTGTACTGACCAGATGTTCTAGAAAGCAGGGGTAACGGAAGGAGCTATACTGGCAGCAGCTACTTACTGGACAAGACATATGCCAGAGACAAGTCTTTGAAAGCTATAGAGGAAACAGACTACTTTAAAGTGACACTATTGTTTTTCTAGAGTAAACACCACATCACACATGGCCTTTGGGCTGTTTGTTCCACATGTGAGAATTTGTACACATCATGGTGCATTGCCCTGTACGCAGCAAGACCTAGCTACAATATAAATTCCCAACTTATGTTGCCCCTGTGGAGAGTGTGCAACAACGTACTTGATCTCAATGAGAGCGAGTTCCCCATGATCCAAAACTTTTTACTGGAATAAACATACATTAAAAAAAAAAAAAAAAAAACCTTATACACATACTATAACTCTCCCAAAACTGCACCCAATTTTAAATTTGTTTCAGTATCTGAAGAGAGTACACAAGCGCTCCTCAAATTAAAACTAAACAACCAATGTGGACCTGACGTACTGCAATCTAAGGCTTTGTCCGCAGCAGGGGAAGTCGCGCGGACGCTCCGCCCCTGCATCCTCAATGAGGATGTCTTTAGAGGGGGCTCATGCGAGGGTCCGCAGGCGTGCTGATCCGTTGGAATTTTCAGCAGACAGCAGAGTCTGTTTCTCAGCGCGCTGTCGGCTGAAAACCTCCAATCACAGCAAAGCAGCGTCAACGTCACGGCGCCGTGACGTCGGTGCATCGCGGGCTATTGGCCCAGGGACGTCACTGACCCGCTTCCCCCCGCCTCCCGATCGCGCACTCTGGCTCGCCTGCCAGTACATGGGTTCACTCCTGACCGGGCAGACGAGCCTCAGCGTCCAACTATGGACGCACCATGGTGTGGGAGACCGCGCGGAGAAGTCCGCACAGGGCGCGATCAGATTGCCTTAAGGCATTGATCGCGCCCATAGACCGTGCGTGCGGACGCAGGAGGGGGCGCGCGTTGCACAAGAAATTAGTTGAAACTGAGGGCGAATCAGCTTTGTGACGCCCCTAGGAACGCCCCCCACGGCCCGTCCACCATGGACAGTGAAAGCACCCGCTTCACGCACTGGATCTTTCTTAATCCGGAGGTAGTCCTGCTTTAATCTCTGTGTTGCAGTAGTTGGTGCTCTCTTATTGCTGTTGCTGCTCATCTATTTAAAACAATAGATGCAACTAGTATAGAGCCTCCGCATGGGCGAAGGCGCCATGGCCCGGGTCTAAGTTCCTAAGACTTGGTACCCAAGCCATTGCCAAACCTATTGCTTCCCTAGTCAACTCTATTCTGTCTGCAGGCCATATCCCCAAGACCTGGAAACCTGCCAGAGTTGTCCCAATCTTCAAAATTGGGGACAAGAAACATTGTCTCCAACTACAGGCCAATCTCTCTTCTCTCAATACTATCCAAAGTCATGGAAAAATGTGCTCACTCCCAATTAAGCGATTACTATACCAAGACAAATTTCCCTAGCCAATTCTAATCTGGCTTTCACCCCAAACACTCCACGGTAACTACCCTCCTAAAAAAGTCTGCAATGAAATCCAGTATAGAATGGTTTGTTGATAGTAGAGGGGGTGGATGAAGCTTGGAGTTGCACCAGGGTGGGTGGTTAGGCCTACCGGAAGGATTGCTGGAGGAGTTAACCCATTCATTAAGGTAATGAAGGGTTAACCCCTCCCGCAACCTTCCCGTTAGGCCTAACCACCCACCCCAGAGCAACTACAGCCCTTCCCCCTGAAAAAAACAGGTACTCTGGTTTAACTGCTTCCTTAGCTGCTAAACGCTACTGTAATTAAAGCTGCTTTTATTTTATTTTATTTTAACAACATAGTATTGAAGCAGGGGTTCTCTTGAGCTGATCCGCATTACTTTTAGCCCCAATAGCCCCTGCTTCCCAAGTTACAGACCCCGGTATTTCTCTGCATATTTAAATCTCCCGCATTACGTGACCAGGACTTTTAAACTTCACGGAGATACCGGCACCCCATACCAGGGCCTGTAACTCGGGAAGCTGGGTGTCACTGAACATGAAATTAATGGGGTTTAGGCCCAGAGACCCCCTGCTTCAGTAATGTGTTATTGAAATAAAATAAATAAAAACAGCGCGATCGCCTGTAAGAGCTGTGCAGGGAGATGCAGCTCTCAGGTTTGGTCCCCATTGGCTGCTGCAGCGCTCGCTATGGTGGGTGCTGCAGGGACGAGAGCCGCATCTCAATGGGGCCGGGCCCGCTGCGAGGGGGGGCCGCTGCACGGTTAGTTTTTCTTCCAGACCCGAAAATTGAGATGACACGGGCGGCGGAGCACTAGGCCACGCCCCCTGGCAGTTCAGCCAATGAGAGCGAACCTTGCGGGTGGACGCCATGGCTGCGCCCCAGTCACTCCCCCCGTCTTCCCCCCTGCAGACAGGGGAACTCGGCTGCACGCGCCGCCAGCCTCGCAGGCGCGTGTGCAGCGGGGCCGTAGCCTTACAGGCTGCTAGGATATCACACTGGCAGATCTTAGAGAAAGACTCTGCTAACTAAATGGCATTATCCTACCAAACGGTATCTGGCTTGCGATAACTTTCTGAAAACCGTGAAAACTCAAATTTCATACCAATCAGTAGGAACATGCAAAACGATCGATATGGCAGTGACCTTATTGAAGCTACCTGAAAAAGCCCCTAATAGCGTGGCTGAGAACAGATGCATTGTAAATTCTTCAGTATTTGGTCCAATTTTCAAATTACCTGAAAATTGCAGGGAACCCTTTAGGGATGTCCGGGGAACCCAAGGGTTCCTAAGAACCCTGGTTGAAAAACACAGCGTTAGAGAGATGCCTCAATGTATGCATATATAAAGCTTGTTGAACGCCTTCTGACACAAGACAGACAAGCAAATCAACTGGAATTACGAGAAATACATAAGCAAGCTATGAACAATATTAAGGAAGAAAGATGACAAATAATTAACAATGCATTTAATCATGTTATAAATCTAATAATTATTAATCAACATGCAGGGTTCATTTACAAATAGAATACATAAAGAGTGGTGAGAGAATTGGGAAGGCCTTCATCTAGCAGTGGATCGACAACAGCTGAAGATGAGAGAATATGATACATACACTATTTTTTACACACATACAGTGAAAGGGTGTGATATGATGTGATGCTGAGCGAAATATATATTACAATTCCATTGGACTCCCAATAAACAAATGTAAACAGTCAAGTGGAACGAACAATGTTTCAATCCCATATAAGAATATTCATCAGGGCAAATGTTAGGATAGCCATCCTAGATCCCTTGGTTTACTAGGTTCCTGGCGCACATATCGCCCAGATACTCACCATTCTAAGATATTGGAAGGAAGGGGTTCTGCACAGATATAAGGCACTGGATCTTTCTTAATCCGGAGGTAGTCCTGCTTTAATCTCTGTGTTGCAGTAGTTGGTGCTCTCTTATTGCTGTTGCTGCTCATCTATTTAAAACAACAATAGATGCAACTAGTATAGATTTTGTCTCAAACATGTTTTTGTAAACCTGCCTCGGTCTATCCAGGCGAATCAATGCGACTCAGTCACCAGCCAAAGGTTAGCCAGGCAAACTCATTGTTACTAAAAGCAGAAATGTAGATTTTCTAAAAGCACAACGTGTCAATGATATATATTGATGTCAGTGGTATTGATACAACAAAAGACAAGTGTGCCCAATGCTACAGCCAATTGACAAATCATATATGGTAATAAGTATAAAGTTTAAATACTTCAATTATAATAATAATTACTTGGTTATTTAGTTAAACCCTTTGGCCAAAGCGTCGTAAGCCTGCATACCAAACGTCAAGGTATAACCAAAAATACTGGTAACAGTTGTATGGAGATAGGTGGCACCTCCCCCCAGAGCTCACTCCTCCTCACCTTTTTAACTTGGGAGGTCTTTTCACTTTGCTGCAAGAACAGGATCTAGTATGGTTCTTTCCCCTCATACAGAGGTAAAGGGAAGGGTTCACAGTGTAGTGTAGGACCTGCATTTTTGGTTATACCTTGGCGTTGGTATGCAGGCTTACGACGCGTTTGGCCAAAGGGTTTAACTAAATAACCAAGTAATTATTATTGAAGTATTTAAACTTTATACTTATTACCATATATGTTTTGTCAATTGGATGTAGCATTGGGCACCCCTATCTTTTGTTGTATACATTTGCCACGCTCAGTAGCACTCTATTTTGACATATATATTCATGATGTGGTGGGTGTAGGAGTTTGAGCGTGCTGGGAATGTGTGTTTGTCAGTGGTATTGTTATGAAAAAATAGTGTCAGCACATAGCATAACATTTCTTTTGACACCAGAATGATAAGAGTGGACACATCTGTAATAAACCTTGCGCTGGAAGGGTTAAATATTACACATTGTGGGATATATTGACCAAGCTGCCTTTCAAAGACATAAGGTGCAATAAGGCTGTAAAGGGCCTTCCAGAGCTGGAATGTGCCTTATGGCAAAAGACTGCTTAGCAATTGTGGGCCTAAGTATTATATTACAAAAATAAAAGGAAATATTTCTCCATACGAAGAGTGTACACTATTTATTTATGAAAGCTCACCCTGAAGTGCAAGACAGAAGATATAAAGTGTGGGATCAGATATAACCCACATTAAGGAAACCACGATTAGCTCTCCTACAAAACACACCCATCATCATTTATTTTGCAAAAGCACGACTCCACTTTACAGGCAGTTTAAGTACTGGATGGGATGTTTGAAAGGATACATACAGAGGTTTAAGCAACAGAACAAGTTAGTCAGTCTGGAAACCAGCAGTAATGTTCATCTCAAAGCAAACATTTGTCATACTAATGACATACACCCGTCACGACAATAAAAGAAAACAAGATAGACAAGGAACTAAACTGAATACATTCAGATACCCATCCTTTGCAATCGAGTCATGGGGGAGAACCCCAAATAATTATTGCACCATCACATATTTACAGCCCTTGATGGTACTTTCCTATGTTCAAAGTATCTGATCTTATGGATGATCCCATTACATGCTACAGAGGCATTTCACTCGCCCTGCTCATTTGCATGTTCCCATACAGAATCCTGTCAACTGCAGGTTAAACACAACACCATGGCGGAGGCGCAGGGTCGGGGTCCAGGTGTGGACAGACTCGGTGTATAGTGTCCATAGGAGTCACCTCTTAAGGCTATGGGCTTGGAATCTGCAGTGACTGAGTCAGAGATGAACGAACTACACACACTTCTAGATTGTAAGCTCCTTTGGGGCAGAGACCTCCTTCCTATCGCCTCAGTTTGTCTTAACATACATCTGCTCCACAACTCCCACTTAGGCCTGTAATATAGTGCGTGCGCCAATTAGAATTGGCTGTGTTAGCCAGACGTTTCTATACGAGGGACGCGCAAGCACACGGCCATGAGCAGTGGCGCGGCAGACCAGGGAAATTAGAATAAAATTGTATTTTTGCACTGCTGCCGCGCTGCGAACCAATCACAGCGCGGTCTAACACTGACAGTCACACCCCCTAACCGCGCGCGACACCGCTTGCACCCCAACAACTAAACGTTCACGCCTGCGCCAACTATATAACAAGCCTTATATTATACTGCCTTGCGGAACATGTTGCTGTCATGTTATCAGGAGATCATAATAAAGAATGACAACAAAGTAACAGATGTTACGTGAAACTGAGGGTGAAGGGGCGGCTGCTTCCACTTCCCTGTCCTTGGTCTATTCCCAGCCCCCTCCCCCCATCTTCTTGGCACAGTGAGGCCCCTGGGTAAGGAGGGGATACCCGCCGCCCCCCTCCATCTCTTGACTAGACGTGGCCCCGCTCCACAGGCCTCTCCCTGCTTCCTCCCAGGCCTTGCTATCCGGCCTCTCCGTACGGGGACCCACCTCGTCTCTCCCGTCAGACACGAGCACGTCCCTTCCCCCCCGGGGGATATCAGACCCCACTCTCCGACTCCCTCACCTCTTAGTCCGGGTCAGGCAGCCTCCTCGCTCTCCTCGCTGCTTTCCTTTCCCTTTTTTTCTTCTTTTTTTTTCCTCCTCACAACAGCCCCCGCTTCCAATATGGCCGCCCCGGGCAGCAGGACTTCCGCTTCCGGTTTCTCTTGGCGCTCAACTTCCTAGTTGCGAAGCGTCGGTTGCCATGGGAGACGAGGGCGCTCTGCGTGTGAAACATGAGAGATCAGGGAGACTCCACCCCAAACACGTCATTGTTACTGCACACAGGTCACAGGCTGGGAGCTTCAATAGGTTTAATCAGATTCAGAAGTGACCTAGATCTTTGGGGGGGGGTGTATCTCGCAACTGGACTAACACAGCTATTTCCGTTTTATATATATATACATATCATGCAAATGGGAACACAGTGTCACCTCCCTTGCTGCAGTGGAAGTGCTGTGTGATGGGTGATAATAGTGAAAGGCAGGGTTGCAGACCACATGCAAATGAGCATACAGGAATATTTCCATTTGCTATATGCTTTGCTGTGGATGGTTTTTGTCACTATAATAGTCTAATATATATATAATATATTATATATATATATATAGTGGGGGGCTCACAATACTATACGTGTGTGTGTACACACACGTATAGTATTGTGAGCCCCCCGTTTCACATCTCACTAGCCACACTCTATTTCCCCCTCCCTTCCATTCTCCATGTATTTCTCTCCCCTCTGTCTCACTCACCCCCACTCACTCCTCTCATGTATTTATCTCCCCTGCATCACCCGTACTCCCTCTTTTCCTCACTCTCTTCCCCCCCCCCCCCCCCTTCCTCTTCTCACGTGCCCAAACCTCCCGTCAATTACTCCACTCTCACTCAATCCCCCCCAAAAATACATACCAAAAAAAAAACATGCCCCTAAATACATATAACCACCCCCAATACACAACACTATTTACCCTATTTAGTTTGCAAATTGTATTATATACACAAGCCACAAGGTCAGGTCAGGACTGAGGAATGTCAAATTTGTAAAATGCCTTAATTTTAATTAATGTCAATTCATTAATTATTTAGTTTTAATGTCTTCATTATTAATGTAATTTTAATGAATGTATTAATTTTTTATTAAGTACAGTAGAGATTAGAAAGTACATTTCAGATTTCAGGCTGCAAAGTGGTTTGTTTTATTTATTTCTGATAGTGAAATCCTCTATACACACAAACACACACTGCAGGGCCCACCTCTATACACAGAAACACACACTGCAGGGCCCACCTCTATACACACAAACACACACTGCAGGGCCCACCTCTATACACACAAACACACACTGCAGGGCCCACCTCTGTATACAGAAACACACACTGCAGGGTCCACATCTGTATACAGAAACACACACTGCAGGGTCCACATCTGTATACAGAAACACACACTGCAGCCAGGGTTGCCACCTTCTATTGAAGGCTAACCCGGAGATAACATTTTTTAGATCTTTTTATTATATATTTATTTATCCTGCCTTTGGCTGTATCCTCGCATCCAAATGCCATCAACATGGCAGCGCCACGTCGCGTAATGCCCATTGCCATAACAACGAGCCGCTCCGGGACCTCACGCGGCATCAAGTTGACATGACAACTGGATGCATTATGGCGACGAGGCATCACGTAATGCCACATTGTCATGGCAACATGTCACCGCGTGACGTCAGTGTCTTGTTGTCATGGCAACGGGGTGCGTCACGTGATGTAATTTGTTTAAAAAAATTATTTAGAAATGTGTCCCGGTTTTTCATTTTGAAAATCTGGACACCCTATGTAAGGCCATCATCAGCGTGCAAGAGCAGAAACTTGGCTGAGCCCTACCAAGGGGATGTACCGATGTCAAGGATGTAAGGCGTATAAATATGTTATCACAGCAAAGGCGTTTGATAGCTCTGATAATACGCAGCAGTTTAGCGTTGATAGCTTTATTAACTGCAGAACAACTAACGTTATATATCTCATTATCTGTAAATGTGGGAAAAGGTATGTAGGTAAGACTACAAGGCAATTGCGTCGACGTATACTTGAACATGTCAACTCTGTCAAGCATTCTGCCGAAACACCAGTAGACAGACACGTCACACATTTCCATAATGGAAATATGGACAGCCTCAAATTTATGGGTATTTATCATCTTAAGTGTCCGGCAAGAGGTGGCAATGTCGATCAGATGTTGTTGAGCATCGAAGCCGAGTGGATCTATAAATTGAAGACCAGAAGTCCTTTTGGACTTAATGAAGGATTCACCTACACCCCATTTATTTGATCCATCCCTACTTGCCCTTTCTCCCCATCTTGCTGTCTCGGTTATCGTTTCTTCGCTATCCTACAATTTTGACACATGCCTTTCTATCTCTGGTCATTACATATACTATTTATGTTGTACTTTAGAATAGTCCTACCACTCGTTTATGTTATCCCTACCATGATATTGTTACATATTATATTATATATCATATTATATTACTGTGATTTATTTCATTTAGAATTAGTGACTATATTGCCTGAATTATAAACCCATTTTCTTTCTTTGACATTGGGTTTATTGCTTGGTATAATTAACTACACACATTATATTCATAGTGACATCTATGTACTTATGTCATCTTCTGTGTGTTAAATACAGTGTAATGTCTCATTTTATTTCACTATGTTTATGGACATGGTTGCTCTTTTTGCTATAAAGCAAGGGGCAAAACTGCTTGTATCATCCCTGACTGTAACCCCCCTCCTTGCCAGGAGCAGCAACATTTAATTTGGGTTCTGGAACCATGAAGAGGCACTTATTGAACACCTGTATTATCCTTTATACATGTATGAGGCAAAAAACATAAGGCAGGATTAAATCTGCCTGCCTTTATATGTCCTGTGTTCAGTAGGTTAGCCTCCGTTTCTTTCTATCACCTCAAGCATGCGCAGTACTGCTTATCTCCTGATGGATGCAGTGGGTATCAGTCACATCATGCGCACTGAAAACTAAAGTAGCTCACGAGCATGCGCAGGGTAGGGAGAGGCATACGAATTACATCACCCTACGCATGCGCAGTAGTAATCTGCGATCGGCTCAGCGTAACGTGGCTTCTTTAACACGGCTTGAAGGTTATTTACAAGTCTCCAGACACTAATGATTATCAAAGTTAAATATAAAGGTAATGAAAGAGATGTTTGGGATGTTTACTGGCAGTTGCGCATGCGCTCTCTTGCGCATGCGCCTTAGCCGCGTGTTGTTAGTGTCTCCTTGACAACCGGAGTGCTTAAATAGCGTCCGCTTCCCCCTGTGTGCAAAATTGTCCCTGACGAAGCTCCATAGTAGGAGGGAAACGCGCGTTGGAATCATGATTATGTCATCAGTCCCCGTTATGGGGCTGTTTTAACATAGTGTTTTTTCCAGCAATTCACTAGCACAGCCATATATCTAAAAACAGTGTAGCAGCTAGGGTATGATTTCAATGACACAGTGTTGCTGACTGATATTTACAAGCACCTAGTGATTAATCCCTGCTGCTGCTTATGGCAATACATTTACTGTGCTAGTGTTTGCAAGTTTTGAGCTCTTGGGCTCACCTTGGCTGGTTGCACCCTATTGAGCCTCTAGGATTCCAGTAGCAATTACTGACTGGAATATCTA
Organism: Ascaphus truei; assembly: GCA_036426205.1. Lineage (NCBI taxonomy): Eukaryota > Metazoa > Chordata > Amphibia > Anura > Ascaphidae > Ascaphus > Ascaphus truei. The sequence continues at coordinate 79,253,340 of CM071572.1, forward strand.
CATTTTTGAGAGCCATATTGTGGTGCATGTATTTATACTATTTAATTTATTTTTAATGTTTATTATACCACTCTTCTCGGTAATATATGTTTTAAGTATTCAGTATTAAAAGTTATATTTTACACCCAGGAGTGTGCATATAAGTGAATTTTCTTCAGGGATACAAACACTTTCTATCCCTTATTTTCCTTGATTCACTTCAATTCACAGTTGCACCTACCTTTGTTGACAATTATCGATTAGTAGTTATTATTTTTCTATATTACAATTAGTATGATTTAGTTGATCACTCCCTAACTCCTGTCCTTTCCTCACCCTATGTAAGCAGTGATACTGAGTCTGAATCAGGGAAACCTGGTTTGATTTCCGGTGTTAGCTAATTGTGATCGCACTCTGTACTGTAATTGTTACAGCTGCAGAAAGAGCAGTTGTTGCTTGAAACGCGTGGGAGGAGGTTTCTTTTTTGTCTGTGGATTAGTATCCGTTTTATGTAGGCCAATAAAGGTTTTTTTTATTAATTTTTGCTGGTGAGTTTTAGTTTGTCAGGGGCGGCTGGTCTGCTGATCATTCTATTTTTGTCATGTCAATTTTGATGCATAAACCTGCCACTGACGAGACCCAAAAGGTCGAAACAGCTGTCTGTGAGTAGGGTTACTGACTGACCATGCCCTTCTTTATCTCTGGCTGTGCTGAAAAGCTAGGCAATGCGGCAGGCATAAGTTTATAGGGGTCCATGTTCAAATGGATGAGAAGTAAAGAGTGACACACTGTGCTCATGTGATGTCATTACCCAGAATCCCTGGGTGCAGTGGACACACTGTTTGCTAAGCAATAATGGGGAAAGACAGGGTTGCAGACCTGTCTGAGACATGCAAATGCACCTACAAGGAGGGTTCCCTTTTTTTTTTTTTACCCACCTTAACTTTTTCAACGTCTCACCCAAAAATCCTACTACTGTATGGAAAGAACAATAACAAATTCCAGGGAATATACAGTAATGATCTCACGAAAGGCTAGTTAGGGGCTGCTACCTAACCGAAGAAGCAGTGCAGCAGCAGCAGTGTTGCTGCGATTAGTGCAGACGTCTAATGCAGTGTTTAGATAATTACAGTGTCCCTGCCTAAGAAGGAGACTGTCCTGTTCCTCTTCCAAATTACTTTGATTTATGTGTTGTATTCCGTACTGTGTACATCATAGCAATCACAGGAGCTGATCTTTGCATATGATATATATATATAGATATATTTATCATGAATACTTTACATAATTGAGTGGTTACTCACTGTTATGATTACCTAATTGCAGAAGGTAATCATTTAAAGTACCAGCTTTAAATAGTTTGCAAACTATTAAAGGGACAGAGTTGGTGGCAATGATGCTTCACAGCGATACAAGTTCAAACCTCATTGTATCGTTGTAACATTTGCTTCATTTGCACACGTATACACACATCACAACACCATAGGACACATACCACGTTGACACATAAACACAGTAGACACAACAGCCACGTAGACACACACAGTATACCAACACACACAACACGTGTATACACACCCACACACCCCCCCCCAAACTATACCCAGCACACCCACATCAGGGCACACCGCTATCCATGCCCCCACCCCCCCCCAGCACACTAGCGCATTCTCGGACTCCCGCCATCTAGCCACCATCATATACACACGTTACATTAACATACACACACAATGGAGACTACACACCACACAAGTGAATAACAACACACCCACACGTATATAAACACACGTATACATACAATAAGTATACACACCACACATGATAAACACACAACGTTGTTATACAACATGTATACACACACACAACACGTTGTATAACCACACAAACAACACACTATCCCCAGCACCACCAAATAAGCCACACCGATCTATCCATGCACCCCCCCCCCAGCACCACTGGCATTCTCGGCTCCCCGCCATTCTCAGCCCCCATCAAACACATCAGCACCACACATCGGCACTTTGGCACCTCCCCCATCGGCACAACCACATCCGCACCCCCACATCAGCACCAAACCCTCCCAAATCAGCACACCGATACAATCACCATCAGTACAGCCACAGCAGCACTACCACCGCACATGGGCCGCGTGGACCACTCCTCACCCAAATGCCACACCCACACCACAAACATCCCGGGCAACGCCGGGGCTCTCAGCTAGTAAATAATAAAAATTACGTGACCTAATGGATACTAGGCAAAGTGGAGCGTCTGCAGCTGTGATACCGGGGATGGCTCAAACACCCCCTAGAGAGTCAGACAAATACACAAAAGACACAGCGCACAACGCTCCTAGTGCATTAAAAATATATTATAACAATAGATAAATAGGGTAATTATTGTGCGTACATCAAATAAATATCAGCATGTTAGGGGTAAGTTACCCATACACCAACACTGTGAACCGGATCAGATGTCATCAGCAGGTAATGGAGCTGTTCCTATACAATCCCCACTCGTGAGTCAGCAGTGTCCAGCACTCCTGTGGGAAACAGTCCTTTCTCACGTGTCTCCACGGTGGCTGTTTTCCTCTAACCGTCCTCTGTACCTGCACTTCCGGGTTGTGACGTCACCTCTCGGGTACACCGCGGCTCGTGTCACAGTACTCCTCCGGTGGCCAGATCAAAGTACAATAACGAGGCAGATATTCGGTTTAGAACAGTAGCGCACTTCCAACGCGTTTCGAAACCGTATAGGTTTCTTCATCAGGAAATGAAGAATGGTAAAGCACAATTAAACAGCTTGGAGCGAGAGTCACTTCAGGGCGACTTCACAGGGGAAGAACTAGTAGCGGTGGTCAAGGGTTTAAAGCCCTCTAAAGCACCAGGCCCTGATGGGTTCTCAAACCTATACTATAAAAAATTTATAGGAGTTCTTGCTCCACATATGCTCCGGTTATTTAACGGAGTGCTAGCTGGAGAACCCTTCTCTGAGCAGATGCTCCAGGCATCGATTTCCTTGATTCATAAAGGGGACAAAGACCCCACAAATTGCCAAAGTTACCGGCCAATATCATTGATTAATACAGATGTCAAAATCTACTCCAAATTACTGGCCAACCGTTTAAGCGTCATCCTGCCAAGGCTTATCTATCCGGACCAAGTTGGCTTTGTTACAAATAGACAGGCGGCCGACAACACTAGACGGATTGTAGATATAATTGATTTTGTGGAAGCCAACGGGGTCCGGAGCTTGGTTTTAAGCTTAGACGCAGAGAAAGCCTTCGACAGGATTGACTGGCCATACTTGGAGTCCACGCTTGGGGCATTTGAATTTGGAGGCAAATTCCAGAGGGCAATAAAAGCGCTTTACAATGCGCCAGCAGCGCGGGTGGTTCACCAGGGGTTCCCCTCAGAGCTGTTTCCAATTAAAAGTGGTACGAGACAAGGATGCCCGTTATCGCCCTTGCTGTTCACCCTATGAATCGAACTACTAGCAGCCCAAATTCGTAGCAATACAGATATCACTGGAGTACAAATACACTCGCAAGAACACAAAGTGGCTTTGTACGCAGATGATATTATTCTGACCCTGACCACGCCGCTCATCTCGCTACCTAACCTGTTCGAGCTTCTAGAGCAATTTGCCCAGATCTCGGGGTTTAAAATAAATCAATCAAAATCAGAGGCACTAAGCCTTAACATCCCCCGAGAGACGGAGAAGCTGATTGAACTCAACTTCGAGTTTAAATGGCGACCCTCCTCCATAAGGTACCTAGGGGTGCATATCACAAAAAAGATAGGCTCCTTATATCAAGCAAATTACCCCAGTCTATTGAAGACTCTAAAAAAGGAATTACAAGACTGGGCAGCATATGGTATCTCATGGTTGGGAAGGATCTATAGTGTCAAGATGAACATCCTCCCCCGGATTTTATACCTGTTTCAAACTCTCCTGATACCCGTGGCACGGGCGGATATCATGGAACTTCAAAAAGCGATATCTAAATTTATTTGGAAGGGGAAAAAACCACGGATAAACACCAAAATGATGCAGAAGTCTAAGGAGGGTGGGGTCTAGCTGTCCCGAGCATTATGTCCTATTACAAAGCGGCGCAATTGTGCCAAATCACGCAATGGCAGGGGGACCCGGAGCTTAGGCGGTGGGTGGCACTGGAGAAGGAGATGTGCGCCCCTCTAGAGCTCGGGGACCTAATCTGGTACCCGAGGATACGGGTAAAGGACATAAACCACTGACCTCTGTGCTCAACTCGCTCTCGGTCTGGGAAGCGTCTAAAAGTAATCGCTTGCTAACCTCCAAACATACACTTATGGCTCCCTTATATGGTAATCCGGATTTTGCTCCTGGACTAGCAGGCAAGCGTTTCCCACTGTGGCGCAAATTAGGGTTGAGGAGGTTGAAGGACCTGGAGGGTAGTAACACAATTAAATAATTTGAGCTATTAAAGTCAGAAACGGACATCCCCAACACAGAATTTATTAGGTACCTCCAGGTCCGGGCATTTTATAATGTACACCCGGTGATACCACCGTTAACAAATTTTGAAAGGCTCTGCGTGAGAGGAACAGACACGCGGGGACTGATTTCTGCTTTATACAGAGACGTGGTCGGTGCTGACAAAGACGGCACAGACAAGCCCAGATTCATGGACCAATGGGAATCAGACTTACAGTGCACACTAGAGGACGAGGACTGGACTGCGATCTTTACGGCTGCAGCTAGTAGCTCCGTCTGCACGACATTAAAGGAGAACTCATATAAGGTAATGTTACGATGGTATCTCACCCCAGTTAGATTGGCTAAATTCGTCCCGGGCTCTTCCCCGCTTTGCCCTATGCAGTGCGGGGAACAGGGGGACTTGGTACACATGCTGTGGTCTTGCCCGAAAATAGTACCTGTTTGGATCCAGATTAGAGATTGGCTACAGAGGATCTTTTTGGGCCTCCAAATTCAGCTTGACCCGTGGCTGTTTCTATTAAGCAAACCCACAAAGGAGGTTTCGCGCACGGGGAACAAATTAAAAGCACATTTTGCAACAGCTATGAGGTGCGAGACCGCAGCATTGTGGAATCAGAACGCAATTCCATCAATAGCGAAGATCAGGAACAGAATTTGGTTCATATGCCCATGTCTTCCCATGTATGTATGCAAAAACCAATAAAAAGAAAGCTTAAAAAAAAAAAAGTAACCCCCCCCCCCATAATATATGCACTTTTAAGAGCATTTTGCACTTTGTTTTGCACTTGTAGTTATATGCGAACAATTTTCCATAGCACAAGGTTTAAAAGTCAATCTTATTAATTATTTATTTATGTAATTTAAGAGTATTTAACTAATTTCACTACTTTGCACATTGTTTGCACACTATTTATTTTTTCTATACTATGCTTATGATCGAATTTAGAGGTAAATTCTTTGTATTGGGTTTTTGGGCAGCTACATTCATATATTTATATCACTATCACAATCAAGTCACAAGCGGCGGGTTATTTTTTTCTATTTCAATCTTTCACTTGTCCCCGACGAGTGGAATTATCTAGGCCTGCATACAGTATTAACTGATATGGTGAAGAAGACGACCCAAGATAATAAGAAGCTTAAAGAAGATGAAGCAACGACTTATGATTGGCAAGAAGCAAATCATAACACTCAAAGGCAATGGTTCAACAATTAAAGACTGCACTTATCATACAGAGTTGAGGGCTTCTACATTGAGTTATATTCAAACGCAGATAACACAACATAATCCAACAGAGGAAGAACAAGAAGAAATCACAGATGATGTACCATGTGGCCGCCCAGAAGCAGCGGCAATAGAATCCATGAAGAGTGGGAAGGCCCCCCGGGTAGATGGAATTAAAACTGAAATCTTGGAAGAAGTAGATAAAATCTTGGCAAAACTCTTGACGTGCTGCATGAAGAACAATAACATTCCAGAACACTGGAGCAATGCCATAGTTATGCTCATCAACAAGAAAGGAGATAAAGAAGGCTTCAAGAACTACAGACCAATCCGTCTACTTCTAATCATTTGCACGTTTTGCATGGATCCTCGCTAATTGGCTGCAACAGACACTGGACTTTGTCCAGTCTAGAGACTAATAATAAAGTCGTTCCATCTTAGCATTTGCGGGGCCCAAGGCTGCTCTTTGCAGCTGGGCCCCTTCGGTGGAAAAAGTTATGAGTGCTTACTTGAAGAGCGTCCCTCCTCTGGCAGCATGTGACATTGGTCACCATCACAATGCGACGTTACAGTAGAAGGTAAGACCTCCCCACCTCTCAAACCCCCCCCCCCCTCTCTCTCTTACCTTGTGGTGAGAAGCGGTACTGTCAGTCCGGGGGCCCCAGGCACTTTCCAGATTCCCCTCCAGTCAGGCGGAAGTTGTATCCTGGCACTGATAGGAGGAGGGAGAAGAGCGAGTGCGGGGTCCCTGAAGGAGACCACCATGCTCGCCTTGCCCTAATGCTGACCCTGTTATACCACTGGATGAGTGGTAAATCATAATTATCACCCGGGATGCCTGAGCACATTCTGGGGGCCGACCTCTCGTGGGGACCGAAGGGAGTCAGCACCCTCCCTCCAGACACTTGTTACCCCCCCAAGTTGTTATAGATACCCTGCGCTCTTCCCCACGGCAATAAAACTCATATATCATCATCTTCAGCCCTTGTCAATCCACTGCTGGATGAAGCCATCCCCAATGATCTCCCAGGTATGTGTGTGCAAACCTTTCTTCTCCACGTTGCTCCAACATATTTTCTGATTTCATCCTCCCATTTTACTTTTGGTCATTGTCTTGGTCTTCTAATTTCTCTTGGAATCCAGTCAAGTACCATCTTTTGTCCAATGACGGTCATTGCTTCTTGTGATATGTCCGGCTCACTGACATTTTTATTTCTTCCCCCTTGTGATGTCACAGATTTTTGTTTGCTTTGAACCCATTCTTTCTTTTTTCCTGTTTCTTTGGGTAATACCCAGCATGCATCTCTCCATACTTCTTTACGTTGTCTGAAGCTTCTGAATTATTTTTGCATTTAGGGTTCAAGTTTCACATTCATACGTGAGCACGGACAGGATGCACTGGTCAAAAACGTACTTGTTGAGGCGCAGTGGAAGGTTCCCTTGCAAGATTGTCTTGTTTCTTCCAAATGTGCTGAATCCCATCTTCATTGTCCTATTGATTTCCTTCAAAAGGTTCCTATCCATTGTTATTTGCTGGCCAAAGTAGACATAGTCTTTGACTTCTATTTCTATTCCATTTATTTAAATCTTTACAGACTTGACACATTTGTGGAACATCACTTTTGGAATTGCTGCGATTCATACGGAGGCCTAATTTCTTACTTGTTCAGTGAGTTCTCCAATTTGTTGCTGGAGGTCTTGTGTCAAAAATAACACTGTCATCTGTAAATCGTAGGTGACTCAAATATTCACAGTTTTTTTTTATTTTTCATTTTCATCCCAATCTAATGTTTTGAACAATTCTTCATGTGTTGCAGTGACATGGTGTCTCCCTGCCGCACTCTCTTGCTGATCCTTCTCTTCCTTGTATCTTAATGTAATGTTTTGTCTCATCAGATATTTTCTTATCCTGTTTTGTGTTAGGGATTCCTCAAATTTTCAATTACAATCCACATACATTCTTCATAATCGTTTGCTAAAGTGTCCTCGTGCATTTTAAACAATCTGGAGTGATTTTTTGTTGTTGTTCTAGTTGAATTTCTCTGCTGTTATCCTTGAGGTTTATTGATTTGTTTTTGTCTTCTTTTAAATCAGCTTTCGTCTTCCCAACTTCTCATTCAGATGTAATCTGCAACGAACCAATCGGTGATCGCTTCTTGTGCCAAAACGGTTTAGGACTGTGCAGTCTTAAATCACGTGTTTCTTGTTAGGATATATAGTCAATTTCATTCTTGATTACATTGGGTGCATTCCATGTCCTATTTTCTATTTTGATTCTTTTTGAATTCATGATGTAGAAGTTTTCTGCAAACTACCAATCTGTCCCCACGTTTATTCCTGTTACCATAACCATGGTTGCCAATTAATGCTTCGTCTTTCTGATAGGCACCAATCTTTGCCTTAAAATCTCACATAACGATTTTGAGGTGAAAATGTCATTTGTTGCTTGATTCCATGATAGACGTCTTTCTCTTCATTGTCTGCGGGACCTGATGTTGGGGCAGACATTTGGATTAGTTGAAGCCTGTATCTATTTGTCAACTGAATGACAATTCTGGCTGCTCTTTCCGATGAGTTTTCATACCCCACTATGTTGTTTCTCTTGTTAACAATGAAGCCTACTCCACTGATTCTTCCATTATCTGTACCTCTGTAACAGAGTAGGTGTCCACTTTTTGAGCTCAATGGGGCCATCTTTTCTTCTAACTTCACTAAGGCCAACAATATCCCATTTTATCTCTTCAAGTTCGTCTTCCAGTTCTTGTAGTACTGCCTCACTGGAGAGGGTCCGGCAGTTGTAGTTAGCCAGGTTTTAAGTTTGAATGACAGCTTTTGTCACTCTGGGAAGTCTTAGCATCTTCTGCCTTCATGCTTTCTTCCTGAATGCTGTCAAGCCCAGGGACAAAACAAATGGAGAGAAAAGGCATTAGTCAGATTTCAAGCCAAGGGACATTCAATCCTCCGGAGAATGTGTGCCATATTTGGGCGTTGAGGCCTCATTTACTTGTTGGCAAGTACCTTTCACCACTTTAGCCGGGTACATTGTTCAATCTTATGGTATGGTTAATCCTACCAGCACAAGTGCCACTATACATCTTCCTGAACACCCGTTGCTCACTTCGATTTAGTGAGATAGGCATTTGAGGGAAGGATATTTCTATAGGCACTCTCAGAAACTTAGTGATGAAAGAAGATTTTATTCGAAGATCTCAGAGGTACATCTGTATTTTATATTATTTCCCTGTATGTGTCGGGGGAGAGCGCGGGGCCTCTGTAAGTGCCCCTTACCGTCTCTCAGGCTTCTCCTCCTGCTCCTTATCTCTGCCAGAAAGATGAAGTGCTTCTGGGTACTAGTACACTGGTAAAGAGACGAGACAGGCCGGATGGTGGCATCACTGCCTATGTCATCTCTTGCCGCTTCCTATTGGCCCACATGACGCAGGGAATTTAAATACAAGGCAGGGGTGTGCAGCGCACAGCAGTAATGAGGAGGAGCAGGTCTTGCAGTAAAATAGTCCTTTATTAATAATTCATGGTGTGGGACAACAGCAAACCTTCAACGCGTTTCGTTCAAAGGAACTTTATCAAGAAGTGCTGTGCATATTAAAACAACAATTTAAATACAGCTGACTGCCTGATTTTCGCGCCAAATCGTGACGTCATAATTGCGTTTCAACCAATAAAATCGTGGTCCTCGCGCATCGCGCGCGGCGCCAAACTCATATGGTAACTCTATGGTTTTACTGATCCTCCGCGCATGCGCGCGGCGCCAGACACTGTGAGTAAACTTATTTCCTTCATCCTCCCCGCCATGTTGGTAGGACCACAAGGGCACAAAAATTAGGATGCAAGAACATTGCAGGTTGATACGTAAAAATGACAAGGAACAACCCTGTATCAAAACATTTTTCGGAATGTGAACAAGGCGGCATCAGTAACTTCTATTTGTGGGTATGAGAATATAATCAGAAAGAAAGAGGGGGTAACATTGTAAAACATTAGACTGTAGAGAATCCTATTGGATTCACATTAAGAACAAGGTTCCCTGAGGGAATAAATATAGAATGGAACATTAACCATTTCCTTAAATGAATGTAATGGTTTCGGGTAAAACATTATATATACCATACCTCAAATCTATAAATAGATGAGAGAAACATAACTAAGTCCTTTTATTGGGATTCATTATATTCCAAATATTCATTATGACCAAAAATTACTCCACCATTAATAGGAATACATTGAGTAACAAAACTAGAAATTCATATGACCATCATTTTCATCCATCAGGGCATGCAATTTGCTGTTGCTTAAATTAGGCACAAGATACATCCCACTGCTCATGCCAGCCGTGTATACAGCAGGAGACATACGCCCCTCCGGGCGGGTCTTCGTGCTGAAACACGCCTCTGGCCAATGCGTGGTGATTCCCCCTCCTCCATGGTCCGCGCATGCGCAATGGATTCACGACTTGAATAATTAATTAAATCAATCCCTGTCAGGGAACAGAGGACAGGGGATTGAGGTATGAAACACAAAAAATCAATAAAATAAATGATATTGAATGGGCTGGAAGGCGTAAGCTATATTTAATAAATGACATATAGGCAAAAATGTGAGTTATAGTGAATACATTCAAGTCATCATAAAATATTTTGTAAACAAAAAATATATGTGATATTTGTAAAAAACATATACAAGACAATTTATATTATTAAAATTATATTAATCCAAATAATTAAAATGATCAAATCAAATAATAAAACATTTAAAAACAACAATGTTCTTTCTTGTGCCTAATTTAAGCAACAGCAAATTGCATGCCCTGATGGATGAAAATGATGGTCATATGAATTTCTAGTTTTGTTACTCAATGTATTCCTATTAATGGTGGAGTATTATACATGTATATTTTTAGATTAAATTTTTAATTTGAGCACCTTGACCTGACTCAGAGTTAGCCTATCTAGACGATTCTAAAGTACTGATTATGGTTATTCCAATAGCAAGAGTGATCTATATATAATCTTGATTGTATTCATAGAGGTGTGTACTAATTTTTGGTCATAATGAATATTTGGAATATAATGAATCCCAATAAAAGGACTTAGTTATGTTTCTCTCATCTATTTATAGATTTGAGGTATGGTATATATAATGTTTTACCCGAAACCATTACATTCATTTAAGGAAATGGTTAATGTTCCATTCTATATTTATTCCCTCAGGGAACCTTGTTCTTAATGTGAATATCCAATAGGATTCTCTACAGTCTAATGTTTTTACAATGTTACCCCCTCTTTCTTTTCTGATTATCTTCTCAATACCCACAAATGAGAAGTTACTGATGCCGCCTTGTTCACATTCCGAAAAATGTTTTGATACAGGGTGTTCCTTGTCATTTTTACGTATCAACCTGCAATGTTCTTGCATCCTAATTTTTAGTGCCCTTGTGGTCCTACCAACATGCGCGGGGAATGGATAAGGAAATAAGTTTACTCACAGTGTCTGGCGCCGCGCGCATGCGCGAGGATCAGTAAAACCATAGAGTTTACCATAGAGTTTGGCGCCGCGCGCATGCGCGAGGACCACGATTTTTATTGGTTGAAACGCAATTATGACGTCACGATTTGGCGCGAAAATCAGGCAGTCAGCTGTATTTAAATTGTTGTTTTTAATATGCACAGCACTTCTTGATAAAGTTCCTTTGAACGAAACGCGTTGAAGGTTTGCTGTTGTCCCACACCATGAATTATTAATAAAGGACTATTTTACTGCAAAAAAGACCTGCTCCTCCTCATTACTGCTGTGCGCTGCACACCCCTGCTTTGGATCTACACCCTATACGGCTGCACGCTTTGGAAGGGAGACTGGGAAAGAAAGAATATTACAGTGAGTACTAACCTGGGGCTACCTAATGAGGAAAGAGAGGGCTGTCTTTTGGCAACCCAATCTAACCTTCAAGGTACCTTATGCCCATTTAAAGGCACAGTACTAAGAGCAAAACTGTTATTACCCAGCATATACTCCCTTCCTTTAATACAGCCCCAGCACTTTGAGCACCATCATACAACTTACAATTTAAATACAAGGAAGCACCCGCGCTACATTTCCCGGTAAGTTTTTTTTTTTTTTTTGGAAAAACCAAGGGGTCCATGGAGCTGAAATAACCACGGTTCAGAGTAGGGACCTCCTGTTTCCGACACATTACAAAAATGGGGGAAAGGAAAAAGAGGGTGAGTTGAGCTCCTGCGTTATCAGCTTGATTTGTGGCCATAAGGTGGCGCTGTTACATAAGAGGAAAAAGACATCTGATGTTGGTCTGTAGGAAAGCCAGCTCACTGTGATAATAGTACAGTACATACTCCCAAACGCAAAACGGGTTCAAATGTTGCATTTTTCAGTTCGCAAATGTATTTGCTTTAACAGTATATTTTTTTTTGGGGGGGGGGGGGGGGATTTCAGCCTTTTTGTACCACTTTGGTTCATTTCATTAACTAATGTCACATGACCAATGTTTTGCGAAATTTAAATTGTGGAATAATATCCCAAAGTGTTAAAGTTGGCCAAACTTTTTACGCGTCTACTTTTTAGAAAGACAATGTTTGTGTGTGTGTGTGTGGTTTTTTTTTTTAATCGTTTATTACGTTTTCAATAACAGCAAAACATACTACATTTCAACTAGAGCACAAAATACCAGTTTACTGTGATTACAATATTCCTGTACATGTAACAGTACGTGAAACCAGTAAATAATATATTAAAATGACATATACTATAGACAATGACAAACAAAAACCTAAATTACATTTTAAATTGATGAGTCAGTCCTATCTGTATTGCATCATGGGTTTGTATTTCCCTCTGCACCTGTTCCCCCTTAACCACAATTCCTTTTGTTGTTTCATTGAGTGTACGCGCGTCGGAGCGCCTGGCGGCGCGTTTACCAGTGTGAGCCAAGACCTGTGGTGAAGAGCAGAAGATCGCAACGAGGGGGCGTGTTGGGGGCGCCCATGACATCGCGCTCATTGACTCGACCGCCGCCATGACGCGGCCAATGCTCGGCCGACGCGCCAAAAGACACAAATCTTTGGCAAAGGTGGTCGCGCCTCGCGGCTTGTCCGCCCACCCACACACATGCCGACTGGGGCCTGCCCCGTAGAGGGCTGTACCTTGTGAGGCGCGCATGCCGTCACGCACGCGCAGCTGTGGCCACCGGGGACGAACCCTTAGACTTCTTAGTAAATACCATTACGTTTGGCCAAAACACCTGCATCACAACCTCGTTGTCCCATTTTTTTTTAAAATACTATTTTCGTCTTTAGCTCTTTATTGCTTTCGGCTTCCATTGTTTCTAACATGAATAATTGTGTTTAAATATTTGGTTAGCATCTCCATGTTAGGGGGTATATCCTTTATCCATTGTAACGTTATGGTTTTTCTGGCCGCCAATAATGTGATTCCTCCAAGTTGCCAAATTTCATAGAAACTGGTTCTTTAACCGCAGTTATTTTAACATCCTTCTGTATGCAGTATAATTCAGCACTTGGTCCCAAAGATTTGCAACCTTGGGGCAGTCCCATTAGCAGTGTTTCAGGTCTGCTTTAGGTTGTTGGCACTTTGGACATCTATTCCTTGATTTGTCTGTATCCTTGTAACTTGTGTTAGACCTGGGAGATAGTAGGATCAGCCTTGCTGACCCGTGCTGAGGCGCGCTCACGCTCGGCACTGAGCCCCTGCAGCCGCAATGAAAGCGGCTTTAACAGGGGCTCGCGCTCGCTACCGCACGCTTGCGGAAGCGTGTGTCTTACCCAAATTTTAGATTTGGCGCTCGCGGAAGCGCGGGGCCGGTCACGTGAGCGGTTCGCCCAATGAGGGCGAACCAGCTCCGTGACGTCACTGGCCCGCCCCCTGACCTGCCCAAGGACAGCCCGTGCTCTAAGGCCAGAAAAAGCACGGCTTTCCCTGAGCCTCAGCGCACCTCCGCACGGGTGGAGTGTCTATGCCCGAGGCCTTAAAAGCACACTATGCCCTGTGTGTCAGTTTTACTTGCATCTCTATCCACGTTTCTGATATGGTAAGTTTTCTAGTTCTATCTAAACCACTAAGTATTACATCTAATTCCGTTATTTCCTTTAAATCTTTGTCCCAGGCCACAAAAGCCTTTTGCTAAATCCTCTCATGATTTTTCTCTCTTGCTACATTGTATATATCTGATATAGTGTATCTATCCTCTCTGGAAAGACTAAATAAATGATCAAACCTATTATTTGACAATACTGTACCTCCTTTTTATAGTTCTCCAGTGATTTACAATCATGTGTCACCTGTGCATACAAATAACCATGTGAAGTAGGTATCTCACACTTTCCCTTTAATTTCTCACAGGTAAGGAGCCCTGGTCTTCCTTTATCAAATGTCCTATACACCTTAAGCCCTTGCCGGAAGGATGCCTGATTTTGGCCTGGGAGGAAGTTTGCATTTCCCTTTAATAGGCAGAAATGTAGAGATTGTGTATGATAATCCCATATTAGACTTGATTGTCTTCCATGCTACGTAAGTGTCTCTTACCAATGTATTATCTGTGTATGTGTCTTTTTAACGCAACATTTCTCTTGATTTCCATTCAGCTTAGTATGGGGCTGCCCTGTTCTCACAGGACTTGATCAAACGATATCCTCTGTGTCATTAGAACACACATTTAATGCAGGTACAAGCGGCATGGAAAACTCCCTCTTCAATTCTTTGACCGTTATTTCTTTAGTGCACTTTTGTCCTCCCTTTCCATGCAGCCCACCTAGAACAGTGTTTGAAATCTGGATTGGATCCATTGGTAGCACTTGTTACAAAATGCACTATACTGTACATCAAACCAACGTTAAGAGATGGGTTAGCATCAGAAAATGGCGGCATTTGTTGCTTAGTGAAATAGTGCTCTTGGTAGTGACATCCAGAGGGACTTTGTACATTATTTAATGTCAACATAAGCTGCTGAATTGTTTCTATTACCTTCACTCAGGGGTTCTCAACTTCAGTCCTCAAATTCCCCTCCCCAACAGGTCAGGTTTTAAGGATGTCCCTGCTCAATCAGTGGCTCAATCAGTGGCTAAACTATATTAGAGGAGCCACACAAAATCAAATCTAAAATGTAAATGATTGAAAGAGCATTAGCATCTTGTCAAGGTGGATACTACATTCTTGATTTGTCATGATATTTGTGACCATGGAAAGCTGAACAGCAGGAAACCTGACTTATCTGGTGTTTTTGGTGGCAGCGGGCTTGGGGTTTGTAACATCCAGTAGAAGCATGAGCCTCCTGAAAAATGTATCTCAAGTTCTAGGGTTGCCAGGTGTCCAGTATTGAACCGCACTGTCCTGTATTTGGGCACTCTGTCCAGTGAGAAATTTAGAGGTAATATTGGGCGTGTGTGTCCCCGGTATTACCTCTCTGGACATAGTGACCTGACCGGCTTGGGGGGGGCACTTAATTTCCCCGAGCAGGGCTGTTGCTAGGGGGCTGGTCAGCTTCCTCCATCCTGATTGGCTGCTGCTGGGTAATGGGTCAGGAAACTGTGGGTGGGGCCAAGGAGAGAAAGAAACAGCATGGAGTGGTGAGAGGTGCGAGTCTCGAGCACGTCACACCTTTCACCATAGTGTCCAGTATTGTTGGAGAAGCCCGTAGAAAGGTATAGTGCGTGCTGACCTTAGATTTCTATCTCCTCCCAGTCTGTGTGCTTCTCCCTGCAGCTCCCTGTCTCCCGTGATCAGCGGGGAATATCCAACGGACAAAAACAAGTACAGGGGCGCATAGGAGAAGAAACAAAGGACACAATTAGTCATTTAAAAAAACAATTTGTCAGTACATTTGGAACGTGTACAACTTTAAAATATAAGGTGGATCAACCCCTTGAAGAAGTGTCGTTGAGACACGAAACGCGTCGCGGTGAGGTCAAACGCAGCGACGCAGTCACGTGACGACGGACTACGGAAGCCGCAGTACGCATACCCACAAGGACGCCAAAAGAATTGCGTTTCCAGCCTTTTTCTTTTACCATCACAGAGACTGGGCACTTTTTCGTTCCTTCAAGAGATTGGGACTTTTTTTGGCGTGGGGTTCAGAGAGATTTGAGGCCCATTCCTGGAGGGTGTTGCGGACGTTTGGGATTATTGTGATCCATCTTATATTTTCAAGTAAGTTGTACACGTTCCAAGTGTACCGATAAATTGTTTTTTTAAATGACTAATTGTGTCCTTTGTTTCTTCTCTTGGGCGACCCTGTACTTGTTTTTGGAGAAGCCTCCTGGAAACCGTAAACTGAACGGTTGGTTATCTGTGAACTCAAATTGTGTACATAGGCATTCTTATTTTACAAAAGAAAAATCTCATTAAAATATATTATAGTTAAAACACTGCAATAAAATATGCTACATTTCAATCAAAAAGCAGCATGTGTGGCATGGATGGCCAAGATATATATTCAGTAGTGTGGTTACTATTAAACAGTTATCCTCAGGGGCCATATGAATTATATGTCTGTTCAATGGTAAACAAAAGTTCTGGGCCAAAAAATCTAGAAAAAAAAACCCCCCATAATGACGAGATCAATAAACATCATAATAAATTGAAGTTGCTGACAGCCCTGGGCAGCTAACAATATTTTGGGGGAATATCTTTAAAGTCGATGCTTCAGCCAAATGTGAATGCATGTAAAATAAAGAGGAATTAAGGGAAGGGGGGGGGGGGGGGGGAGAAGAAAGAGAGAGGCTTTGAGAATGTCAGGTTTTTTTCCATGGACTGTGGATCTGTCAGAGCTGTTTAGCTGCTGTCTGACAGATTGTGCTATTTGTGTGTCATCAAGTGTACTTTTAACAAATTCGGGGCTTGTCTACAACTAACCTGGAAGGGGGGCTGAAGTACCAGCAGGCGCCAAAGAAGGTTAAATATTATTAACAAATAAAGCAAGGCGCATACTTTTAATGGAATGCACGGACGGGAGAGGGATGGGGGTGCTGGGGAGGGGGGGCTGATTAACTGTTTCTCTTCATTCTCCTTCGTGACCGCGCTAAACGAAATAGCTTAGCTTCAGCATCTCTCTTTATCTTCTGTTCTCCGGGGCTTATTCTATATCGGCTGAAGCTACAGATTGGGGCCATTTTGCGACTGAAATTCCCTATTTATGTCATTGGTAAATTTTGGTCGAAAAATGCCTGGTCGGCCGCTTTGGTTGATATAGAATGGGGAGGGGGGGGGGGGGGGGGCGAACTCCAGTCCTCAAGGGCTACCAACAGGTCCGGTTTTCAGGATATCCCTGCTTCAGCATAGGTGGCTCAGTCGAAGACCCCCTGCGCTGAAGCAGGGATATCCTGAAAACCTGACCTGTTGGTGGCCCTTGAGGACTAGAGTTGTCCCACCCCTGATATAGAATAAGCCCCTTGGTATATAGGTTTTTCAGGCCTGTTTGTACTAGGATCCATATTTTGGCAATAAGGTGTGACTTTTTTTTAAGGTGGTTTGCCATTCTGGGACAGACATATCTTGCAAGAATCTAATAATTGCTTTGGATAAGCTCTGCAGTTTGGTTGCTTCTTGGCCACGCATCAGTAGTGCCTAACACCTCAGATCCGTGCAGGCTGGCCATCCATTCTAGCTCATGGCTTGAAGGCTGGGTACAACTAATCTTGATGCAATGCTCCGGTGATGGCGTGACTTCCCGTTGGCTTGGGGGAGCGAGGCGTCGATGGCGGCCATGTTTATTTCCCAAAACGGGGCCATATACACTGGCCCGCAAACAGGTAAATATCTCAGGAACCGATGGGCTAACGCAGATAAAAATAACGCCATTTGTTCTGGTTCTAAATAAATCAATGAAAAGGAGGCTTGCTGCTTTAAACTCGTGTCCTCCGTAGTTGTGAAACGTGTCACAATCGTGATTGCACTTAGGCCCGTATTCACTAAAGAGTGCTAAGCTTTAGCACGCCTAAACTCCCATTCATTTGAATATGACGTATAGCTCGGCTCTCTGTAGTGAATATGGGCCTTAGAGAGCATCTCAAAACCTAACAAAGAAGAAATTGCCTTGTGATTGACTGTCTCCTCCATAGGTGGGGGATCCCAGTTCTAAATTCCGTGCCCTTTCATTGTGGCTAGAACACATTTTGGATGTTTCATGCATGTAAATTCTATTAGGCACAGCTCTGCATGTATTGTAATAATGATGCAGACTTAATATTAGTCTAATTGTGTTCCAGTAATTGACAGGTGACATTTCAGTGCGGTACAGTACCCTTTCCTAACATTAAGCATGGTACATCTTCCTTGCAGTATGTTGCTGCATTATATTGCTGACTTGTTACAGTACTTGACTTATACATGTCCACTTTTGAATGTGAAATACAGAATGACAATAACAGCCCCTTTAGAAATGTCTTGTTGAGCAGAGAAGATGATATCTCCGAGGTCATAGGAGCCCAGCGATACCATCACAGGCCATTCAAAATGAGTAACCAATCATGTACTCTTTCTGTAGCTGCCATTTTGTTCATAGTTCCTTCACCTGTTGCAACCCTGCATAATATGAAACCTTTATCAGAACAAAGCTTTGCAATTCTTTCCAGCTTATAGAAGTGAGTCTTTGAGCAGTTATGTATTCATCTATTTTTAATTGAATGAATTCAAAACTGGGGGTTGGTCGCCCAGAGATGAAATGCGCTGTTTCTACCTCCAGTGATTTTATATATATATAAAACAAGAAAAAAGAAGCACCAGTTCCGTATGGTGTAAAATATATATGTAAAGTTTATTAAATAATAAGTAGTCAAAAGGACTAGTGGTTGACTGGTGTGATTAAAAAGCAATAGTCTGTCTTATATAAGCAGATAGCAGCAATTAGCAAGTGACATATAGAGGGGGATGTGGAGCAAGGAAGCAAGATAAGATCCTTGAGAAAGTCACCTAAAGTGACGAAGCGCGTTGGACGTCATCACGTAGCAGCGCAGCAACACAGTGACGCGGGCACGTTTTGTACGAAGCAACTAGGATCACTTGTTGCTCTACATTTGAGGATAGAGGCTCCCGTTTTCACATACACATCCGGTGCCGCTGCAAGGACTTACAACGCAGGAAGCCTCATCTGAAACTGAGGTCTGACACGCGGGAAGTGATTCTACAACATCAGAACAACACCAGTTTAACCGGACCGCATGTTGAGGAGATATATTCCGTGCTTCAACAGATTTAACAGGTCTGTCATCAGCACATCCACATCACCATTGAGAAGGGACATTCTCTAGTGGGTGTGTATTGTTTTTTACTGGGCTAACATCAGCCACATGGACTGTTATTGACATTCACCAGTCCTGTTGTTGGCCATCTTTCCCCATGATATCTTGCTTCCTTGCTCCACATCCCCCTCTATATGTCACTTGCTAATTGCTGCTATCTGCTTATATAAGACATACTATTGCTTTTTAATCCCACCAGTCAACCACTAGTCCTTTTGACTACTCTGGTTATTTAATAAACTTTACATATATATTTTACACCATACTGAACTGGCGCTTCTTTTTTCTTGTTTTTTATTTACATTTGGTCAGGCTTGACCATACAGAAGCTTCGCGTATTCCGTACAGACTGTCCCTATGCTATAATCATTTGATGCTCACATTATTCACTTGTTACACGTATTTAATTCTTCTTTTAAATTACACATATATAGAATTAATTTGCAAATTTTAGCACTATTATTCACTTACTAGCGCTACTAATTGTTTCTGTGTGGTAATATGTGTGTGTGGTGTGTGTGTGTGTGGGTGTGTGTGTGTGGTGTGTGTGTGTGTGTGTGGTGTGTGTGTGTGTGTGTGTATAAACACCACACACACACACACACACACACCACACACACCACACACACCCACACAACACACACACACCAACACATATATATATACACACACACAAACAATGGATATATTATACATACCTTTTATGTACCAGTAAAATTAAGATGGCGTTGTGCATCACTCACACCAGTTTCAGACACATTTAAGACCCACAACATCCTTCAATTCCAGACTTTAGTTGCTGACTACAGAGGAAATATGTATGGAACCCCAGTATTAGATTGTAAAATTCTGGGAACCCCCCCCTCCCATCCATCCATCTTCTCCCTCCGTCCGTCTCTTTCTTTCCCCCTCACACTTTAACCCTCTCTCTGTTCCCCATACACTCCGTACAAGTACAAATTGCAGGATCCCTTAGAGGCCGCCCCTCGTGCGATGGCTCGACCGCGTTTTGAAAAGATAAAAAATTGTCTTTTCAAGCGACGGCCGCGTCACTTGAGCGGTTCAGCCAATCATGGCGAACCAGCTTTGTGATGTCATAGCCACGCCTCCGCCATGCCTCCCCATCGCCTGAACCAATATGTGCAGAAATCGCTTGAGATACGGGCGCATGTTATGCCATGCGCGCGCACTCAAGCACGCACTATAATCTCTGCCGTATACTCTCTTCCTCTTGCACTCTCTCTCTTCCCTCACACTCTCGCCCCTCTATCTTCTGCCCTGACCCTCCCTCCCTCCCTCTCCTCTCTGGCGGCCACAGAACCTCTCAGGGGTGCCCCCCAGAATCCCAGTTAAAAATGACTGCTCTACAGAAAAAAAAATGTACTGAGTTCAATCTGTCACCCTGAAAAAGTAACTTTATAACAGTGCTTTGTACTCCTGGCATTAATATGTAAGCATTAACAGTTCCTTTCCTCACATATGAAAAAGAAACATTTGAGGATACAAATGCTTAATACCCTATAATTTCAACGAGGAAGAGCTCTCCTGTTGGTCATTATCACAACCTCCGACCAATCTACACTTCTGCCGCACAAAAAGGTTACTAGAGGTTTGAACTATATCTAAGGCAGGAGTGGCCAACTCTAGTCGTCAAGAGCCAGAATGAAGCAGAATTTGAATTTCCCATGTGTCCTACCTCTTGTAGCAGCCCAGCCACAGGCACAAGTAGGAGACAAAGGCAACACAAGGTGCGTATGGAAACTAAACAAAAACCACCAAATTCAAGTGTCTCAACACAGATTTTACAAGAAAATAAACCTGAAACCTGGATCTTTACACTAACTCTTAAGTCCTTTGTTATCACATGGAGCCTGGAATGCATTGCAAAGTCATCTAAGCAAACAGGCCCCTAGAATACCAGAACAGCACTGGACAGTACATGGTTGTATAGTGGAAAAATGGTAAGCGCTTTGAGTGGTAAAGAGAACAAGGAGCAAAGGTGATGGTGACAAGAGGTTTCTTGAACATAAAGCTAAGAAGGGTTGGTCCTTTCTACCATGTAGTAACAAAGGAGGGAGTAGGGGGTATGATGCCTTTTATTGGACCAACAAGTAGTTGGCATGTTACAAGCTTTCGAACTTCTCGGGGTCCTTCATTGGGTATCATGAAGAGATTTAATCAGTCACTAGGCTGTAGTGTTCCCAAGTGTCCAGCATTGAACCGGACTGTTCTGTATTTGGACACTGTCCAGTAATTTTTTTTTAGAGCAAATACTGGACATGTATGTGCCCGGTATTACCTCTCTGGACATAGTTACCTAACTGACTTGGGGGGCACAGGATTTCCCAGAGCAGAGAGACAGAACAGGGCTGTTGCTTAGGGGGCTGGGCAGCTACCTCCATCTTGATGGCCGGCTGCTGGGTAATTCAACCAATCAGGAGGCGGCGTCAGGAGCCTGGGGCCAAGGAGAGGAGGAAACCGCATGGAGCGGAGATTGGGATTTTTGGAGAAGCCAACTGGCAACCCTACTCCAGGGTGCAAAGACTGATTTGTCAAAACAAAATAAATAAATATATATTTGCTACGTATAACCAGTCTATTCATCACTGAGGAGCTGGAATCCTTTATTTCCAAGTGTTCAGGAAAGTAGGATGCAATTTAGCATGTGAAAGTGACACCTGACCGTTTGAGGTAGATAGAGTATACTTACTGAGCGCACACAAATACATTCTGTAAACAAGTTGACAATATTGTTGGTTTCCTTCACAGGTTTAATCAACCTTAAAGGAAAAAAAACAACCCCCCCCCCCCATAGGGAGGATAAAAATGCGGCAAGCATATGAATGAAGGTGTTTGCTGTCCTTTGATTACCTTCTCCCATCCATGCCAAGTCAGAGGACCAAGCAGAAGGAGAGGTCGCTTTGCTATGCGAGGTCCTGTTCGACACTAGATAGCAAGAGTCAAACACCTACCAAGACTCAGCTTATCCTGTCTACAAAGATACCAATCACACAGGTATAACCACTTCAAAGAGCAATTCATGTTTGTTGGTTTTTAATAGTTTTTTTTTATTTTAACATAGGTTTGAAGCAGGGGGTCTCCAGTGCAGAATACCATTCATTTGAGCTCTGTGGACCCCCTGCTTCAAACCTATGTTAAAAAAATAATAGAACCTCCTTCCCCCTCTTTCCCCCTCCCCCATGAATTGCTCCTTTAAGTGGTACCGGTGGTGCCGGCATCACGGCAAAGTTTGACGTTCCTGAGTCACGCGGGCCAATAGGAAACCGAACCTGATGACGTCACGGTTTCCTATTGGCCCGCAGGGCGCGGGAGCTTTGAACCTCGACCATTAGGTGATCCCTGCTAGCCGAGCGTAGCGGCTACCTGCACCCCCCCCCTACAGAGGTAAGTATCTCTGGAAGCAGGGAGTCCCCGAAGGTGAAATGAATGGCGTTCAGCTCCGGAGACCCCCTGCTTCAATCCTATGTTAAAATGACCCGCTTGGATTGCCTCTTTAAACACAGTCAATGTGCGATGGTACTAAGTAGTAAAGTGTAGCACTCCTTTCTTCTCACGCGTTCTGTTCTTTGAGGCATCAATATTTTATAAATCCTTCTCAAATAAGGTTCACGCATTTGTACACCAATATTTAGCAGGTTTCGAATTTCTCGCATCGAGCCACAGTGCCACTATATGTCTTATATTAACTAACCTTTTTTTTATTATATTTGTTTTGCCCAGACATAAAAAAATAATAAAAAGCCATTGTTACAAAGCTACAGGTAGGAAAAGTATTTGTCAAACCAAAGATGACGTGTAAAATACTCCCACGGTTAGATAATGAAGACGTGATGCGGGAGCATTACAAAGTTACAACCACAGTAAAAAGTATCAATGCTACTTATACAAGCCACTTTGACCACGGAATAGACATGTTCGACGACGGACGGCACATTTCAGGAGCAGTATATGAAAATATAGGTCTAGGCAATGTTCCACTACCTGTATATGAGCCCAAGGTTTCTCTGCAACTAATACAGCTTCTAGATCTCCCGACTTTTGGAGGGAGAAAAAAGAGACTACTAAAAATAGAAAAATTTAAAATAATCTGCTTAAAGAATAATACGTAATAATAGACAAATTAGATGTCTTTTGGGCATTAAATACCCGGCCATTTATAGGAGCAATCCAAGCCATTGATTTTGTTTTTTTTTTTGTTACAGAGCATTGAAGAAGGGGGTATCCGGAGCGGAACCCTGTTAATTTCAGCTCCAGGGACCCCCTGCTCGAGAGATGCTTACCTCTGAAGGGGGGTACAGGTATACTTCTGCTTTTTAAAGCTCCTGCATCACGTGGGCCAATAGGAAGCTGCCCTGATGATGTCATGGATTCCTATTGGCCCGCAGGTCGCAGAAGCTTTGAAAAGTGGCCATTATATGCTAGTCGTGCAGAACGGCTACCGGCGGCCCCACCGGAGGCTTGTAATTCCGGAAGCAGGGGGTCCCTGGAGCTGAAATTAACGGGGTTCAGCTCCGGAGACCTCTGCTTCAATGATATATATATATACACATACATACTTTGCAAAAAAAATCCCCAGCTTGGATTGCCGCTTTAGGCTGTGATTAAAGTACGCGACGAAGCTGAGGGTGAACCAGCCTGGTGACGCCTCCCCAGTCGCTGGAAGCTCACTTCAACCATCGCTCAGGCGACAGGCGCGCACGACGCCAAGCGCTCGGTCGCACGCCCGCTATAAGCTTAGCCTTAAATATGCTGCCTAGACCAGGGAATACATAAAACGGATCTATTTCACGATATGCCGTATTACTATGCTAAACACATGACATACACAATTTACAAGAACCAAAAGTTATAATCAGAGATCATCTGCAAACGGGTTGAATGAAGTGAAAACACCTACAGGGGTTTAAACCATAGGGGCCCCTCTGCTTTTCCTTGTTTTTTTTTTTCAATTGACATTTTCATAATCTGAGCAGTCTTTTCCCCAATAAAAAAAGGGTTAGGGGTTCATTAAAAAGTGCTTAACATCTCTATGGAGAAGAGTTGATCTGCTTATCAGCTCTTCTTTAATAGGGCTGTTAAAAAAAAAAAAAAAAAAAAAAAAAAAAGAGGATTGACAGATGGTGAGTGAGAGGCCCCTCCCTCTCTCCTACAAGTTGTTTGGGCTGTTACAGGGAAGAAGTATATATTTGGTGAAATGAAGCAGCCTGGAGAGCAACTGCCAATTTGCAGTTGGGAAGAGACAGAGTGAGAGAGGAGAGAGAGGAGAGAGACTGGAACAGAGAAAGAGAAAGCACCATCTAAATAATAACTACAATTAAAAAAATAAATAAAAAGCATATGTTAAAGAGATCAGAAGAGGGATTTTGTGTGGACTACTGGACTTTCTGTTACATCCTTTTTTTTGTTTGTTTGTTTTGTTTCATCTGCAGTAACAGACTTTTCAAGAGGATTGAATTATTGTCACTAAAAAAATTAAATAAAGGTAGGCACAAACTTGTGGAGCTAAGAATACATACAGTATATGGAGGTGGTTTCATCTGTGTAGGGGAGAGATAGGCTTGACTTTTTTTTTTTTTCCCCCTTCTGCTTGAGAATTCAAAACCCAGTTGAAATTTTGGAGCAGCTACCTGTTAAAAGTGGATTCTGACTTTCCAGTCAATATATTCTTTACATGTGTCCATAGATTGGTCAAGAAAGAAAGTGCTGCGAGGTGCAGCATCTGGATGCAGCCAGTTCATCGCAAAAGGAGAGAATGGTCAACGTAAGGATGGCTCTGTCACACCATGCACCGGATGGGTCAAGATTTCATTGATCAGCGCTTTGTTCTGTCATAGCAGAGAAGCTCATACACTGATGGGTCTCTATGCTGGCAGATGTGGGCTGAGGTGCTGCCCTGATCCTTCAGACTTCACAGACTTCATAGTTGAGTGAGTTTCAATTAGGCTCTTTAAACTTGTGAGGAAGTCGATGGGAGCAACACTCGCTTCCAACCCATCCTGTTATCTGTAAAAAAAAAAAAAAAAAAAAAAACCTGGTGGAATTAAATAGATTTATGCTATATCTTGACCCTTTGTCTTGGCCACTTCTGGTGTCTCCTTATCTACACTGAAGGATCACTTTGCACTTGTTTTATCCTATCCAGCATCTTCCAGAGGGACTGGAAGCTTTCCTCAGCCCAGCATTTGAAACTTTGAAGGATATATTCCCCCAGCACATAATGAGGTGTTGGGTATGGCTCACAGTGGCCACCGTTCTGTGCCAGCAGCTTGCAGTCTTCCGGGTTCTGGCAGCTAAAAAAGAGCGCAAGAAGGGGAAAGACCCACATCAGTTTACTGAATCCTTTAATGTCACCTTATCCAACAGTGAGGAGTTACAAGAGCATGACAAGGTATGTGACTCAGCCAACACACCACACACCTCTCACTCTGCACAGTCACAATCCAGGTGCAGTGTTGGATGACACTACCTGTATCTTTTTATTGCCACTTCTAGCTTTGCTCTTATTGTATATAGAAAAGCTGCAGGATCTCAAGTTGGTAAAATGACTTGCTAAAAAATGCCATTGACTTCTCCGGGGTACCAAGGGGACCCTGTGACATGTTGCAAGATACAATACGTTGAAAAAGCCTTAAAGATTTTATAGAAGGGTGACGTCAGCACTGGCGGCACAGGGGTTAACCGTAATAGCGAGGCGGTGACAGAATAGTACTGTAGTGATGGATTGAGAAAACAGTGCTACACATAATGATTCATGTTGTGCTATAAAAACGGGGAGTTGTTGTAAAGAAGTGTTGCAACGTGTGAAAAGTTCATGGGGTAAAGCGATGAAATGTCCTGGTTTGCACAGATCTGTATAAAGTGATAAATAGGTTAAGAATAACTGTAGACAGCATAGCAAGACTATGTTTTCCTTTCCATAAAGTGTTGCAGATTATACTATTTGGAACAGCCCCTCGTCTCCAATACATTGCTGGGTCATGCAAACCTGTTCAGTTTGTGCCTTTCAGAAATGTGGTACATTTATTATCTGGAGCAGAGGTGCTCAACTGCTGTTCTCAAGCCCCCCCCCCCCCCATACAACTGGTCACATCTTCCGGATATCCCAGGTTCAGCACAGGTGGCTCAATCAGCCCCTGCTTCAGCAAAGGTGGCTCAATCAGGGGCTCGGTCTTTGACTGATCCTCTGATTGAGCCACCTGTGCTGAAGCTGAGCTATCCTGAAAAGCTGACCTGTTGTATGGGTGTGGGGGGGGGGGGGGGGAGGTTTGAGTACTGGAATTGAGCACCCCTGATCTGGAGTATCAAAATGAATAAGACGCCTTGTCGGGCATAGAGATGTAGTGGAGTTCAAGTGTTTGTAGTGATCACACGTGTCGTACAGAATGAGAAGTCTTAACTGGTACACGAGATGAGCCATGAAGATGTAAGGGGAAGACATAATAAGCAACCTTCAACAAGTGCCGGTACGGATATCGCACTTGTCGTTAACTCTCGTGGACTTGAATGGGCGTTAACGCCGGAGTGGGTGCGAGATAACCTGTACGGGCACTTGATGAACGTGACCCAATGGGAGGAAAGAAGCAAGCTGTGTTTATGTTGTTGAAAGTGTAGGAATGTGACGGAAATGTTGGACTGAGGCAGAAATGTTGACATGACAGAGACGTTTTTGTAGAGTGTTGGAATGGAAAAAAGAAAGTGCTTATAGCCTAGAGCGGTAAGAAGTGCATGTATGGGAGAGAAGTAGGAATGAAGGAGAAACAAGGGTAGAACACGGAGAGAGAAGAGGAGAAATAAAAGAGTGTAGGGTTGGAAGTTTGCAAAAAGTTTTGGTACTTCCATCCATTTCTCAGATATGGCGTCTTTTCTCTCTTCCTCTCAACTCTGCTGTTGTTTTTGGATTCCTAGAGGAACGATAATGATAAAGAACACTTATGAGCACATTCACGTCTGAAACAGGTCCCCCATACCTGCCTTGGTGGTACAATGAAAGGAAACCGTAATACAGCTCAACCCCCTTATAACGCTGTGCTTGGGGTCCAAAGAATCCCATTGCGTTATAAGCGGATCGCGTTAGATATAATGCACAAGTGTACGCATTGTACAATAAAGTATTTAAGATACCAATAATCGTGTTTAAAAGTGTTCATAAATACGAACATTAGGAGCCACGCTTGCATCGCGTTATAAGCGGATTCGCGCTGTAATGGATCGCGTTATAACGGGGTTGAGCTGTACCTCAATGTGACATTAAGTATTAGGAGCTCAGTTCTTGTATTACTTATGATATGACATATAACAGGGGTGGCCAACACCAGTCCTCAAAAGGTCAGGTTTTAAGGATATCCCTGCTTCAGCACAGGTGGCTCAGTCAACAACTGGTGGCCCTTCAGGACTGGAGTTGGCCACTCCTGTCAGATAATATTACATCAAAGTATCTTCCTGCCTCTCTAAATGTTAGTAATGATTTCTTTATAGCCCCATGGACAGATTCACTAAAGGGTGCAATTAGCTTCCGCTTCAATGAAGATTGATTACTCAAAAGTGATTGGGAGCTGCAGTAAATCTAGCCGAAATTACAGTGCTTTGCCGTTTTAGCACAGAAACATAGCTGTGGATCCCTCACCTGCCTGACATACACTGGTCTATTTACCCAAGTGATTGTATTAACACTCCGTGGTAAAGGTATAAAATGCATCTCCGATCATTACAGCATTAGTAACTGGACTGTAAAACAGCAATCCCGCCTGCGCAATCTTATCTGTCACTTGTAATTTTGGGTTGGTGCTTTGGAGCTGAACATCATTTTCAGCCCCTGGAACCTTTCGTTCCCGAGATACTTACCGGGTTCTGTGACCAGTGTCTCCGCTTCCTCCAGGGGACACGATCCACAGGGAAGCGTCTCAGGAACAGGGGAGTCCTCGGAGCTGAAAATAGCCAGGTTTATCTCCGGAGGACCACCTGGTTTGAATGCTGTAATTACCATTTCGATGGGTTTGCCGTTTTAACGGTCGTGACATGGCTGCAGGCTTATAACGCCTTGGCCAAAGGGTTTAACTAAATGACCCTTACTCATGAGAATACGAACATTGAAGTATTTAACTGTATTTTCTCATTGGATGGAGCATTGGGTATTTTTGTCTTTTGTCGTATATATTTGGCCACGTGCAGTAGCTCTCCTTTTGATACAAATATATATATATATATATATTATATATATATGATGTGGTGGGTTCTGGGGTTAGAGCTTGCTGTGATTGTGTGTTTTAATTTACAGCCTTGTGATTCCAAGTGAAGTACTCCAACTCCAGCCCTCAAGGGCCACCAACAGGTCAGGTCTTAAAAATATCCCTGCTTCAGCACATTGAGCCATCTGTGCTGAAGCAGGGATATCCTTAAAACCCGACTTGCTGGTGGCCCTTGAGGACTGGAGTCGGCCACTCCCGAACTAGGTCATACCTACCCCATGTACATTTTTATTTATGCACGTTTTAGCCGTGTGAAAGGCTTTTTCTTCAATAAGGGAAGAGTTGTGTGACTGTCCATGGACAAGACAGTCGTGTACCTTTAATTCAGCTGTGATACAGAATAGAGTTATTGCTTCTATATTGCACTCCTCTACGATATTTTAGATTTACAGAGCTACATCTGCATCTTGCGGGCCAAAACATGTCCCAAAAGCGTAAGGCCCATATAGGCTAAGTGGTGCTATCTCAAAAGACACCGTTTAGTACTGGAAAACGCTTCCGTTGAATGGGCCAGAAGGGGATTTATGGGTTAGCACCATTTAGTAAATATGGGCACAAAATGTATTCAGCAATATACAGTAGTGCACAATGTGTGTACAGAACAGACCACACACACACACACACACACACACACACACACACACACACACACTTGAGAAAGGGACGCAATTCCCGAAACGCGTAAAAGTGTTTATGTTCATGCTTTGACCACTTAAATAAACTTTTTTATCAGTACTGGATGCAGCCCCCTCTCCTTTCTTCCTCATTGATTTGGCAGTGCTCCGCCTACGCCCCCCTTGGGACTACTCTTCTCTGAACCTCCATGGACGTGAAGCACCCACTACAAGGACAGAGCTGTGCTGTTTAAGGGGAATTCCATTGAAACGAAGATCATCTTTGGTATGTACTTTTTGGTTATGTTGGGGCTTGTTTGGGGACTTTATGGTATATATGGAGACCTGAGCTAGCCACACAACGCCATCAGTACACATATACCACTTCATGTACCATTACACATGGTTTACCTGCATCTCCCCAGCACTCATATTTGCTCTACACCTTGATCATTGAGGTTATTATCATTACCCCTCATGCACTTTGCCCTGAGTCAGCTGAGACCCGTCTATAGGGATACCATCCCTTAAATCCTGTCTATTACGGTGACCTTGTTCTCCGCAGGCAGAACATGGACAGGGTTCTCTCGCCGGAGGGTGACGCGGATATTGCTCAGCTGGGCCGGAAACTGGAGACCAGGCTTCCGATGGGTCCTGTGTGCGACATCCTCCGAAGTTCCTCTCATGTGGCGACGAGTCAACATCAGGAAGTGGAGGAGGTTCTCGGCGGTGACCGGCATTTAGACCTCTCCATTGTTGGAAGGACTGCTCCTTCCGTGGAACTTGGCGGTGGCGTATGGATGGTCCGTAGTTTCCCGTTGCTCCGGTCTCCCTCTTTGGGCGTCCGCAAGTGCCGGTGTAGTCGGATCCGTCCTGTCCCAGACACTCGCCTGGTCCTCGGCCCCAAGGAAGTTCTCAACGAGTCGAACTGCCAAAGCTAGGGTTTCAGCAGCATGGTGTTTTACCCAAGAGCGTGCGGAAGGGGGTATTATCTGTAGGAATTGTTCCAAAACAACCTGCTCAAGAATTGCCTCGTTGTTGCGCTCCTCGGGTTGTATCCAGCGAGTACACAAGTCCAATAACCGCTGAGCGAGGACCCGGGGTCTCATCTTAGCGTGTACTTCAGGCTCCGGAACTGCTGCCGGTAGGTCTCCTGGGTCAGACCTAAGCGATCCAGTATGGCGGCTTTTACTTGTTTGTAATCAATTGCCTGGTTCGCTGGGAGGCCCTGATATGAAGCCTGGGCTTCTCCTATGAGGAGCGGGGCCAATGCGGTTGCCCAGCGATCTGCAGACCAGCCGTGGGCTTCGGCAACTCTTTCAAACGTCAGTAGAAAAGCCTCTGGATCCTCGTTCGGAGCCATTTTCCTCAGGAGGACCGGGGGTTTGTTCGTAAGTTCTGGACTGGCAGACCCCTGGAATTGCGT
Source organism: Ascaphus truei (assembly GCA_036426205.1). NCBI lineage: Eukaryota > Metazoa > Chordata > Amphibia > Anura > Ascaphidae > Ascaphus > Ascaphus truei. Next base: position 79,283,609 of record CM071572.1, read on the forward strand.
CAGCAACCTGGCCATCCGCTCATCCTGTGCTTCCTGCTGCTGGCTTAGGAGCTGGGTTTGCTGCTGCAATAGTCTTTCATGTCTCTCTGCCTGTAGTAGAGACTGCTCGCACAGAAACTCTTTTAAAAATTCTTCCATTTTTTTTCTTATCATTTTTTTTGTGTGTGTGGCCCTTCAACTGCAGGGGCCTCTCAAAATCCCGGCACTTCTGACATCATATGTTGCAGGGTACATGCAACCACACGCGGGTTTTCTTGATAAGGCTTATTTATTGAGCCTTAAAAAAGTACAGCACACAAAAACAAAACAGTTTCTTGTCAGCATACAAAAACAAAATAGCTTCTCTTCAGCATAGAAAAACAAGACAGCTTATTTTCAGCATGCAGGACACAGACAGTTCATCAAACATGTACTTTGAAAACAAACCTTGTAGCAGTAATCTTACTTCAGCATTTTACTCCTGTCTCCTGACCAGCTAGCTCCCATGTGTGTCTAGCCTGGTGTTTTTAAAGCCCCTTGATGAGGCAGCTGGGGTCAGACTAATTAAGCAGCCCTCTCAACTGAAACTTAACCTCGTCACTGCTGCACTGCAAACCTAAACATAGGTTTGCCAGGTATATGGCTGGTGACGTTTATTCACCCTGTCACAGGTACCTTCACATTCTTTTCCATAATGACTTTGTGTATCTCCCTTGCTTCCCTCAAAAGTAAAGAGAGCAGATTGCCTTCTTAGCAGGATACATGTATCGCAGGAGAAGCTGATATCAGCCCCATACTTCTTCAAAAAGTCAGTGCCAAGCAATGCATCCTATGTAGTGTCATCAACCACTATGAACTCACAGGCTAACTGAAGTCAAACCAACTCCACCACTGTGTTCCAAGTACCGGCCACTTGAAGGTGTTCTCCGTTCACCGCTCAAAGTACATCGTAGGGTGGCAACGGCTAGCTTGATCGCACTGTTAATCTGTTTCCAGAGTTGTGTTTGGATTATATAAACTTCGGACGCACAATCCACTAGAAAACAACAGGGGGTAACATCAATCTTCCATTCAAGATAATAAGCTTTTCCAATGGCTTGTGCCATTGCTGAAGAGACTAACGTTGTTCAGCCATTCTATCTGGTTGTCTGGTCCAGGTTGAGGACATTGATTTTAGAAGTGACCTTGATTCCTACATATCCAGCATCTCCGCAGAGAAACAAATCTTTCCTCTCGTGCAGGCACCATTGCGAGTGGTACTTCCCTTTTCTTTACTACTCCTTTGAGCTGTTCTACCTCGTCCCATAAACTCTTTAGCATTTCCATCATTGGCTGAAGACTGGACATTTCCCTGGCTTGGGAAACTTCACATTCTGTTCCACCTCTGGCAGGTCCAAGTTCTTGATACTCCAGATGTCGCACCATTTCCCTCTCAATAGCGACTTTAATAGCTGCCACTAAATCTTTGGTCTTAGCCAGTTGCAACTGAACACAAAGGTCTCCACTTGTTGAGTACAAAATAAAATGATCTCAGGCTGAAGAGTCCTGGACTTGAGGGCTGGCTTGAGGAAAGGCTTTTACAGCCAGATGTTTCAGGACGTACCCAAAATCAGACCTTGTCTCTCCCTTTTTTCCCTTTCATTTTTAAAGGCTGCGCGGTGCCAGTCATCACAGATTTCTGGCTTGAGTGTTTCTATTAAAGCGGCCGTTAACGACTTATAATCTTGACGCACTTCAGCTGCTAAGCCTCTGTATATTGCTCTCACCTTTCCCTGTAACAGTAGACCTATGAACTTTAAGCAAACAGGCTCAATCCACCCGTTAATGTCTACTCCTATTTCGAAATGTTCCAACCAGTCAGCCCACTCTCTTTGTTTGCCGTCATAGGAGCTGTGATTAAAGATTGGTCTCTAAATCCCATCCCCCCGGACTGGAGAATTTGCATTGGTCAGGTTGCCTAACTCATCCTGATCTGGCCCCCTACAGTGGGAAGCAGTACATTGTCCAGGTCCATTGCAATGTTAACAGAGATAATAGCAAAATATTTTCTACAATACTCAGGGCCACTAACCACCAAATTGTTCCCAAAAAACAAAACTGTGAATCTGAATTATTTTGGGTCCCGCAAATGGATCCCACCACTGCCACCAATTTGTACCAGACGTCTTCTAATGCTTTGTGGCCGGTTGCGGGATGGGTAGTAGAGTTAAAGGTGTTGTTTGTATCTTACGGGTACAAGAAGAAGCCAGACACGGGTGCTTAGCAAAAAAAAAAAAAAATTTAGAAAGAAAACCTTTTAGAAAAGGGGTTTAAATGTTGGTTGGTTCACAACAAATGCAAAGCACTGAGATATAACAAAAAGTGCCAAAACTTTATCTATTAACACTATACACTCCCAAACCCATGTCCCAAATAGCTTGCTGGCCAGCTAAATCTTTAAGGTTGGAGCTCATACTAATTATTTACAGGTCTGTACACATACCCTGATTTGCATCCAGAGGAAAGTACAAGCATATTGGGCATCCCCCAGACTCCCAGTTGAGTTTTATACACAGGACTCTCTGATTGATGCAGATGGTTAGGGTCTCTGCAGGCTCTTGGTAATCTTCTGATAGACAGGAACCAGAATCACTTTAGTTCCACTACAGTGTAGTCTGTCCCTGTCCCTGTCCCTGTCCCTGTCTCTTGTCCTGTCCAGTTTTTCCACTTTCAAATTTCAGATTTCCTGGTCCAAAAATGTACTTAAAAGGAGGTGATAAGTAGATGTAATAGCAGTTGTAACTTATAGAAGGACAAGAGACTCCTCTCTGTGTGATTTCCTGCTTTCTATCTGTTGTTCTGCAGGTAATAAACCTGCTTCAGTCAGTAAGTGAGTCTCTGTGTCTCCCCTGTGGGCCGGCTAACTTAAAGTGAGTGACATGTAAGTGCTAGCCCCATCTCTTCATGGCGATATATAATAATTCTGTGCAGGGGCATAGACAGGAATGTAGCTGCGGGGCATCTTGATTTAGTGGTGTACGGCGGGAGCCCTTCTCTAAACCGCCCGGCGGGAGCCATCTCCAACCCGCCCTGTCATCTGCTCACCCTAGGTCTCCCTTTTCTTGGCCACCTGGGCCTACCCACGTAGGATAGCGCCCAGCTTCCTAAGACTTGTGCCACAGCCTCAGAGGGGAGACAGGAGACGCAGCGTAGCTGTGGAGAGGAGCGGTGCGCACGCCAAACACCCCAGCTGACGCCCGCCTGTTTCTTGTATCTGTTCTATGCTTGTTATTTACTAGCATCATGTGAGTGCAATACTTTTACCTATCTGAGGATACAAATATTTTATCAGTCTACGCTATGTGGTTTTAATTTTCCTATGACGGTTCCCACACACCAAGACACCTAGAGATACTGCTTTGCCACTGCATTGGATATGCTTAAACGTACTAGAGGTATGTGAGTACACACTCTATAGGATTGACACATTTGATGGACATATTGCACTATTTTTGTGTTTTCTATTTTTTCTATATACTGCTCAACCCCCTTATAACGCTGCGCTTGGGGTCCAAAGAATCACATCGCGCTATAAGCGGATCGTGTTAGAAATAATGTACATTTGTATGCATTGTACAATAAAGTATTTCAGATACCAATAACCGTGTTGTAAAGTATTCATAAATACGAAAATTGGGAGCCGCGCTCGCATCACGTTATAAGCGGATTCGCGCTGTAACGGATCGCGTTATAACGGGGTTGAGCTGTATTTGCGCTCTCTTGTGGGACTCCCAGCTGCAGACCCAGCGTGCTCGCTGCCCGCTCCTGGGCCCGGTAAATGAAAGAATGACCGATCAGCCAGACTTCCCGCGCTGCGCCTGCCTCTCCCGCGGTGAAGACAGAAAATATGTTAGAACTGCAGGATTATTTAACTACTCCCCTGCCGGGACCTAATGTACCCCTTGTAAGCATTTAATTTCCACCTCCCCAGTTCCTTAATCTGCGCTATAGGCAGCCCCTGCTCGGAGGCTACCGTTGCAGCCCCGATCCAAAACGAGTGGGTCCCAAAATTGGTGGCTTCTTTGCCTCCTGTTTCTAGGTAACATTTAAAAATCCTGTTGAACTGAAATTTGGTTAGAGGAGTTTTTGACCTGTGTATGCGGCATGCTACTATTTCCTCACCTATAATCACATTTCCGAACAGGCCAGTGTCCCCGCTAGCTTTTGATGCTACTACCAGTTCCCCTACTCTAAAGGCTCAAAAAAACCCAAATACAAAGTGAAATTTAAATAAACTGATTTCGAAGGGCCCTGCACATACTGATTCTGCCGCCTTATTCAGGCTCTCCACCCTTACCGACTCCCTCTTTTCCCCCCTGCATGCGCTGCCCCCTGCCTCAACCTATCAGTATTCGACTGAGGAGGACATCCTTGGTGATATCTACTTGCCCCTGCAACTTCAGAAAAAATTCCATGCCCGCTAGCGTACACCCCGCCTTTGCCCGTGACATACCCGCCCACTTCTGGGTAAGTAACAAATGGATTAGCTGGTGGGTTCTGCTAACCTGACAACACCACCGTGAGGCCCTCCTGAAACTGCGCCACTTCCGCCATGCGTTGTTATGAGTTTTCCAGGTGCGGGGGGCTAGCAATTGCTGCACCAAAGCCCTCAATCCCTCTGTCCTAATTGATAAAGATAATTTGGGCAGGTCAAACCTCTTTCCTGCGCGACTGGGGCTGCCCATCTAAATGCAGGCCAGTTACAGCGAGATAATGCACCTGCAATTATATTAAGCTTCCCAGGGACATGCTTTGCTTTAAGGTTTATATTCCCTGCATGCACTGCAGGACCAACCTGCGCAATAACCTTATCACCGGTGGTGACATTGCCTATATGTCGTTCACTGCCTCTACCCCCGCCCCCCCCCAAATTATCTGACCAGAATATTACAGTATATGCTTGTTTGCCAATTCCTTGGCCCATAACTCCACTGATAATGGATAACTCTGCTACTATAATGGGGAACAGCTCCAGGAAAGCCATGTTCTTAGTTAGCCCCGTCTCCGCCTAGTCAGTTGGCCATGTACCCGTGCACCACTCCCTGCCTGGAGCCAATGAAGGCGAACCAGCCGTGTGATGTCACGGCCACACCCCCGCCATGCCTCCCCTTCACAAGTTATCTGAAGTCCACAGATCGCTCGGGTGAAGGCCACGAGCGACGTGAGGTGCTCTGTTGCTCGTGAGCACGCGCTCACTGGGGCCGTAGCCTTAGGCCTCGCCCAGGGTGACGCGTGAACGGGCGCGTGCGATCGCGCTGGCTGCGATGAAACATATTGCTGCAATGTGTGTGGCCAGCGTGAGTGAGTGCCTGCGCATGCACAGCGCTTTGCTGCTTGCAGAGGCAAGAAAATTTGAGTATTCCGCTCGCTGGCGCATCACGTGAGCGGTTCGCCCAATGAGGGCGAACCAGCTCCATGACGTCATGGCTGCGCTCCCCGACACGCCTCCTGCGCGTGCAACTAGCTGGCCATAAATCGCCTGGCCCAGCAGAGCACGTGATGTCACCGCGCACGAGCGCCAGCGAACTCTCTCCCTACCTGGCCGCAGCCTTAGAGAGAGGAGCTTCTTGCTCCCCCTGCTACCTTCTTGTGTAATAGATCTAGGTCTGTTAAACTGCAGTTCAAGCTGCCATTTAAAAAAAAATATATATATTTTTTTTTCTCCATTCAATATGTGCATCAATACAATCTGCACACTGACAAGTGATTAGCTAAGCTGCAGATCAATCCGTTCTCCTGTAATTGACTGTAATAGAGTGCTTGCTCTGGATTATTTAATTCAGTTCTTGCACTTTCGGCAATGTAGTTCCTAGAATATGGTTGGCTGGGCAGTTACTAGATACAATTGGTGCACAGCTGGAGAGAGGGCGGGGCTCAAGAGCCAGAGCCTATCAGAAGGAGAAGGGGCTGTCACTTTGGAAATGCTTCCTACACCAGAAACATTAAAAATGTCTTTAAAACAGTATTTTTTTTTAATGCTACAAGTATTTTCTCATAGTACAGAACTGATTTATTAAAATAAACACACATGTAGGATATTGCTTGAACTGTTGCTTTAAGGCAGAGGTCCTCAACTCCAGTCCTCAAGTAAGAGTCACTGGCGGCTGTTTCAGCCTTTTGGGTCTCATCAGTGTGAAGCTAGTTATACTGGCTTCTCTTTTTGAAGTTGTAATAGGTTTCAACCACACATTATATAAGTTAGGTCCGGAAATAATTGGACACTGAAACAAGTTTTGTTATTTCGGCTGTGTACCAAAATAAATTCAAGTTACAGTTATATAATGAATATGGGCTTAAAGTGCAGTCTATCAGCTTTAATTTGAGGGTATTCACATCCAAATTGGAGGAAGGGTTTATGAATTACATCTCTTTAATATGTAGCCCCCTCTTTTTCAAGGTACCAAAAGTAATTGGACAATTGACTCAAAAGCTGTTTCATGGACAGGTGTGGGCTATTCCTTCGTTATTTCATCATCAATTAAGCAGGTAAAATGTTTGGAGTTGATTCCAGGTGTGGCATTCGCATTTGGAAGCTATTGCTGTGAACTCACAACATGCTGTCAAAGGAGCTCTCCATGCAAAAAAAAAAAAGAAAACCCATCAGAGAGATAGCAGGAACATTAGGAGTGGCCAAATCAACAGTTTGGTACATTCTGAGAAAAAAAGAACGCACTGGTGAGCTCTGCAACACAAAAAGGCCTGGAAGTCTACCATAAAGAGAAGACTTCACAAGAGCAAAAACAGAGGGTTCACCACAGGGTGCAAACCATTCATAAGCCTCAAGAATAGAAAGGCCAGATTAGACTTAGCCAAACAATATCTAAAAAAAAACAGCCCAGTTCTGGAACAGTATTCTTTGGACAGATGAATCTAAGATCAACCTGTACCAGAATGATGGGAAGAAAAAAGTATGGAGGAGGCTTGGAACAGCTCATGATCCGAAGCATACCACATCATCTGTAAAACACGGTGGAGGCAGTGTAATGGAATGGGCATGCATGGCTTACAATGGCACTGGGTCACTAGTGTTTATTGATGATGTGACAGAAGACAGAAGCAGCCGGATGAATACTGAAGTGTATAGGGATATATTGTCTGCTCAGATTCAGCCAAATTCAGCGAAGTTGATTGGACGGCGCTTCACTTTACAGATGGACAATGACCCAAAACATACTGCGAAAGCAACCCAGGAGTTTTTTAAGACAAAGAAGTGGAATATTCTGCAATGGCCGAGTCAATCACCTGATCTCAACCCGATCGAGCATGCATTTCACTTGCTGAAGACAAAACTTAAGGCAGAAAGACCCATGAACAAACAACAACTGACGACAGCTGCAGTAAAGGCCTGGCAAAGCATCACAAAGGAGGAAACCCAGCGTTTGGTGATGTCCATGCGTTCCAGACTTCAAGCAGTCATTGCCTGCAAAGGATTCTCGACAAACTATTAAAAATGAACATTTTATTTATGATTGGGTTAATTTGTCCAATTACATTTGAGCCCCTGAAATAAGGGGACTGTGTATGAAAATGGTTGCAATTCCTAAACGTTTCATACGATATTTTTGTTCAACCCCTTGAATTTAAGCTGAAAGTCTGCACTTCTATTGCATCTCGGTTGTTTCATTTCAAATCCATTGTGGTGGCGTACAGAGCCAAAATTATGAAAATTGTGTCAGTGTCCAATTATTTCCGGACCTAACTGTATAAGTTATGGTGGGAAAAGAAAGTGACAAAACCCTCCACCGTATCGCATACAGCAAAAATATCACTTGTGAGCACATTCACATCTCAGACAGGTCTGCATCCCTGCTTCACCTTTATCTCCCAGCATACAATGCTTCCACTGCAGCCAGGGATTCTGGGAAATGACATGTAGATGAGCACCCAGTGTCACCTTTTGCTTCAAATCCATTTTAACATGGACTCCCCTATAAGCGTATGCCGGCCGAATTACACAGCTTTTCAGCACAGCCCGGGTTAAACATCTCAGTGAAATTACATTGAGCATGCTTGTGAGGGACTGGGGCAGAGCCATACTTTGTGTAAAAATGGCACCATTAAAGCAGCTCTCAAGGAGGAAAGGGTGAATGGTCTTTCAGGACAGTATGTGCTCATCTGCATGTCATTTCCCAGACTCCCTTGCTGCAGTGGAAGCACTGTATGCTAGGAGATGATGAAAAGCAGGGTTGGAGACCATGAGAATGTGCTCACAAGTGATATCTTCATTTGCAGGACATAGGGGCCGATTCACAAAACAGTGATAAGTGGTTTAAAGGGTGATAAATGCCCTTTGATGAGGGACAGCAAGTCTGTGGGATATTTTTTTTTTAGTAAGGTGTTACTGGGGATTATTCTGGTTTGAAGGTTATGAAGAGACATAGAGGTACGAGCCAGGGCTGTGCGAAAAGCTCCCCTCAGGAATTACCAGAGAGGATGCTGGGAGAGATGAGGAGGGGGGGAGGGAAGCAAGGGTTAAGAGGCTGCTAGTTGAAAGGCTTTCTATAGTGGGAGAAAGGGGGTGCCGGGTGTTAAGAAAATAAGATATTCCTCAAATCTAAACGATCCTTTCCATTCTGTGAGATGCTCAACAGTTACAATAATAAAGACACCGTCTTGTGGGTCTGACATGTTACGTGACCTTTGGCTTGAGAAGACTTTGATCAGGAGCAATGGGGGGTGGGCAGGAGTTCTGTGATGGACAACTGGCTGGAATGGAATGGAAGCTAGGGTGAGTGAGATTGGAGCAGCCAAGCGCGCGTTTCATAAACCTTCTTCCATAACTCCAGCCAGCCACCAGCAGGACAGTAATTGGTTTTGGTTGAGCAAACTTTCTTGTTGGAATAAGTTCAACGCTGGTGCATTCGTTACCCCTTTGCCATGAGGGAATGGAGCAGGTACCAGTCAGCAGTGGAAGAGTTAAGACGAGGCTGTCCAGTGTGACATTGTAGGCAGAACAACGATTCAAAGATATGGGCTGTGGTGCTCAACTCCAGTCCTCACCCCCACATCCCCCCCAAACCTCTTTATCGAAATACAGTAGTCCTGGGGCGCTCAACTCCAGTCCTCAAGCCCCCCCCCCTTCCCCAAAACTTCTTTATCGAAAAATACACTAATACACTAACCCAGGGGCGCTCAACTCCCCCCCACCCCGGTCAGGTTTTCAGTATATCCCTGCTGCAGCACAGTTTGCTTAATCAATCCCGGCGTCTGCACAGGTGGCTCAATCAGAGGCTCAGTCTTTGACTGAGTCACTGATTGAGCCACCTGTGCTGAAGCTGGGTTATCCTGAAAACCTGACCTGTTTGGGGGGGCATGAGGACTGGAGTTGAGCACTTTTGGATGAGTGTATTTCAATACAGAGGTGTGGATTATTTGTTTTTCATTTCCTCCCACTCCTTTTCGAGTTTACATAATGTACAGACGGGGGTGAAGCAGAGACCTCACAGTAAATTGGGGCCTTGAATTCTCTAAATTGCATCATCCAATTAAAGCAACATTGTCACAGGCACTTAGGGGTTGTTGTGTGACTTTTTACATTTACAGTAGAGTCCTGATTATCCAACCGTATATCCCACATCAGCGCGTGCGCACGCCCTGCTGCCGCCGCCCGCTGCGCACCTCATTTCTTTACGCAATAACTGTTGAATAATTATATACTGTATTAATAAACCTAATACATATGTGTATGTATGTACAGGCATACCCCGCATTAACGTACGCAATGGGACCGGAGCATGTATGTAAAGCGAAAATGTACTTAAAGTGAAGCACTACCTTTTCCCCACTTATCGATGCATGTACTGTACTGCAATCGTTATATACGTGCATAACTGATGTAAATAACACATGTGTAACAGGCTCTATAGTCTCCCTGCTTGCGCACAGCTTTGGTATAGGTAGGGAGCCGGTATTGCTGTTCAGGACGTGCTGACAGGCGCATGCGTGAGCTGCCGTTTGCCTATTGGGCGATATGTCCTTACTCGCGAGTGTACTTAAAGTGAGTGTCCTTAAACCGGGGTATGCCTGTATTATACAAACTTATACTGTACTGCATTTAATATATTACATACTGCATTAATATTTGATTTGTTTCACTCCCCCCCCCCCTCATGTTTCCTGATTATCCAACATTTTCCGTTATCCAACATGGTCTCGGTTCCGTTTAGGTTGGATAACCGAGACCACTGTATACACCTTGGCAAAGGTCCGAGGAGGGACCGACACGTTGATCCAACATTAAACTCTCACGTTTAGATCAAGATCTCTGGAGTGCTCACTGTTGCTTTACTTATCTGTATATACATTTAAGGCATCTTTAAAGAAGCTCTCTGCGTGGCACTTTACATTTTTTTTTGTTTTGATATATGTATCATTTGATTACCTTTATTGATAACTAATCACCTAAGTTGCCGTTCGATTTGTGCTCCCGTAATCGATCAGCAAAGATCCTGCTTCCCAGGGTTCACTAAATGGCGGCCTTTCTGTTTCAATCAATCCTTCAGCCAGTGTAACTCAGCAGCTACAATGTACTCTTATATGACTACGGTAACTATTGTTACAGTTTGCAGCTCAAACTGCTGGGAACATTGGCAACAAATGATCACAACCTGGAAAGTGTTACAAAGATCTTGCACTGCTGGGGAAGTGGGTTAAAACCTGCAGTAGACATCAAAAGATGCTCAGTGTATTAAAACTCATTAAAATTGGCATTAAGAGTTGATTTAAAAAAAATGATGTACAGGCATACCCCGCTTTAAGGACACTCGCTTTATGTACACTCGCGAGTAAGTACATATCGCCCAATAGGCAATCGGCAGCTCGCGCATGCGCCTGTCATCACGTCCTGAACAGCAATACCGGCTCCCTACCTGTACCGAAGCTGTGCGCAAGCGGGGAGACTATAGAGCCTGTTACATATGTGTTATTTACATCGGTTATGCACGTATATGATGATTGCAGTACAGTACATGCATCGATAAGTGCGGAAAAGGTAGTGCTTCACTTTAAGTACATTTTCGCTTTACATACATGCTCCGGTCCCATTGCGTACGTTAATGCGGGGTATGTCTGTAGTAAGTATTATCTAAAACTACAGAACTGATTTTTTTTTTAAAAACACCTATGATATTGCATGGATTGCTCCTCCAAAGACAGAAACCTGCACTAGTGTACAATCTATTATCAGGATACAAATATATATCTCCAACCTTAATCTCAAATATAGCTATCACTTAAAAGTATGTCTGTGCATATCCACGAGATAAAGGGGCGTACCTCTAAGGTAGAAGCTAGTGTATGCAAACACTAGAAGAAGAGAAATCCGAAGGCAGGACTTGGAATACCTTAATAAGCGAGGGCAATCACAGAATGTGTATTTAAAAAAAAAATTCTAAATACAAAATATTTGTTTATTATATTTTAGAATAGCCATACTGGGAAAATAATACATGTTGTTAATGTATGTAATGAATACCATGTTATATCATGTTCACAATACATGCTGCATCTACAACAGTTCCTGTGATATACGGAGCAATTTAAGCACTTCTAATTCTGTGCTAACAGTATAAATAGACTTTGTAGGTTTTCCTCCAGGTACGACTTGGCGCATCATTTTGTCTCAGGTTCAACCATGTTTTTTGGCGCCCAGATACAATTTTATTAGGTACATTACATGTATATCTAGGCCGTGTTCATCCCCTTTGTTTGCGCCAATATATTTATTTTTTCAAGTTAAGCCGCATGTTGAGAAAAAAACAAGTTCAAGCGCAATATCATTTGTGACTGTCGCTCAATGTATTGCCAAATATTACATTTGCAATGTTTAATACATAGATCCCTACGTTTCCACACATCTGAGAGCAGAGTTATGCGTACCCAATACCTCTGTGGGAAGGAGGTATGTGTACCTGATGCCCTGGCAGGAAAGAAGTAACGTATTGTCACGCTGCGCTCACCACAAACAGGACGGAAGACCGCGGGGCTGAGGTGGGGATTGATAGGCACCGACCCACAACCACGCAGTCCTGTCCGGAATGCGTAGTCCTAGTCGTACCGCGTCGTAGGGTTGGAGAGGTCAGGGTAGTCAGGGTACTTGCCGTGTTCCAGGGTTGGAGAGTCCGGGTAGGTAGAGTTTCGTAGCCAAGGTCCTGGGTAATAGAAGGTAGAGTAGTCGAGTAACGAAGCCGGGGTCAAAGTGCTGGAGAGTGTAGAAATCCAAGTAACAGGCAGGGTCAAACAGGTCAGACAAAGTTCAAGACAAAACTAGACAGCAGCGGTGAGCACAATGCATAAACAGGAGTTTATGCTCAGCAATCAAGGACAGGCAGAAGCAGGTATATATGTGGGAAGGGTCCAATTACCTTGCAGGGGTGTGTACTGATCCACCAATGGTGTCAGAGAGACACTGATCAAAAACAGCTTGCAATTAGGCTTTCCTGATGCTAGGTCTGGTTGCCGGGCAACCCGCGCGCGTGCGCGATGTGCGTCGCGACGTGATGACGTCATGCGGTTTACTCAGCAAGTCTCCGCCTGTGGGAGGCTCCAGCAGCTCCCTCACGTTCTCCTGCTTCCTGGTTGCCGAGCAACCCGTGCGCGTGCGCGATGCGTCTCGCGGAGCTCCGCCATCACGCCGCTGCGCCTGCACTACCCTGGCAGTGCGTGGGCGCATGACTCTGCCCCGTGGTGCTTCCCTGAGTCGGTCTCCACGCGGATCAGAGGCAAGTGTGACACGTATGTACTGTAAGAACAAACCCTCTGTAAGAGAGGTGAGAGGTATATACGCCTGATGCCTCACTTATTATTAGGTATAGGACTAAGTTAGGAAAATGTGTCACTGATGTCTCCATTGAAGGATACAAGGGTTACTATCTTTACAGAATATTACAATGGAAGAGATGAGAACTTCTCGGATTTCCTCCCAAACCTGTCCCCGTTGTTCCTTTCCCCATTACAGTCAATAACACTACTATGCACCCAGTCTCGCAAGCACGCTGCCTAGGAGTTACATTTTGCTGTGTTTTCCTTCACATCATGGCTAAGATACGGCCCTACCTATGTTCCTCTACCACTAGAACACTAATGCCTGCCCGTGTTCTCTCCCGCATTGATTACGGTTACATTCTTTTATCTGGCCTTCCTGCCTCACATCTACAGTATCTCCTTGAGAGTCCATTCAAAATGCTGCTGGCCGAATCATCTCCTGCTATTCTAGGCGCGCATCTTCTTCCGACCTCCTGAACTCTCTCTGCTGGCTTCCTAATAATTTCCATTTAAACTACTATAGGTTTAACGTTCTTTTAAAGCGGCAGTACAAGCAATAGCCCTAGTGTGTGTGTGTTGTTTTGTAAAATAATAAATCAGTTCTGTTCTATGAGAAAGTACTTGTAGTATTTAAAAAAAAAAAAAAAAAAACAATTTTAAAGAAATTGTTAATGTAACACACATTTTTGTTCCTATAGCAACCATTTACAAAGTCACAGCCCCTTCCCCTTCTGAAACAGCATCACCTTTTTGAGCCCTGCCCTCTCTAGCAGCGAACCAATTGAATCTAGTGCCTGCCTGGTCACATGATCTTCCGCACAGAACTTTGGCTGTCAGTGCAGCAGAAAATTACCCAAGATGCATTTAGTGAACCCCCAGCCGAATTTCAGCGAACGATTACAGGAGAACGGATCGATCAGCAATTTAGCTAATCACTTGTCAGTGTGCAGATTGTATTGATGCACATATTGTATGACATTTTTTATTATTATTTTTAAACGACAGCTTGAACTGCAGCTTTAAGGCCCTACACTCCACTGCACCACCATATATCTCAACTCTGATCTCTTGTTCCACCCTTAATCGTCTCTTACACTCAACCCAAGGTCGTCTCATCTTTGCACCTATTACCTCTACAGCCCTCTCCCGGCTTTAACCTTTATCCCTAATCTCTCCCTACCCTTGAACGCTCAATATTCGTCATTCACCTTCACTTCCCACATCCAAACCCCAGCGGAAAATCCAATCTCATTAAAAGCTCTACTCCCCCGCTACGATCTCCGGGGGCACGTGACCTCCCCCGTCTGCACTTCTAACACTGCACTTTTACCCCTAATGTGTCTGCAAGTTTCCCCACATATCACTTAGATTGTAAGCTCTTTGGGGCAGGGTCCCCTTTAGCCTTATGTTGTCATTTACCCATATTCCCATTGTTTGTAATGTATTTACTCCTATTATAATGTGTACATTGTCGGTGCTGTATAAATATAGTCATACATACATACATACATACATATATATATGTCCTGTGTGCCTAGGGTTGCCAGGTGGCTTCTCCAAAAACAACTGGACACAGTGATGAAAGGTGCAATGTGCTCGAGACACACACACACACACATCTCCGCTCCATGCTGTTTCCTCCTCTCCGTAGCCACACCCCCAGGCTCCTGATGACACCTTTTCCTGATTGGCTGATTCTGGGTAATGGATGGAGGAAGTTACCAAGCCCACTAGCAACAGCCCTGCTCTCTCCCTGCTCAGGGAAATCCCACAGTCCCCCAAACCGGCCAGGTCACTACATCCAGAGAGGTAATACCGGTCACATACATGTTCAGTATTACCTCTCATTTTTTACTGGGTAGTGTCCAAATACAGGGCAGTCCGGTTCAATACTGAACACCTGTCAACCTTATCGACCCAGTGTGCCCAGATATTTTTCTCTAGACTCTTGAGATGTACAGTACTTGTTCCTGGCTGTATTTTGCGCAGGACCATTGCACTTTATCACTATGATGAGAAGTCGGGAACGTCTTATAACTCGGTAAAGGTATAGTGGCTGCCTCAGACACCTGCTTTGTTTTGTGCTGCTTGCTGATGGCAATGACCTGTGGTGGTCGATAGTAGCCATGGAAAGTCAACCGACCAGTTTGCCAATAGAAAAACAAACAAAAAAAACCCACCAGTGAGCAGGAGTGAATTCAGCGCCTCCAATGTAATGGCCGCCTACTTTCAATGTCTCTGAGAAAGTAACTGAATATGTAAGTGTTGTCTCTGTGGGAGGGAGCACAGGACATGTTTCTGTCATATTGTCCAGCCCCAGTAGGTGTCACCAGCAGAGCAATGCCTTAATCAATGTATTTATGAACCTCAGTGAGCCAAACATCCCTGCTGTGTGCACACACTACCGTGTGCCACCTCTCCCACACTTCTGTGTATTTAGCTGCCGGTCAGTCTGTGAGAGCTTTGGCACTCGCACAGCACCTGAGTTGGCAGCATTGTCTTTGCGCCTCGGCACGAAACTGCCAAGACAAAGAAGAGCTCAGCCAGCCAGAGCTGGGACTACTTCTGCATGCCATAGTAATTAAATAATCACTGTGCAATGGGGCTCTTTCCAACAGTCATTCAGACTTCGCAACAGCATTTGGGTGGGGATTAAATTACTGTTTGTCTCCAGAAGCGGCTGAAATTGATGCAAATTACCTTGCTACCAGTGGTCAACATGTCCTGAAGAATACAACTACATATATACAGTATATATATATATATATATATATATATATATATATATATATATATATCACCTAGTATCGCCACTTTTTAAATGTTTATCAACTTTCAGTTGCACGTTCTATTTAATGTATTATTTAATTAACAATTTATAAAGAACATAACCCATTATATTCTGTAGCTTCTAACATTTCTTGAAATCATGCTTATTATGTCTACTTTTATTTTAAGGGCCTTAGACTAATACTTGATACCATTAGGATAAGTATAGTCTAATGAGAATTTAAGCATATGTTTATACTTAGATTGCTATGTTTTGGATCTTGAGACATAGTTCTCTATATTTCTATTTGAGATTTGTTTAATTTAGAGTGCATGAAAGTTCTTCAGAAATGGGCATGAGTGTTGAGGGCCCCCAGTGCATCTTGTTTAGATGATAGATCGCTATTCAGACAGAATATAGCGAAGAAGATAATGCAGGTAAAATTATACAGGACAGAGGTACAAGAGACAAGTGTGCGCTCGGTGCACTTTAACTACAGTATATGGAGTGTGTGAGAGATTACAGGAGCTCCAAGGAAAAATACAGACAGAAGTGCTGCTAAATCAGAGCAAAATATGGAGACTAGATCAACTTTTATTGTATGATTCTGTAGTGAGAAATGAGTGCATGTGAACCACTTCCGCATGTCCCCTAAATTTGCTTCATTCACACCATATGTCATATAGTGGTTGGACTGCAGACACCGATTCTGGCTAGTGACAACAAAATGAACACACCTACTCACTTTTCCATTGGCTCCCTAGAGCCTTTGCCTGCTGTGTAACACGTGTACATTAAAGCCTTGGACAAGGCAGAGTCAGTGAAGCCACTCACCGGCAGCGATGCCATTATTTTGGACTCCCCTACGGTTATTGATTCTGCATTGTTAAACTGGTCGCTTGTGCAAACTATATATGTTTATGAAGAACGCACACCTGTCACTATAACATGCTGGCTGCATCAACAGGGCGATGGCATCGTGCTAAGATAAGACAACATCCAACAAAAAGAGACTTGGTTACTCAAGTTTGCCCTTTTATTAAAGTCAACGTTTTGGTGCTCAAAAGCACCTTCACCTTGACATAAGTGGTTGCTACGTAGTTATGATGGGTATAAAAGTGGCCAAAACCCGTTCTGCACAGATTGCATATTCCATGTGGTTTATATAAGGCTAGTCTTGGTCTTGTTTTTGTCCCTTGCCTTACTGAAAGAAATCATTGTTCATTTCCTTATTATTACAAATAAAATAGACTTTTACAAGCCCAGAAGTCCTGCCCAATAACCATTATTCTCATGGCTGTGTTTCATTGCATCCTGTTTGAAGTGTGGCTGGCGAATTCCATACCACACCCTCGTTTCCCTAATGGGGAAAGCAGCCTCCAGCTCCTGCTAACCTCACTGCGTTATATATCCACTCCTTTTCAAAGGAGGCAGGCACAACGTTACAGACTATTATCTGGTGAAAGGTGTCCGCTGACATTTTTTGGAAGAGGAGAAAGAACAATGTTCGGAAGGGGAAGATGGCCAATGTTCCCCGCATTCCGTTGCCATCATGAAGTGTCAGTTTTAGGTGCTATAAAAGGAATGTCCTTCACAACAGTATCAATGTACTGTCACAATTGGATTTGAAAGAGGTAATCCATGGCGTTCATTTTCATTTTTTTTTTGTGTGGCGCAGGATTGATGCAGGGGGTCTCCGGAGCTGACCCCCATTAACTTCAGCTCTGTGGACCCCCTGCTTCTGGAGGTACATACCTCGGTAGTTTGTGCCGGTAACCACTCCAGGGCTCACATTATGGACGATTTTCAAAGCTCCCGCTCCCTGCGGTCCAATAAGAAGCCGTGACGTCATCCGGTGCGGCCTCCTAATGGCCCATGTGACACGGGAGCTTTAAACTGTCGAAAACTGCAGGAGATACCGACACCTCCCTTTGGAAGTAAGTATCTCGGGAAGCAGGGGGTCCCCGGAGCTGAAATTAAAGGGGTTCAGCTCCGGAGACCCCCTGTTTCAATCTTGTATTTAAAACATTTTTTTAAACATGCCACGGATACTCTTTTAAGGTTCATGGATAGTGGGAATACAGTAGGAGTTGGGTTAAAATGTAGATTTACTTCCATTCATCCCTGAAATAGGCTCTTACGTCAAAACCCCCTTGTCTTCTACAGCTGGGAAGGGGTTAAGATTTCACGCCTTCATTCAGGTATTTCCTCTCTGTGGCAGTTTTTCATTAACAAGATTTAGGCGTCCAAGACATAATTCATTATTTTGAGCGCTGCCACAGACACTTCATTACTTCTGGGACCTCAGATAGCTTTTCTTGCAGTTTCTCTACCTACTTGGCAGGTTTGAAGTGTTCGACGATGTAAAGAAGGCAAATTAGTCAGTGGCACGTTGTTTGGATTGCTGAGGTCAGGTGGAATTAGGGCTAATTCAGGGAAATTGCAAGGAAAGAAGGTTTGAAGAGGATACGTCTATTTTTCACAGTGTCGACGTATTGATATGGCCAAGCTAATTGGGTTTGTATGTCTCATCCATCCATCATCTGCAATGGAGAAAAGTGACTCCAAAAAGACATGTAATGTACTTTCTATCTGAGTGCTACAGATAGACATTTTCCAAGTGGAGGGTAAAAATTGATGGATTATTGGCCCCTCTATCTTGGAAGTGGGAAGAACAGAGAGTTTCTTCTGGAAAGATAGCTAATTCAATCTCAGTGCTACTTTATGTTGGAAGTGCATTGGAAAGTACCCTCTGGCTCTGTTAGTGTGTCATTCAGCATCGGACGGGACATGAGGCCGGGAGCCCATTGATGTGTATGTTATTAGATCACATTGCAGTTGAAGAACAGACATCATTCAAGATCATGGATATTTTTTGTCTCTGTGATAGTACCATCGTGTGCATTGGGCAATCTAGGATGTTTTTTGTTTGTACCATCCCCGATATATCATTATATATAGATTAGATATAGATATATATATATATATATATATAGATATAGATATATTAATATATATTATATATATATATATACTGTATTTATACATATATATATATATATTGGTATGTGGTAAAATAACATGAAACAGATGGCTCTAGTGTGGCATTGAGGATTCAAAGTTTGCATGGTTTAAACATAAGGATCTCTTTTGCTTTTCCCATGCAGCTTTCTGAGGCTCCAGATCCTGAAATTACAGATCCTCGCAAAACCTGGATGAGGTTTGTTCACCGGCCCGATGACGGGACAAACGCCAAAAAGAAGTGTAAAGGGAAGGACAAGAAATTAGTAAGTTACAGGAGACATTGAGCACTCGCTGACTGCTCTGCAGATATAATCCCCCCGACAGTTATCACTTGGTGTCTATAAGATCATTGGGCTCTACGTACTTGCAATTATGGGACAAAATGAATGCAAAATGTTGATCTTACGTCGCTTTGCATCAATGTGTCAAGGACTTCACCTTGTGATTCAGGGAATTACATGACACAAGATTATAATGAGATGTATCAAATCAAAAGGAAGGAGAGGGGCGCAACATTGCATACAATCTTTTATACGAATATTAAATAGCAGTAAAGGAAGGAATAAGATGAAAACAATGTTATTGCCTGGTATATTGGAATGCTGGTTATCAACCCGATTCTGGGAATCCGTCCTTCACAGTGGTAGTCTCTTCGGACCCTTGAACGGAGAGAGAGCAGATGTAGTCCACTTGATGCGACCGCTGCTGGGCACGTGTTGGTCCCCTGGGTCCAGAAGTGAGACGCCACTGAAGTACGACCCAGGGGACCAACAGTTCACCAGCAGCGGTCACATTAGGTGG
Source organism: Ascaphus truei (assembly GCA_036426205.1). Lineage (NCBI taxonomy): Eukaryota > Metazoa > Chordata > Amphibia > Anura > Ascaphidae > Ascaphus > Ascaphus truei. The sequence continues at coordinate 79,302,984 of CM071572.1, forward strand.
ACTACATCTGCTCTCTCTCCGTCCAAGGGTCCAGAGAGATTACCATTGCGAAGGACGGAGTCCCTAAATCGGGTTGATAACAAGCAGAACAATACACCAGGCAATTACATTGGTTTTATTTAATTAATTGAATGCCTTCCTTTACTGCTATTTAATATTCTTCTAAAAGATTTTATGCGATGTTGGAGGAGTGGTTATCCTGAAATTTGGGGTTGCAGCATCAGTATTTCCCCAAACATCTGAACTTTCAATTTTAGGGAACAATTTACTTAAGTGTTGCATTATACATTTTGTTACATTCCTTTTGGTTTGGAGTCGTGTTCTACAACCAAAAGGAATCATACTGACACAGTGATTCATGTCACAAGAATGTTGTATGAATTGTATGGTCACGTGCAAGAGTTGTGCTAGGTTACACACACACACCCTATATTTCACGTATCTGAGGCAGGAGGTGCACACCCATACAGTCACCTTGACACCTCTCCCCCCTCCTCCGCCTGTGCCTTTCCGTTTCCAGACGATTGGGTGCAATTTTCTTTCCCATTGAGGGCCATGGGCTGTCACTAGTGGTGCGCTGCATGGTGCTACTCACCTAGCGCACTCAATCTTTCATACTTGTATCAAATTGTATGCCTCTGTATCCCTTTTTGTCCCTTCAAACAGTGTTTAAAAAAAACCCCATTAAGGTTATTGTGCCATAAATTTCTAACCATAAACATCAGATATAACAAATGGGTTCTTATATTTGCTACATATATATACAAAATATATACAAAATATATTTTTTTTATGATCCAAAATTGCATTAATGCAGGAATGGGCAACTCCAGTCCTCAAGCGTCATCAACAGGTCAAGTTGTAAGGATATTCTTACTTCAGCACAGGTGGCTCAATCAGTGGTAATTGAGCCAAAAGTGCTGAAGCGTGGATATCCTTACAACCTGACCTGTTGGTGGCCCTTGAGGACTAGAGCCAACCACCCCTGCTTTAGTGCATAACCGCCATAGATTTGCATCAAGCATTTTAACACACTTTACAGGTTCTAGTGATTGGTTTTCTCATATATATATATTATATATATATTAATATATATATTATATATATATAAAAAATTGCGAAAGCGCCAACACTGTGTTTAGCACTTTGCAAAAGAGACAACACAACAAAGAGGATTATAATACAATAACTGCAACAAACATGAAATCAGACAATAGGAAAGGAAATCCCTGCCCTGGAGAGCTCACAGCCGTATGCAGTGGATCAAGCACCTTTATACTCGCTGCCTATTGTGTCAACTTGTGTGATGAGAACAGTTCTTAGCCACAGGCTATGTACTGAGATGTGGTAAATGGTAGCTACTGTATTAACCATTGTGCCTACTTTACTAAAAACAAAAAGGTTATTTGATATAACGTACATTCCAACCCATTTTTCTCAATATTACTTCAATGGTATGAATCATGCTGTCTTTTCTTGTTTCTTCACTTTTAATTGTCCCAAGATTACCTCTCCTAATAGAGCAGTAAGTGTTCTCTTGATCCGCATTGCTTTGCCATTGTTGTGATAGCTACATCGTAAAGCCACAATCCCTACCAAAAAATGAAATCCCTTTTCCCAACCCCCTTAGTGAGAAAGACGCAGACATCAAAAAACACGCTAAGAATTATCCCTGGTTCATTTTTGTGTGTGTGTGTGTCGTTTCTTCTAATGACTGTTGTGTGCCGGGATGTCCCGCTAAGGGCAACCAGTGTGTCCTATCCAAAAAACCCTAAATATTATATCGCAGCAGATCTCTTAAGACAATATGTGGTTCAAATATTGCACCTTTAATTGTAAATTGCTGTGGGCTCATTTGCATACCATTTCCCAGAATCCCTGTCTGCAGTGGAAGCATTGTATGCTAAGAGACCATGGGGAAAAGCTGGGTGGCAGACCTGTCCGCGATGTGAATGTGCTCACGTGTGGTATTTTTATTAAGTTACTATAGTATTTCCGGGTATCGTTTTTTTAAATTGGTACCTATATTTTCTTTGTCTCTATTGCGTTAGCGTCATGGTTGTCCGTGCGTCATGGACCACAGAAGTGACTTGTGGCAATGGGCGTGATAACGGCCCATACATGGCGCTGAATGGTAACGCTTGCAAAGTATATGACCATGTGCCACAACGTAATGGGCAGGGTTATAGGTCACCTCTGTAACTCCACTTATTAGTTATATGCCAAGAGAAGAATGCATATTGGTATGTGAAACCAAAAGGGTCAATGGTGGTGGGTTGCAGGCTTTGATGCAGTATTAAAATTAAAGAATATGTGTCTCAGCGTCATCTTTTGTTGCTACTGCTCTGGGATATTAAAGGTACCCAGTGTATTATTCACTAAAGTGCGATAGTGCAGAACCCGCACAGATATTGCCTTCTAATGATAACCTATGAAATACCTTTTGTGAGCTACGCATGCACACAGCATACTGGCCTGTATTACTGTTGGGATTTAATTGTGACACCACACTGTATTCCCTTATCATTGTCACTATGCCATTATAATTGTGATGTGAATGTGTTACTGTTGTGTGTCACTATGTTGCCATTTGGCCGTCTTTGACTTGTCAGCGTGACATCATGCTTCGTCTTTGCACCACTGCATGTGCTGCATTGTTCCTGTCGGAGGTTTGGTAATACAGACACTAGTTCCTAGTCAGAGACGTCGCTGTGAGCTGCTGCTTCTGACTTGTTCATGGTGCCTTTTTTTGGTTGTTTCCTCAGCGAGATCTCTCTGGACCTCCAGGGCCACCAGGACCTCAGGGGCCTCCTGGTCCTCCAGGAGTGCCGGGAGCAGAGGTTACACATGAGGTCTTATTGCAGGAGTTCAAACAAATGCTGAAAGGTAAGTACAAGAACCCCAAAAGCAGCCAAATAAACGGACCTGCATCCTATTGCACAAATAGGTGCTAAGATACAGTATACAGTACAACTTTTTTTTTTTTATATAACTTACATTTTTATTGAGTTTTTTGCACAGAATACATATCATACAACTTTAATATAGCTTTTTTTTTAATGTGCCCGTGCCAATAACATTACAGATTACAGGACTCTGTAAGCTCTTCGGAGCAAGGACTCCTTTTCCTAAATGTTACTTTTCTGTCTGAAGCACTTCTCCCCTTTATGCTTTATTTATATTATTTGTTATTTATTTTATGTGATTGTCACATGTATTACTGCTGTGAAGCGCTAAGTACATTAATGGCACTATATAAATAAAGACATACAATACAATACATACATACATACATACATACATATATACAGTGGTCGACAAATCACCAAAAAATCTACTCGCCGAGCAAAAAAATCTACTCGCCACCTAGTACCACACGTGTGCTGCTTGGGCCAATAGGAGCTCGCCACGATGTTAAATCCACTCGCCCAGGGCGTGCAAATGTATAGGTTTGTCGAACACTGCATATATACATACAGGACTCGCAGCTCTCCTTCTGCTGCTCCACTACGCATATCCCTACACTGGCTTCCATAGCCTCTAGAATCAAATTCAAAACCATAGTAATGACATCCAAAAGGTCTCACACTGCCCCCTGGACATCTCCGCTCTCACCCACAAATACATACCTACACGCCCCTAAGGCATCTTATTTCCTCCCACCTTATTACCTCCTCTTCCTCTCGCCTGCAAGACTTCTCCTGTGCTGTCCCCCCTCTCTGGAATTCCCTACCAAGCACCATCAGACTCTCCCCCAGCTTTCAGATGTTTAAAAACTCACTGAAAACTCACCTTTACAAGGAAGCCTACGCGCCAAACCTCTAACATCCAACTCCCCTCCCACTCCAACCTCATTGGGACCAGCTGTGTCGCTGTACCAATCTCCACCCTAAGTAACAACCCCCTCCCCCCATGTCCCCCTTCCCCCTAAAACCTTACTGGTTTAAGCTGTCAGACTGGGCTATATTCTAACGTGAACCACACCTTATCCTACAATAAGCAGTCACCTCACCTTCTTGTTTCAACATTGTCGCTCATTCCCTCTAGACTGTATGTTCTCACGAGGAGGGCTCTCATGGCCTCTCTGTTTGTGAATGTCTGTCCTCATTTGTATGTAACTATTTATGTAATATGTGAGTGCACGAGCTCTACGGACCATATGGAGCTCACCAGTCTGAGGATTTACACCTATGGTGTTATCAGGGCTTATTAGAGGCAAGTTGCTATCCTCCAACTGTATACAGGTCTAGTCTTACTATATATTAATAGTTCATATATACACTATTATGTGTATGCCCCATGGCACTTACATGTGGAGGCCGCCTCCCTGCTGCCGCCCTCCTTCTCCATTTATCAAATGACGCCGCTGACGTCACCAACGTGAAGGCGTACGGCGCCACGTTACCATGGACATCTCACGTCGTGATGTCACATTGGCGCCATGTGACGTCACTAACGTGACCTCCGCGGCGTCATTTGACGCTGGGATTTGAATGGAGAAGGAGGGCGGCCACCACATGTAAGTGCCTTCCCATCATGTCCAATAGGCCCGAGAGTGCGGCATCTGTATGTGGGGACGGACATTTTTGCCGTCCCCAAATTTTGCCGCCCTAGGCCCGGGCCTAATGTGAAATCTGCCACTGACACTGTGGCTTCCGCGATATCTGGTTGGATAGGATCACATTGGTGACGTCCATGGTGTCATTTAGCGCTGCAATTCGGAAAGAGAAGGAGGGCGGCAGCAAGGAGGCAGCCGCCACAGCTAAGTGCCTTCCCATCAGGCCCGATAAGCCTGAGAGCGCGGCAAATCTTGCCACCCTAGGCCCGGGCTCAATGGGAAATCCCCCACTGTTGATAACCCTTCTTTCTTTATCCTACAGAGGCCACAGAGCGTCGGTTAATGACTGGTGACAATCCAGTGCACACCAGCGACCTGCCACCCATAGTTCTGCCTGTTGAGGACCTCTCTCCCTACCGAAGGGTGGATGAAGCTTTTCATTGCAAGCTGAAGGGGCCGGTGATTGTGGACAAGAAGACCCTAGTGGAACTTCAGAACTTCCAGACGGTGAGAGCTGTGACACACTTACCACCAATCATGTGCAGGGACGAGTGAGGTTGTGCACTACTTAAAAATATCAATGGAGAACAGCACTCATATACTGGTTTTGTCCGATTATAAGGGGTAATTTTTCCCCCCCATAAAGTTAAGTTGAAAAATACATACTTGCCTTATAATAGGGCCCCACCCACTTTGCGAACCAATCAGCAGTCGAATGTATGAGGTAAGAGGGGGAAACGGGGGAAGCTCCACCTTGGGTCCCGAAGCAGCCATGTTGCTGTGGCAGGAAGCTCAAATCGAGAGAGACAGACACGGAGAGAGACACAGAGAGTGTGTGTGTGTGTGTGTGTGTGTATAAACAGTTTTCTTTCTGCTGCTATAATTAGAGGGTCACCTCATTTTTGGGGTCGCCCTATAATCGGGCAAATATGGTATATGGACTCATGGTCTACTCTAGAGCATCCTGGCAAGACATTGAGTATCGTGGTCAGAGCTTCTTTCTTATAACACCATTTATTTCAGGGAAACATACAAAATAGGACATTTTAGGCCACACGTGCCCTTTCTTCGGGGAAGTTAAGAGAAAGAAGCTCTGTACACTACTTAATCCATCTTTTAAACCATTCAGCGGTGAGGACTTGCTCTCGTTCCTATCCCTGTATTTCATTGCTTAGGTCTCCTTCAGAAGTTCTGTTATCACATCGGGCCATTCTCCCTAAATTAGCCATACAGTACATGTTATATTATTGTAATGTAGCCCGTAGAACTGCCTGACTAAGCCATATATGCTGTAGCTTTTTGGCATTTGAGGTTATTTATAATATAAATAAATTATTACATTTGGAAAGCTTCAATCATTTAGAGCAGAGGTCCCCAACTCCAGTCCTCAAGGCCCACTAATAGTGCAGGTTTTATGGATATCCCTGCTAGAGCACAGGTGGTTCAGTCAAAATGATTGGGCCACCTGTGCTATTGAGAGGCTATCCTTAAATCCTGCACTGTTAGCGGTCCTTGAGGACTGGAGTTGGGGACCTCTGATTTAGAGGTTCTCCTGGATGCACAACTGGTGCAAAAACACTGCACCAAATGCATGGCACAAGAAAATCCCATTGGTGTTACCAGGAATGGCTATCCTTAGTAAATCGGGAGCAGCTGGTTTGCCCTTGGTTTGCAACTGGGAGACCTCTATGGTTACCAGGTGCCCAGTATTGAACCGGACTGTCCTGTATTTGGACACTGTCCAATAAAAAGTAGAGGTAATACTGGACATGTATGTGTCTGGTATTACCTCTCCAGATGCAGGAGGGGAGGGAGGGGGAGCACACGATTTCCCCGAGCATGGCTGTTGCTAGGGGGCTGGGCAGCTTCCTCTATCTTGATTTGCTGCTGCTGGGTAATGCAGCTAATCATAAGGAGGTCTCAGGAGCCTGGGGGTGGGGCCAAGGAGAGGAGGAAACGGCATGGAGCAGAAGGAGGTATGAGGGCATTGTGTGCGTGTGTCTTGAGCGCGTCACGCCTTTCACTATTGTGTCCAGTGTTTTTGGAGAAGCCACCTGACAACCCCAGAGACCCCATTATCTAGCAGGGAAGCCTGCGTTACAACCAAACCTTTCTCTTGGTCCCTTTGTGGATCTAAGCGCTGCTTTTCCAACTTAACCTATTTATGAGAAAGACAATGGACTTCAAAGTGCTTGGCAAAATATTGTGTACATTGTTTACAGTTCTGTCAATTTCTGCCTAGAACAATATTGAAGCAAAAATCATTATGTACTAATGAGGAAATGTCAGCAATATTGCTTTATTTCCCAAAGCCAACAAATCAGAAGCAGATGTTTCTGAAGCACTGTAAAGATTTTATTGGGTGGGGACAATAACAAAAAGAACGGTGTTCAAAATAGAGAATCAGGGATTGCCATCATAGTGATTGATTTGAGAAAATTTCACTCCACCAGGGGCCCTTCCTAAAGTTTTAGCTGTGAATTAGAAGGTGGGATTTTTTGATACATTAAGTCAGGCCATTTAAACACACGGCCCTCAGCCATGTGCTGCATGCGGCCCAAGAAGCTTTGTTATGCCACCCGGAGGTGGACCGGGAGGTAGTTGTTTGGCCAGGTGGGAGGGAGTAGGGGAAAGAGAGCTGAAGGGAGAAAGAGAGAGGTGGGGGAGAGAGAGAGAGAGAGGTGGTGGGAGAGAGAGAGAGGTGGTGGGAGAGAGAGAGAGAGAGATGGTGGGAAAGAGAGAGATGGTGGGAAAGAGAGAGATGGTGGGAAAGAGAGAGATGGTGGGAAAGAGAGAGATGATGGGAGAGAGAGATGATGGGAGAGAGAGATGGTGGGAGAGAGAGATGGTGGGAGAGAGAGATAAGGGGAGAGAGAGATAAGGGAGAGAGAGATGAGGGAGAGAGAGATGAGGGAGAGAGAGATGGTGGGAGATATGGTGGGAGAGATGGTGTGAGAGAGAGATGGTGGGAGAGATGGTGGGAGAGAGAGATGGTGGGAGGAGGGAGATGGTGGTAGAGAGAGATGGCGGGAGAGAGAGGTGAGGGCAAAAAAGGGAGAGAGTGGGAGAGAGAGAAGTGAAGGGGGCGACAGAAAGAGGTGATGGGTGAGAGAGCTCGAAGGCGAAAGAGAGGTGAGGGTAGAGGGGGAGAGAGAGAGAGGAGGGAGGAGGGTGGGGGGAGAGAGGAGGTAGAAGTGACTGTGCGAGTCAGTAGACAACTTTCTTTTTGCCTCTGACCTATTCTGAATGTGACCGGCCTGCATTACGTGGTTTAAGCATTATGAGCTCCCATTCCTCTACCAAGATGCTTAGCTTTCGCAAGCGGGTTCTTTCTAAAGGACGTGCATTTTCTTTCTCTACTCGTCTTGTGTGAAGGAACGATTGATACTGAGGTTCTGTTTCAAACCCACAGCCGGCATCTAAAGGTTCTTTTCTCCGAGGGTCCGGCTTGAATCTGGCGACGGGTCGTTTCACAGCGTCTATACCTGGCATTTACCAGTTCTCAGCCCATGTTCACATAGGTGAGTCTTGCTATTTACTGCTTTTAAAGTACACTGAGATGTTAACCTCAGCCAGGAAAAGTAAATTGAGATGTTCACTTAGATTTCAGCTTTCATAGTCCTGCTGAGCAGCACATTTAATTGATTTATTAAAGATGTATCCCTCTCCCCAAAAGTTCTTTTAAGAAAACTCCAGAAAACCAAAGCACTCTTGAGTACCAGAAACCAAATACAGGCATACCCCGCATTAACGTACGCAATGGGACCGGAGCATGTATGTAAAGCGAAAATGTACTTAAAGTGAAGCACTGCCTTTTCCCCACTTATCGATGCATGTACTGCACTGCAATCGTCATATACGTGCATAACTGATGTAAATAACGCATATGTAACAGGCTCTATAGTCTCCCCGCTTGCGCACAGCTTCGGTACAGGTAGGGAGCTGGTATTGCTGTTCAGGACGTGCTGACAGGCGCATGCGTGAGCTGGCGTTTTCCTATTGAGCGATATGTCCTTACTCGCGAGTGTACTTAAAGTGAGTGTACTTAAAGCGGGGTATGCCTGTACTTTGGTTTCTTATTTTTAAAATACCCCTTAAAGCAGCAGTCCAAGCTGGCGTTTTCTTCTTCCCCTGTAATTCGTGCATCAGTACAATCTACACAATGATAAGTAATTAGCAAAATTGCCGATCGATCGGCGAAGATTCTGCTTGGGGGTTCACTAAATGGCTGTCGGTGCAGCAGAAGAGGACCAAAGATGCAACGTTCTGTGAGGGAGATCATGTGACCAGGTAGTCACTAGATACAATTGGTGCACTGCTAGAGGGACGGCAGGGCTCAAACAGGGATTTGCCAGAGCCTGTTTTAGAAGAAGAAGGGGGTGTGACTTTGTAAATGGTTGCTATAGAAACAAAAAATGCTTGTTACATTATAATACATTAAACATTTTTTTATTTTTTTTAAATGCTACAAGTATTTTCTCATTGTACAGAACTGGTTTATTTAAAAAAAAAAAAACCACACATGTAGGATATTGCTTGGTCTGCAGCTTTACCAATGACTAAATACAAGGATCAATAAATACAAACAGTTACATTTTGAGTCCTAAAACAAAAAGAACATAAAAGCTAAATATAGAAGAGCATAAAAATAGCCAGCATAATGTATTATACCAATTAACCTTTTACTAATTCATCTTACAAGAGGGAGATTCAGTTACATGCTTTTGGCCAAGGAAGCAAGGCACCTATTTTGCCGTTCCTAACTAAACCATTTCATTTTTCCCATATGTTATATGAGTTGAGTGTTCCCTACTTCTCTCTTTCAAGTTGTACCTTGTGCTTTTCAGATCACACCGAGATGAAGAGTAAGGGGCAGCTGCGCCCTCGGGATAATGTCCGGGTCCTGATCTGCATTGAGTCCTTGTGTCACCGATACACGTGAGTCTGCGTTCTTACAGGGGCTTCTCTCCCATGCAGGGCTCGTGGAAAACGCATCTTGTCACTTGCTTGCGTTCAAAAGGGGGGCTACATCCTGGGAGCAAATGGGGTTAATATAGATACCCCAAACTTTCATCTCTCGTTATCATTTTAAAACAGCAGGAAGAACCTACAGAATAGATAAGGGAGGTTGTCCCTCCCACCACACAACTCTCCCCATTGGTAGAGTTTCTTGAGGAATACGGCTTATTACATGAGCATTCCAGGCCATGTTTTATTCTCCTATGTTTTTTTTATACACAGGTTTGAAGCAGGGGGGGTCTCCGGAGCTGAACCGCATTAACGTCAGCTCGGGGGACCCCCTGCTTCCCGAGATACAGACCTCCCTAGGGGGCGCCGGTATCTCCTGCAAGTTTAAAGCTCCCCGCGTCACGTGGGCCCATAGGAAGCCGCGCCGGATGATGTCACGGCTTCCTGTCGGCCCGCAGGACGCGCAAGCTTTCAAACTCCGCCATTACACGAACCATGGTCGCAGTGCGGCGTGGCTACCGGCACCCACTATGGAAGTAAGTATCTCCAGAAGCAGGGGGTCCCCAGAGCTGCCATTAGTAGGGTTCAGATCTGGAGACCCCTTGCTTCAATCCTATGTAAATAAGGGGGGGGGGACCCGTCCAACTTGGATTGACGCTTTGATTAACCCATTCACAAACACACATGCATGCAGCACATGGCAGACCATTGGGTTGGCCTTTGATAGTATAACAGAGCACTTCTGTTCCTCTGGTATTTGCGGTGTAATAATAAAACTGACGGGGCAAGTGGGAGTCAATTATGGTTAATTAAATAAGTTCTATTTGCGCATCATTTAGTATTGTAGCTAATTCCTCCTCCTTTTAATTCCATGTACATTTGAAAGTAACCAGTAATGGTTTTAGGGGGGTACTTATTTCGGGAAGTTTCTGCGTGCAAAACCCAGAGTATCTTTGTTTTTGTATTCGCCCGCTTTTAGTTTGCTAAAATAAATGTTGAATTGTAGAAACCTCTTTGGCAGCGACAAGGTTGAAGTATTTGTTTCGTAGCATAAATACTGTACAACGAGCTTTGCCCAGTTCCTAATAATGATCAGTCACCACAACTACTTTTTTTAAAGCCACTTTGGCCACTAAATGTTGTGAGCTTGTCTTACTGTACAGAACATATGGACAAATTGATAGTAACAAATAATAATAGTCATATAATGATTATAATTAAGTTTTAATTATTGGGGAATGATGGGCCATTTCCTTAATTATATTTATATCGCTGTGAACTCTAATACTATTTTTTATATTTGACTCACAAAAGATTGTGTAGATAGAGGAGATATAAAATAAAACTATTTCATATGCACTTTGTATCTGTAATGTTATTATGGCACTGGAAGCATCTCAGAGGCTGCAGTGTATTGAGATTAATTACTTCTACGCATAGGTCATGGAGCATTTATTTAGGTTTTGTACTGTTCTTCATGACAGAAGTTCTTTATTTATTTTAATAAGGGGGCAAGACCATTTAAGTTTAATGTCATACTTATTCTATAAGAAGATATAGGAATATACCCTTTCATGTATATCCTATAAGCGTGCAACAAAAAGATGTGATAGCATGGTAAGATAAAAAGCAGCGGTCCTCCTTCTTCTATCATATATATCATGGTTGTCCTACAAGTTTCTGCTACATTTATTAGATTAACACAGGCTAAATGACTAGACTAAATCTTATGATTGTGCTCCTCCCGCTTCACTGCCTATAAATACCCCTATTCCTGTATTTCAGTTTTGAGCCGCCAACCTCCCTTCCCACCTCCTTCTCCAGCACTTTCCCTTGGCTATCATAGTTTAGGCACGGAAGTGATGCCAAAAACACACATGCACAATAAACTTGCTTGAGCTTCCTTACCAATCTCTGAATACATTTTGCCCTACGAATGTGCAAACTATTTTAACTCTTTATGTGTGCATATTGCAACAGGGACTTTAAGTGGATCAACAAAGTACACGTACTTACGTGCAGTTATCCCCTAAGGAAATGTGAGCAAAGACGGGTGGGGTGGCCATGTTGGTTAATTCTTCCATGTAGTAGCAAAGGAGGGAGTTGTAGGTATGATATCTTTTATTGGACCAACACGTAGTTGAAATGTTAGAAGCTTTCCAACCTCTCAGGGTCCTTCATTGGGTTTCCCACCCGAGGGGTTCGAACGCTTATAGTTTATTCGACCAAATATGTGTTGGTCCAATAAAAAGTATTATACCACCTCCTCCCTCACCCTTCTTTGTTACTCAATGGAAAGGTGTGACTATTATATCCTTGTGCTAGCCGACACCGTTTAATGATAGGCACCATGTGTTGGTGGACTGAAGAACATTGAGAAGAAGACGTGTTAGGCCGGTTGTGGTGACCAAGAATGGGAATGATAATGGAAACATCTACAACTCTCTGCAGCACTGTGCAGGTGAGACAGGTGAAGAAGTACCTACAGGGAAGGTGCATGCGCTGCACTGGCACTATACTTGGGAAGATAGTTGATGCAGGATAATGTCGGGAAGCTATTAATGAGGCAACATGTTGCATGACCTTTAAACCATGGGGTTTAAACAAGAACGTTTACCACAATGCGGCTCAGGTTTTTGCGCTTGAAGGATGCGACGATAAAAGATGCATTTTACTTGTTTACCACTTTTAATGGGGAGCTGAAAGTGGATCATATTGGCCCATATTAACTAAGTAGTGCTATTCCACAAGACACCATCTGGTATGCACATGAATGGACTAGAACAGGGGTGCTCAACTCCAGTCCTCAAAGACTGCGCCTCTGATTGAGCCACCTGTGCTGACGCAGGGACTGATTGAGCCACCTGTGCTCATGCAGGGACTGATTGAGCCACCTGTGCTGATGCAGGGACTGATTGAGCCACCTGTGCTGATGCAGGGACTGATTGAGCCACCTGTGCTGATGCAGGGACTGATTGAGCCACCTGTGCTTAAGCTGGGATATACTGAAAACCTGACCTGTTGGGGAGGGCTTAAGGACTGGAGCTGAGCGCCCCTGGACAAGAAGATGTAATGGAATCGCACCACTTATTAAATATTGCCAATTTGACGGTATTTTATTGTACTGTATTTGTATGTATATAATGCCCGTCATTGTATACTGTGCAGAGATATTATTCAAGCTTATGATCACCTTAGAAAGAGATGTCATCCTCCCGTGGGATGACCCAAATGGGTGAGAGTTGGAGATTCTGGAAGAAACTCTGGCGTTTTTAGGAATGAGACCGAATTGAAATCCATAAGACCACTGAGGCTAAAAATCAATGAGACTGACTGCAGATCGCGGGTACTCACTGAGAATCAGCCAGAAGTGACGTCTGCTTAAACCCTTTGCCTGTCTTTCTGACCGTGAAAAGGCTGCCAAATATTACAGCAAGGGACCATTTATCTTTTATTCATATAACTTACAGCGTTCCATGTTAAAATAGATAAGAAGTAAAGTGTGACTCACTGTGAGTGCTCATTTGCATGTCATTACCCAGAATCCCTGGCTGCAGTGAAAGCATTGTATACTAAGAGATAATGGGGAAGGACAGAGGTGCAGACCTGTCTGAGACACGCGAATGTACCACGCGTGGTATTTTTATTTACTGTACGGTGGAGGGTTATTGTCACTTTTTGTACCCACAGTAACTTTCTAATGTCTGGTTATTCCCCAAACTGTAACATATCATAAAAGAAAAAGTGCAGAGCGATTATAGAAAAGTGAATTTGCAGGAAGGCCGGAAAACTGAAAAACACGAGCGAGAGCCAAATGTCTTTTCAACATATCACTGTATTTACCTTCCCAAAATCACCCCCTCAGGTCCTGCCCCTCCCCCCTGTTCCTTGGCAGGTACGCCAGGACAGAATCAGGTTTTTGCACTTGTACCGTTACAGCCCTGCTGCCGTCAGCCTGATCTCATGCACTAGAAATGTTCCATTCACAGCCTCCTCTGCCCACCAGGCCTGGCACCCAGCACATTTCCCAGCAGAATTTCTTCACTGCATCATTTTCCAGTAAGCGGTCTTTTTATTGTTCTGAAGGGGCCTTATGTGATATTGTGTCTCAGGAGCTTTAGAATAATTAACATTACCCCTTCACCGTGACATCTCCAGATGGGCGCCGGTAGTTTTTACATTTACAAATACAGCACCAGTCTGGATACTGATAAGTATGTAGCTAAAACACCTACAGTGTTCAAAAGGTGGGCACTTAGGGGCCTATGCAGAGAGCAGCGAATTTAAAAATTGGCGAGGGTAATAAAAAGTAGCTTTTTTGGAGAGTTTTATTCTCCATGTGCAGAAATGTGCGAAATCTGCAATTTATAGCATGAATGCGTGTGGCGAGTTTAAAATGGAGAGATGCGCGCTGCAGAAATGTGTTAAAAAAAAATCGTGCATTTTTTTTTTCTTTCCCATGGCCGGCGAGCTCCAGCTTCTTGCCAACTTTTGTTGGCGGAGCTAATTGTAGAAAATCTCGCCATTTTATTGGCGCGAACAGCCGCTAGATGGCGTTCGCGCCTTTCTGAATTCGGATATTTTTAAAACTGGCGAGATGTAGGTTCTCGCCAGCCGCGCGGCAAGATTTACAAATAGAAAAAAAAAATGGCGCGTTTTTCGTAACTCGCCATTTTCTGCTGTTTTCTAAGCAAATTTCGCCAAAAAAAGGCGATATTTGCTATAGCGCTGCTCTCTGCATAAGCCCCTTAGATTGTAAGCTCTGCCGGTCAGGGATTCCTGATCCTGCTTTTGTGCTGGTTGCAATTGTTGTATTATAATTCACTTGATCCTCTTGTTTGTTTTTTTAAGGTGCTACATACTTTGTTGGTGGTATATTAATGAAAAATATATATTCACATATGCAAGGTTATTACTGATATACTGTACAATAAAATAAAGTTCATGCAGCAGTGCCAGTAACTTGATAGCATAGAATATGCAGCGACAAATACAATAAAATATGCTAGATGAGTTACTGTCAAATAAAATCACTCCATATACCAGCTTCTATTATTATAAGGGATTTATAATGTTCCGATATATTCTGCAGCGGGGGGGGTGAAGAGCATAAGAATACAATTATAACATGATTCTATTCCATACTGAATATTTATTGCATAAATTAAAATATGTTCAACAGGGGCTAGGGCAGGCGCTCTCTATTCCAGTTCTCAAGACCCCCTAACAGGTCAGGTTTTCAGGATATTCCAGCTTCAGCCACCTGTGCTGAAGCAGGGATACCCTTAAAACCTGACCTGTTGTGGGGCTCTTGAGAACTGAAGTGGTGCACCCTGGTTTCAGGGGGTTGGTTAAAGGTTGATACCTTTATACAAGGAAATATTATGCAGCTTAGAGAAGCATTGAGCGCATTACAAAGCAAACCATTGCGATGCCCTTTGGCTTTTATGGGTGTAGTTGTTGGAGAGGTGGCTTAAGAAATAGGAATCCCTGTAAGTGCAAGGCAGGGGTTTGCTATTTCTGTAGGGTTCTGCCTTTATAAAAACACCTCTTAAATACGCAATGAATGCTACAGTATGTGCAAAAATAGAAACAAGTGAGGGGGTCGGGGGGTGAAGAATAATTTAGACAGCATCAGAGTAGTCAAAGAAAAAATAAGAGTATGCGAGTATGCGAGTATGCGAGTATGCGAGTATGCGAGTATGAGAGATGAGAGAGTAGAGGGAGATGAGAGGAAGAGTATGAGAGTATGAGAGTATGAGAGTATGCGAGTATGCGAGTATGCGAGTATGCGAGTATGCGAGTATGCGAGTATGAGAGTATGAGAGTATGAGAGTATGAGAGTATGAGAGTATGAGAGTATGAGAGTATGAGAGTATGAGATATGAGAGTATGAGAGTATGAGAGTATGAGAGAGGGAGAAAGGGAGAAAGGGGGGAGAGAGACAAAGGAAGAAGAGGAGAGAAAATGAGAAATGAGCAGAGAGAAATAAAGAAAGAAAACAAGGGGATATTGGACACCTTATTTCCCTCTCCTGTCCTGACTCCTGATGTTATCCTGCGTTGTGTAAGAGAGATATTATTTTTTTTGTAATGCAGCTGGAATGTGGAAGTGTGAATGTAACTTCTACCCAGTAATCTAATGACAAACGTTTGGTGCCATCGGATATGCATCTAATACAATGAGTGGCCGACACAGGAGCGCAAAATCTTGGCACCTAACTGCCTCACCTCTGACAGAAACCTTTGCAGTGTGATTTGCACACACGTGATGAGCCGTGCAATACTTGAAAAGAAAAACACTTAAACCTTAGCAAAATAAGACACAGAGAAAAACTATTTCCCCTGGGTTTATACCAGAAGACACCACACATTAGCTTTCTTAACTGCAAATAATGTAACAGAATGAATACTGTAGCCTGTATCAATATGCTTGACAGGTTCTCAGGAATTGTTTGCAGAAAGAGTGTGAGTTACAGGTTTATGGTAACTATGAGTTAGGAGATTTAAGAGATTTCTGGCCCCTTTTCGGGTTTCAGTTATCCTTCAGGACCACCTTTATAACAACTGGTTTCCACCACTCTTGTACCCTACAGTATATACAATATACATCTCTGTAATGTCCCCTTTCTGTCCCTCTTATCTGCTGCGGAGCCACCATCATTTTGATGTCTAATTTACCTTCACACATCTCCTTCGTCATCGTATGTTGTCTTTCCTATACTTTCTTATTCCGCTCCATCCCTTATACTCATACATTAGCTTTACCTGCCTTCAATGTACCTAACACTCGGAGTCTGCTTGGGCTGACTTTTACCCACAACCATTGTCTCCCCACCCCTACTTCTAAGTCCATTATAGTTCCTTTTTTTCCCTCTTGCTTCTTTGAACTTGATGCATAACATGAAGTTTTATTGGTTTCACCACAGCATGTCTTGTGGTTGCCTTTGTTTGTTCCACTGAAGTTTCCCATCATGCCATGGCAATCTCCAACCTTTCCAGTCAACCCAGCTAAAGGTCAGGGTGCTTTTGTGTGTCGTAACTCAGTTGCAGTTCTCATATTGGACCACATTTTTCTCTGGTTCTCATCCACTGACAATAGAGACACTGTCCTTGTTGAGAAATATGTCCAGCATTGTTCCCTCGGGACAAGTGATTTAGTACTATTTAAAGCAAAGAAGGGTGGGTAGGCGTGTTGGTCCTTTCTTGTATGTACTAACAAAGGAGGGAGAGGGATGAGGGGGTATGATACCTTTTTATTGGACCAACAAGTAGTTGACATGTTACAAGCTTTTGAACCTCTCAGGGTCCCTCATCGGAGTACCCTGACCCTGAGAGGTTGGAAAGCTTGTAACATATCAACCACTTGTTGGTCCAATGAGCAGTATCATACCCCTTACTCCCTCTCCCTCCTTTGTTAGTACTATTTAATGAAAGGAAACAAAGATATGCTACTGTATAACTGCAGCATAGGTACATTAATTAATATATCCCATATTAAAGCTGCAGGTTTTTTTTTTTTTTAAATTAATTTTTTTACTTCAATAGTTTCATGTGTGCAATCTCTAATTACCTAAAGAACTGCATAGCTGCCGGTCAATTCGTTCTCCATGTATTGATAGGCGAAATTTGGTGACATAATTAGTGAAGGGATCTGTTTTTCTTCGGCTTCTGTCTCTCAGTGGAAGCTCATGAATATTCATGAGCACTCCTGCACTGACATGTGCTAGAGGTAGGGCAGGGCTGACAAAGGGGTGTGCCAGGGCTTGTGACAGGACATGAAGGGGCAGTGCCTTAGCAAATGGCTGTTAAAATAGAATACAAGAAAATTGGTCTTTCAAAGTTGTTTTTTTAAAAACAGAAAATGTTAAAAGTATTTTTTCTTACTACAGAACTGATTTATTAAAAAAAACACACATGCAGGATATTGCCTGAACTGCAGCTTTAAGGTCTCCCATAGTATTCATCTGTTCCTTTATTTTTTTATTACGTAACTCATCTTCTTATAATTGATACTTGCAGATTTTAATTCAAGGCAAAAACAAATGTGGGATAATAGCAGCAGGTAATGATTGGAGGTTTGGGAATGGCATTGTACTGTAGATTTTCTGAATGAGACAAAAATTAATACTTTACATTTTCTTGCATATCATTTTTATTTGGTTGAGGTCAATCGGCATTCAAGACGGTTGTCACGTTGTTCATCTATGTGTGTTTCAGTTATATCTTTGCAATTGACAAAATGTGCTAATCTGTGGATCTGTGATATAAGTGAGATACTGAAATGATCTCTCGTAGTCCCGAGCTGGATGTTTTCTTATTATTTCAGCTGAGTGTGATGCTGCTTACTTGATTGCAAGCAATATGTTGTGTGATTGGTGGCAGTAGACAGACCACATCAAGTATTTCTCATTGTTATCAAGCTCAACAATACCAAATGGGTGATTTGAAGTCTGTGAACGAAAAACAAATGGCCTTTTAGTTGAATAGTAACCTAAGAAGTGAGACTTTGTTGATATCACTGAAGTCCCTGATGTTGGGGCCATGTATTCTACTGGACCTAAAGCTTTCCATGGAAGGATCCCTGATTATACCAACACACAACACACAACATACATACAGAAGGTACAGTTTCATAAACATTAAAACCAACACAAACTGGTATACACTCTTATAAATACACTTTACGTTTTTGTACAATTTACAGCAATACAGGCTAGAATAAAGTAATACGTATGACTAAACACATATATACTATTTACGTACTATATTTAGAAGGAAAAAAAATATATATATTCATACATAAATTTATATATACAGATCTACACAGCAGCATATTCTGATGTGAAATATTTTGGTATACTGCGTAAGCATCACCATTGAATCCTATGGAATAAATATGGTATGGCAACGTACTGCAATATTTTGTGGCAATATGTGGTTCAGCAACCCAGGTTACTTGCATACATAAAAATCTGGATACACACACACACATGAAAACATGCAATCATGAAACCATATATGTAAATATGCCCATTCATACATCCATGTGAGCAGAGTAGCCCCCTGGCGTTTAAATGAACCTGTCCCCTGATTACATCCCTACTTCTGCAGCCCTGATAGTTTCTTGTGAGTGCTATTCTGCGTCTCCATATCTCCCATGCGTTTCCCAGTTGATCTGCATTGGGGGCGAGTGGCCACAGTCTCCTCATCAGCAAGGAATCTCAGGCAGGAAGGAAGCATGTCAGGACCGGCCCTCCCCTGGCACAGAGCACTGCACATTGTTAGCGTGCTGGCTACGTGTGCATTATCTGTGTACACCAGTCATTCATTTCTTGGGAAGCCTGAGGGAGCATGAAGGCAATAATGAGCATTAACTCGTTCGTCCCTGAGACACTTCAAATGACAGCTCCTGTGATGACAGTCCTGAGATTGAGAAGCATTCCAGACATTGCTGCGAATTAAAAATGGCAGCAGGGCATGATTTTGTCCACCATCCGAATATTCTCTCCATGGGAACCTACAAAATATTTATCTGCATGGTTTGAAGTTGAAAAGAAATATAATCGGGGATGAACAAGATAAATAAAGGCCCACCCACTTTTTGAATGTTGACCCTCCATGCTGGTGGAAGTTCATTTCTCACAATTGATTTTGTTGTTCTGAAAACTACTGTCAGCATGTTCGGGGCGTTGGACATGTGTTTACAGAGATCTTTGCTGCTAAAACAGAAAGTTAAGCGTGACACGTAATGTGATCTAATCGCGGTGCATATGCGTGTAATCGAGATCTTCAGCATTCAATACATTTTAACCATACTGAACTATTATTTCATCTTAGATAAGACACACAGCACCCATGCCTTCTAATCACACTGTTGCTATACCTTAACTCTGAACTGCAGCATCACTTTATTGTGGACGAATACTACAGTGTCCTGTTACCTCTGACACCTCAATCCAGCCCTACAGCATACATCAAGCCATTCACAGTGCATTGCGAATGCTACCCAGTGCTTGGCTAATGCAACTTCCCAATCTTTGTTTGCTATATCTATGAGTTTGTATTGCTTGGTGTTATCCATTTCCCTCTGCTACTGTACCCAATTTCTATACAGAGTGCCCTACCAGCGACCCCATTCCCCTTCATCATCTCTGCTGCATTTGCAACCTTTCCCTGCCTCTCCATTAAACTTCATATTATTCAAAGATCCAGAAATCCTAACAGTGGAGAAAAAAAAAACCGTATTGCCATAAGCATACAAACATCTTCGTTAGATATCCCGGGTTGATTGAGGCAGTATGCAACCAGCTAATTAAGCATAAAAACATAATATTCACTGTAACTACCGGATTTAAATCCCTGTGCCAGCTCCTTGGGTGATTGTTCAAGGCACGTCATCCTCTTGTGTCATATACACCAAAAATGTGATTTTTACTAGAGCTCTATGGGACAGATATTTAATACGCCTGTAGAATTTCATGTGTGCTGCTGCATGTATATATTCCAGAGTTCCACCCATTCCAATGATAGCATTGTAATCGCAAACAGCAATTAGTTCTTCCACTGCAGCGAGAGTGGCAGTCGTACAGTACAACAGCCTTGGGAATTATGCAAATGTTGGATTACCGCAGAGTTTGCTGGAGTTATTACTTTTTTTTTTTAACAAAGGATACCTGGGATTTGGTGTTTGTTAGTAAAATAATGACTATTTGCCCATAGGCCGCCCATTATCTCGACCGCGCTTTTCTGACGGGTATTCGGAAAATTATGTTGAAGAGTGGTTAAGTTAAGGGGAGCCATTCCTTCTCGATCTGTAATCCTCAGGAAGGATATAAATCATGCAGGATGATGAGAAAAATAGATAATGTGCACTCAAAGGAGAAGCTTTATGTCCAATTATGACACTTGACGTGTGTAAAATAACAAGGCCGTAGAGATCTAACTTTTATGCTTGTAAGTGTGCTCGTCTGTATCCACGCTTAAGAAGCCAATGTCACGGCTTTTTAATTTTTTTAGTAAACGCACCTAGGAAAAACAAATGTAGTTACATGACTAATTGGAAGGAAGACCTGGGCTCAGAGAGAATAGCTGTAAAGTCATGTATAGGCATAACGAGAGTGGGTATAGCAGACCGAATTAGGGTGCGGTTAATCTCAGGGCATAAAACAAAAAACAGGAAATAGTGGAATATGTTACAACATTTAAAAAATGGCTAAAGACCAATCTGCAATAGACTCACGTGTGTAGGTAGTAATCACGCCTTTCCAAGGGTGAAGATCATCCCTTGTATATAGTGGGTGGTTCCGGTACATATGTCCTCCAAGAATACTTTAAAAAATCAAAAGAGAGGCAAGCATAGTGCAAAACGGCTTTACTCAAAGTATAAAATATAAAACTCACGTAAAAAACCTCACAAACATATGTGAGTAATAAGCATATTTGACACAGCGGGAGAATTCTGGTTCTCTGGTTATTGATGATAGGATGTCGGCATTTGTGTCTTGGCGCCCTGCACGTTGCCCCAACTCAGACCTGCTACAACTTCCGGGTTGACATGCGCTGGCCTCCATGGGACTGGTAGTATGGCTCAGTGCTCAGTCTCTGGTCACCAGAGTGGGCCAGGTTCGTGGAGAGACTGTAAGGACTCACATGCTAGGACTGTGTTAGTCTATGCAGGCCCTTGCTAGACAACTATGTTTGCTACAACACCTGACTTCCTGGGCCTATAATAAGAAGGCACCTTTTCCTGCTCTCTGGGCTCCCATGCTGCTGTCTCCCTGACTGTGCTTCTGCTATCATCGAATACCTGGTTACTGGTTCCAGCTTGTTCTCTTACTTTGCTGCTCTCTCCCTGCTCTGACCTTGTCTTGATTGACTACTCTTCTGTTTGCTGCCCGCCCCGACCTTGGATCGCCTGGCTACCCCTTCTGCCTGCTCCTCGCTGAACTCTCGGCTTATCATAAGACCACGGATTCAGATTCCTGATTCCAGCTTCCACCTAGATCCCAGCTTCATATACTTAGCTTTCGAGTTGTCCCCTGCCTTCTCCTCCACTCGCCAGAACACCTGTTCCCTGATTCCAGCTTCCACCTAGAACCCAGGCACTACTTCTGACTCTCCCTGTGGATTTTCCTTCGAACCGTGACACAGCCTGAGAAACCAGTGACCATACTACCAGTCCCGTGGAGGCCAGCGCATCCCGGACCAGGAAGTTATAGCAGGTCTCAGTTGGGGGGACGCAAAGGACACGATAATAGAAATACCAACATCCTATCATCAGTAACCGGAGGCTCAGGATTCTCCTGCTGTGTCCAATATGCTTATTACTCACACATGTCTGTGAGTTTCTTTACGTGAATTTTATATTTTGAGTAAAGCCGTTTTGCATTTTTTAAATTACTCTTAGAGAACATATCTACCGGAACCACCTACTATATACAAGGGATGATCTTCACCCTTGGAAAGGCGCAGTTACTACCTACACTCGGGAGTGTATTGCAGATTGGTCTTTAGCCATTTTTTAAATGTTGTAACATATTGCACTATGTCCTCTTTTTTGTTTCATGCCCTGAAATTATCCGAGCCCTAATTTATTCTGGAGAAACTGTTAAAGACCCATTGGAACGTCTTTTATGTGGAGCTGCGTTCTATCCAGGGGTTGTATATTGCATTTTCAATAACTTCAGTGATATTACCTTCATTTTTTATATTGTTGGGAAGTCACTTGGGCTTCTTTTTCTCTCTATGACATTGGGTGTCTGCCTTACATAGCTAAACCAAGAGATGGTAATCAGATCTTCTCCACAGTACACACTTTCTCCGCTCTATGGCAAATCAGGCCCCGGCAGCTGCTTGGAAACAGACATAACCCGCTCCCATCTCCCACATAATAAACAGAATTTGGAATGTTGTTGTGATGGAAAAATTAACCAACCCAAGTCAGGGAAACACAACAGAATGTGATTGTTACCTGGCAACCACAAATATCTACATTTGGTATGGGGGTCCACACAGAGCCTTAAAAAGGTGTTTCAACACAAACTTGGAGTGAGAGAGTAAGCACGGCTTTGTATGGGTTGCTTTGGTCCTACAATATTTATAGTCCCCAATTATTATTTCTTGGGATGTCCATTGTTGGGTGTCCTATGTCCCCTTGCTATATGTATGAGAAAGGCGCTTTGTGGTTTTCCAGTGTAAATTGATTTAATTGGGAAACATTGTGGGCCATTATATCCTAAGATGTGCTTCTCTATGAGACCCCTTCTGGGCTTTTCAAGCGAATGGGCCTTAAATAGCCATATTTACTCCGTAAGAAACCTTCCAGGCAGGAAGGGCCCTTACAGCCCATTCACTTCAATGGGATGAAAAGAGACATCTTTACCAATGCAAGCTGCAACATTCCTTATGGCGTAGCCCTGCCTATTATATAGGGCTCTGTATGCATTATTAGACTTTTCATTTATTTTTGGATCTGTCTTTTTCTATCAAAGTGGTTATTAAAAAATAAATGTAAAAAATCCTGGAAAAGAAAGTGTTTCATAAGTAAAATAACAAGGGCATGACAAAAATGTGGAATATCTTCCGGTTATATTTTATAGACTGCGTTCCGGACTTAACCCATTGTGTAATTCTCCTCCGACACTGGTGGACGTTTTATATAAACAGTGATTTCAATGCGCCGCACTATTTAAAAAGAAAGCCAAAGGTTTCATTATCCTGGATTTCCCCACGTCACGTTAAACGGATTATGCCGTCTCATTATCATCACACAGGGGCTGGCTGATCTTGTCCGTGTTCTTGTATTTTTCTCGTAGGTCGCTGGAAGTCATTGCTGGCTTGGAAAGTAACAGTAAAATATTCACTGTCCACGTCCAGGGATTGTTACAGCTGCAGGTAAGGAGCAGGAGGGAGAACGTAGATGAGAAAATCACAAGATCGCTGTGTATATGTAAAGTATTCTTACATTAATAAATCCAGATAGAGCTTTTTTCATCAGCAGTCTGTGAGTTGTTGCGGGTCACACTAGGTATAGAAAGAAGATGGTCCTTCATCATGCTAACTCATACTGCATACAGGCAATAACACATCACAGTCAATCACAGCGCCATCCGTCCAGTTCCCACATGCATTTGCTTAACACATTACACTGGGCTGCTTGGTTTACTTTTTCTATAGCACTCTTGCCATTTTTGTCATCCACAACATTGTTGGGATTTGCCATTATCTGTCAATCAGCTCAAAACTCTATTCCGTGCAGTATATTCCAGTCCAACTCCAACCGAACTCCAGTCCTCGAGGGCCACCAACAGGTCAGGTGTTAAGGATATCCCTGCTTAAGCACACGTGGCTCAATCAGTGGCTCAGTCATTGACTTTGATTGTAAGTTTTTCCAGGACAGGGAGTCCTTTTCCTAATGTTACTTTTATGTCTGAAGCGCTTATTCCCATTATGTGTTATTTATATTATTATGTGTTGTAATAATTATTATGTCACGTGTATTACCGCTGTGAAGCGCTGTGTACATAAATAGTGCTATATAAATAAAGACATAACTACATATATAGTGTATGTGTATGTGTATATATCTCAAATAAAAGGATCCCTCGTGAGCACATTCACGTCTCAGACAGGTCTGCAACCCTGTCTTTCCCCATTATCTCTTAGCAAATAGTGCTTTCACTGCAGCCAGGGATTCTGGGTAATGACATGCAAATGAGCACACAGTGTCACCATTGGAATCAGAAAATCCCTTGAGTCCGTTCTTTCTTTACTTAGTTCTCTGGAACATTATGAGACGGCAAGAAATGACTGTCGGGGTTTTGGGCTGGATAGACATCATCTTGCGAGCCATAATGTTTCTCCGGTGACATTTGTTTTTGTAGCGGAGGAGCAGCTTTAAAATAGTCCGGAGGCGTTTGATTTCGTTACTTTGCCTCAGCTCCATGAACACAACATTGGGAAATGTTATTGTAGTAACAGTTTATAAAAGCAATCAACCGCAAAGGCCGTATGCAAATACAATATCTCATACGTGTTCAGTCAACACTCAGCCTGGAGCTGTGCCCAATGTGCGATTTTATAAAACAATCCTTTTTTTTTTACTATATTGAGGCACAAAATCAACAAGTCTGATCACAAAAAAAAGAAAAATGCCAGGATATGTATGTGTAACAGGGACTTATCCCTGTGGAGGAAAATGCCTCTAAATCCAGCAGAGAACTGGTTAATTGCGGCAAGGCAATCAAACCAGACTCCAGCTGCCTAATCAGAGCTCTGTGAAATAGTGTCATGTGAGACACAGGAAGAGTTTTTCCTCAGTACACAAGGGTGCTGACAAGAGGAAAGAGGTCTTGAGCAGAAAGGCTGTGCTGAGATCAAGACACCCAGACACCTATATTCCTGGACACAGGGGACCCAGGAGCATACCAGAGACGGACATGAAAGGCCACCTGCTTTAAGGTATATCTTGAGACTTTGGGGAATAGGCTGGTAATGGGACTATCCCTCCAGCCCTGCAGAAAGGGACTGGGGAAGTATGTTAGCCCTTACAAGGGACAGGTGTTTGTTGTTTTTGTATATTTGTGTTTGCTGTGCTATGTAAAGGAACAGGCAATAAAGCCTTATTTAAATTTCACCTTAAAAACAGTCTCCATTGTGTACCTCTGCACACATCTCTTACATATGGTGTCAGAAGTGGGATGAGAGGTGGCCCTTGAAGTTCAAAGGGGCCCCGGGGACTGCCTGTGAAAAAATGTTCTGCTTTTGCTTGCATAAGTTCCTGCAACAGTCTGAGAAACAAAACACGTGCAGCAGTGACCAGAATTAAAGGGCTACACATCCAGGCAGGAAAACTACACTGCACTGGAGAAAGCCACAATGCCACCGTTTGACTGGGAGGACTGCGACAGACGGTAACCCACACAAGGTACTGACGCTGTGACCAGAGTCTACCCCACCACATGTGAAAAGAAAACTAGGAATTCAAAATGGCCACCCAGCTGAAGTCAAATACAGACTCTGTAAGAATGGGGAAGAAAATGGGTTCCAGGTGTAAAGAGCCCGGCAACACGGAGCAGTGTCCCTTCAGGCCTTATTCAGACGGAAGATGGCCCCTACGTGGCCCCAGAAATAGGGCAGCAGCCAGAGGAATATTTTTTTTCAACGAGCCAAGGAACTGCAGCAGCAAGCAGTTCGCTGTGGACCCAAGGAAGGTACAGAAGTTTTTACTTAGCAAGTGCACATCCAGTATCTCTGATGAGAAAGAATGTGTGCACAGCACTGCTGATGTTGTAAAACATACCTAAGTAAAGAAGAAGAAAAAGTCTACAGAGACGCCTGTGAGAGCTATGAACTCTACAAAAAAAGTCTGCCCACCGGTAGGACTACCACAATTTGGGGTTCTAGCGAATACAGAGAAAACAGCTGCAATAGCGCCTCCCTGTGTCAGGAAGAAAAATACACCGGATAGCGCCAAAATGGAGGACAAGATGTGGCGTTCCTGTAATGAACCCTACCCAACGGTACTCGATACGTACCGAAAAGACTGCTCTCTATGATCACGAATTTGGTCGGCAGAAGCAAGAGCGGGAGCAGCATATCACTGAATATCTACACCAGCTAACGCAACTGCAAGAAAAGCCTGGCGGATACAGTGAAACTGCTGAAAGTTCAAATAAAGAAGGAAACCCCAGTATCCCTAATGGGATGGAGTTGTCCCAAACAAAGAGGCGAAAAAGGAAAAAGAAAAGAGGTTCTTCACTTACCGTGGAAGGAACAGACACGTCTGCAGATCCCGCTGAGAAAAAGGGGGCCCGAGATGCCCTGCAGCATAGAGAAAATTAAGATTTCGTCCCGCGGATGACAGAATATCCAGAGGGCCCAAGGCAGAAGTCGTGTATCCCAAAGAAGTGTCTGTCTGGTGCTAATAGTGAGAAACCCTCAACCAACCATACCAGGGAAGCGGAGCCAGAACCAATGAGTGACGATTTCTTGACGAGCCCTGAAGATGAACTGAAAAATGCCAGGCATAACTGTGATCTGCTCCATGAACAATTTAAACTGGAGAGGGACGATAACGCTGAGCTACAGAAGACTGTGTTCGCAATTTACTCGGTGGCTTAGACCTAAATCAAATCAGAAGTGCGTAAATGGAAGCAGGACTACAAGGAGGCCCTGAATATTACAGAAACTGCAAAAAGAGAAAATTTAAGGCTGAATGAATAAAATTCTGATTTGACAGACCACGTCAATGAAAAGAAGGAAAAGCTGCCCGAGCTACAAAATTTTTCAAGAAACCATTGGAATATGAAAAGTTTGCAGCATTGGAGCAACACGCACAAGTAGAGCGCCTTTTGCAGAACCACCTGCAAGGTCTGCGTATGCACCCCAAGAATGCCAAGGAGAAGCAGCGATCTCTGCAGGAAGAAAATCTGCTGGCTGCTAAAGAAATACAAGAGCTGCAGGAACGTCTGATTACCCAGTGTGTCCCTGCAGAGCAGCATGAGAAACTGAAGGCTACCCTGAGCATCACTAGAGGCCACGCTTAGAGGCCAGGTGACTCTGTACAACAGGGAGCACAATAAGGTCCAGAAACGTAGGCAAGCAGCTGCGGCCCAAGCGAAGAAATTCACTGTGCTCCACAATATAATGAATAATACATGGAAGTAAGCTCAGAGAAAGCACAGGGAAGAGATAAAGACCTTGAGAGGAGAATTGCAGGATGCACTCAAGAAACAGGGATCTCTCGCTAATGAATTGAACTTGCAGCAAAGTCTAGAAGTGGAAGCGCTTAAGCTGGCAGCTAAACACACATCCCAGCAACTTGCAGCTCTGCAGACGCAGATTGCTGAGCTCAAGATACAGCTCGCCAAAAAGGAAGAGAGTGAAGAGGTGTCCATTCGTCAAGGGGCCAACCTGACACTGTGCTATGAGGCCAAAATGGCTGATTCCCACAAATTGCTGGACCCCATAGACAATGAGAGGGCCCGGCTGCAGCTTGAGCTGGACAACGTCCAGGAGGAGCACTAGCAGCTACAGATCAGAAATAGAGAAAAGGAAACAGATTTAAGCCTTGCTCTGAGTCAACTGTGAGATGTGGAATTGCAACTCCATTCCAAAGAAGCTGAACTGACACTGAGTGGAAAAAGAAAAGCAGAAGGACAGCTTCAAGAGCTGAAAACTCAAATAGCTATTCTTGAATACTCTTTAAGTGATACCATGAAATGACATGAGTCTAGGATAGTAGAAATAGATCCCGGACCTCAGACAGAATTCAAAAGTAAGCTGACAGAGGCTTTGCAAATCCTGAGCAAGGGTTACAAGGAATGGACATTTTGGGCCTCATGCAGTAAGCCCCGATACAAAATTTTCGGCACGAATTGTGAAAATGTTTTTTTTGGGCGATTTGCCCTCGCAGTATTCAGTAAGGGCCGAATCCTTCCGATCCCTGCTGAAGCACTGCGAAAGCAAAGCTGCCGATGACCTGTGGCGATACAGCCTGGCTCCCGATAAGGCTCCCGATAAGCCTTTGGTGCCGATAGATGTTTGCAGCTGAGAGAGACAAGCCGCTCTCTCAGCGCAAACTTCGGCACCAAAAAAAGTTTTTAAAAACAACTTTTATTCATAGTGTACATGTGGCACAGGAGGTCTGTCGGGCTCTGAACCGCGTGGTTTGAGGTCCGGGGACCCCCTGCCCCCCGAGATACAGGCCCCTTTATGAGGTGCCGGTATCCCCTCGGCGTTAAAGGTCCCGATCACGTGACCATCCGCGACCTGTTAAACAAACCAGGGATACCGGCACCCCATAAAGGGGCCTGTATCTCGGGGGGCAGGGGTCCCCGGACCTCAAAACAACGCGGTTCTGCTCCGGAGACCCTCTGCACATTACGTAATAAATAAAACCACACACAATCAATAAAGACTCGTTTCCTTACCTTGGCGGCTATGTGCAACGGTAATGAAGCACTGAATTGTCTTTTTAATTATACTGTACAGTGAGCAGGGGGGTCCCCTGAGCTGAACCGCATTGCTTTGTGGAGCAGGGACCCCCTGCTTCCCGAGTTACAGGCCCTGGTATGTGTCATCGGTGGCAGCGCGTCGCCGCCATGTTTATAGCGTCCCCGCAATAAACATGCGTCCACACTGTACCGATGGCCCAAACCGGGGCTGTAACTCGGAAGGCAGGGGTCTCTGAGCCACAAATAAATGCCGCTTCAGCTCAGGGGCCTCCTGCTTCCGCACATATTATTAAAAAACATTATGCTGCTTCATTACCATGCGGTAGCCGCTAAGCAATGAA
The DNA here is from genome assembly GCA_036426205.1 of Ascaphus truei. Classification (NCBI taxonomy): domain Eukaryota; kingdom Metazoa; phylum Chordata; class Amphibia; order Anura; family Ascaphidae; genus Ascaphus; species Ascaphus truei. The sequence goes on from CM071572.1 coordinate 79,331,809, forward strand.
GGGTTAACGCATAGTAGCATGTTTATTGGGGACAAATGCCCCCAATACACATAGCAGCAATACACAACATACAGTATAGTAATGGGCAGAAGACTATTATCCACAAATGGATAATAGTGTCAGTTTGTCCATTACATACATACACAACTAAAGACTTTAAATACATATAGCACTCACCACCTGTCCCACTGCCACATGAAGGCCATCCTCATCTTCATCCTGCCCATGCCCCATCCCACCTTCTTCTGCAAAACAACACAAGAATTACAACATCACTCCAAATTAATGTCCCTAACCCCTAACCCTTAATCACCATAGCGGTTTATTAACCGCTACAGTTATTAGAGGGGTTAAGCCACCATCACCCACATACCCTCCCCACAAAGCCCCCCCCAACCACCCTCACACCCAATACCCACAGGATCCTACCAAATACCCTTGGGCCAATACCCCCCCCTCCCCCAGCACATACATGTACAATAATGTGCCAAATAACTATTATCCACATAGGCATAATACATTATTTGGCCATTATAAACACATTCAATACCGTTAAAATGTAAAAAAATGTACAACCTCATCAATAAGAATCTCTCCGTCGCCAGCTCATCCTTGGGGTCCGTTGCCAACATTAGTAATAGCCACAACATTTGAATATCATTAACATAACACTGAACCCCTTAATCACCTTATCGGGTACTAACCTGAAAGGTAATTAGGGGTGAAGCCATCCTGCATGCCTACAACAGTTATGCATAACATCCTCAGTGAAATAAAACCAATTGCCTAACCAAATTCCATTTAATCATTCAATCTAGGCTCACATGCCTCATAAACCATTGCATTTACAGTGGTATACATGTAGCCATAACATGTAAACTGCATGTACACGCTGCAAATCAATGTTAACAATACAATAATCCACCTCAAATCGCCATACATCACAAGAAGTATATTATTAATCCAATAAAACTCCACCATCATGAATTAACCAACATCACTTACATCCCTAACAATTAAAATCCTCCATACCAATTACACATGAACTAAGCTATTCCTAACGAGAACAACTTCAAAACAATAGTCAAAAGTACACCCCACAATACAATATACTCAGCAAGGCTTTCCATATCCTACTGTACGGCCTGAAGCCCAAAACTTACATCTGTCTAAAAATAAAATACATTAGCACACTCAATGCATAGCCACAATGATTAACAATACAGAATTAGAAGCTTTAACAACACTATCATTTCTTACCCTGTATATATTTCTGTACACATACATACAGACATACTACAGTGGAGAAATGTATGCATTATAAAAAAGAAAACATGAAAAAAGCAACAAAAAAAACAGTTACATTAAGAACATTTCTTTATTTAACTTCCATTACTTGCCCCCCCGACTCCCGTGATCAGCTTACTCACGACCAATCCACGACAAACCATCCACACACCATCCCACCACATCCTCCCCCACATCCAACAATCCGCCCAAACCGGACCATCCAAACCAAGTGCAGGAACCAATCCAGCACAAAAGCCACGAAGAAATCCAAGAAACAATCCACGACACGATCCAGGAAACAGGAACCCATAAAAGAAAAACATAACAAATTAAAACATTAAATAATAAACTGACAATCAGGTTGTACTAGTTTTAATCTAGTGAATCTGTATTAAAATACCTTGTTCGGGGTCTTTTGACGTCCGTCCACCCCTGTCTTCAATCTCAGAGGGGGTCCGTCCCTCCTCGGCATCTGCCTTCACAATTGAGACGACTAGGCTTTTAAAGGCCTATGACGTCACATTTGTCGCATATTGTTCCCACGGCCCTGATTGGCCTTGAAAAATCATGTGTTTTTGGCCGAGTGTAAAAAAATTGATGACGTCACTTAAAGGCAATGCCAGCACAGCCAATCAGAATGGCTTTGCTGCTATTGCCTTTAAGAAAACGTCATGAAATGACCCATGCCGGACTCACATGGTAAGCCAGCCAATCAGAGTAGGGATGGAGTTCCCACGCTCTGATTGCTGGCTTACCATGGAGTCCGGCCATGTGTCTTTCATGACGTTTTCTTAAAGGCAATAGCAGCAAAGCCATTCTGATTGGCTGTGCTGGCATTGCCTTTAAGTGACGTCATCAATTTTTTTACATCGGCCAAAACACATGGTTTTCACGGCCCAATCAGGGCCGTGGGAACCATATGACGACAAATGTGACGTCATAGGCCTTTAAAAGCCTATGTCGTCTCATTTTGAAGGCAGATGCCGAGGAGGACGGACCTCCTCCTGAAGATTGAAGACCAGGGCGTGGCACCGGACGTCAAGAAGACCCCGGAACAAGGTATTTTAATACAGATTCACTAAGAATAAAACTAGTACAACCCTTGATTGTCATGTTTTATTATTTTAATGTTTAATTTGTTATGTTTTTTTCTTTTATGGGTTCCTGTTCCTGGATCGTGTCGTGGATTGTTTCGTGGATTTCTTCGTGGCTTGCTTCCTGGATTGGTTCCTGCACTTGGTCTTGGATTGGTTCCTGGTTTGGTTCGTGGATTTGTTCCTGGATTGTGTCGTGGATGGTGTCGTGGATGGTGTCGTGGATGGTGTCGTGGATGGTGTCGTGGATTGGTACGTGAGTAAGCTGATCAACGGGAGTCGGTGGGGGCAAGTAATGGTAAGTTAAATAAAGAAATGTTCTTAATGTAACTGTTTTTTTTGTTGCTTTTTCATGTTTTCATTTTTTATAATGCATATCATTTCTTCCCACTGTATGTATGTCTGTATGTATGTGTACAGATATATATACAGGGTAAGAAATGATAGTGTTGTTAAAGCTTCTAATTCTGTATTGTTAATCATTGTGGCTATGCATTGATGTGTGCTAAATGTATTTTATTTTTAGACAGATGTAAGTTTTGGGCTTCCAGGCCGTACAGTAGGATATGGAAAGCCTTGCTTGAGTATATTGTAATTGTTGGTGTACTTTTGACTATGTTTTGAAGTTGTTCTCTGTTAGGATAGCTTTAGTTCATTGTGTAACTGGTATGGATGGTATTTTAATTGTTTAGGGATGTAAGTGATGTGTGGTAATTCATTGATGGTGAGTTTATTGGATTAAATAATATACTTCTTGTGATGTATGGCGATTTGAGTGAGATTATTGTATTGTTAACATTGATTTGCAGCGTGTACATGCAGTTTACATGTTATGCTACATGTATACACTGTAAATGCAATGTTTTATGAGGCATGTGAGCCTACAGATTGAATGATTAAATGGAATTTGGTTAGGCAATTGGTTTTTATTTCACTGAGGATGTTATGCATAACTGTTGTAGGCATTGCAGGATGGCTTCACCCCTTAATTACCTTTCAGGTTAGTACCCGATAAGGTGATTAAGGGGTTCAGTGTTATGTTAATGATATTCAAATGTTGTGGCTATTACTAATGTTGGCAACGGACCCCAAGGATGATGCTGGCGACGGAGACTTCTTATTGATGAGGTTAGTACAATTTTCTTTACATTTTAACGGTATTGAATGTGTTTAATAATGGCCAAATAATGTATTATCCCTATGTGGATAATAGTTATTTGGCACATTATTGTACTGTATGTGCTGGGGGAGGGGGTATTAGGCCCAAGGGTATTTGGTAGGACTCCCCTGTGGGTATTGGGTGAGGGTGGTTGGGGGGCTTTGTGGGGGAGGGTATGTGGGTGATGGTGGCTTAACCCCTTAATAACTGTAGCGGTTAATAACCGCTATGGTGATTAAGGGGTTAGGGGACATTAATTTGGATGTTGTAATTCTTGTGTTTGTTTTGCAGAAGCGGATGGGGCATGGGCAGGATGAAGATGAGGATGGCCTTCATCGTGGCAGTGGGACATGGGTGAGTGCTATATGTATTTAAAGTCTTTATTGTTGTGTATGTATTGTAAATGGACAACTGCACTATTATCCATTTGTGGATAATAGTCATTCTGCCCATTACTATACTGTATGTTAGGGGGGTATAGGTGTTGTTGGGTATATATATATATATAATTATTTATTTATTTATTTAATTCGTTATTGTGGGGCTGGGGTGTGTTTTTTTTATTATTGTGGGTAGTGGGGGTGTGTGAAGGGGGCATTAGCCCCAACGGTGGTTGTTTAGGGCTTGCGGGTGGGTAGCGGGAGGCCTTAACCCCTTCAGGACCGTAGCGGTATTAACCGCTACGGTCGTGAAGGGGTTAAGTGCCCCCGCATCCCCCCCGCAAGTCCTAAACTCACACCCAGGGCCAAATACCCCCCTCACCCATCCCCGCTACCCACAATAACGCTGGCACGGTGGGTTAACCCCTTCATTGCCTTAGCGGTTAGCCGCTAAGGTAATGAAGTGGCTTTTAAATGCCTTTTTCCTGCCTCGGATGCATGCCGGGGGGCTCCGGTGCGGGTATCAACTCCGGAGACCCCCGGCATCAATCACAGGCAGGAAAAAGGGCTGATTTTTCCTAAGTGTCGCCCTTGCCGATGCTTCTCCTTCAGCAAGTTGCCAACTTTAGTTGGCGGGCTGGATTGGCCATAAAATCTCCAATCTGGCCTGCCGATCAGCACAGAAAAGCTGATCGGGGCTTACTGAATTCAGGCGGGAAAAAAAAGTCCCGATAAGTGGCTTATCGGCAGCCGGGTGGCGAAAAATTTTTTTTCGGAAGAAAAGTTGCCGATAATTCCCACTTATCGGGGCTTACTGAATCAGGAGGGCAAAAAACGGCTATAAAATGCCGAAAAAGCCTTATCGGGGCTTACTGCATGAGGCCCTTAGTGCTAAATTGGAGTCCATGGAAAAGATGGCGAGAGAAAGCTATTTGCATAAATGCTTTGCGACTTTCGCCATACAGTCTGCCTATAAAGAAAGGATCACCAGAAGCAAGGGAAATCTCATGACCACGCGGTCAGTGGAAAGACTGTACTTGGAAAAAGTCCTCCTCAAGTGACTGAGGAGTGCTGATCTCAAGCACCTTCTGGAGGAGACACTCATAAACTGGAGAAAGTTCTCCAATCCCAGCGCGACTGAGGGTTCTCTTCTCCATCCACTCTCATTCGAGTCACAGAGATATCTCGAATGAGAGTGGAAGCCCAAGCTTCCCACAACCAGGAGAGGTATGTAACAGGCACTTATCCCTGTTGAAGAAAATGCCTCTAAATCCAGCAAAGAGCTGGTTAAGTGCAGCCAGGCAATCAAACTAGACTCCAGCTGCCTAATCAGAGCTCTGTGAAATAGTGTCATGTGAGACACAGGTTGAGTTTTTCCTCAGTACACAAGGGTGCTGACAAGAGGGAAGAGGTCTTGAGCAGAAATGCTGTTCTGAGATCAAGACACTCAGACACCTATATTCATGGACACATGGGACTCGGAAACCTACCAGAGACTGACATGAAGGGCCACCTGCTTTAAGGTATCTCTTGAGACTATGGGGAATAGGCTGATAATTGGATTATCCCTCCAGCCCTGCAGAAAGGGACTGGGGAAGTAAGTTAGCCCTTACAAGGGACAGGTGTTTGTTGTTTTTGTATATTTGTGTTTTTATATAAAGGAACAGGCAATAAAGCCTTATTTTAATTTCACCTTAAAAACGGTCTTCATTGCATACCTCTGCACACATCTCTTACAGTATGTGTATACATATATATCTGTTTGCACATATGCGTATGTATGTATCTATATCTTTATTTATATAGCGCTTCACAGCAGTAATACATGATACATAATAACATAACACATAATGTGAATAAGCACTTGGGACATAAAAGTAACATTAGGAAAAAGGACAGAGGTAAGTGAATCTGCAAGGGGTTTACGGTCGATGTATGAAATGTATAGTGTCAGCCACGGAGCTACTCATATGCTTTGTTAAAGAGGTGTGTTTTAAGATGGGTCTTAAAGGTGGATAGAGAGGGTGCCAGTCGGATATTGAGGGGAAGGGCATTCCAGAGGTGTGGGGCAGTCAGTGAGAGAGGGTTTTAGGTGGGAGAAGGCTTTTGATACAAAAGGGGAAGACAGAAGACATCCTTGTATATACCATATATGTGTGGGTGTGTGTATGTATATAAATATATACTGTATGTATGTATGTATGTATGTATGTATGTAAGTTTGTGTGTGTGTCTGTGTGTGTACATATATATCTCAAACAATGGACATGAGGTGCAAGAAAATGGCCAATCAGTGGAATGAGTGATATGGATACAAACTGTCTTGAATGTCCTGACAGTGTGTGAAAGTAAAGTCCCAACTGTGACTGATTCTGTGAGCAATAGAAAAAAAAACAAAAATAGTGAAGTACTGTTGTGATACAATTTATGAGTACAAGACAAGGGGCTACACGTTTCGTTCCGGTCAGGGGAATGTCATCATGACTCCCCCCTGATGAAGTTCCCCTGACCATAACGAAACGCATAGGGCTGTTATAGTTCCATGCCAAGGTAATGCAGTGCATCACCCCCCTCCTCCTGCCTAAGTGTATTGCGATATCCCAAGAGGACTATTCTTGCGGGATTCGGCTAGCTCTATTCGTTGGAGTGTCCGATGAACTTTCATGCTTTCCTCTGACGCCATTTGGACGGGACTCCGCTAACATCGCGTGATTTGACAACGGGAGTTGAGCGGATCGCACAGACATACCAGCGAGCATAGGGAGACACCGGCTTTTACATCCTGATTGCCCATGTGGTGGCAGACACCCGCAATGCATATTTTACCATATACATTGTAAGTAGTCCCTTGTCTTGTACTCATAAATTGTATCACAACAGTACTTCACTATTTTTGTTTTTTTTCTATTGCTCACAGAATCAGTCACAGTTGGGACTTTACTTTCACACACTGTCAGGACATTCAAGACAGTTTGTATCCATATCACTCATTCCACTGATTTGCCATTTTGTTGCGCCCCATGTCCATTGTTTGTTTTATGTTCAGCCATTCTTTGTGTGAGACCTATGACACCGTGGCAGCACATTTTGGTCATTTGTTCTTTTTTGTGTTTTATATTGTTATTTTGTGCACCTATTTTGTTCTTTGTGTGTGTGTTTATGTATGTGTTATATAGCATATAAAAATATTACTTGTGAGCACATTCACATGTCTTCGACAGGTCTGCAACCCTGCCCTTCACCATTATCCCCAGCATACAGCGCTTCCACTGCAGCAAGGGATTCTGGGAATTGACATGCAAATGAGCACACAGTGCCACCTTTTGTCTCAAGACCACATATATATATATATATATACACACATACACACACACACACACACACACACACACACAGACAAATATATGCGTAATCCCAATATACTTTTCTGTTTACAGTCTGGACAGTACACATCTATATTTGTGGACAACAGCGCAGGAGCTCCAGTCACTGTCCAAAACGGGTCTGATTTTATGGGCATTTTGATGGGACTATAACCGAAACTCCAGGAAAGTTAAAGAGCATTCTTTCCTCCAAAACAGCAACCTGCGGACGTACACATTCACAGTCACACCTGCAATGAAAGAAGCTTTCACATTATCCCTCTGGGAGCGGCTTCTGTTTTACTGCTTGGCAAATGCAGCGCCAGGCAGAACTGATGTAGGCCCCTTCCTGCTGCTGCTGCTGCACCCGCTGCTTCTAAGCCCTGTGCTGCCAACAGGGGGCCCAGCCACGCACTTCAGCACCATTACTCTGCAATGCATGGTGGGCCTCCGGTGGCAGCGAAAGTGTTAATATTTACATGGCGGACTCTCAAAAGAAAATAGTCATGAATTGGAGAACTGGTTCTTGTTTTTCTTTGTATTGTTTTGTCTGCATTCTGAGAAGGGATAAGGATGTAGAACTCAAGGAAGATCTCAATATGTGCTCTTATTGGGACGGACTGGACTGACGCTTTATCCATGCCAACTAAATATGAGTGGACAGTCTTCTTACCTGTATATGGAGGAGAAAGAGCTTTTGGAACAAGGTTCACTTGAGTCAATGTGCTGGTGAATGTGGAACACAAGGAGAGGACTACTGACTAATTATGTCACAGGACTGTAAACAAGGATTAATACTAACTCCCCGGGACCTTGATATTGTGACTGTATCTTAGATTGTAAGCTCTTCAGGGCAGTGCCCGTTGCCCCTGTATTGTTTGTATCTTATAAAGTACTGCATACAATGGCTGTATGTTAATAAATAGTCCTTCAACACTCATCATCAACGGACATCCAGACTCCTCTTGTACTCCTCTATGCACTATCTGGGCTTCATTTTATTATGTACGGACATGGAATTAGCCAATGTACACATAACAATATCATATTGTTCCTAGGAATGGGATGGAACTGGATGGTGCAGCCGTACATGGCACCACTGCCCGGGCTTAAGCTTTTTGACATTTTCCTTGGTGGTCCGCATGGTACAGCATCGGTGGTGCAAGGTAAGAATTCAGGGGTGCAACTTGTTTTACTGCCCGGTAGGTGGCTTTCAATCACCACTAATCAGGGATAGATAACACCCCAGAATTCATAGCACTCACCTTGCTACAGTTGCAAGCAAAATGTATTATTTAGGATCTTATTCAATATGCTGTGAAGCCGTTGGAGAAGAGATCAGTTCCGTTCAATTGAATGAGATTAAAATCCCAGCGAAGTGCCATCACGGCATATTAAAAAAGGACCGTAGCGTCCATCCAACATCACCGTTATTAAATGAACTCCGTGGTTTCTATCACCCCACTGTTTTATAGTATGTAATAACCTGCATTTTTATGGGAAATGGAGCATTTGAACATTTGTACTGTACTTCAATCTCCTAACACGGCTATGGGCTGCATACCCTGAAGATTTGCATTCAGGGCTTTGTACCCTTAATAATTTGCCAGAACGTTGCTTTGTTTTAGATGACTGCAACATGAGGTCTTCATAACTAGACAAAAAAGTGTTTGAAGGCATTGCATTTTGTGTCTTTTTTTAAAAATATATTCTTCTTTCAGCTGCATTTTATATAAGAAGCGTGTGAATAAAGTATTGTACAGTTGACACAGACAGTTAGCCATGGAGGTTGATGGCCTGGTAAAATAAGGATAGAGACACATGGTCTTACAGTACAGTATGTATCAATGCAAAACTGGGGCAATTCTGGGACAAACAAGTCAGCAATGTGTATAAAACAAGAAAAGCGATATAGTGCAGGCTGTTTAACCCCAGCATTGCACCAATTTAGCCTAAATATATAGAGGTCTATTTACAAAAGTCTTTGGCTGATAAACTGGGGCAAAAGACTTGCACCATATAGTATATATTTAAGGGAAAAGGTCTCTTTGCTTATAATGGATTTCCTTCTGTTGATATGAACAGTGCGGTTATGTGCACTGCTTTTGCCCCAGCTGTGCAGCCTTCCTGTGCCACTTACACTCTCTAAATCACAAGGTGACACACAACAAAAAGAGATGCAAAGAACCTTGATACAGTAACACAAATTGTAAGATAAAGGGAAAGAGCAGTGTAATAAGCGCTGATGCGGTGACTGTGAAAAATGACACAAAATAAGTGACAGTATTATATACAATATGCTTTACATTTAAAGTGAGGGCTGCCTAGGTAAAAGGTTAACACAAACCAGTGCAAATAATACAAAAAAAGGGGGAGAACCGGCGCCTCTAAAATATAAAATCTGACCAAATATAAAGTCCAACAGGAATGAAGAGGAGTCCTGGGAGGAATCTTCAACGACTCAATCGGGACAGACAAACATATAAGACAAAGGTAAAAAAAGACAAAAGAAAAAAGATCATAGTGTAACTTATCAATCTTTTCAGTGCTTTTTGTTTGTTTTGTAAGTTACACTATGGTCTTTTTTCTTTTGTCTTTTTTTACCTTTGTCTTATATGTTTGTCTGTCCCGATTGAGACTTCGTTGAAGATTCCTCCCAGGACTCCTCTTCATTCTTGTTGGACTTTATATTTGGTCAGATTTTATATTTTAGAGGCGCCGGTTCTCCCCCTTTTTTTGTACAAATTGTAAGATTATACACTTACATTGTGCCTTAAGAACGGAGACTGTTGTGCCAACATTTTTTTCCATCAAAAATTCTATTTTTGGTCCAGCTACCTCAAATACAACTCATGGGTAAGTAAACATGGACAATTATGCAGATTAGGTGCTCGCTCTTCCAAAAATGTTTGTATTAAAACAGATATAATCATTGTAATACTATAATATTGCTTTGCGGAACGTCAACCCCCACCACTGGAAGGTTAATGAGCCAAGAGGACACAGATCTTTTTGTTCACAGCTGCAGCAGATTCAATCTCAACCACCCCTGTGTACATGTGCGTTGCCCCAATGGCGGACAGCCTTTGACGCAGCCAAAGGGTCTGAGCCGTTTGCTGATGTTCGGTGATGTTAAAGCTGCTCTATTTCAATCTGAAACTCATAAGCCCTTTATCCCTTGTACCCAATTTTCCAAATCTATCTGTGCATGAAATGTCTGTGAATTGACTGTATAACCCTGTTCTTTTCATTTAACCATGTATTTTTTTTATAACTCTGTGCCCAGGACATTCGTGAAAACGAGAGGTATCTCTCAATGTATTACTTCCTGGTAACACATTTTTATAAATAAAAAAATTAAGATTTGTTGCACAAAAAGTACATTACAAAGCTGCTAAATGACGAAGGCCGTCCCTTCTAGGATGAAAGTGAACTAAGAGCAGGGGCATGTTTAAAAGATCAAATACAGCTGATTGACACCTTTAATAAAATTCAGACAAGTATAAATATATTTAAATCGTTTCTTAAACTTTTAACATTTCCATGGCAAACAAATACTTTGGAGGAGGGGGTGACGGATCAATGTTCATTCAATGTCTTTAAGCGACGAGACTTTCATTACTCAAAGCCACAGGTAAATAGTTTTTTTGTACTCTGTTCTTTGTACAGTAGGTAAAGTTACTATGAAGCCATTAATTAGTCAAACAGATAAACAGAATCTAATGTTCCTGGAGAAATGCAAAACTTTCATCCTTCATAAGATGCAATTAGGTAAAACATTTACTGTAAGGGGGATCTAATATTTTCTAAGGATGCCAAATACATTGACAAGTCGGTTGGATGGCCGCCTTTAAGGGGTTATGTCATACGGTTAACCTGGAAGTTATTAATAACATTACATGTAAAAGTGGTGAATTAAAAGGGATGTGCTCCAATATGGTTTTATTTCACTTTATCATTCTGCAGTCTGCCACAAACATATAAAAGCTACAGTTCAAGCAATATCCTACGTGTGTTTTCTTTAATAAATCAGTTCTGTACTATGAGAAAATACTTGTAGCATTAAAAAAAAAACAATTTGAAAGACATTTTTCATATATTCTAATGTAACGCACATTTTTGTTTCTATAGCAACCATTTACAAAGTCACATCTCCTTCCTCTTCTGAAACAGCATCACCTTTTTGAGCCCTGCCCTCTCTAGCAGTGAACGAATTGAATCTAGTGCCTGTCTGGTCACATGATCTTCCTCACAGAACTTTGGCTGTCAGTGCAGCAGAAGATTACCCAAGATGCATTCAGTGAACCCCCAGCCGAACTTCAGCGATCGATTACAGGAGAACGGATCGATCAGCAACTTAGCTAATCACTTTTCAGTGTGTAGATTTTATTGATGCACATATTGAATGTTTTTTTTTTATGACAGCTTGAACTGCAGCTTTAGGTCGCCTAATATTTGTTTAAAAAAAATTGTGCATCAAAATTTCAGGGCTAGAAGTAATACAAACCTTCAAAAATGTGCGTCTCGTATATGAAGATGTCAGATATCTGAGGCATAGTTTGACACATGTTGAATACCTGATTGATACGATTAGCATTAAAACAGAGTTATGTGTATTTTTGTATTTATAACTGGTTAATATCAATAGTGTAATAGTATTTATAATAGTTGTACCATAAAAGGAAACAATGCGAACCTATATAATTAAACTGCGTCAATTACATTGCTGGCTGATCAATAGCAGCGTAATTCGATAGCAACGTAACTCTAATACTATTAACAATCTTTTTAGGGTTTACACCAATTTGAACTTGCTGGATGATTTTTTTACGCACTTTTGATTGATTTTGTGGTGTACAGAAGATCAGTCCATTTCTGTGCTCTCTATACAACGACACTGAGTTAAATTCCCGGTGTTAACTCCTTGCGACCTTGGGCAAGTCACTTTATCTCCCTGTGCCTCAGGCACCAAAAACATAGATTGTAAGCTCATCTGGGCAGGGGCTGTGTCTGTAACATTCCTATGTGCTGCTGTAACGGTGCTCACCACAAACAGGACTTAGACAGCAGGGCTGAGGTGGGGATACAGATAACCGCTGACCTACAACCACGAGACCAGATCCGGATTGCAGAGTTAGGGTCGTGTAGCTGGGTCAGGGTAGGAGAGTTTGGGTCGATCGAGGTTAATGGCCATAGTCAGTGGTTGGAGAGAAAGAGCCTGGACCTCGAACTCTTGTTGGCCCTCCACTAGGGTAGGTTGAGGGAGTAAGTCCAGGACAGGAGAGTGGGGATCCTGAATGAAGGGTTTCAAGGAGGGACATGTGGAACACCGACAGAATCTTCATAGAAGCCAGTAGTTTCAACCGATAGGCGACTGGATTGACCTTTTCCGTGATGACAAAAGGTCTAATGAACCTCAGTGCGAATTTTGGAGAGGATACCTGCAGGCGGATGTTCTTTGTCGAAAGCCAAACCGTTTGCCCTGGTGTGTATTTGGCAGTCTCCTGACGATGACGGTCTGCTTGCTTTTTTTGTGCAGAACAAGGAAAAACAGGAAATACCCCTAGCGATGCTGACCACGAAATGTCCATTTATTGAAGATGTCTATTTTGACATTTGAATCTTCATATTTCTCCAAACAAAGACAGCTTAATAAGCTCAGGACTCCAATATCCAAACACTATAATCCCTTTAAAAACCACTATGTGTGGACTCCCACTAGCCTGCAACAGGTATATCTTGTGTGGTAGTCTTTAAAGTGGTTAGGGAGCTGGATGATCACATAATGAAGTAACTGTATGATAAAGTTACTCACTGTTAACCGTATGGAACCTGGTGCTGTCGGCGTGCTCCTACCAAAGGATATCAGCATGCAATTGGTTGTAGACGGCAGTGCAAGTGCTTTGAAAAAATATGACCAGTACTGCAAAAGGAACTAGGTGCAAAAATTTATTAAAGGCACGTTTAAAAACAGAATGAGAACACTCTTACGCGTTTCGCGTAGTCACCAACACTTTATCTTTGACCAATTGCATTTTTTTGTGCAGAGATGGCGTTTTTAAGGTTTCCCTGAATTTTATCCCAGGACTCCTGGAGGTATCGAATCCTGTTCTCTGCTGCGGGAACTCCAGAACTGAGAACAGTGGTCGGAAGCGCAGAAGGATGAAACCCGTAGTTGATGAAGAAGGGGGATTGTTGAGTGGATTCATTTCTTACATTTTTATGGGAAAATTCCACCCATGGCAGAAGGTCTGTCCAATTGTCCTGAGCGTCCGAAATGAAACAGCGAATTAACTGCTTGAGGTATTGATTGGTCTGTTCTGTCTGGCTATTGGTTTGCGGATGATATCCAGAGGAAAAGTGAAGGGTGATGTCTAGTTGTTGTCAGAAGGCCCTCTAGAATTTAGAAATAAACTGAGATCCTCGATCAGAGACGATAACTTGGTGTTCCATGAATGCAAAAGATCTCCCAGATGAACACTTGAGACAGTCTGGGAGCGCTGGGTAGGCCTTTGAGCGGGACAAAGTGTGCCTGTTTGGAGAAGCGGTCGACCACCACCAAAATAGTATCCATCCCCTTAGAGCTAGGCAGCTCCACAATGAAGTCCATGGAAAGGTGAGTCCATGGATGATCCGGAATCTGAAGGGGTTGCAGAAGGCCCAATGGTCTATTGCGTGGGCCTCGTGTTCTGAGCGCAAGTGGCACATGCCGAGACTAAGTTCTTAATATCCCTCCGCATACCTGGCCACCAAAAAGCCAGCTCCAAAATGTCAATCGTCCTCCTAGTACCTGGATGACCGTCAGTTTTAGATGCACGACCCCATTCCATTACCTTCCTGTGAAAAGTAGGTGGCGTGAATAAGCGTCCCCTTGGAACCTTGAGACCCTCTGGGACAAGAACTTGAGTCTTTGTGATGTCGCGTAAGGCACCTAAAGGTGTTGGCTGAAAGTATACAGGCCTGGGGAAGTATAGTCTCCTGGAGATCCTCCGTCTTATCCTCCACCAGGAATTGTCGGTAGAGAGCATCTGCCTTTATATTCTTAGAGCCGAGAATGTATGAAATGACAAAGTTGAATCGAGAGAAAAATAAAGACCAACATGTCTGACGTGACTCCAAGCGATGCGCACCCTCAATATATAATAGATTCTTATGGTCGGTCAGGATGGTGACTGGACTTTCCGTACCCTCAAGTAAGTGTCTCCACTCCTCTAAAGCCATTTTAATTGCCAGAAGTTCACGATTTCCCACGTCATAATTCTGTTCAGCGGGGGGGGGGGGAATTTATTTGAAAGAAAGGCGCAAGGATGAAGTCTGGCTTCCTCTGGGACAGCATCGCTCCGGCTTCAACATCAGAGGCGTCCACCTCGAGCGTGAAGAGCAGGCCTGGATCTGAGTGCACCAGAATCGGTGCTGAGACAAAGGCTTTCTTCAGCCTTTCAAATGCACTAGTAGCTTCCGGAGGCAAGAGCGCTGGGGTGGCTCCTTTTTGGGTTAAGGCCGTAATCGGTGCTACTACTGAGGAGAAGTTCTGAATAAATTTCCGATAATAGTTTGCGAACCCAAGAAACCTTTGTACAGCTTTGAGAGACATGGGGCAAGGCCAATCTACTACCGCTTTCACCTTGGCAGGATCCATGGCAAGTCCAGTATTGGAAATTATGTATCCCAAGAAGGAAGTCGTTGTCTGGTGAAATTGGCATTTTTCAAATTTGGCGAAGAGATGATTCTCTTGTAATCTTTGGAGAACCTGCTTAATGTGCCCCGGATGTTCATTTACTGTATTAAAAGAGATCAGGATGTCATCCAGGTAAACAATTACACACTGATCGAGAAGGTCCCGTAAGATCTCATTGACAAAGTCCTGAAACACTGTGGGAGCGTTGCAGAGTCCGAATGGCATTACCATGTACTTGTAGTGTCCATCCCGAGTGTCTTCCATTCATCTCCTTGGCGAATTCTTCCTCGGAGATCCAACTTGGTAAAGATGGTGGCGCCCTGTAGTCTGTCAAACAGCTCTGACACCAGCGGCAGTGGGTAGCGATTCTTAATCGTTATCTTGTTGAGTCCGCGGTAGTCGATGCAGGGCCTGAGTGAACCATCTTTTTTCTTTACGGAAAAAAAAAACCTGCACCTGCGGGTGATGAGGATTTATAGATGAAACCCCACTGAAGGTTTTCTTGGATATAATACTTCATGGTCTTAGTCTCGGGAAGAGACAGCGGATAGGAGAGGAGCAACCTCTGAGGGATAGTACCTGGTAAAAGATCGATGGGGCAGTCATAGGCCCGATGAGGTGGAAGTTCCTCGGCTTGGACCTTGTCGAAGACGTCCCAAAATATCTTGTAGGTCTCCGGTAGTTGCGGTTTACCCTGTTCTGGTAGTGGTACCCTCACTTGACCTTTGAAGGGGATCAAACACTTATCTTGACACTGGGGACTCCAGTAAAGAGGTAGAAACTCCATCCAATCGATACGAGGGTTGTGTAATTGGAGAAAAGGTAGACCTAGAATGACATCTAAATGATGGTGTATGGATGGCGTCCAGATGAATCTTTTCAGAATGATCCTTGTCGACTTGTAAGGATATAAAGGCAGACTGTAGAGGACGACCATCTATAGCTTCCAGCCCTATAGGGCGATCCTTGTATATTAGGGGTTTCTTGTACCTTTCGGCGAACCCCTGGTCGATGAAGTTCCGTCCTGACCCGGAATCCACGAAGGCCCTTGTAGTGGTCATGAAGGTGTCTCTGAATAGGATGATGGGGACAAAAATTCTGGTTGAGGGTTTGGGAGGAGGTGAAGACAAGGTTCCCAGCATGATCCTCCCGGCTCTCACTGGGCTTTGGCGTTTTCCGCCTTAAGTGGGCAGGTAGTTACAAAGTGTCCGGTATTACCACAATAAAGGCATAGGCCTGTGCGACGTCTGCGCTGTTTCTCACCAGATGATAAGCGAGTACCTCCCAGCTACATTGGTTCTTCTTTGGCCGGAAAAGAAGGATCCAAGGCTCCTGTGGGACGAATAAGGAATGGTTGCGTACCTTGTTGGAGTCTCTGTCTCTCAATCCTTGTCTCTTTAAGTTGTTGGTCCATTCGTATACATAGGGCCACACGATCTTCTAATCCAGTGGGGCGCTCTTGAGCAACCATCTCGTCCTTGAGTTTTTTGGACAACCCTTGCCAGAATGTTGTGGTCAAGGCCTCATCATTCCAGCTAGTCTCGGCGGCTATGGTGCGAAATTCGACCGCGTTGCGGGCCACAGAACGGTTACCCTGCGAAATATTTAGGAGAGATGAGGCAGTGGTTACCTTGCATCCCGGGGCATCAAATACTTTCCGGAATTCCGTGGTAAAGCGGATAATGTCGCAAGAAAGATCCGGTCTCTGTTCCCAGATGGGAGAAGCCCAAGCAAGAGCGTCGTCTGTCAATAGTGATACGATGTATGCCACCTTAAAGCGTGGAGAAAGAAAGCGAGAAGGGAGCAGTTCAAAGTGGATAGAACACTGATTCAAAAATCCCCGACAGCCCATGGGGTCACCTCCATAACGATTGGGGATAGGTAGTCGTGACTCCGAAGTCAGGGACAAAGAAATGGGAGCGGGAGCAGCAGCTGCTTGAGGAGCAGTGGGGAGAGAGAAACCTTTGATCTGGTCACTAATGGTTTGTACTGAGCGTTGTAGCAGTTCCATTCGCAGGGTCATTTTGTGCCAAGTATTTCTCCACATGGTTGAACATACTGTACCATTGGGTTCGTACAGTCATCGACCCACCTCAGCGGGGTCCATGTATATTGGGCTGAGCATAATGTAACAGTGCTCACCACAAACAGGACTTAGACCGCAGGGCTGAGGTGGGGATACAGATAACCGCCGACCTTCAACCACGAGACCATGTCCGAATTGCAGAGTCAGAGTCGTGTAGCTGGGTCAGGGTAGGAGAGTTTGGGTAGATCGAGGTACTTACCGTAGTCAGGGGTTGGAGAGAGAAGAGTAGTCGTGATCCAAAGCCGTGGTCGAGGAGAGTGCGGGAGTCCAGTAACGGGCCGAGGTCCAGGGGTACGAGAAGACAGAGGTCCGGGCACAAGCTGGGGTCACAGCGAAGAGAACAAGGCAACGGCACAGCACAGCAGCGAGCAGCTTGTAGCAAGCACACTACATAAACAGTAGTTTATGCTCAGCCAGTTTGTGGGAGGACTGGCTCAGTACTTAATGGGCAGGCAGCCTATGGTAATGGCAGCCCACAGCTGCAGGGTAAAGAGAAATCAGACATAGGCTGTCCACTGGCAGGGGCGGAATGCATCGCAGGTGAGGAGTAATTGACTGAATGAACCCCTCGTGTACTTATGAAAATACGGCGTTGCCGTGTATTGGAGACAGGAGCGCCCTCCGTTGCGTCACGAGAGGCGGTGCAGGGGCGGAGCCTAGGTCCGGTGCCGGCAGGAGTATTGCGGCGCTTGCGCGCAGTGCACGCACGAGGGGCATCACCCAATGCATCACAGGGCGGGGCCAAAGTCAAATCCTGACAGCTGCGTACCGCGCTCTATACTGTCATTGTGAAGCGCTGTGTCCCATTGGGAGAAAAGCACTATATGAAATAAAGTTGTTATTAAAGTTGGTGTAATGGTTAAGTAACTACATGGGGGAGCTGTGATAATCCTTGGTGGAGGCTTTGTGGTCTTTACGTTAAAATTATTGTGAGGCCAATGAAGCGGATTCAAGTTTTTGGAAAGTCTGGTTCGGGGGGTAAGAATAAAGACACCCATTAGCTGCTGGAACCCACCAAAGGATAGTTGAGCAATAAAGATGGATTAGTATTAGTATACCAGTATATTGCATTAGTATCATCCTAATTAATATCATCCTTGGTTACACTATGTCATTGCAAAACTGTATGTTTAAAATATAGGACGAATAATTGGGTCTATATTTCAAGGCAAAAGTGGACAAATTCGGTGGCCAAAAAGTTGTACCGCAGAAAAAAATCCTTTTATTTTCAATGGGATTTTTTTCTTTGTTAAATTTGGTGCCATTCTTCGGGCCTAGAACTGCAATGCTTTGGCCTTGAATTGTAACCCCCAATGGAACCTTTGCCCTACATTTGAATTCCTTTGTGCGTCAACATTTTTTGCTAAAAAGTAGTACAAACCTTCGTAAAACGAGTGTCGTATGTATGAAGACTTCAGACACACAATGCATAATGTATTGTATTGAACAGATTTATACAATTGAACATAAAGCCCAAGTACAGGCACACCCCGCATTAACGTACGCATTGGGTCCAGAGCATGTATGTAAAGCGAAAATGTACTTAAAGTGAAGCACTACCTTTTTCCACTTATCGATGCATGTACTGTACTGCAATCGTCATATACGTGCATAACTGATGTAAATAACGCATTTGTAGCAGGCGCTATAGTCTCCCCGCTTGTGCACAGCTTCTGTAAAGGTAGGGAGCCAGTATTGCTGTTCAGGACGTGCTGACAGGCGCATGCGCGAGCTGCCATTTGCCTATTGGGCGATATGTCCTTACTCGCGAGTGTACTTAGAGTGAGTGTCCTTAAACCGGGGTATACCTGTATGTGTATTTTTATTTATTTATTACGAGTGTTCGCAAATATCAAATTATTAGTCTAATATTATTTATAATAGAAGTCATACTCTGAAAATAATAACGTTTGTTAACCTGTATAATCATACATCTGTGCTACATGAAATATATTTTGGTGTTGATACATAGCAAATTAATTCTGCACTAACATAAATAACAGACTTTTGGGGGGTTATGCCAAGTTGAACTTGGCAGACGATTTTGATGAATTTTCTGCCATTTTTGGGGCGCACAGACATTTTTTTCAGTACATACTATTTACATCTGTAGACCTAGCGCAATCCATTCCTGTGCGGCCAAAATTAAAACAACAACTCATGTTTGACACACGGCGCCGGTTGAGGAGTTTCAGGTTAGGACAGAACGTAGTCGCACACAAGCGCAATTTAAAATGAGATATCTCTGCAGCAATTTTGCGCCAATAAAGTCGCTTGTGATGCTTAGAACAAAGGCCCCCTGTGTGTTTTCAAGTGTATCGTTTCTAGCAGTGATTGTGTTGCAAAATTCGGAATGGTATTCTTTGTAAAGGAACTTTAATCAGAGGTTTTGATAGATGGACAAGAGTAACTTGGCTTTTGATTTTATTTTAGGCTTGAATAGTTTTGCAAAGATGTTTGACAGCGCGAGCAGCGGTTTATAAATCAACACGGTATTTTTTTTTTCTTTCTCTCAGCTTCTATTTTCCAACATATTCAGACGGTGGTTAAAGCTTTCCAGCTCTGGGTTATTGTTACTTTATAAGTGCAGGGGAATTTTAGCCTCTGGACGGAAGCCAAAGTTTCTTTGCCAGAACTCGGATAGATGAGTGCTGCTTACTCTGCGGCCTGCAGGGGAGAGGAAGGATGGAGTCAGGTACAGTTATTCAGTTGCCCAGGTGTTCACTTTGCATTTGATGCTAAATAGGGGACATCAATTCTTTCCCTGCTGTAAAAACAGGGCAATTAAGAAGATGGAATAATGTTACCAATAAACATATACAGTATATATTTAGTCTTTCTTCTCTCACTGTTGGTTCAAGAAGAGGAGTATTCTTGATGACAATCTGATTCTTGCAATGCCTTATTGACATTGCGTTATCTCAAGAGTACCTTAAAGTCCAGTATAATTAGAGTGCATAACAAAGCAGCATCTGCTGGGGAGGATGACAACATTCATTTTACAAGCAGTGTCGTATGTTGTATTCTAATAAGTTAGAGAACAGGGAGCAATTGTAATTTGGGGGGAATCCGTTTTTACTGGCTACACATTTGTCTAATGAGTTGAGACACCGTTTGTCGGCTTACTTAAATATTGTGTACTGTGACTGTTACAAAGAACTAATGATTAATTATTTTCTCCTAAACAGCTGGTGTTGTACATAGCAACCTGTTACTGCATGTGCAGGCAGCCAGTACTATATGAAGAGATATGCTGTAGGGCAGTACTTTTTTTTTTGCAGTGTTTTTGTCCTCATTTTGCAGTTGCGCGGCTATAATAGACTGAATAAAGGAAAAGATGAAGGTATCGTGAGACGGGTATCTGATTTGATTTGAAATCTAGAAAGTATGGAGCCTTGGGAAAAGTGTGACATGACCGCAAGGCCCATGCCCACCCCCACCTTTTCCTCCTACCCCTTCTCTCCACTCTTGGTCACCAGCGACAACCCGGAGGTGGATGGGGGCCAGCTGGAGAGGATAACGGCAGGCAGTGGGGGGCACCACGCTCTTCACAGTGTTTTGCAGTTTCCATGCAGGAGCTCTACTAGCAGCTCCAGACTGGGGCCTGTTCCTGGGACTGAGGTGGGCGGCAGCAACTAGTCTGCATTTAGGGGAAGAGAGGCTCCACCTGAGTCCTCCAGTGGAGCAGCGTGCACATCGATCAAGGATTTGCGGGTGTTAGGGAAGAGCCCTGACATTAGGTCTCTTGCTGCACCTCCTTCCCCTATGATCTCCACGTTGATATCCCTTGCAGTGAGGGGGGAGACTGTGTTAGCTCCACCCACCCCTATGGTTGTTCCAGCTGAAGCTGGGAGGGTTTCTGATGTTGGCCTGAGCGGGCAGGGCTCATGGTGTTTGAGTGCCTGGGGCCCATCTCAGAACTGACAACGAGTTAGCTTAGCGGCCGGTGTGGTGCCTAGCTTTAGGTAAGGATGCTTAAACATGCGTGCAGTCCATTGGCGTTAATGTAGAGCCATCTGTGTGGGTGATGATCACTGTTACTGTTCCTTCTGATCAGTTTTGGAAGGTTTCGGTGGGTCTGGCAGTCCAGGGCTAGTTTAAAGGTGTTAAATAGCCCCGTTGGTGGTAATGCCTGGTGGTGGCATGGTTGGCGAGTGGACAGAGTTCATTGTGCTTTGAGTACCTGGTGTTCATCTCACGGGTGACGGCCCCTTCGGCCTTAAGTCATGCCGCTCCACCCCTACAGTTTATGGGCTTTCTATCATCTACCTCTTCCTGTCAGCGCCTCTTCTGTCCAACCGGAAAAGGGAGCTGCGGAATCCCTGGACCAACGCAGCACTGAGGAGGCCTCCTCACCCCAAGGTAAGATTGTTGGGGGTAGGGGGGGATGTTGGAGTAAGAGAGTGTAACGATGCTCGTCTCAAGCAGGAAGCGGCCCCGCAGGGCTGAGGTAGGAAGGTGAAAGAACCGACCGGAGCTGAGGGACAGAGTCCTGATAGTGAGTAGTAGGCCGAAGGTCAGTGCTGGCAGCAGAGTTGCAAAGTAAGTGTGGATGCAGAGGCCGAGGCAGGCTGAAGACAAGGATAGTTGAGATACTTGCAGTGGTCGGGGCGGGCTGAAGACAAGGATCGTCAAGGTATGTGAGCTGGATCTGATAACGTGACAGACAATGGAAATAAACGCTTTGCATGAACACAGTAAGAAACTGGAACTTTGCTCTGCAACTTCATGTACACAGGGCTGTCCTTTTAAAGGAAGCTGCCAGGAGCAAAGATGGATGATCCAGCCACAGAGGGCGAGCAAGAGCAAAATCCCGAGCCGGAACGTGAAATCCCGGAAATTATTTTGCCAAACCTCCATAGAGAGTGAGCGAGAGGTGGAGGAGTGAGGAGAAGATAGGAGGGGAGACTGTAATTGGGGTAGAGAGAGAAGGGGGGAGTGTGAGGGGCAGGAGGAGAAGAGAGGGTGGAGTGCAAGCGGGGAAGAAAAAGAGGATGGTAATGTCCTTAATAAGATGCAACTTTAAAAATACGCTCCTAAGAAAAAGTGGCGTTTTGTCTTTATTATGGTGGGACCAGGTTTCGTTGACAAAATGGTTGATGGGACACAAGTTGCAAAAGGTTGAGAACCGCTAATTTAGGCAACTTGAAAGTATAATTTTTACGCTAATGGAAGTTCATATGCTTCATACTTCACGTTGAAAGCCTACGGACATTATTAAACGATGCTATTACAGAAAACACGTCTAGTGCTGGAAGACTATAAGATAAGATTCCACCTTATGGACTAGAAACATCATGTTTGACGGCATGTAGGATCCACTTGGCCCATCTAGCGGTGCATCCTCAGAAGTCCGTTAAATTTGCGCTAACAACGGCCATTTCCTAAATAGATAACGTCTGTTACTTTCCCTCCGTTTTACGGGTATCCGCGAAGCTAATGAGATGCAAAAATAGCGGCCGTTTGTAAAAGTAGCGGCGGTATTAACAGGGATTAGACGGGTTAGACAATAAAATGCATATGAGCATTGGCAAAACTTTAACGCGCGTTACAATGAATGCGCATGCATTAAAGACGCGTTACGTTACCTAGAGCTAATGCAATTATTGTTATAATATGGATCACTTTTT
Source organism: Ascaphus truei (assembly GCA_036426205.1). NCBI lineage: Eukaryota > Metazoa > Chordata > Amphibia > Anura > Ascaphidae > Ascaphus > Ascaphus truei. The sequence goes on from CM071572.1 coordinate 79,354,488, forward strand.
TATTTATTTTTTAAACCTTTTTCATCATTTATATTATCCCTCCTTCATTTATTTATTTGAATTGTACATTATTCAAAGTTAATTTAACAGAGATTCCTTTGTATCCCAGTTCTTTATAATATGGATAGACATTGTTGCACACCCATACTTAATACAGTAAAGATTATATACCTTATTAGGTCACTCAAACATATCCTACATTAACTTTAATCACTAAAACCCATAATATAGTTTAGGATTCAGACATTTTTTATGATCCCTAATACAGTATATACCTTTGTATGACACATGACATCTTTTGTTATGAAAGGGTTAAGCACTATACTCAGTACATTGCTTGTAGGCCCAGAAATAACGCTATAACAATCGTGGTCTGGATGTGAGTCACGGCAGGATTTGATGTGACCTAATTATCGTAGCGTTAATTCCATGCGTTAACATGGACAGAGCTTTGCGGATATGCGATCTTAGGCTTATGGCTCATTAGCATGTGATTTGCATATGAGTCTGGCTAACAGCCGTCAAAGTGCATCAATGAAATATTTTTCTCCTTAACACGAGGGCATCGTAGCGCTAATCACCTTTTTGGACATGCATTTACGCATATCGAAATGGCGGTAATGTCGCGATAAAAAATTTCATGGACTTCTGAGGATCCAGCCCCTAGTCTGCCCTGAATAGCGCCGCTTAGTAAATATTGGCTGTAATGGCTGATCAGTTTAACTAGAAAATGCAGCACAAGCTGTGTTATTACGGGCACAGAAAGAGACAGGCTCCAGGGCCCTCACAAACTGATCCTGATCGCTTGCTTGATCAAACAAAATGAAAAATCATGGTCTCAATGTAGAAAAAGTGAAAAATCTTTATTGTAGCATACAAAAGCGACAGTATAAAACCTCTCACGCGTTTCCACCAATGACTGGTCTTTCTCAAGGTGATCACACATGTCCTGTTTCATTCCATCTATACCTGGAACGCATGGCAGATTTCTACAGTGTGTGTTATTACGGGAGCTGATGTAACCAGATGATAAGATCTGTATCGCCTTGCAACATCATCTCCAGAAATGTAAACGTCCTGAGTAGAGGGGTTCGCATTTTTCTTTACATATTTTTAGCGCATTTCACAACCAAAATTTGCTAATGTCAACCATTTGAATATATTACGTATTCAAATGCGATCATGAACTTGTTTCCCAGGTACCAGTATGTAAGTCAACGGGAACACTACTAAAAATGGCAACTTTTGCTTGGTATGCAGAACTCTAGACCCAAGATTTATGTGAGTGTGGGAAAAACGGCGCTCCACAGTAACAAATAAAGTAGAAAAAAAAATCACATAGAAGTGAGTGAAAGCAACACTGGAGAAGTAATTTTTCTGAAACAACTCATTTGTAGATTCCCACTTTTACGCATTCGGTTGGAAGATGGAGTGATCTAGTTGGTCCTTTCTTGAGACCAAAGATCCTTGTGCCCTGCTTTGCAGGTACTTTTGATTCAAACATTCTATGTACAGCTCTCCGTACATAGTTACCTACAGTAGTAGATGAGGCTGAAAAAATACATATGTCCATGTCACAGGAGACCAGGACACATTTATATTTTTCTCGGAGCATTCACTAGGCAAAACAAGGTGGTGGAATAAAATGAGATTTATTCGGGTAAACCTGCGTACAAACAATGAAATACAAAATACAGACATAATACACACTTACTGGGGGTCTGGGGCTGAAAACTATCCTCAACTAGGTTCAGGGCGCCTGCTTCAGCAAAGGCTTACCTTGTCCGCTCCACGTCACTGGAATAAGCCTGGAACAAGTAACATTATTCCTCAGAACTTGCCCTCAGCTAGGCTAGTCTTCCCTGGCACCTCAATGCCTAGTGCTTTGCTATTGCGAGCAAAACACCTAGGAGAACCTGCCAGCGCATCACTGGACCCAGGCCTAAGGGTACCTGTAAGTCTGGAAGACTGAGAGAGAGCTCTGATTGGGGCAGTTCCTTACATAGACTTTGGTGTTCTGTGTCTAACATGGAACAGGAACTAGGGACCAAACAGAGCGTGGGAACATTTCCCATCAGCCAATCAGAGCGGGGGCTCATCTGGCTGCTGATGTCAGAGGAGAGGGCGTGCCAAGCCGGCTTGAAAAAGCGGGTGGGCGGGAAATATGAATTAGCCAATGGGAAATGCGCCCACAAGCAGCAACTTCCCCCAGCTAATGCATATCCCACAAGCTGGGCAGGCTCCACCAGGTCTGGCAGTCACAAAGGGGCCCCAGTGGGGTGCCGCCTGTTCTCTGGACCTTCCTCCTCCTTTGAACTTCAATGTCTATGCAGACATCCTGGCACCTATGTAAATGCCCAGGCAGACTGCATAGACATTTATACATACAGTATAAAACATTACAAAACATACTTTAATAAGGAATAGACCTTGGGGAACCTTATACCTGTGAGGGAAATGGGTCTGGGATACCTGGGCTCGAAAACCAGGATTCTGGAGGACACTTGAGAGCCCCGGTGTGCCCGCAAATCATGCCAGCCTGTCGGGGAGAATTACTGGACCTCCGGTAACTTTGTCCCCCGAACTCCTGCAAACAAAAGGAATACATTTTGACCCAAATATCCCACCTGAAACTTACACTCCCGAACATTCATGTTTCTGGGACAAGGGGAACAGGTAAATCCCACAAACAGGTCAGGTTTTTGCTATACAGTACTTTACATGGGACTTCCATAACCCTCCCCGTCCTTATGTACAGACAGGTACCCGCAAATTATACACTATATACGGGTAACATAACAGTACTACCGGCTACCCCGGTCAGCAACACTTAATGCACTTTTTATCCCTAGTTGCTCCCTAATTTCCACCCTTAATCTCCTGCTCCCAAAGTCCCTGTCCTGCAGCTATTTCCTCCAGTTGTAATCCAGGGGGAGCATGGAGGGAAATAGAACAAAAAAGACAAGAAAACAATCTAAGTGTAGACAGTTTTAAAATGGTGTATAAATTCTGTGTTCTGTCTTGGCTCGTATGTAATGCCTACTTACAAGATGTAAGTCAAAATCAAGCGGTTTTGACACACAATGGTCTCTGCTAGAAGGATTTCTCCACCAGGTAATGGGGTCTCCAACTTTCAGCTCAGCAGCAATGTGTATGTAAAAGAAATGATAACCATAGTGCAGACCAGTACAATATAAAAAAACTCGACTTTATAGAGTTAAAAAATGAACACTTACAATAAAAACAAGTGATTTAAGCATGTGTCACAATCATTGTGATCAAGGAGAGAAGAGTTTGTTAACTTCAGGCTCACCCGCCTCCTCCGGTGTGACTTGGTGTGGACCACCACTCTCTGGGACTCTGTACCTCCGGCGGTGGACGCCGTCTTCCAGGCCTTTCTCCCCTTGTGGGCTCCCTCTTATGTGGGTTGTTCAGCTCCCATTATCAGATGCTTGCAAGCACTGTAAAGTTCTTTACTTGGAGCTGTCTCTCGGGTGGATGATTCTGCCTCCCTCTCACGCCGATGCGTCACTTCCGCTCCGTCCCGATACGTCACTTCCGGTCGCGGTTGTGTGAGTATCTGTTTGCAAATCTCTCCTCTCTCCTCTCTCCTTTCAGGGCGACTACCACTCTACACGTTTCGCCAAAAAAGGGTGCGTGGCTTCCTCAGGAGTGTACCGCCCCCTACTCTATGATGTCTCTATATACCCTCCATAATTGGTATTTAATCTCAAACACTTGTGTAAAAAAATGGTCCGCACTAATTGCCATCTATACATCTGTCTCGACTGATAATGTGAGTATTAATGGCTTGATAGGGGAAACTTCCCGTGGGGGTGAATTCAAATACAAGGGAAAATTATGATGTGTTAGGATACTAAGACTGCATATGTATTGTGTATGTGTGATAATGATATTATCCTGCTAAAGTGCCAAATAGTATTGCGGGGAGAGACCATGATACGTGGGATATCACCATTGGATGTGGACCTACCGCTGGCCTACTATAAGGTACGGGAGTTACTAGATAAAGTGGGGGCCACTCCGCAACGAGGTGTGCCCCGAAATTCCAATGTCCTCTATCGGACAAGGCTCCGAAACCCCCCGAGGTCCTTATCACCGCCATCAGGCAGTTAATGGAGAAATCCATGCACTCTAAAGGGGGAACAACTATTATAGGAGACTATGAGTGTTCCCAGGAGTAAGTTCAACACAGTGAGGAGGACTTTGAAAGTTGGATAGAACAGGCCGCACAGATGGCACAGGAATGGGGGGCTCTGACCATGACAAGAAAGTGCAGATTGTGGAAAGCCTGGAGGGCCCCGCATTAGCCATAATTAGGACTGTCAGACAAGGAAATGCTGTTAGCACCCCCCAGTGACTACTTTAGGGCCTTAGAAAATACTTTTGGTGCCACTGAAAATGGAGAAGAACTGTATTTTAGATTCACAGAAACGTACCAGTGGGAAGATGAAAAACGATCTGAGTACTTGCGCAGACTAGAAGTAACATTATTAAAGGTAGTGAGGGATAAGTGTATTTCCATTGAGCAAGTAGACCACACCCGAATAGACCAGTTGATCCGGAGGGCACCCACTGGGGACATAATGACTCTGTTTGAGGTTCAGAGAATCACTTTAAGGGATGACGTCCCATCCTTTTGAACTAGTATGACCTATCACATGTTACAGCAACCAATGGGGCTGTAATACCATGTGATATAGCCATGTGGTTTTAAGGTTGTACTGTACCTCCCTTGGAGATGACGTCACATCCTTAACAAAAAAAAGGGACGGGCACATGATACAGCGTCCAATCGGATTGGAGCAGTACCATCTGACAATAAAATGTGATGTCACATGCCCTATATAAGTCCTGTACGTCTCATTTTACCTCAAGAAGCCGACGAGAGAACATCCTGTTCTGGATTTACCATGGGGTTTTGGATTGACAGATGAAGATAGAAGATTAAAGAAAAGATCAAAATAATGACAGATGAAGAAAGAAGACGGTGATAGAAGATAAAAGAAAGAAGATTTTTTTTACCTGATGCTGGTCTTCAAGGTGGATGGCATTGGATTGATGACGATGACATCGCGGTACTACAGATTGCAGATACAATGGGATTCGGAGGGTGAAGACTTCTAAAGGTAAGTAAAATATTGAATGCATGTAAATGTCTTTTTTTCAGGTTTTTTCATTGTATTTATTTATTTTTATGTTTGTGATTGACCATTGACTGATAATGTATTAGTCTGTGCCCCTTTAGGGTACAAATAAATACAGTGACAGCCAATGCATTTTTTGGCGAATGCTTGTTTTGAATTTAATGTCATTTTTTCTATTTCTTTTTATTATTTGGATTCAATTGTTTGGAATTTGGATGGCTTGTTTTTAGTACATTTTAGGGTTGGTTAGCGTTTTAAATTAGTTATTTGTTTTGTTGGCTACTGGTTTAAAATCATAAATTGTTTTGTTGGCTAGTGTTTAAAATTAATTCATTGTTTTGTTGGTTAGTGCTTTTATTTATTACATTGATTGGTTGGCTAGTGCTTTTATTTATTTAATTGGTTGGCTACCGCTTTTATTTATTTAATTGGTTGGTTAGTGCTTTAATTTATTTAATTGGTTGGTTAGTGCTTTTATTTCTTGAATCGGGGTGTTTAGGTGCTTGTTTATATCTTTTATTATTGTGTATTTTTGGCCTTCATGCTTTTTTATTAGGGTGACCATTGACTGCTTTAGTGGCTTATCATGCCCATATTATATGGGTATGATGTACCACTATGCCAATCAATGGATAGAGGGTGGATATAGTGTGCCCGGGGTGGGTGGTTAGGCCTCCCCGGTGGGTAGCGGTGGAGGGTGGGTTAACCCCTTAATTATTATAGCGGTTATTAACCACTAAGTTGATTAAGGGTTTAGGGGCCATTAGATTGTATTTTTTTTTATTCTTTCTGGCAACAGAGGACATGCACCTGGAGTATGCTGATGAGGACGTCCTTCATGATGGCAGGGATAAGTAGAAAGTTTTATTTACTTTATTTATGCTAGCTGGCTAATGTTTGATTTTATAAGGCAAATGAGATATTATCCATATCTGGATAATAGTTATTTTGCCCTTTGCCCCTGTATGTGTTGAGGGGGGGAGGGGTGTGTATTTATTTCAATGTATTGCAAAAAAAATTTGGCCACAGGATTGGTACTGCAGGCCAGCAGGGACCACCCGACGGCCCATAGACACCTGCGGGACTACCTGAGGACCCCCGACCACCCGCAGGGACCAGCCGAGGGCCCACAAACATCCGCAGGGACCCCCTTTTTGAATACCGTGATAGCAACGCTAAAAAAACAGGCGATTTAAATAGCCCGGCGATTTTTTTTAAGAAGGCTTATAGAATAGGCCCCTTTGTGTGAAAATGGCACCACTCAATCACTTCTTCATACATTCAAACTACTACAGTCTGACACCCACTACTAAACATGATAGAAGTCTAGCAAACGTCAGGATGTCCACCTTATGGCTGCTACCGTCCTTCCTCCAATCTACTCTAATTAGGAGGGCTTCTCTGTATCTGCCATCAATAGTTTGGTCAAGTACTTGTGGGACATCATCACAGTGCACTCCACAAAATCAGATGTTGTGTTGCTCTGTAATTACAGCTCTCACTAATGGGGTAATTCTATGTAGTCGGAAGTGGCCGTTCGAGCAGTTTTGGGGTGACAGTCCTCATTTAACAGCTTCTTCAGACTATATGGAATAAAGCTCAAGGTATCAAAGGGCGTTTTTTGTAGTTGGAGTGCACTACAATTGTGCCACCTACTGGTGAAGTAGGTAGCACTCATGCTTCAAAGGTGAAGACCCAGAGATGTTGGGTAAGATGTACAGTTTCCACTGTGCTATCTATCCTAAACTCTGCTTCCACAGACGAGCTCTGAAATTCCTCCTCCTGGTGGTCCATCTTAGGCTCGATTGTAGTGAAAATGCTTGTGGCTTGCACATTTACAGTTCTGTGTTGGCTGGGAACAGAGATGAAATCTCCCATAATTAATACAGAAAAAAAGTAAGCATCATTTATAACTTGAGGATACCAAGTAAGAAATTCTTATCAGTTCTACTAAGCAGAACTATTCAGCAGTTACGAGATTAAAACGTTAAAGGTGGATTGAGAATGAGCTACTACCCACATTGAGACAAGATATTTTTCAGGAGAATAGTTGATATTAAATGGATCAGATACCTCCTGATTTACATGGGGTGTTCTTAGTTAATTCTGATTTTACATGTTTCTTTTCCAGCTCATGTTTGTATTGGCAGATCAGTTGTCTCTGTGTGAAACATGCATGTATAGTATATGTAGCCCCGGTGCCCTCCGGCTCCCAGATCCTTTGGATCAGCGTGGTCGCGTGTGCCGCCGGAGCCAGCGACGGACCCGCCGGCTGTTCCCAAAGGTGGGGGCCGGAGCAGGGCGTGTTGCGAGCCTTAGGAGGCTTGGCGGCATATCCGGCTAGCGGGGGCCGCCATTGTGGGTGCGTGCGCATGCGGCGTGATTGCGCATGCGCGGATCAGGCTAGGGAGTCGCGGCAGCCCTTAGGGAGTTGCGCATGCACAGTAGAATCGCGCACGCGGCCCCAATATAGAAATAGCCTCCACGGGACTACAATTCCCAGGAGGCTAAGAGGGAAAGGCACCAGGTGCCCCCGAGTAGCCAATAGGGCTGAAGGATTGCCCTGCAGGAAAAATAGATACATTTCGCGGGCTTGGTGCATGTTAGGCAGTCAGCTCTAGGAGCAGCCAGGGGAAGGAGGTAGGGTGCAGGAGTCAGTGACTCCCTGCACTAGGCCAGCAGCCCCCGAGGCCCGAGATAGCCCTGAGCCACCCAGTAGTGTGAGTTGTGTCAGGGACAGGCCCCAGGTTAGGGACCCTGCCACTTACTATTCAGAGCCAGTTAGGGACCCAGTGAACGCGGCGCGTTCCTCCAGAGGTTTGGGGTCAGACCTTCGCTGTTGCTGCAGCAGCCATCCCGGTGGGATCGCCCCGGACGGTAGTTCCTGTAGCCATCCGGGTGGGATCGCCCCGGACGGTAGTTCCTGTAGCCATTTGGGTGGGATCGCCCCGGACGGTAGTTCCTGTAGCCATCCGGGTGGGATCGCCCCGGACGGTAGTTCCTGTGTTCATCCGTCATCGGATTCTTTGCGAAGCTCCTTGCAGGCCCGGGCAGTGGAGTGCTCGGCAGGTAACCCTCACCAAGTTCACCAACGATTCTATAAGTAGATTCACACGGGACCAGTGACTGCGCAGTCACACATTTCTATCTCACTTGTAGGGTGGGAGACCTATTGTGTGGGGTTACTGGACATGGGGTGGGATCACCTTGTGAAGGGGGTAGCGTCCTGCGAGACGCAGTAGTTAGTGTCTCCTCTAGGGAGGGACACCTGTTGATTGTTATGCATGAGTATGGTTATACTAGTAAAGGCATTGGTTGTTTTACATACTGTGTGCTGAGTGATATAAATTGTCCTGTGAGGAACCACTCCCCCTCTGGTGGGAGCCATCGCAGGTGGAGGCGCTGCACCGAGTACGAGGTTACTCATATTATACTTGCCCCAGGTTCCCCGTGGCGGAAGCTCAGCCCTCTTGTGAGCCTAACAGGTAAAGCACCACACCTGGTAACACTAGGTTCCCCGCACACACATACCATAGGCGATTGGGTGGGGGAATACCCGTTACATATATAAAGAGTTGTCTTGGGTCATTTAAGCCCCGTAAACAGGAAACGGGTTTCCTTTATGACTAAAACCTGTGTATGTGATACTCAATTCCGTCCTGAACCTTCAGTTTGGGAGCAAGAGCAAAGCTCTTTGCTACCATTTTTTTTCAATTTCAATGTGACATTCCTCGTTCTCATTCCAAGATATATGGTTTTACTCACTATTGCATGAAAACCCCCATTGAAGGGCAGTGATCGGCATTCCTGCAGATTAATTAATAACCGCATGCGACGGAGCGGCCTTCTAGGTAGCGTTAGTAAGGAGTTTCACAAATCAACTTTTGTTAACGGTTGTTCTTTATTTCCCGGATGTGGGAAAAGTAGGTTGCAATACACTTAAATAATCCATTCAATACAACCAAACAAAAATAACATAACTCTGCCAAACAAATTAAATGTCCTTGACTTTGGTGCTGGGTGGCAGTCCCAGCTTGTCCCTACAGTAGATAGGCCCTCTGGGAAGCTGCTCTCTTGTAGGTTGTAAATCTCTCTACCAGGTTGTCTGCTGGCTCCATTTTTAACCCCAAGTCCTAATCAGGAACAATCCTTACATTCTAGAGAGAACCCGAGACTTGGGTGTGGTTTCCTGGGCCTCACAAAGTGAAGGGGATTAACCCTTTCACGCCCGGTTCGCCTATGAGCCCTGTACACTCCTTCACAGCCCATAATCTTATTTAAACTTGAACCAGAATGCAATTAAAGCTCACTGGTTTTGTGAGAAGAAAATTATCCATTATCAATACTCAAATCATCCCATCGATAAAAAGACTAGCGTCTACGCAGAGACGGATCACCTGTGAACACACAAGGGTCGTTACAATATACAACCTTCCAAATGTATGTGAAGACTGACCATTTATGCAATATTTGTTGTAGCTACAACCTTTCAGTTACAAACACATATTTAACCCTCTAATCTCTATCCATTTACATATCATTCAGTGTAAGGCTCTACATGAGGAAGTCCATAAATTTGATACTGCTGATAAGCGTCCATAGCCCTACACCATTATTTGGTAATGCAGAAACTCTCACTAGGATATTGAATGATTATGTCTAATAACTGAGAGCTATAATCACATCTCCAGACCCTAATCAAATAAAACGTTCACAATAACTCTCTAGAAAGATAAGATCCTCAAACACCCTTCTCAGTGTCATTGTATTCTCAGGAGCATAATACTTATGACCAAGCCTTCCCACCCATATCTGATGAAGGCTTGAGTCAAATGTTTAAAATGTAATGAGCGTTTTCTACAAACTTGCCTCCATCCCGCTTTACAAAAAAAATATAAGACTTGTGGTAACCTGGCTCAGAATTAAAGGTCTATGAATGATTATATAACTGGACGGTGTTCTCATCATGTCCCAGGACAAGAACCAGCTGGCAATGGATGTAAGACGTAACTGTAATGTTCCTGCTAGATCACTTAGGCTTCGGTGAAAACAAAGTCTCAGATAAAGTCATATACAGTAGGTGATACAATTTGGGGGGTGTAGGGTTGATGCCTTATATGCCAGTTAAAATATATCCTAACAGACAATATCCATAGAGAATGTGAATCGTGGCTAATATGAAGGCTTCTACCGGTCTAGGGCATTTGGTCGTGGTCGTTTTGCCGTGACCAAATCTCCATCGGCATTTAGCCGCTACTCACCTCGTTGCCAGAACCTCTCCCACTGGCCACTTTGCCACCAAGGTAAGTCCTTAACCTTAACTCTTACCCTAAAAATTCCTAATACTAACGCTACCCCCGAGCCCCTACCCTAAAAAGCTTAACCCCTTATCCCGAAACCCCTATCCTAAACACTAAGTCAACCTATAAAGTACCGTAACTTACCGTGGTGAAGCGGGCAGCGTCTGAGTGTCCAGCGGCGGAGGGTACCTCTGCGGCCGAATGCCGGCGGAGACGTGGTCGTGGTCGATTCCTTGCTTCTAGATATATATATATATATAATATGGTGCATCAAATTGCTATATCAAATCTGGCTTTGCCATGTGTGCGTCTACGTTTGGTAAAAGAATGGGCGGCTTGTCCATATATGACAAAATTGCTGGAGACATATGAGTGATTGACTGTGTTTTCCAGTAACTCAATTAGTATGAGGTATGAAAGCTGCAGTAGTAATAAAGTGAGGAGAATTTTAAAAAATACATATATTTTATTTATGCTGAAAATAAATCAAATAGGTTGTCAGATTTGAAATAAGATGTGATGGGAGAAGGAGCTGACCGACTCTGTAAACAGTGATAACTGGGTTTGAATCGGGGGGGAACCTGGTTCAATTCCCGGTGTCGGCTCCCTGTGACCTTGGGCAAGTCACTTTATCTCCCTGTGCCTCAGGCCACATAGATTGTAAGCTCATCTGGGCAGGGACTGTGTCTGTAACATTCCTATGTGCTGCGTACCGCACGCTGTACTGTAACTGTGACGCGCTTTGTGTCCCATTGGCAGAAAAGCGCTATATATGAAATAACGTTGTTGGTATTATTATTATTATTATTATTAAGAGAGACAAAAGCCTCATCCTTGCCATCTGTCATGCTATGAGGTATCTACAATATGTATTTAAAGCCTTTTTTGATGAGCACAATGATGGATAATGATAAATTAGACATTAAAGGCATGGAGAATCCACTAAGCAATGAGATATTTATACCACCCGGATAGCACCTGCTCCAGCTGGCATTATGGTCTACCTCTGGTATTGTAAAAGCCCACCCAACAAGATGTAGTGAATACCAGTGACAGTACTGCTGCTGTTAGACATGGTTACTATGACATGGTAGAAGCAAGTGCATCAAGGAATCTGTAGTGTATGTTCCAACAGGAAACATCTATAATAATAGGGAACTATTTATCAAACTTCCCCGACTGCCCAAATAGTTCACAATAATTGCACCAGGTGGAAAGTTTTTGGTATATCTCGGGGTTATTTATTTACTCAAGTCTCCCAGTTTCAAACCTGGGGCACACACATGTAATACCACGGCATCCGATTTATCAAAGACGCAGCACCAATGGCTTTCAACTGGATTCCTTTTGAGCCGGAGAATAACATCCATGTAGGTTTTTCTTTGCTAAATGGTCTTCATCCCTTTATGTTTGATAAATATGGGGGGTGAGTTTACACCAATACTGCCCCCGTTTCACAGCCATGGCACACTGATTAATAGCCCTCTGTTCCCATGGAATGAGAAATACCTGAATACAACAAAAACTGCATTCAACGGAATTAACATGAATCATTTTTATTGCTAAGGATAAATTGAACGGCCGTGCTTTGTTCTGGAAGCCACGTGTCAGTGAGACGTAGCGACTCATTTATTAAAGCCCCAAAGATGGAGGGAGAACCAGTGCAAAAGAATTGCCCCTGATTTATACAAGGATAAAACCCAATCGATTTTGATGGGATTCCCTTTTCCTTTTGCCCATGTATTATTAAATACCTGTTCCCAAAAGTCACTGTTTTGTAAACAGAGACATCGCAGATCATACAGGGAACGTGTTTGAGCACATGTGCTAGTAGCATTGTCAGCCAAACCAATTCAGATCACTTACACGATTACTGTAGAAAATGTCATCTGTGTAACGGAAATTGCATCTTTTACCCTAGTAATCTGTCTGTTAGGTTTCTCAGAGCCGGAGGTTTATGTGATATAGCTGACGTTCCTGTATGCACGCCTATATTTTTTTTTTATAGGCAAATGAAAGTTTTTATATAGTAAATAAAAAATGATACATGCTAGATTAGTTAGCATGTCTTGCATATAATTTTTAAAAAATAGATATGACACGTGCTTAAATTAATCTACCTGTGAGTCTACAAACGCATTCGTTAAATAAGAGAAAAGGTTTGTCATAGGTTGTTCCATGTACCAACAATAGAGAATATATGTAATAATGTATACAGAGCCGCCAAACCTGTGCACTATAGTACATAGTATATAGTACTATAGTTAGCAGGCAGTGGGCGGGCCTAGTAATCTCCTGGGGGCATGACTAGTATACATTTAATTCAGCAATGTCGTTGGGGGTGTGGCCAAATCTCCAGTTTCCCAGGGAGGAAGTAATTGTAGCTCCGGGAACTCCCTGCTTCCGGATGACACTTACCTCCGTAGGGAGTGCTGGTATCTGTCTTCAGTGGAAAGCCCCCGGTCGCGTGGGCCAATAGGAAGCCGGAAGGGATGAGGTCACGACATTCTCTTGCCCCGTGTGAAGCGGGACATTTGAAGCCACCATTTTGTTACCCCTACAAGCTCTCTGTCTGCAGAAATACCGCCACCCCCTACGGAGGTAAGTATCTCGGGAAGCAGGGGTCCCCGGAGCTCAAATTAACGGGGATTCGCTCCGGAGACCCCCTGCTTCAATTCTAGAAGTAAAAAAAAAAAAGAGATGCAGTGCAAGGTGATTTGCTGCTTTAATAACAATGATGGTAAAAAAAAAAATATGCCATGAAATTCCATATTCCGAAGTGAGTTATCAAGGATTCCCTGATGCAACAGTGCAGGAAACGTAGGGTTACCACAGAACAATGCACATTTTATGTTGTTAAAACTAGTACTGTATGTGAGAGCTTTGCATTTGGGAGACATTGATAAATTATCCCCTTTCTATGTAGGGCAGGTGACTCAATCAGCCCCTGCTTCAGCACAGGTGGCTCAATCAGAAGCTCGGTCTTTGACTGAGACACCAGTGCTAAAGCAGGCATATCCTGAAAACCTGACCTGTTGGGGAGAGGGGGGAGAGGGTAGTGGGGGCTTTAGGACTTGAGTTGAGCACCCCTGATGTAGGGCACATAACATGACAAGTGCACATACACGCATATCTCTTCGTATGTCTATCTATATATCTATATCAATATATATATATATATATATATATATATATATATATGTACTGGTATCCCTGTTTCTTCAAAGTATCACTATATTGGGATTGACCATAAGTGTGATAAAATGGTGAAGGTGATGTCTATACAACAAAAAGGGAGGTTTTGGGAAACTCACAATGGATGTCGGTGTATGCGGATAAATCTATGCATAAATGCTTGTCTAACGGATATGATTCCTATGTGTGAGAACTACCTATATACACTATCCCTACTGCCATACTTGGCCGAAGATCTACAGTATAGGAGCCTGGTGTTTATAGCACAATCAGTACCATTGTTATATCAGACACATATGCACTAGCGACCTTATTCCCAGTCAGCCCTTCACCTTCATCCATATTCTACTGAACAAACGGTAGATTGGTGTGATTTTTTGCATGCATGTTTATGTGCTGATATCTGTATCTGTGAATACATCTAATGAGCAAGCTACCTCCTTGCCTCTTATGTATAACTAACATACTGTACATGTGGTGAATATAGGAGGCACTCCAACAACCAATATGTGACTAGACAGGGATCTAATCAGATTAAATTATATATTTGAGGAGATTGCTCTATTCCCTCTTATCTGAATACTCATCAGATCCCTCCACTTACAATACAGGAGTTCACACCCAATAACCAATGCACTTTGAATCGCCTGTCTGTAAGGCATGGATGCACAAGATATGTACATTGACATCTGTTGAATACCCAATACGAGTTATCCAGATGCTCCACGTTTGTATCCAGACCTCACCATTGGCGATTTTAATTAATCACTGTAAATAGTTATACACTGTGGCGGGGGAGGGGAGAACCAGGCTTATAATAAAGGTCAAGCCCACTTGGTTACCACTGACCCGCTTTTTGGGGTCCTAGAGTGTCGGCTCTTGGGCCCGGGCATTGTGTATGCATTACTGTGACTGTGCAAAATAGGAGACAATTGCCGTTTGTGTTTTACCGTTTCCAGAGGTGCTGGGACGCCCTGCTTCAGCACAGAGCAGGAAAAGGTAAAAATGGGTATGAAGGGGTTAAAAGATATCTGCAGGTACACACGGAGTCCTTAGTATAGTAAGTGGCTCCCCAGTAGAGCAGAGGTACCCACATACTGTACATGCCCAGGTATCCTGAGCCTAGAGTAGGGGTTCAGGAAGGTGCTCACACTAAGGTTATGAAGCTGAGCAGATTTGCAGTGTTTTCAAAGTTTTAAAGTATTTTTCTAATGTGTGCCAGGAATGAGGCTAATTTATGACCACAATACCAGGGGGCAATTAAGCATAACCGAAGGCCTAGCTTATAAAGGACCCTGGGGAGAGGCCCTCCAGGATGTATACAAAAAGTTAGAGCTCCAAAGGGGTTAAACAGCTGGCCAGCAACAGGGGGGATTCTTTGACTAGAACCAGAGATTCTGTCACTGAGCAAAGGGGGTTTGGCCAGGTGGTTTTATAAGCTGGTGCAGGCCATGGGGAAGTTGTTCTCTGCTGTAACATCAAGAAGGAGGGGGTGGGGGTGAAGAGGAGTTTTATCACCATCACAGATTTGAACCCCGCTCAAGATGCATCAGTTCTAAGAGTTCCATCTAAGAGTTTCATCAGTTCCATCTTGTGTGATTCACCTGAGATTCAGTGCCATTTGAGAAAGTTCCAGCTCTTGAGTAAATCGTCTAAATTTCTCAGAGGATAAGTGACCGGAATTCAACAGCAAGAGGCCACAGGAATGAAAAGTGGCCTGGAATATTTTGCTGTGTGTTTGCAATTAGGAAAGATTAGTTTTGTAATCCCAGTTTCTAAAGTAAGTGTGTCTTTTTACTGTATTTTTGTGTAACATAGTTGTGTGCGTTCATTAGGTGAATAAACGCAATTTATTTTTATCTCTCTGCTTGCTCAATCAATGATCCCGGTAATTAAAAGTATTAATAAGCTGGGTCCATCGTGACATACACGAATTGTGAGTTACATATATATAACACCCTTTCCCTATCCCTAAGGGAAATAGCGGTAATTACGGTCACTGGTGCTACCTGTGTAGACTTGCAGAAGGCCTGAACCTCCGCTCCTGGGGAGCCTGTGGTGACTGTGTGTTCTCTCTCTCACTCTGGTGCAGCGCCTCCACCGATGAGGATCCCGCGTAGCAGGATGACTCCTCATAGGAACACGTATACATTTATGGTATACCCCAATAACACAATCACAACAGGGTTACAATAACTCTTTTACTGTGGCTCCACCGTAGGCCCAGTTAGCATCACATAGACCAATAATAACAACAATACAGTGATAACAATACAAACAATCTTGGGGTAGGTAGCCCCAAAAATACTGAGGGTGCTTTTGCACCTATACCCCGGTGTCCGGCAAACAACCCTTGCTCCATGTATGCCTGAGGGCAGCGCTACCCTCCCCCTTGCGGTGGTGCACATGTACCTTCCTGTTTAAGTCCTTAACCAGGGAATACTTCCAGGCGAAGGATGATCAGCGGCAGGAAAGTTACATTGATTTGGGACAGAACTGAGATTACTTGTTCACCTTTCTGATTTCAAACTCCAACCACAAGCCTGTATCTACTTTGACACCTGTCAGTGTGTGTGCATCATACACTTCCACCCCAGTGCTTCTCCTGCCTCTGTGTAATACATTGGCTATGCAGACACTCATCCTCTTGCCTTCTCTGGGACACAGCCGGTTTGGGCTTGCCATGTCCCTGTATGCTTTTGAGTCTAATTAAAACAAAGAAAACAAAAGCTGTGAAGAATAGGATTAGTTAATGAATGGGGTATTTTTTTTCACATTGCAACACCCAAGGCAAATCCAGGGAGGCTGCATTCCTGTACCTGAGACGTAAGGCAAAATGATCAACCATAACATAGATCTCGGAGTACATTGTGGCTACTACGGCACACATTCTAGTTTTAAAAGCATTAACCATTGTGTTGCAGTTACATTCAACAACAAAGCAGTTCCAGCACCACTTTGCAAGGTATACCAGGGTTTCTACACAATGAAAGCACACCAAGTTCTTCAACACACAGCAGCTCAACACACAACACAGTAGCTCTACACACACACAAACTCTGCTGCTGCTGCTACAAACACATACAACACGCACACACACACACAAACACTGCTGCTGCTACACCCATAAACACTGCTGCTGACACACACATACTAGACAGACAGAAACTGCAGACAGCCACTACTTTGCAGCCACACACACACTCTCTCCTTCCCCAATTCAACTGAATCTGTCAGCTGTGTTCACGGAGGGAGGGGGAGGAGTCACTGCCTGGCTGCTACTTCCTGACCAATCCCCTGCCCTGTCACAGAGCTGTTCCCGCCTCCTGACCAATCCCCTGCCCTGTCTCAGAGCTGTTCTGAAAGCTGATTGGCTGGAAATAAACACATTGCAAGCTGCAAAAATTCCGGGCATGACTGAACGAATAATGCCTGGAATCAGAGAGTAGGGATTTCAATAAAGCCCGGAATTTTACAGCTTTAGCCTATAATTGTTTGTACAGTATATTAATAATTCGTTCCTGACTCCAATAATGGCAATCCGATTTCTCTCTGGATCAACATCCTTCCCATGTTTACTTATTTGGTATATCCCTGTATACCTTTCCCTTCTAAAAAGATGGCCAACCTTTTATGTGAAGATATCTATTGTATCTGCCATCACAGTCTTCATGGGTAATGAATTCCACATTGTAACTGCCCTTACTGTAAAGAACCCTTTCCTTTGTTGCTGGTGAAATCTCCTTTCCTCCAACCTTAAGGGATGAATAGTTATTTTGAAAGTTCCATGTACTGCCCATGAATATATTGGTATATAGGTATCATATCCCCTCTTACACGCCTCTTTTTTTTTTTTGTATAACAACATTTAACGATTTTAGGTGTTCACAAAGAAAGTACAGGACATAAAAGAAGAACGTGTTTTGTTACAAAGATAAACCACTGTTGCAATGATATATTGTTTGATTTAACTGACAGAGGTATGGTAAGTATGTTTTGACTTGTACTGTCACAACTCAGAGATATTTTGTTCTTGTTGCATCAGCCCAGTTCAAACCTTTTACCTGTGTTGGACAATCCGATGATTACAAGTCTGCACTGCTTATTTATCGAGTTTGAGCGTAATCATCCAATTTGTTCCTTGTCCCTTTAAGATTATATTAGACGTTTCCTGAATAGTTAGGGATATATGTGTAAAACAAACAGAAAATAAAAATAAATCAAAAGTTCAAACATAACGAAGAATCGTCTCTATTCTAATGCACAAAAAGTCTAAAGTAGCTCGTTTTCCTCATAAGTCAGACCTTCCACCATCCCCTTTATTAATTTGGTGGCTCTTCTCTGCACTTTTTCTTGTTACATAATGTCTTTTGTAGGGAGTGGTACTCAAAACTGTACTCCATATTCAAATTGTGGTCTTACTATGGATTTGTACAATGGCCACATGATGCTTATTTCCCTTCCATCCATCCCCATTGTATGCAAGATAAGTTCTTATTTGACTTTGCAGCTACTGCTTGCCATTGGGCACTAATGCCAAGCCTGCAGTCTACAATCACTCCTAAATCCTTCTCCATCAAGGATTAACCTAATGTTACCCCATTTAATTTGTAAATCACCTGTTTATTCTTGCTTTCCAAATGCATAACCTTACACGTATCTGCCATTTACCTGCCCAAGTTTCCAGTTTATCCCAAAACTTATGTAGAGATATTACATCCTGCTCTGAATTTACTACCTTACATCATTTAGTGTCACCAGCAAAGATGGAGACGTTGTTCTCTATGCCAACCTCAATGTAATTAAATGTAATTAAAAAACAGTTTAAAAAGCAGTTGCCCCAATACCAAAACTGGAGCTGGAGCTACTCCACTTATAACTTTAGCCCAACCTGAAAAGATTCCATCTATGACAACCCTTTGCTGTCTATCCTTCGACCAGTTTTCAATCCAGTTGCAAATATTTTTACACAGACCAATTTCTTTAATTTTGTACACTAACTTCTTGTGTGGAACAGTATTAAGAGCTTTTGAATATTTTAAGTAGACCACATCAACTGCATTGCCCTGGTCTAAATTCTTTGACTCCTCAAAGAAACTAATAAGGTTAGTTTGGCACGACCTATCCCTCATAAATACACGCTGACTATTACCAATAATTTTGTTTTCCATTAGGTATTCATGAACATTATCCCTTACTAAACTTTCAAGCAAGCTTCCCCACTATTGATGTCAGGCTTACAGGTCTGTAATTCCCAGGTTTTGGTCTAACTTCCTTTTTTACATTTAGGCACCACATCTGCTTTACGCCAATCTTGTGGTACTGACCCTGTAGAAATGGAGTCCTTGAAAATTTAAATATAATGGTTTGGCTATTACTGAATGTACCTCCTTAAGAACCCTTGGGTGCATGCCTTGGGGCCAGGTGCTTTATTTGTCAAACTGCCTTTTCAATTCTCACCCACTGTTAACAAAATGTTAGTTAATATTGAGCTTGTGGTGTCCTCCTGTTGCAATATTGTTGCAATTGACTCCTCCTTAGTAAATACAGAGGCAAATAATGTATTTAATACCTCCACCTTCTTCTACTTATCCCCAATAATGTGCCTGCCCATCTCACACTGAAAAATCCTATATTCGCTTTCTAATCCTTTTGTTATTAAGGTACTTAAATAACTTTTTAGGGTTGATCTTACTAGTTATTGCAATCTTTTTTTGATATTCAATTATGATTGCCCTTTTGCAACTTTTGTTACATTCCTTATAATTCTGATATGATGCCTCTGTTGCTTTTACATTTATTACCCAAGGGTATATACTGATGTAACCCCTCTTCACTTTACCTCAGACTACAGAACCTGTCACTGAGGTGGGGGCCTGAGTCCTGTAACTTGGGGTTTAACTCTTATAGTGGATGGTACACAGAGTGGGAAGCAGGAGTAATTAGACACAGCAAAAATTTAAGGAATTACAATACACTTTATAATTCTTTATCTATAACTTTGAACAGGGATACATACAGTACACCGGGCTATAACTCTCATGTGACCCTAATGATCAGGGCTACTACATAACCACACAGTATTTCTGCAATCCTACTAAAAAATCACTAACGCTGCGCCTCTGTTTTTATATATATTACAGTCACTGCATATTAGTTCACATACCCTGTTGATCAGACAGGGTATTTGTACAATAACCTTTTGTTGGAGATCTGGATTCAAACAGATGCCGGCTGCTGCTTCTTACAGTTAATTTGAAAGCATTCGCTGTGTTCCATTGCAGGGGGATCTCCTTCTTTCCTCTGGCTGTTACATCCTGATATTTCTCCTCTCAGCTGTTGCAGTGCTCCCCGAGGTGTCACTGTACTTTGTACTGGCCAGCAAATCCACCAGTCTCCTCACTCCATGGATCTGTCAGGCACTTGCAGAGTAGTTCTCCAAGCAGCCTCACCATATCAAAACAAACTGGCCCCCCAGTCCCCGCAGCAATCCCACCAAATAGCCCCTTCCCTCAGACTAAGTGTTCCACTCTCTCACTGGCTGATCCCAGTCACACGTCCACTACTTAGCATAACTCTTAAAGGGCCAATGTCCTGTGCTGCTTACAAGCACAGGGGGTTACAAGGTGTACTTACCTAACAATGTTTAAGAAACTACCCATTTTTCTTTAGTATTTGTCCTGCAAGGACTTAATTTCAAATTATTCCTTGTAAACTCTTCCTTAGTTTACTGAAATCTGCCTTTCTAAAATTAAGTCTGTGATGGTAGGGGCAATGTGGCTACTATAATAAAGGTTATCCTAGCCAATTGCCCCTCTCTGCCTGGATGGATTTGCTGGATTTCCCTTTAAATCAAACTTATTATGGTTCATCTGGTCCAAACCCTAGGTCTACAAATGTCTTAAATGTATATAAACCTTTATTTTATGTAGTATCTTGTGTATACACGGTATAAAGCCTTTTTGTTTTTCCTGGACATGCAGAGCTAGTAACCCTTTGTCCAGCCTGCATGTCTGGGTAACCGGTTGTTCTGGAGGGTGAGGGGGGGGGGGGGGGGGTGAGGAAAGGCAGTGGGGATACGCGGAGATCGGGCTGGGGGGGATCTGCTCAAAGAGCGGGGCATGTGTCCACTCCAGAAACACAGGTGCCTATTGCAGTGGGACATAACCAACCGGCCAGGGGAACAATTACTGTGTCTCAGTCCCATAGGCGCTGATCCGATGGGCCCTTTTGAAATTCCCACTCTTGCCTAAACCCACCCCCGTCAGACCTCCAGCTTGGATTGGCCATCACGATAAGGGAAAGGAGATGGGTGCTCCAAAGTCAGTGGGAGATCCACAACATCCACAATATAAATCTTCTAATATAATTATGAACAGGACTGGTAAACGGACTCAGACATGGAGTGGGTTAACTGTGATATGTGAGTGAAATAAACACATAAGTCTCCTGAAGGGGACCAACCATCGCACCTACAAAGTACTCAAGTGGCCCCTCATTGGAGACAACCTGTGCTAAATATACTCAACTATGATAATCACATATTATTAATAAAGAACTCTTAGCCACTCCATCTGTAGAGCTGAATCCGTTATAGTCCTTTCCAGGGGCGTGCAAATCCAAATGTAACAGTCCAGTAAGAAGAAAAGCAAATAGATAA
The DNA here is from genome assembly GCA_036426205.1 of Ascaphus truei. Taxonomy (NCBI): domain Eukaryota; kingdom Metazoa; phylum Chordata; class Amphibia; order Anura; family Ascaphidae; genus Ascaphus; species Ascaphus truei. The sequence goes on from CM071572.1 coordinate 79,375,811, forward strand.
AGGACCCCTATGGTCCGAAACGCGTAGGAGGTACTGTTTTCACCCCTTGGGGGGTATGCTGTCTGTGAAGATACACTGAATAAATAGACTTTTATTTTTAACACCACCTAGCTCCCTGGCAGTGCATTTTTTTGCTTTTCTTCTTACTGGATTGGCCATCACAGATGAGCCCTCACTCTTTGATTGTCCCACACACAGCATCTGCGCTGTGATTGGTTGTGGCTCCGTTTCCTGGGCTTTTCAATGCAAGTGGGGAAACTATGTAAAGGGCGCCCCATCTGATCTCCGGATTCCATTCTAACGCTTGCGTGGAAGCTAACTAAGCGGTGTGCTCTCAGAACTTATACACTATTAACTTCATTTAATGTTTTCTATCACTAATTAGGTGTTCTAAATATTATTAATTAATTATAATGGAATATTTACTAATACTGTTATATTTATAGATTTACTTTGGTATTGTATAAACTATTGCATGAGAAGGCTTGTAGGCAGGAGGAAGAGGAGGTGATAAGGCAGGAGGAAAGGCAGATGGTATGGGCAGAACATAGGAGGCATTTAGGGATATATTCGGTGATGAGGGCTGAGATACAAAAAGGGGCAGCGTAATTGAATGATTTGTAAGTCAGAGCTAGGGTTTTTAATGTGATTATAGATGGGAAGCCAGTGTAGGGATTTGCATAGTGGAGCCACAGAAGTGAAGTGGTGAGTGAGGTAGATGTCTGGTAGCAGTATTTTAGATGGATTGGAGTTGGGACAGGCGGACAAGGAGAATGCCAACTAGGAGAAGATTGCAGTAGTAAAAGCGGGACAAGATGAGTGAGTGAATTCATTTTAGCTGCATCATGATTGAGAAAACGGCGTATCTTGGCGATATTTCGGAGGTGGAGACAGCAGGAGTTTGTGAGAGACTGAATGTGAGGAATGAAGGAGAGATCAGAATAAAAGATGACCCCTAGACAGCGGGCTTAAGGGGTTGATGAGATTGGGGTGTCATTGACAGGGAGAGTCTGAGGGTAGGGTGGCAGTGGGAAGGGGAAATAGTATTAGTTCTGTATTGGACATGTTAAGCTTCAGATAACAGTGGGATATCCAGGAGAAGATTGCGGAGAGATAGTTGATGATACGGGACAAGAGAGAGGAGGTGAGGTAACACTGGGTGTCATCCTCATAGAGATGATACTGAAAGCCAAAAGATTGTATAAGTTCACCACGTGAAGAGTGGTAAAGTGAGGAAACAAGAGGGCCAAGACAGAGGCTTGTGGGACTCCAACAGAGAAAAGGAGTGAAGATGACGAGATACAGATGAAACCGCACAACTGCATATGCGAAAAGAAGAGCAATCACGAGGTGACCCCAATAAAAATTCACATTTAACATTGTCACATGGACTTGTCAGTGAGAAATACATTGGCATGTGGAAATGAGAGAAACTAGTGAATCACACACCAAAATGATTCCCTACACAGAGATAATAATAGTAAATTACAGATTAATAGGAGCACTAAATACATTATCAAAAAAAAAAAAAAAACCCCGGGTAGAAATTACCTTCATACGTTGAGTAAAATAATATTTTCAAGAATGTGTATTAAAGAAAGTTTTATTTAATGTCTATCATATTACTAGGTATGATCTCCGGCCACATAATTCATACATAGTGAAATCTTTATTGGATATCGAGGGAGAAAGTTTTATGTATATCCATGCTCCAAAAGAACTTATCCAGCCGGTAATGAAAACTTTGTTAGCCATAATGTTAAGAATGAGGGGAAGCATTGCAGGGCTGAGAATTGCACGTTAAGAATGTTGCATTTTAAAGTGGGGATTTTAAATTGAATATGTAGTTAAACAGTAGTTGGACTGCAGGTGGACTGGGGGCTGGATCGTTTCGGAAACTCTTCTACATAAGGCAGCAAATGGTGAGATTATCTGACCACACTATTATCCGTTGCTTGTTATCCTGTACATTTAATACCCTTGTACACTTTATTTACTGCAGCCTCTCCCAACACTTGTCTGCACACAACTGCTCTCCCATCTCACCCCCCCCACCCCCCCCAAATTCCTCTGCAAACCATGAACAGACCCTAGCATTGCAAATGCAACAAAACATTTTGGCAAGGAAAAGGCACACCTCTGCTGTTTACTCCACACACATTCACTTGGCTCACAATAGCTTCATGAAATGTTACCTACCTCGGTGATCGTGAACTTACTACTTATTTCAACTCTGTCCTTTATTGTGACCCCATGGAAATGTTACTATATCTATCCACTACAAACTCCTTAGTCGTGGCCCACACCCAATATCATCATACACCCCGGATTACTCAGAAGCCTTTCATTATCTACTATTAAGTCTTTGAGAACACACTTGAATTAGATTGTGAAGATGTGTCAGATTTGAAGATACATTTTTCTAGAATAGAAAAAATATTATCAACTAAAATCAGACTGTGGTGGGATATTATTTCATTGCAAAACTATATTACAACACAAAGAATCCCAAGGGGCTTACGTATAAAAAAGTCACCTACATTTGGGTTTATCAATCAAGAGTTTGAGACCAAATGGAAGGAGGCACTCAATTTATGCTCCTTTACCTTAATTGACCCAAAACAAAAGAAAAATCCTCCATACAGTAGATGAAGAAATTATATCCCTTCAAAAAAATCTTCGTCAATACAAGGATATGGATGGGTTTGATGATTTAGATCTTGTCTTATCAAATAATACCAAAACCATGGAAAAGGAACTTATGGCTAAAAAGCAATTAAAATTTGAAAGGGATAAGCAAGACTACGCCCGAAACCAGGTTTACGTTTGGCAAAAGGTTCCCAACTTTAAGAACTTTAACTCCTCTACTCCCCACAAACCAAATAAACCTAAAGGCCAACAAAAGAAATCCATACTGAAAAAGAATATATCTTTCTCACAGTCAGCAAGTGCAGATTCGGAGGGGTCAGAAAATGAACTTTTCCCCAGATCAATGGCATCTACTAATAGAGAAAGTGTTGGTTATCAAAATGGGGGCGATAGACAAAGAGATAGAGGTGAATCATCTAATCAGACGAATCAAAGGGAGTCTGAATATGAATCCAGAACCTTCTTCGGGTCAAATAACAGGGTCACTACAGACGAACAAGGAGGGGCCAAAAAAGGAAACATAAAAAAACCCTCAGAAGAGAAAAAAGAACTTTTGATTGAACACACAGGAATAATTAACCTTTCTGATTTTACACTAAAACAGGATGAGTTATCAGTTCTTGATAAAGGTTTGAAGTTCGCCCCCTGTAGTGACTTTAAACTGTTTAACACTATAATCGATCTTCATAAGTACATCCGCAAACTAACATTGAAAATATTTTACCATCAAAAAAATTCTACTGCTGATACTGATAATGTGGTTTCACAAATTGTTGATGAAGATTGTGTTAAGATGAAGTCCTTGAGTTTTCATGAGAATTGTTGTTTACAGGATATGAGAGATCTTATTGTTGAAAATGTGGATGATTCAGATATTCCGTCTACATTTCTAGGTAGACATTCTTCGGGATTTAGAAACAAATCCGTGTTTTATCCTCTACATATGAAGGGTAATTGCCTAAGTACATTTGAGCAACTCGTTGAACGTTACCTAACTCTGTTAGCTAAGGGCCACTCTTTTTCAATTATGCCATTGTATCAAAAGTTAGACAATCTTACCCAAGGTGAAAGATTGGCAATCAATGCACTAAAGGCTAACAACTCTCTGGTTATCAAGGGGGCCGACAAGGGGGGGGGGGCATTGTTGTACTTAATAAATCAGACTATAGGACAGAGGCACTCCGTCAACTAAATGATAATACCTCCTATGTTCTTTTAGGAGGAGACCCTACAGCAATGTATATCAATGAACTCAGGACCCTCCTGGACGAAGGTTCCATACTTGGCGCCCTTGATGCCAGTGAGTTGGAGTTTCTGTTCCGTCCGTATCCCATTATCCCCATTTTTCACCATCTCCCAAAGATCCATAAGACATTGGTCTCACCACCAGGGAGGCCAATTGTCTCTAGTATTGGATCTTTGGGAGATGGTGTTTCAAAATATGTTGATCATTTATCATTTTTTGCAATCGATTGTACAACAGTTACCATCATACATTAAAGATAGTGGGGACCTCATGGTTCAACTTAACTCCATCAGATGGGAAACAAACTTTATCTGGTTAAGTCTTGACATTACATCTCTATACACAGTTATAGTACATGATCATGGGTTGGCAGCTGTCAGGTTTTATTTACAGCAATCAGATCTTTCACCTGCACAGAGCACGTTTATCCTTAATGCTATTCAATTTTTATTAACACACAATTATTTTATGTTTGACGGGGATTTTTATCTCCAAACACGTGGTACCGCTATGGGGACTAGCTTTGCCCCCTCCTACGCAAACCTCTTTTTAGGTTGGTGGGAGGCGATCCATGTGTTTGGAGATAAAAATCCCTTTAGACACTTTATCACTTTTTATAGGCGTTATATTGACGACCTTATCTTTATTTGGAATGGGGATGAGCACTCTCTTATTTTATTCACTGAATATCTCAATAATAATGAATTTAATTTAAAATTTACCACTAATCACAATTTTTATCACATCCACATTTTAGATTTATTACTTTCTATTGATATGCACAAGAACATTATTACAACGGTGTATCGCAAAACAAACTCACGACACATTTTTGCGAGCTGACAGCTGCCACCCCAAAACTTTGATCAAAGGAATACCAAAAAGTCAACTCATTAGATTGAGAAGAATCTGTACAAATCAAGATGATTTTATCAAACAATCCCAAGATCTGATGGAGCGGTTTGAAGCCAGGGATTACCTGAGAAGGGATCTTAAGAAAGCATTTACGGAGGTTGCTAGTATGGACAGATCCGATTTATTGGACAGGGTTCACAAGAGATCTAATATACATCCGAACTCCCCGTTTTTTGTTATACAACATAATAACCAAGCCAATCAGATCAAAGCGATAGTCAAGAAACATTGGGGGGTCTTAGCAGCAGATCCGATGTTACATTCCATCTACGAGGAGGGACCAAGAATAGTCTTCAAAAAAGCCAAAACAATTGCCAATCATGTCTCTAGTAGCTTATTCTTATCCACTAAGACTCCAACATTAAAGTTACCTAAGGGTAGTTTTGTTTGCTCCAAATGCAAAATATGCAAACATATGGAAAGCAAGGCAGAATTCTTTTCTAAAAAAAACAGGGAAAAAATATTATATAAATTCCTTCATTAATTGTGACACTACATATGTGGTGTACTTGCTAAGTTGCGGTTGCGGAAAGCAATATATAGGAAGGACTATTAGAAATCTGAAAGTTCGCATCCTTGAACACTTAAGGTTGATTATTAAAAAAGATACTAACCATCCTGTATCCCAACATTTTAGTAATTGCAGCATGGGTGATTCTAAAAATATGTCATTTTTGGGCATTGAGCATGTGCCGAACCCCATTAGAGGAGGCAACAGATTAAGTATTTTAAATAGAAGAGAGCTATACTGGATATTTACTTTACAAACCTGTATCCCCCATGGTCTGAATTCAGACTGGGATATAGGTTCTCTTCTATTTGATACTTAAACTCTGTTGGCCTCCCATGTTTGATCCTTTCTTTTAAACAGCAATTGCAAAGATTCTTTTCAATAGCAATTGCACAGATTGTTCTGTTGGTTACAAATCGGTGATCACGTAATTACCAATAATTTGTAATTTACACTGGTTTCACTAACTTAAGGTTTATACATATAGTGATTCCATTTATGTGTATACTTAAATAATTATTCGCTAGGTGATCATGTTTGTGATTTTAAGCTCAGTCTCTATTCCTCATAGGTTTGGAACTTGTTTAGACTATGGTTATATTACGTTACGGTTGCTTATGTATTTCTGTTAACATATATTAATAATATGAAACAAGTCCCTGATATAAACCTCTACAAATATTATACTATTCACCATGAAGATCTATTGGATATTGTATTTTCCAAGGTTGTCAATTAATTGTTGAATAATTGTTTTTCTAACACTTTGTTTTAAATATTATTATTCATTTTTTGTTTTATCCTGTAGTTGTTCATGGAGAGTGCTGTTGTTAAGTTTTAATAAAGTTGTTCTATATTGATTCATTCTTTCCCCGGGCCAAATGAATATTGTTGCCAGGCAGCGTGATGCATTGTGACGTTGGTCACAGACCACTCGACGTGTTGACGTCACGCGCAATGTACGATCCAGGACCCAAGTCGGATAGCATTGGCAGTTGCTGTGGTTTGTTTACACAGATGCCGTGCTTCCCCCTGGTGTTCCTCTGCGCAATGACGTCACGCGCCTGTAGGGGTTATGCATTACTACTGCGCCCACTGACGGGATGACGTCGCAGGTCATTGGTTCAGCGCCCGTGGCATGTGATGTACCCGGAAGTCACCACAACTGGTCCACGCGGCTCTGGGGTAAGTATAAATCGCACTCCTTTTAGAATTTGTATATTCACCTTGATAAAGGACTGTAAGTCCGAAACGCGTTGGTGTGTTTTGTAACATATTTTTGATCCAATAAATAGCTTTATTACTGGGAACGTACACCTTGTGGTTTCATCGGCTGTTTTTACAGCACTGGATATAGTGCTTCGTTTTTTTCCTCCCTCTTTCCAATTATCTACTGAATGTTGGTGGAGAACTCTGAAAACCAGCACACCAACCACTGCTCACTCTAATGGCAAAAAATCACAAATGTACAACTTGCAGACAACTACTCAAATTTGTATTAATTCTGTTACTCTCTTTAGCAGGGGATTTTGAACATAACCCAGCCCCCTCCCCCCCCCCCCCTTTCCAACTCTGTCCCATACTCCTGAGAATACCCCTTTCAAATTCCAAAAAGGAATCTGTCGCCCATATAAATATCCAGAGCCTGTTGCCAAAACTGGAGGAACTAAGGGCGTGGTGCCTTATGCATAAGCCCAAAGCCATCGTTCTCACAGAAACATGGCTAACCCCTAAAACCCCTGATGCACATATTACCATTCAGGGATACTCCATTTCTAGGAGAGATAGGTCAAAGAGAGGAGGAGGGTCATTATTTTATATTGCAGACACCTTACAATTTACGCTGCTAAATTCCCCCCATGCCCACTCTCTTTTGAAATACTAGTTGGCAATATCTGCCTCCCCTTTTCTAAGCCCGTTCTTATTGCTGGCATCTACCGCCCCCCTAAAGCCCCAATGCAATCCCTTATATCACCCAGTTGCTTGGCTCAATTTCCTCTCTGAATGGGAAGTGTGAGCTGTTAGTTCTTGAGGATTTCAACTACAATTGGCTCGACCCTAAAAACAAGAAGATCCAGATACAACTCAAGTCACTTAACCTAACGCAACTAATTTGTCAACCTACACGGACAAACCTGAAATCTCACAACCATTCCTTGCTAGACTGGATTCTCTCCTCTAGTCCCAGAAGAATCCAATCCTCTGGCATCCTACCTGACATTTTCAGTGACCATGCAATAGTGTACTGTATAAGGAACATCAAATCACCCCAATCAAGCCCAAAAGTTCTCCTCACTAGAACATTTAGAAACGTTAACTCACAACAGATTCTGGCTGATCTTACCAGCTGCCCCTTGGTACAGAATCGACTAAATTCCCGACCCCGATTCTGCACTCGACTATTTACAATCCAAGTTCTTAAAACTCTGTGATACCCATGCTCCACTACACAGTATAAGAGTACGGGGGGGCCACCTTGCATGGGTAACAACCGACCTTATATCGCTTTACCATCTTAGGGATGGGTTGTGGGAAAGCTACAAAGTAACTGGCACTACCAAGGATCTTAAGATGCCTGCGGAACATGTGCACAAGGCAAACAAGGCACCCAAAAGCACAATATTACTCTGACAATTTTCACCAGAATACATCAAATCCAGCTAATTTCTGGAAGTTATCAACACGATAATCAAGCCTTCTAGCCATCAGCAACCATGTAATATTATTAAGGAGGATATTACTCTGACAAATCCCACTGACATGGCAATGCATTCATTCCTAAGACTTGGTGCCCCCGCCATTGCCAAACCGCTTGCTTCCCTAATCAACTCTATTCTGTCTGCAGGACATATCCATAAGACCTGGAAAACTGCCAGAGTTGTCCCAATCTTCAAAAGTGGAGACAAAAACACTATCTCAAACTACAGGAGAATAACTTTCAATACCATCCAAAGTCATGGAAAAAATGTGTTCACTCCCAATTAAGTGATTACTATACCAAGATAAATTTCCAACCTAGCTTTCTCCCCAAACACTCCACAGTACCGGCGATGTTCAATTTGCAAATATTCAAGATCTATAAAAAATATTGCTACATGTGAGGGTAACCATCGAATCAATAGCTTTATGAATTGTCATACAAGTCATGTGGTTTATCGCTTACAATGTGGTTGTAAGATGTCATATATTGGACGTACAATTAGACCTGTAAGAATAAGGATACAAGAACACATTAGACACATTTTGAAAAAAGATATGTTGCATCCTGTTTCAAGGCATTTTTCATTGTGCAACATGGGTAACATCTCTAATTTTTCTTTTTCAGCTTTGGAACATGTTAAGATCCACCCTAGAGGTGGAGATAGGTTAAACAAACTTAATACAAGAGAAATGTATTGGATTCATGTTATGAACACATTACATCCGATGGGGATCAATACTGATTGGGATTTAAAACACTTTTTAGTTTGAGCACCAGTTTTTGTTGGTTTATAAGATTTATCATTAATATTTTCTATAGAATGTGTATTTTTACTTTTCATTTATTATTAGATCAATATCAATTATATATATCTTTAATAGTCACTTTTGAAGTTCATTTTTTTGGTTCATATAGAGTTCTGTTATATTATTAATTTAGATATTATAGTTATTATACAATACATATATTTATCATATACATGAATCCATTTACACTTGATAGTGGATCCTCTCAATGATATATATATTATAGAGGTTGTTTTAGATAAACTATTTTCTACCATGTATGTTAAAAGCGATCAGAGATATTAAAAGTCCTAATTGGGTTTTATTAGAGCTCTATAAGGCTCTCTATATATATGTGTGTATGTTGCTGGTTCGTGCTACTTAGTTATTGGTACTTGTAATATATATATTATGTCTGTTTTTTATATACAAGTATTGTTTTTAATTGTATTTTGTGTCTCTTAGTGTCTTGTTAATACATCTGCACGTTCATGATGATGTTGTATATGTGAACTCCATTGATTATTAAGGGATAGGTGTTCCCTGTAGAATAATTAACGATTTATGCATCACCTGTGTTGCAATTTGCTCACCAATTAAATTGGACCAATGGGCTGTGTGAGTTCACTATATATACATCATCATGTATAGTACCTGATACTCTTTGACAAAGTCCCAGGCAGGGACGAAACGCGTCAGAGTTCGCTCTGTAGCACTATTTTAGTGTATATGCACTCAATAAAACAACCTTTTTATTCATTTATATTGCGTGTGGACATCGTTTCCCTTTAACCCTGACGGCAGCAGTGCACCGCCCTTCTGTTCTATTTTTTCTCCACAGTAATTACCCTCCTAAAAGTTTGAATTGAGATCGAGTGTGGAATGTAACTGGGACAATTAACTGGTGCAATATTCCTAGATTTTGCAGAGGATTTTGATACTGTTGATCATGTTATCTTGTTATCTTGCTAAACAAACTCCAGTGCTCTGTAATAGGGAAGCATGGTTTCATTTCTACCTATCAGGTAGATCCCAACATGTGTCTATCTCAGGCGCTTACTCCAACACCTTGGATATCACCTGCGTTGTCCCACAAGGGTCTGTTCTGGGGCCCCTAATCTTCTCAGTGTTCATTAATGATCTTCCTACAGCTTGTAAGGGAGCTTCAATACACATGTATGTGGATGACACAATCTTATATGCACACAGCCCTAGCCTCTCTGACCTTGAACACATACTTCAATCTGACTTTTTGAGACTTGAAAATTGGATTTCCCAAAACAAACTGTTTTTAAACACTTACAAGACTGTAACAATGGTACTTGGGACCAAGGCTACATTTCTAAAGCTTCAAATGAATGAGCTCCAGACCAGAACCAACTATAATACTATCCTAGCCCCTGTTACTAGTTTCAAATATTTGGGCATATGGTATGATTTCCATTTAACATTTGGGTTGTACATTGATAACCTGATATCCAAAACCTATGCCAAACTAGATGTACTATATAGGAACAAATCATCCCCAAGTCTGCTGGTCAGAAAGCGTATTGCACAGCAGATGCTAATTATAGACTCTGGGGACATAGTTTATGGCACGGCACCCGAAACTCACCTTGGCAAACGTGATACAACACACATCACTGCGAAACACTCAAAGAACTAGATTGGTCATCACTTGAGTCTAGGCGCAAAGGTCATCATTCCTGTCTCGCCTTCAAATACTTTCTGGGCAAGCTACCCATCTATCTGAACAAGCTCCTCACCCCTACCACATGCAGCACTTATCAGCTCAGATCTGACTCCAAAAGACTGTTCATGGTCCCAAGGCTCAATAAAGAATCCGGCCGCTCCTTCTTCTCTTACCGTGGAAAAGTCCAGTAGAGTCCCGTCAGATCTGCATGCTGAGACTCATGATGGTGCAAACGCTGTAATGCCAGTCCAACAGCCAATCGGGAACTCCGAGGTTTGCTTCTGCAATGCAGATATCCCTGGCTCCCTGCTCGTCTCACAGGGAATCCTCACATCAGCTGGTCCAGTGTCAACGTGATGACGTACTCCCAAAGCGCTTCGTCAGCAATGACGCCTTCATCAGGGGGATGCCATCAGTGTGTACTAACAGACTATTTATAGCACTAGCCCAATCCAGATTGGTCAATGGGAAAGAGCAATTGAGGAAATCACAAAAGGATATGCAACTGGGCATGAAATTGAAAGCAACAATTAATCATTTGTAATATAATTGTCAATGTGACTATAAATGAGGATGTGTATTGTGTGTATATAACAAAATAATATATATACTATGGGGGCTATGCACTAAGCAGCGCTTTAACAATGGCGGCGACACTGGCATCTGATGCCCCGTACCAGGGCCTGTAACTCGGGAAGCAGGGGGTCCCTGAGCCAGAAATCAATGCGGTTCAGCTCAGGAGACCCCCTGCTCCCGCACACTATTAAAAAAAATACATTAAAGCAGCTTCATTACCTTAGCGGCTATCCGCTAAGGCAATGAAGGGGTTAAGGCACAATAGCATGTTTATTTTGGAAAATTGTCCCCAATAAACATTGCAATACACAACACACCCACCCCCTGTGCCCCCAACAAACCCTATACCCCCCTAACATGCATGAAATATCTTATTTTTTTTATGCACAGGAATTATACTATAGGTCGGCGGTGGCCCTCGAGGGGTCCTCATGTGTGTCCGGGGGGCCCACAGGGGTCCCTGGGTGGTCCCCGCAAGTGTCCATGGGTCACCGCTTGCCTGCAGTACAAATCCTGTGCCCCCCCCAAAAATACATAAATAAATACACCCTCTCCCCCCACCCGCCCCCTAATACATACAGAACAATAATGGACAAAATTACTATTAGCCACACATGGATAATAGTGCATTTGTCCATTTAAAATAAAACATTAACAAGCATAAATAAAATAAATAAAAATTTCACTCACCCCTGCCAGGCTCCCACAATGAAGGCCATCCTCATCCTCATCACCGTCCATGTCCTCCATTGCTAAAAAACAATGCAGAAGAATAAAAAAATACAATCTAATGTCCCCTAACCCCTTAATCACCTTAGCGGATAGTAATGCTATGGTAATTAAGGGGTTAACTCACCCTCCCCCACTACCCACTACCCACTCGGTAGGCCTAACCACCCATCCTTGGGGACAATACCCCCTTCACCCACCCCCGCTACCCACAATTAAAAACATACACAATAGCCCCACTTCCCACCTCCTAGGCCCCAATAAAGCATTACAATATTTAATAATCAACAATATACAACCCACCCCCTGTGCCCCCACATAAAACAAATATTTTTTTTACACACAGGGTTAATACCCCAGGCCGCGGGGTCCCCGGTTGGTCCCGACGGGTGTCCGCAGGCCCCACAGTGCACCCCGGGGGGTACCCACTGGTGTCTGGGGGCCTCCGGGTGGTCCCTGCTAGGCTCTGTGGCTTCCAGGTGAGCCCCAATGGGGTCCACAGGTGGTCCCCGCGGGTGTCTGGGGGTCCCCGGGTCATCCCCACGGGTGTCTTGGGGCCCTTGAGTGGTTCCAACGGGGGTCTGGGGGCCCTCAGGTGGTTCCCACTGGAGTCTGGGGGGCCCTCGGGTGGTCCCTGTTTGTCAATACACCTCCCCCCCACCAAACACATACAGTACAGTAATGGGAAAAATAACTATTATCCAGATATGGATAATAGATTATTTGCCCATTATTAATCACAATATTAGCTAGCATAAATAAAGTAAATAAAATCATTCTACTTACCCTTGGCAATATGAAGGATGTCCTCGTCAGCTTACTGCAAGTCCATGTCCTCTGTTGCCAGAAAAAATATATAGCAAAATACATTCTAATGTCCCCTAGCCCCTTAATTACCTTAGCGGTTAATAACCGCTATAGTAATTAAGGGGTTAGCCATCCCTCTGCCCCTATCCACCCAGGAGGCATAACCACCCACCCCGGGCAACCACCCCCACCCTTCACCCATTCATTGCTACAGTGGGTACATCATGCCCATATAACATGGGCATGATTGACCAATATACCAAGAAATAGTGAAGGATTAAAAAAACAGGCACAAAATAAAAATCATTACATAGCCAAATAAAACATAGCAAATAGCCAAATAAAACACAGCACACAGCAAAATAATACACAGCATATAGCAAAATAAAATACAGCACATATCATAATAAAATACACCACATAGAAAAATAAAATACGGGACATAGCCAATTAAATAGCTAACAAATGCCAATAAAACTATTGAATGGTACAGTGGGTAAATGATGCCCATATAATCTGGGCATCATTTAACACTATGCCAGCCAAGGGTCAAAATAAAATAAACAATCACAAACAATCTCCTATGCCATACAAACAATCAGAAAATAAAAACAAATCAAGAAGTAAACAAAACTAAATTACCAACAATCAATTAATTCAATCCAAAATAAAGACCACAATTCACAATTAAAATACCAAAACAAAACCATTATGAAATAAATGAAAGCTCAAAGTAAACACCATCTGACAAAATCTAACTGCCAAAAATAAGCCATTATTAAAAAGCAAACCCCCCTGAAATAAACTACTTAAAACACAACTAAAAATTACATCTTACTAAATACAAATAAAAATAAAATTGCCCAAACATTTCTAAACAAACAAAATACATTTAAAATACATAAAAACAAGCATTGGCAAAAACAACCATTGATTGTCCCCTCTATGTATGTATATCCATAGAGACATACATAAAAACAGTGCCAATGAATGGGCAACCAAAAAAAAGCAATCACAATAAAAATTTAAATAAAAAACCTGTAAAAGAAAAATAACATACATTTACTTTTTTTACTTACCTTTAGATGTCTTCATCCTCCGAATCCCGGGGACACCGCAAGCTGTCGAACCAATCCGCGAACAGGAACAGGCCACAGGTAAAATAATCCAAAGTCTTTGTCTTCTTTCTTTTTCTTCATCTGTTATTTGTAATCCAGTCTTCTGGGGTCTTCGGGGGGTCAGGTGCCCACGATGTCGGCGCAAGAATTCGAATCAGTAGTGGAGGCAAAAAGGCTGGAGCGGGGTGAGAGCATGAGTCGCCGGCGGAACAGTCCCCGGCGGAGCGGCGTCCGTGCTAGCGGCGGGAGCGGAGTGCGGAGGTGAGTGGGGAGCGCGCATAGGGCAGTGTAACTCCCCGGTCCTTACACTATTGAATTTAACATTGTCTAAGGGTCTCAGATTACAGGTAGCATTTAATGAAGATCTCAATTTGGTGGGAGCTAGTATACGCTAATTATTTTCAGCTCTCCTATATATGATAGATGGATGCTCGTCCAAATGCCCCTTCAAAATAGGGTCATTTGTCAAAATGCCCCAATGCCCTTTCATGATGGTTTCCACTGATCTATATGATTGACTAAATTTAGTTGATAAAACTGTCTGATCATTCAAAGATTGTTGATTCTTCCTGACCTTAGTCAATTGTTTATCATTAGATGATTTGAGTAATTCAGTTCTGTCCAAACGTGCTGACTTCAAAAAAGATTCCTCAATGAAGGAGCCATCATAACCCTTCTGCATGAATTTATCTTTTAAAAAACATGACTGCATAATAAAATCCAAATCAGAGGAGCAATTATGTTTCATCCGACTGAATTGGCTAAGGGGATGTTTCTAAGCCAACTATGAGGGTGATTGTACTTAGCATGGAGGTAGCTATTGTTAGCCACCTCTCTAATATGTATATCAGTCTGGATTTCATTATTAGAATCAACCTTCAAAAAAGGTACAGAAATCCTAAATATCCCCAAAATCAGTATCCTAAATGATAAGAATATCATCTATGAAAAGGCCATAATAGACCAGGCCCGCCCGAGTGGGTTATTGGTCCAGACCTGGCTTTTCTCCCAAAAACCCATGAAAAGATTGGCATAACTGGGGGTGAACCTGGTCCCCATGGCCGTTCCATGAATCTGAAGATAATACTGTGATTGACACAAAAAATAATTGTACATTAAAATAAATTCAATGATAGAAAGAATAAACGTGTTTCATGTAATAGACCTCCCAGTATCACCATCCAAAAAGTGTTTAACCGCTGCCAGACCTTTGTTATGTTGAATACATGTATATAGTGACTGGACGTCGCTAGTGGCCCAAAGATTAGATGATTTCCACTTTGTCTGAGACGGAATCGATGACATGCAAGCTGTCACTAATATGTGACCTCAAAGATGTAACATGGGTCTGTAGATAATAATCTACATACTGGGACAGATTGGACATCATCGACTCCATCCCAGAAACAATTGGTCTGCCTGGAGGGTTAGAAATAGATTTGTGCACCTTGGGTAAATTATAAAATATAGGGACCCTGGGGAATGTGATATAAAGAAATTGAAATTCAATACCAGTTAAAATGCACCTGGTCTTGGCATTCTTAAGCAAGGAATATAGTTCTACCTGATATTTCTTGGTAGAATCAAGCTTTAACTTAGAATAGGAGGCTTCATCCGACAACAGACGGTACAGTATGGACAAAATTACTATTATCCAGATTGGATAATAGTGCATTTGCCCATTTAAAAATTAAAACAACCAGCATAAAGTAAATAAAACTTGCACTTACCCCTGCCAGGATTAAGGCCGTCCTCATCCTCATCACTGTCTATGTCCTCTGTTGGCAGTAACATAAAAATAAAAAATACAATCTAATGGCCACTTGTTACGCTGGTGCTGCCCGCAGACCAGACCCGTCCCCTGTGCTGAGGTGGGACGTAGGGATACACGCACCCGCAGCAAAGGGAGCGTGTCCGGAGTGTGGTGTTATTGTTGCCAGGCCAGGTATAGTAATGAAGACAATACTTGCCGGTACCGGTAGTAGAGAAGGAGTAGTTATTGCCGTTGCCAAGCTCAGGGATGCCAGAAGTCACGAAGTCCAAGTAGAGCCAAAGTCGAGAGCCAGAGGGGGTAGTCGTCCAATCCGCGTCAATACCTGAGGAGTCACTGAGAGAGTATTCAAATGCTTCCATACAGAACTATGTCGAGCGACGAGTGATGGGAAGCACAGGCATAATAAAGCTGGGCAGGCCAATGGGAAATGGGGGCAGGCCTGGAGAACTGCAAGGAGTCCTCCCTGATAGGAGGGAGGTGTTATAGCCCAGCTGAGTGTAATCATCGCTTTGCATTGAACTGTGTGATGCTTGGGGGCGACGCCTCACTGCAGAAGCAGAGGTTAAAAGTGCTCTGTTAGGCGTGTGCTCTGTAAGCTGAGACTGCATGCACATAACGTCTGAGGCTGGCGTGCGTGTCGGAGGGCGTGGACGCGCCCGGCGCTGAGTAGAGGAATCGCCGAGGGAAGTGATCCCGTGACGGCGGCAGGGGCGAGGAGCCGTGGAGGCTGGTAAGGCAGGCTTGTTTTGTGTGTGCAGGGGCTCCCTGCGGAGAGGGAGTGCTTTGTGTGGAAAGCGAGGAGAACGCCGATTCCTGACACCACTAACCCTTTAATCACCGTAGCAGTTAGTAATCCCTATAGTCATTAAGGGGTAAACCCCCCTCCCCTACTACCCACCCAGAAAGCATAACCACACTCCCCGGGACAACTACCCCCACCCTCCACCACCGCTCCCCATTGATTGGCACAGTGTTAAAGCATGCCCATATAACATGGGCATGCTTTGCCACTATAGCTATAAATGGGCAACCTAAAAAATAAACAACCACCAAAAATATTAAATGAAATCAAAACAATCACCAAAAGACAAACACCATAAATAAATAAGAATAAAAAAGCAAACTCCAAAAAAATACCAGAAATAGCAAAAGCAAACACCAAAACACAAACACAAAAAAACACAAGAATTAAAAAACAAAACACCAAAAATAAACAAGAATTAAAAAAACAAACACACAAACACAATAATTATACAAAGAAATCAATAAAAATACACATTAAAGAAATAAAAACAAGCACTTGCCAAACAAAATGCATTGCTTGTCCCTGTATTTATCTATAGCCCTAAAGGGACATAGATAAAGACATTGGCAGTCAATGGGCAAGCAAAAAAAAAAATACAAATGAAAAAATACAATACCTGAAATATTAAAATGATATACATACAATGGCTTTTCTTACCTTTAGATGTCTTCACCCTCCGATTCGAGGAAGCTCTCCATATCCGTTGACGCAATGATCCTCAACTTCAGGTAATTTCTGTTCTTCTCTTCTTTCTTCAGTCTTCTGTATTTGTAATCCATACCAGGGGTGGATGTTGTCCCGTCGTCTTCTTGAGGTCAAATGAGGTCCAAGTTTACACATGTGGGTCATGTGTCTGGTTCTTTTATAGAGGATAGTGATGAACTGATGGTTAATTCCTCTGGTAATTCTCATAAAACAAGACAAAAGATAAAAAAATACCAAAGAAAATGTTGACATTTTGCTCTTTATCACTCCATGTAATAGCACACATCGAGGCATACAAAACATCCTCTGTAAACATTGGAATATGCCTAAATTATATCCTATACTAAGTAGCATCTTGCAAAAAAAACAAAGTGATATTTAGCAAAGATAGAGAACTTAAGAGCACTTTGGCACCTAGCCAATTAAAAAGCCTAGGCACTAAGTTACCTTTAGGTCCAATTGTTAGACCTAAGGGTTGCTTTAAATGCTCAAGCTATTACGCCTGAAGGTCTATGTTATCTGCTAAGACTTTCAGTTCTTATACAACCGGAAAATCTTTTGATATTGGAGCCTTCATTAATTGTAACACTGTCTAAATCAGATGAAATTCCAAGCAAGCTATTCTGCGTGTTGCTGGCTTCATGCAGAAGCATACGGGTGTCAATCTTTTGGACAACTAGAAAAACTTATTAATAAATAGCTGACACACTTGAACTTTCCCCAAGGGAAGTTTTTGCTAACGGGGGCCAACATTGTATGTACATCCCATCCTGGCGTCTATGTGCACATACCTGTTTCGTGTGCACACAATCAACCTGATTGTACAGAGTTTTATTAAAAAAAATAACAGGACTGTACAGGAGATGCTGACAGTGGCATGTATGATATGTGACCATTTCCACCATTCTGCCACGGCATGCAGAACGCGGAATGACCACAGACACATACTGTCATTGTCCATGCCACAACCTCAAGCATGAGGTTGTGATCTGGTGAAATTCCACTTTCTACGTGTTAGAACGGTTTATACAGCAGAAGCAAGAAATATCCAGCTATTATCTCAAGAAGTAGGGAATGGTTCTCCACTCTCCATCACAGTGGAACCTCATGACCTGTGTGTGAAGTATTACAGCATTTGAGGTAGACGCATACCTGTAGGAAGTCAGTTGCGAAAAGTCAAGTCGTACCCTTCATCCACCTACTGAAAAAAAGCTAGAGACCCGAAAAGGGCATTTCCACCAGAAATCTATAAGATTTGTCAGCCATGTCAACAACCTGTCTGTGGTCCTTGATATGCATTTTAAAATCTGAACACTATGTTTTAGCTACAATGCTATTGTAAATCCCCAGAAGGGCACACAGATCCATGCCAATAAAGAACCATCCGAGACTTCCTGAAGGAGTGTCTTCATGATGCCTGCCTGAGTCTCCGGCGTCTTTCTGGCTGTTCGCCATCTATTTCCATCCTCATAAAAGCCACGGAAAGCTACACTTTATGTGCAAAGGTGCAGGCCAGAGGGAGTATTGTGCAACAAGATTAGTTTCCGTTGGCACGGATCTTCCCCAGCGGTCCAGAATTATTTGTTCATTTGCCGCCTAGCGCTTGGTGACAATCTTGAGCATTTGGTGCAGGTCACGCTGGGAAGCTCAAAATATTTACCTTAT
Organism: Ascaphus truei; assembly: GCA_036426205.1. Taxonomy (NCBI): domain Eukaryota; kingdom Metazoa; phylum Chordata; class Amphibia; order Anura; family Ascaphidae; genus Ascaphus; species Ascaphus truei. Next base: position 79,394,490 of record CM071572.1, read on the forward strand.
TTCAACTGATCATGGCAGTCCAAGCGGTTCAGAAGAGAAAACCTTCCATTGGAGACCAAGTGATTTGATTAACGCTAAAAAGTCCTGAATGGTGAACTCAGGACTGCATAGAAATCACCAGCTCGGACTGGTCGTTAAAGCTTAAAGATGAGAGATACCATTTACAGAAGATAACCAAAGAATCAGCATGGGCACAATGGACTTGGATGCAAAAAAGTGTTTAATAAGCCATAACGTCCTACTGTATGTTTCGGCTGCAACAGGCAGCCTTTGTCAAGGTGCGGGCCCTCACCCTGACAAAGGCTGCCTATTGCAGTCGAAACAATTAAAATACAATAATAATTACAATATAATAATGTAACCAAAATGGAATTCATTGTGTAACTTACTTTATTTCCCATGTTACATCTATTAATGGTTTTATCATTAAAAAATCTTTCTTCCCATCAGAATTCAGTTTCAGATGCTTTATTTTAAAAGCAAATATACCATAGAAGCTCAGTGGTGTACAATGATATAATCTTTTGCGCCCACATTGGAGAATATATATTCTGACTGAAATAACTTCGCATTCATATTATATTTGCTAATTGCATTTTTTTTTCAATGTTCCTCTTTTCTGTAGAATCTATTTCCGAGCATTTTATTTCCACGAATGACTATAAAAAAAAAAATCAATCAATATGGCATCAAACTGCTGGATTATTTACTCTGTTCCTAGAACTGGTGAAAAAAAAAAAAAAAAGATTTAATATGATCCGTACCTTTTCCAGAAACCTGTTACTTTGTAATGATTTAGGGCTTTTTCTGCCAATCAGCAACAAGCTAAAAAAAAAAATTCTCTCCGTTATAAAAATAGTGACATTGTGACATGGGATGATATCTGGTCAGGCTTTGAAGAACTGGCAGACAGTACAGTAGATATGGTGCTTCTGAGGCTAACTAAGGCCGGGCTTATAGTGCCGGCGAAGCGACCGATGACGTAACCCGTCGCCATTGCGAATGTTATATTTTAAGTTTAGGCGATGTCGCTGGCTACAAGGCCAGTGACGTCACAGAAAAGGGAGGGCAGAGGCAAGGAGAAGCTCCTGATTGGCCGCAAGGGGAGACCATCGCCGAAAAAATAAAATAACAGTGACTACCAGATTTTTGCACGATAAAAGCAGCCTCTGCTTCTAGTATGGTAGAGGACTATTTTAAAGCTGCAGTTCAAGCTGTCGTTAAAAAAATATATAATAGTATTAATTAATTCAATATGTGCATCAATACAATGTACACACTGGCAAGTGATTAGCTAAGTTGCTGATCGATCCGTTCTCATGTAATCGATCGCTAAAGTTTCGGCTCGTTGTTCACTAAATGCATCCTGGGTAATCTTCTGCTGCACTGACTGCCAAAGTTCTGTGAGGAAGATCATGTGACCAGGCAGGCACTAGATTCAATTGGTTCACTGCTAGAGAGGAGGGGAAGAGGATGTGACTTTGTAAATGCTTGTTACATTAGAATACATTAAAAAAAAAAAAAAATTTTTATTTAAATACTACAAGTATTTTCTCATAGTACAGAAATTATTTATTTAAAAAAAAACACAAATGTAGGATATTGCTTGAACTGCAGATTTAAAGACAAAAGAAGCCTTAATGTTAAGGACACTCATACTATATACTGGGTTGAAAAAAAAAGACTATTTTGAATCCTCTTTTGTGAGTTGCTGTGCGCCATATAAGCGGTCTACCTTCCAGGGTCTACTCTGATCATTTAGCATTGCTAGCAGCATTGTTAGCAAGCGTTGCAGGAAACTGTTGCCCACAAATGTTGAGAAGTTGGTATTCAATAAAATGAGCCACAGTCTCTATGATGATGATGGACCAAACAATTTTTTTTTTTTTTTTTACAGAGGATTTTAATTCTAGTGGGGTGAGCTTATCATATTAGATGATGATGATGATGATGATGATCAGCATTATCATCGATCAGCATCATCATCATCATCCATCATCATCATCATCGATCAGCATGATGACCGTGATAATATTATTATTATTATTATAGTTTATTATTAAAGCACCAACATATTCCACAGTGCGGTACAAAAGGGGTACAGACATTTGATAATTACACAGAGTTAAATACTAATACAAATAAAGACAAACATGCACAAACGGATACAGAAGAGAATGAGGGCGATGCCCGTGGGAGCTTACAGTCTAGAGAGAATGAAGGACAGTGTTGAAACAAAAAGGGGAGGGGGCTGCTCATTGTAGGATGGAGTAGACCTCAGGTTGGACAATGCTCCAGCCCTACAGCTGATCCCATTGACAGGAGATGGCCCGTTACTGACTGGCAGTGAAGTTGAAAACTTGAAGTCTTTCTCACTATATATTTTAAAATTATTTTTTGTTTTGCAGTTATAATATTTTAGTTACCTAATTGTTTTTTTTTTTTTTAAATGATTTTATACTTAAAAATCACTTCACCCCAGATCCACAAAGGTCCCTTATTTTCCCTGAGGTTAACACTTATCCACAAAGCTAATTAAATGCAAAAACAACAGGTGCTGTATATCTCATTAGCATTGGCATAACGACATGTTACATTAGCACGACCTTGCGTTAGCTTATTGATTAAAGCTGCAGTTCAAGCAATATCCTACATGTGTTTTTTTTAATAAATCAATTCAATACTATGAGAAAATACTTGTACAGTAGCATTTAAAAAAATAAAACAATTTGAAAGACATTTTTAATGTATTCTAATGCAACAAGCATTTTGGTTCATATAGCAACCATTTACAAAGTCACATCCCTTTCCTCTTCTGAAACAGCATCACCTTTTTGAGCCCTGCCCTCTCTCTAGCAGTGAACGAATTGAATCTAGTGCCTGCCTGGTCACATGATCTTCCTCACAGAACTTTGACTGTCAGTGCAGCAGAAGAGGACCCAAGATGCATTCAGTGAACCCCCAGCCGAACTTCAGCGATCGATTACAGGAGAACGGATCAATCATCAACTTAGCTAATCACTTGTCAGTGTGTAGATTGTATTGATGCACTGTATTGAATGGAAAAAAAAATAAACGACAGCTTGGACTGCAGTGTTAAGTCCGCTGTCAAGATAACCGTCTGGGTCCAGGACCACATCTATTACCTCGACCCCAGCAAAGTGTTGAGCGGATGTGCGGAGGAACGGTGTTGGCGGGTCTTGCAGCTGAGTGGGGTGAGGAGTACAGGGTTTACAAGACGGGATAAAACAAACAACATCAACCGGGGCGTTCTTTATGTGACGGCTTAGTACTTAATATATAAGTGAAATATGTGAAAATTCGAAAGTGTATATAACTAAATTAGTGTAGGGTCTACCAAAATAAAGGGTAAATTATTACTTTATATATATACTAGCTGAGAGACCCGGCGTTGCCCGGGATGTAAATGCGTAATAGGTAGTATTATTTATAAATCGTGGAATAATAGGTGAGTATTTGTTGTAAAGGTTAGATAATAATGTTGAAAAGAAAGATGGAATAAAATGTAATACGATGTTGTTTAAAAATGGTTTATTGTAAACACACCACAGTACAATGTATATTTTGGTGACATAAGTGATGTAAAAATGTGAGGCGTGTGTCCTGCTAGGGTGTGAGGCGGCAGGTGGCGCGTGGGTTGTGAGTGCTGTCTGTGAGTGGGGGTCCTGCTAGGGTGTGAGGCGGCGAATTTTGACAGATTTATTATAAATCATTCTTCCTGGTAATGCACAGGTTATTAAGAATTTCTATTAGTGTTAGGGACCCTTGAGATGTGGTCTGCCGTGTAGTGGCTCAGGGGCTTACAACACTTTGGCCAAAATGTTAAACTAAAAGACCATTTTATTTAATAGATATCTATACATATATATTTAGGCACTGTTCCGTGTACAAGTTTCACTGGATGTGAACTGAGCTCTATCTGTGTTTCATGTTCTGTCTCTGGTTTTAAATATATATATATATATATGCACTGCACAAATTGGACACTAAAGGTGATCTACAGTGAATATAACTTATAAAATAGCACATAAACTGAGATCATAAACATTTGGACACATATCATGAAAAACCTTAAGACTAATATAATTCCCATCAGGGAAAGAATGTCTAAAAATCTCTGACACTGTAAAAAAAAAATTTTTTAAAAGCTGTAAAGATCTGGAAACGTGTGAGTGCACACACACTTGTTTACAACATCTCTTTATATAAATCCAAAGCGATCTGCACCATTGTTTTTCTTCCTTACCTTTTCGGAGACGAGCTGCCCCATAAGGAGAGGGAATCTGGTGCAGCTGCAGCTGATTAACTTGGAGGCTATAAGGATCTGTTTGAGTGGGTTTACAGGGGTCTGATGGGAAGGCTGTATGCGCAGGCAGTGAAGAGCCTATGGTAACCAGTATTGACAGTGAAAGCCTGGCTGAGAGATAAAGCTGATGCTCAGCTAACCTGTGCAACCGTGCACCTGTACCCAACCTCCACCACCAACACCACCACCTACAATGGTTTTGTGCCAATTAATCTATCCATCTTCTAGCGTCAGCTCTGAAAGAATATTTACTACGGGCACCAGAGGAATTGAAAAGTGGGGTGTTTCTTGGCATATAACAGTATAGTGATTAGCACATCATTATAGTAAGCAGTGTTAGCGTAGGAGTGGAGGTGTCAGATCTGTGGTCATGTTGGCAATCCAGGGGCTACAAAGAGTATTGAGTTCTTAACTGTAGAACGCAAGCAAACCGGAGTGTAATCGGGGTACTAAATTTCAATATTTACACAATTTGCCGATAAGTTTCAGGTCACCGGCATATTTTAATTCACTGTATATTTATCTGCAGTTTTTCAAAGCTGAGAAGGTCTCAGATAAGTGAGATTGGACGGTCCGGAGTATAAAATGAGATTTAGTAAAAAAAAAAAATTGTTACAATTACAAAGAACTTTAGTGGTTACTTTTACAGTAACAGGAAAGCTTCAGCTAGTGATATTTTTTTATACATTTTAATTATGTTGGTTAAATAAAAAATAATTCAAAAGTGGGGCCTCAATGGCAGACTCAAACAGCTTGGGCATTAACATCTCCAATATAAAAATGAGATACACTAGACATATCGTAGAGTCATACATGATCCGATACACTATATAAATGGTTTTTTATTTTTTATTTTAAAGAGAGGAAATGAGAAATGTAACTAAAGAAAGATGGTGCACAATAATACCTATATTGAGACTGTATAACTTGAAACCCTTGTGAAAAAGTAATTCAATGCATGACCCCCCCCGCCCCCCAATATCTGCATTATGTACTCCCTCTCCCCCTTCCCCGTTTTCTTTTTCTGTTCCCCACAATTTATTTGAACAGGAATAAAATACAAGTTTAAAAATAAAATTAGAAGACGTTCTTGAAACTGGGGGCATGACCGACAATGATACACTGCGCTGAAGGGGATAAAGATATTGGTGCTGGGAATAAGTGGGACTGCCTGGGTAAAATGAGTAAGGAGTGTGATCACAATGTTTTATTTCTCTGTACCCCTTGGATGGAGCTTGAAATTCTGCAACTCCACTGAGGTAGCAGCTTTAAATCCCTGGGTGGGGTCCGCCGACGTGACCGAGTTGGGTTGACAGGTCTGTCCCTCTTGTGCTTCCCTCACAAGCTGGAGGCGAAAGGTTCCAGCTTAAAAATGTTGAGGTGTTTTGTTGTCTTTGACTCCAAGTAAAGATGTTTCTGACAAGTTAAGGCAGACGAGCTTTCATAGGCTTCACAGCTTTAACAGTACATGACACCAATGAACTTTTAACTTCTCAGCATGTGACTGCTTCCTGTACATAGTGTCCAAATGAGCCTCTCAAACATCGAACAGGTTAAATAAATAGAACACGTGATGGTCTCTAAATTAACCGTTCCTTTTAGTGCTCAAAGAGGTTTTTTTTCTAGCTTGCATTTCTAAGCCTGTATCCATCACCAAGTTTAATGTCCCTAAAAATGGCCTGGCTAAAAAAAAATACAGCCTCTTGCATGCGTTGTGTTTAACATCTGGAAAAAGACGCTGTTCTCTTGTATTTTATTTATTTATAAAATATTTTACCAGGAAGTAATACATTGAGAGTTACCTCTCGTTTTCAAGTATGTCCTGGGTATTGTATGTCTTTATTTGTATAGCGCCATATAGCGCTTCACAGTAGTAATACATGTGGTAATCATATAAATAACAAATAATACAAATAACAGGTCATGGGAATAAGTGCTTCAGACATTAAAGTAACATTTAGGAAGAGGAGTCCCTGCTCCGAGGAGCTTACAATCTAATTGGTGTGTAGGAGGAACGTACAGAGACAGTAGGAGGGAATTCTGGTAAGTGCGTCTGCAGGGGGCCAAGCTTTATGTATCAGGTGTATAGTATTAGCCACGGTGCTATTCATATGCTTTCTTTAAGCAAGTGTGTCTTAAGGTGGTTCTTAAAGGTGGATAGAGAGGGTGCTAGTCGGGCATTGAGGGGAAGGTCATTCCATAGATGTGGGGCAGTCAGTGAGAAAGGTTTAAGGCAGGAGAGGGCTTTAGATACAAAGGGGGTAGAGAGAAGACATCCTTGAGCGGAACGCAAGAGTCGGGATGGTGCATAGCGAGAAATTAGGGCTGAGATGTAAGGAGGGGCAGAAGAGTGTAAAGCTTGCAACGATGCACATGCTATTGGTGCTGTTATAATCCAGGATAATTAAAACTACAAGGGAAACAAACTCTAGGAGAGACATAGAAGGATAGAATAGAATGACGATTTTTAGATGAAAGGATTATCACTGAGCAAGAAATAACACAAAAATCTATGTTCACCAGACCAAGACAAAACTGTTTTATAAGGTCTGGTCTTTGTCATTTTTTTATTCACGTTTAAAAGTACAGCAGGAAGAATAACTCTTGATATCAAGGTGTCTACACAGTAATGTTTCTTGACGTATGCTGTATATCAGACCTCGTGGTAGCAAGCAGTTCACTTGCAAATTGGAAATATTATGTTACATATGGCCAGAACCCCTCAGTGAAAGCAAATGTGCTGCAAATCAAAGCAGTAGTGAGTACTAAAGATACCCAATTGTACTGTGATGAATGAGGTTTCTTTTTTTACCCCAGTTTTGCAGGAGATGTTAATAAATTCCCCCTAAGTATCATGAAGTTCAACATGCTAACTGGGGGGGAAACTTTGTGATGAAATAACGTGATATATTTAAGACAATGGGGGTTATTTATCAAAGTCTCTGAGTGAAAACCGGTGGCAAAAAAAAAAATCATTCATTTTTAATTGGTATTTTTTACTTTGACGAATCGGGTGCAATATTTTTGCCCACGTTTTGCAACCAGGAGGCTATGAAAAAAAAGGACCTGGACAATTAACGCATTCTTAAAACAGTCAGTTAGGTCAATAAAAAGTAGTCCAATAAACGAGTATTACTATTGAAGTGCTTATTTTGTAGTCATAATTGTGTACGTAAAAGCAGAGCTCAGCTAGCATGACATGTATGGCAGTATACAGCTGCTAATTGAGGCTGTTGAGAAGTACAATTTCTGTCCAGGAACAAATATGTTCCAAGTTATTATCCAAACTCTGACACCTGAAGCGGCCCTGAGCCTCGGGATTTACAGGAGATTAGCTGCAAACAGGCTTTGTGTTCTGCTAGGAAAAAACATGCATGAGATTTAGAGATCCTTCGAATGAAGGCTGAATGTGCCCAGGAGGCAGTCACCCATTTCCTAAAATATCACTCATGACTTAACAGTGGAGTTAACCAAAGCCCTTCATTTATAGACAAAGGAGGTAGAGCTTGGACATCAGAAAACCTATACTCCTATCCTGTACAAACACTGCCCTGGGAGTCCTTTCTTTATACCCATCACTGTCCTCTTAAACAGACTATGGGTGAAATGCATCACTGTAATTCCTCCCAGTGAATACGTGCTGATGTGTGCAGAAGACTGAATGAGTTGAAACACACAGCGGAGGGAGACGATTATAGATTGCAAGCAGTTAAAAAATGATCGTTTTCCAATCCTTGGAGGGCTCACTAAACTAAACTGGAAATATAATCAATGTTAGTCATTTGCTGCTATAAATGTGTGAGTGATAAAGTTGGAATTTACCACTGTGACGATCAAGCTGGTATGCTCACTGAGTGCCACTGGGAATAACTAGGCTGATGAATTATGTCCAGTGACTTTATGGGTAGTGGATCAGAGCTGAAATGGCTCAAAGGTTAAGAACATAAAGAGGGGGGCTACTGAGAGGGCATGACTGCAGTGAGCATCGGGCCTGGGTCAGGCTAGCAGGAGCCAAGAGCAATGAATTGGATCCTGCGCATATTTTCTTTGGCTCCAAGATTCAAGAGCACGGAATGTAAATTGTCTCCCCTTTGGAATGCTGGCTCCACTGCCAACACTCACCTGATACCATCTCTGTCTGGCACCTTGGGAGCAGGTGCTTTATCAAGTGACCCGGGGCACGTAGGCCCTTCGCATGTACACACTCAGTTGGCAAAGTGTAGGATGTTGAGCAAGCTGTTTCGCTCTCTTGGTTTCAGCAGTTTCCTCTGTTCTTTTATCGGCCCTTAAGTGTTACATTCATACCCCTGGTGAAATTTGTCACCTCAATGGACTTAACATTTCCCCACTTGGAGATAAGAATCCCTGGGTACAAAAAAAGCAGTGATAGAAAAAAGACATTGCGAGGGACATAAACAGGATTGCAACACTAAGGCATGACATCAATATACTTTTCAATGCCAAAGGAAGCCAGATTTTGGTACCTACATCATTTAAAGCAGCAATCCTTCCCCAAATTATTACTATTTTTTTTTACCTTGGAACAAACAGGAGATCCCACAGAGGTCTTCTGTGATGTTCCCAGCTCTAGGTTACCCCTTCATTGCCAGAAAAATTGAATTCAAATTTTCTGTCGTTAAAAAAAAAATAACATCAGATATGGGTCGCAGGAAAAATCAATAGATAGCTGCGATGTTATCTGCTGAGGATGACTCTGGCTGCGATATTTTTCTCCCATGACAGTATTTTTGCCCGATTCAGTCGACCGGCAATCAATGGGTCAATGGTAATGCAATTGAGCTCTAAGGGACACCCCAAAGCCATTAAGATAATGTAAACATACCCCCCAAAATATCAAGCAGCCCAAACATCTCATCGGAGCACATCGCTCCCACAGTTAATATATTAAGGCTCACAAGCTTGCTTGCTTACAGCGCTGATCCCTTCAACATGTCTAATATGCATCAGCCACACTAACATGCAATGGTGTCTTTATACAGTACAGCTACTTTGGTTTAGACGCATTTTCTATTATGTGGGAACGACTTCAAACAAATACAATGAACAGAATCAGGATTCCAGACATGAAAGAAACAAAAAGGCAGTCATGTTTTATTTAGTGCCGACGCTAATAGAAAATTAACGATCTAACGTGACATTGACTTCACTAAAAGACTGGGTGTGCTGCAGTAAGAGGCGAAGACTTGACTGACGATAGGTCTACAGACTGAAGCTGTGACATGGTAGACATTGACTACCCACAACTGCTCTTCAGTTGTGGCGTCTCGGAGCCTTCACTCCCTGGTACACATTTCAAGCTTATTTATCTCCATTGGATACGGGCGAAATATTTTTTAAAAGCTCTGCAGTCTGTACCATTAGTCAGCAGCAGGCAGGAGATGCAATGATGTAATTGCTGTAAAATGTGAACAATAATGGGATTTGAGACAAAGGTACCTGTGAAAATATGCGTGCAGCACACACTATAGCACACTGTCTAGGTTTCAAAGCCAAGTACGTATGTGGCGAAAAACAAAGCCCCAAGAAGTGGTGCTCTGCTGGAGTTGGCAATTCAAATGATAAATGTGATGACAGGCAACAGTTGAAGCTCTTACTCTACACCGAGTCTCAGGCCTCTCTAGCAGCCGAGTTAAAAACAAGTCTCCAGCCCAGTTCTGATAATACCAATTGTGGACATCCATGGTTGTGTAATCTGACTGTTACCATGGCTACTAGTGTCAGGAGATGCTCCCTAGCACCAGAATCTGAGGCCAAACACAGAAAATTATTTAACGCCAAAGGAATGTTTTAATTAAGCTGCAAGAAATACCTCCCCCTCCCATTTAACTTTGAGACGGCCTGGAGGCCTAATTAGTGTTAGCTAAGGCTGCACGCAGAGTTTCACTTTAGTTTATTAGTGCTGAAAGGAACTTTGCACCGTGCGTGTTTGAGGTTCCAATGCAGTTTCTAAGATACAGTTCCATAGGGACAAGGAAGCCTCATGGCTACAACATTGCCTGTAGTTTTCCCAAGATGCTGATCTACTTCCAGCTGTGCTACTTTGGGCAAGTCATTTCATTCACTGGAGTAGGGACATCTTGTGCTTGTATTGTTCTACTACATACATTATGATACAATGGGCATATAGATCAGGGTGAGGAATGGAGAGAATGTTGGACTTCTGCTACCAATACTTAGTAGCTAGCTGTAGTTTAAGTATTGTACTCGTAGTGGTACTCGTAAGCACAAAAGTCATAGCTATAGGAGAGGTCACACTGTAGCAATGTAAAATATTCTAATAGATTTCTTGTGGTCGGTGGAAATAAGATTTTTAAGATGAAATGTACTCAATAGACAAATCAGCAGCATAGAAGCAGGAAGTCAGTGCCTCCCACCTGATTGGACAAGGTGATCCATGGAATGAGTAGGGTCGTACCAGTTATCAGTCTGGATACCATTGAGATGAGCAAAGTGATGGTGGTGCTCCAAAGGTGATACATGGTCCATGATGACATGGATACCCACAAGGAGATGACCAATGTATTATTTTACAAGACACTAGATTTACTGCTTATCAAATGTTCCATTGTGTGCTCTTATTTCTACATAACTAGCATAGTCACGATGGATGATGGAGGTTACAGATAACAAATAATATTTTTGTCGGACCAGATGGCAATAGATATTTTTGATTGTCTCTTCGTTACGTTTAAAAGCCCGTAGATGAAAAGATCAGAAAATAGCATCAGGGTTGAAGGTGGAGAATATAGTAGTGTTCACGGCATTCAGGAGTGTTAGGATAACAAATTTACAATGACTTATGAGACACCTGGCTTTTCACATCAAATTCTGGCAGATGAAAGCTGTTTTTGTGGGCATCTATAACAATCCACTGTGTGTACTCATGACTGAGTCATTTTATGAGGGCAGAAAAAGGAAATCACAAATCATATCACAAGTACTGTCTTTAAACCGTCTTAGCCTATGAATTGTACAAAAAAAAACAGTGGATTGTGAAATACAACCATTTTCTAAAATGTGATCTTGTTGCACAACTGTGATTTTGCGCAAGATTAGTGGTCAGCAGCTCGCAAGTCTCCTTTTCCCAACGTTCGTGACATTTCAGGTAGACCGTGATTTCCCCCGAATGCAGATTTGTGTTAATAATGCAGGCTTCTTGCCAAAAATCCAAGGTGAAAACAGTAGCTGGAAAATTCATTTAAAACGGAAAATGTACATTTTCCAAGAGACACAACTCTGCAAGCGGTTCTGCAATACCTTCATTTTGGAGGCCATTTAGCTGTTTTTTTGGTTCGTAGAATTGGGAACCTTGACAGACCACTAAACAACTACAGTATTGGGAAAGCCATGCCTAGCAACTGCAACAATCTATTCTTTGGGGTAAGTTGCAGTTTGGTTAAAAGAGCTTTTATATGTGTTATTTCTATGGAACATTCCTCATTCAGGACATGATTAGGACTTGGGTGCATATTGAAGTAAATTAAGGGAATAACCAGTGGGACAGAGGGGGCAGTAGAACCCAGACTCCCCCCCCCCTCCCCAGGTTTGAATTCCTCACTGCCACAAGGGGGACAGTCCTCCGTGCTGCACCTCTATAAATTCGTGAGTCGGGGGCTAGCTGGGGCCTAAGGGAGGAACATACTAGGCCTAGTCTCAGAGCACAAGATGAGAACGAAGTTGCAGAGCACAACCAGAGATATCCAAAAAAAGATCATTAGAAGGAAAGTGCATTCTCCATAAAATTATTATTTATTGGTCAAGATAGAAAAAAATAGCAAGGCAATGCCCTACCAACACGTTTCGCGCTACACAGAGGGCTTTCTCAAGGTATGCATACAGTATCTTATCATCACCAATATATTATTAGGTAAATAATAAAGTGACTTACCAATCCTAAAACATCACTGGGCTCCACCCCACAGCGTGCAGATTGTCATCAGGTGTGTTACAAAGATGTGAGCACGCGCCCCCACCGCGAACACAAACCACGCCCCCTACATCCAATCCAGAGCGACAGCAGATGGAAGCCTGGGTGGTCCGTGCTTGCGCGATACCTAACTCCTGGCATCCCTGCTGTTCGGACAATGGAGGATGCCAGTAGAGCGGGGGATTGAACCATACACGCCCACTCCCGACACAATAGGCGTCATAGTGATGCGCGCGCGCGCACCACACTCAGAAGCTAAACCCCTCACAGGTCCCGTGTGTAAACACAGCAATGATTGAGAGCAAAGGGAATATGCGCTTGCGCAATGACAACCCATAATGCTCACACCATTCCACAGGGTAAACACAGCCCGAGGCGGGGGAGCAACGGGGCAAATAGAGGCGCACGCGCACAAGAAGGAGGCCCATCATGTGCACATGTAAGGTGGCCCCTTACACAGACTGTATTATAATAAAAAAAAACTTTATTGAAAATATGATAATGAAACAAATCAAAAAGAAACAAAACAACCACACTCAGATATACCAAAAGATCCAAAGGGGGTAGTCTGTATAAACTATGACTGTGCATATGCACATTAACACTTTAAAGCTGCAGTTCAGTCAATATCCTGCATGTGTGTTTTTTTTAATTAATCAGTTCTGTAGTAAGAAAAAATACTTTTAGCATTTTCTGTTTTAAAAAAAACAACTTTGAAAGACCAATTTTCTTGTATTCTATTTTAACAGCCATTTGCTAAGGCACTGCCCCTTCATGTCCTGTCACAAGCCCTGGCACACCCCTTTGTCAGCCCTGCCCTCCCTCTAGCACATGTCAGTGCAGGATTGCTCATGAATATTCATGAGCTTCCACTGAGAGAAAGAAGAAGAAAAACAGATCCTTTCACTAATGATGTCACCAAATTTCGCCGATCAATACATGGAGAACGAATTGACCGGCAGCTATACAGTTCTTTAGGTAAGTAGAGATTGCCCACATGAAACTATTGAAGTAAAAAAATAAATTAAAAAAAAAAAAAAAAAAGACTAAACTGCAGCTTTAAGCTAGTTTACTAAGGAATCACAGATTAGGTCATATTCACTATGAAGTTATATTAATGTAGCCCTTTTTCTGAACCCTCCCAAAGGAACTACTGGTACTGTACTCAACCTGCGGCTCCAGGAGATCTGAGCCTCCGCTAGCTGGGAGCCTGGGGTAACGGTTCTAGCGCAGCGCCTCCACTTACCCAGGATCCCCGTGACGTGAGATTCCCCTGGGCAAGAAATACAACAACACACATACACTGTATAGATAATAACTAATACTTTACTAACGTGCATAGAGAACATAACACAACATAACCTGCACAGAATGACGGGTGTCCCTCTCTGGAGGAAACACTAGCTACTGCGACGTCTCGCAGGTCACTTCCCCAACACCAGGTGATCCCACCCAGTGTCCGAAGAACCCCACCCAATGTCCCGCACTCTTGCAGAGATCGTGGGTGACTGCGCAGTCACTATTAAGCTAAGGGCCCGGTGGTGCACTTAGGAATATGTGATACCTGCCGAGCACTCCGGTGCTCGGGTCAGCAACTCTTCACAAAGGGTCAGTTGTAGGATGACGTCATCTGATCCCCAACCGAACTCTGGGCACGTGGACCGCCAGGGCGGTCCCACTCTGGAATAGTCTCTGCGGACCCCAACGTGGGTCCAAACCGCTTCCCAGGAACAGCAGCAGCCGCTGTGTCCCTATCTATCTAAGTGGCACTAACGTGACAGGAACCCTAACCTAGGGCCTGTCCCTGTAGTACAGCAACCTGTAGTGGCTTGGGGAACTCCTATGGGCCTGCAGGGGTTATGACCTGTCCCACTCCCCTCGCTCGTCCCAGTCCTAACTGTAACTAGCACTAGCCTCACAGCAACAACCTGCAGCAACAACATGCAGCCATAACACACCGCACACGCTGCACACGCTGCACACACTCTCACACCTAAGGGCAGCCTCCCTATCTCGGGCCGTCCCTTATCAATTACCCACTACCCTAACAGGGATTGGGGCCTGCCTGGGACTTGGGGATCCTCACCTGGTGCAGGAGCCACTCGCTCCCTGCACCCTTCCTTCCCCTTCCTGCTCCCAGCTTCAACTGCCATTGCACAGCACGCGAAATGTATCTTATTCTGGCTGGCTGGGAATCCTCCAGCCCTATTGGCTCCTATCAGGCACCTGGTGCCTGCCTCCCTAGGCCTCCTGGGAGTTGTAGTCCCAAGGAGGCTATATCTGTATTGGGGCCGCGTGCGCACTTGCCCTGCGCATGCGCGACCGCCTAATGGCCGCCGCAACCTTTCTCTGGCTGACCCTGCTCTCGCGCGATCTGCTAAGGGCCTCTTTAACTCCCGGCCCCTATCTGAGCATGCGCGATCTGTCTGGGGCCTTCCCTGCGCCTGCCTGTCACTGCGCATGCGCGAACTAACGCGCAATGGCGGCGCCCTGTTCCCCGAGCCGCCCGGACCTCGGCAACGCGATCGCGGCCCTAACAATGGGCCGCTCGCGTCCCCGGCAACCGGCCGCCTCAGGGAACAGCGCACGGCTCCCTGCATTAGCCCCCACCCTCGCGTTCTGCTGGCGGGTCCGTCAGTAGCAATGGCGGCACCCGCGATCGCTCGGCACTCGCGAAGGGGGCTGTCAGAGGAGGAAAACAGACCGTGGCTACATTAATATACCAGTTTTTTGCATATTATAAACTATATATACACACATATGATGGTCACTTTGTTTCATATACAGTACATAGTGTTTCTTGCAGAATTTTTGAATTTTCTTGTTTATAATATAAACAATATTACCATTCTTGCGTCCGGTAAGAAAAGACTCTCAAGTCCAGTATTCCAAAAGATCTGTATTAGGTATATAGTACAAAAATAGGCCGCCCCAAACCGACATTTCGGTCTTGGAACGGGACCTTTCTCAAGGGGGTGCAAAGACAGACTAACAAACATACATATATATACCCTCACCACATGTGCCAAACACACCTGTGCGCAATTGCCTGCCCTCTGGAAGCCCGCAAAAATCAGTTCCTGCTGTGCTCAATCGGAGCCACTATCTTGGAGGGGGTGTACATTAACTACCTGCTATTCAACATCTGCATGTCAAAAAAGCATCCTGGTTACTAGAGAGACCACCACGCATGCGCAATACGGGACCCAAAAAGTACATTTAATGTAAAAAGGAAGGACAAGGGGATTAAGAACACTCACAAAAGTAATAGAAATTCAAGCAATTTGTGATATAATCACCACACAAAACAGGTAAAACACCGTCTGGATCACACCAACAGATCGATATCTATCCGGCCACCTTCAGCATATCTATTATATATATATATTATATATATATAGATATTATAATAATATATATATATATATATCAAACTGAAATATTACTGTAGCTCATTTGGATGTCTTAGACAGGTCTGAACCCGCCTTTCCATTTACCACCCAGCACACAGCACTTTCACTGCAGCAAGGGATTCTGGGAAATTACATGCAAATGAGCAAAATGAGCACACGTGCCACCTTTGCTTCAAAACCATTCAACATGGTTCCCATAAGGCTAAGCTTGCTGCATGGTCACAGCTTTGTCATTCCCAGAATCCCTTGCACTGCGTGGAAGTGCTGTGTGCGGGTGATAATGGTGAAAGGTGGGGGTTGCAGACCTGTCTAAGACATGCACTGAGCATACAGTAATATTCCATTTGTCTATTTGCTTTGTGTGGAGGGTTTGTCACTTTTTACCCACCATAACTTAACTATGTTCAGGGCACTCTAAAGGGTAAAGTAAGACAAAAAACTTATCCTGTAGTCGTGGTGCTGTCAGGTGCAGCCAGGATCACCATCCAGCGAAAAAATAGATAGCACAAAAATCTAACAAATCCGCAGCACTCACCAGTAGTTGCCAAATATAAAGGTTTATTCATCTTACAAGCACTCAGGGTAAGTACAGAATAATGGAGCGACGTTGTCGGACCTCGTGAGTCTGTTTCCTTCTGATACAGTACAACTACCAATGCTGTATAACCTGCAGGCTCCAGGGCCTAGCCTCTGCCACGGAGAGCCTGGGGCTATAATATATATAGAGTACCTCTTACCAGATGCAGCTCCCACCTGCGATGGCTCCCAGGAGAGCGGGAGTGTTCCTCGCAGGACAATAATACAATACTACTCACACAGCATGGTAAAAGAAACAGTGAGCTTACTAGCAGTAACCATAACCATGCAATGAGTGGTGCGATAATAATGATGGAAAGAGCGGACCATCAATATGCTTCGTATTTGACCGATGTTGACAGTCGCTTCCTTTTAATTCTCGCTTGCTCCGTTCGCTTAATTTTTGGATGAGTGCAAACATATCGCCATCATTTATGGTTGCAACGGTGTCAGAGGTCAGAACATGTAGAAAAGGTGGGGGGTTCCGTTAATTAAAGACGCGCAATCCGGCACGGCACTGACACGCATCTGCTGGAGGCACCCTCTCGCTTCCTCTCTTAGTACGCGTAGTGTGTGGTTGCTACGGGTTCGTGCCCTAGAATTGCAATGCGCAGGACATTCACGGCTACGACCCAGGCCCGTAATCTCTCCCCTCGTGATATATAAATTGCGGTGAACTCCGAATGAGAAATGGTGCGGTGTCGTGAGAATTGAGGAACCTCAATTTGTTACATAGAGTCGGAACCGTGCGACACAATTATTTGGACACGAGTGGATGGGGGACATCGGGCTACTTACGGAATCTGCGAACAGGCTAATAGGTACATATCTTTCCTTGGGCTTTCGATGTTTCTTGATTTTAGTGGACATCCCGATGACCAAGTTATTTCGGTGGAATTTAGACAAATCGGTCTCACCTATTCCATATGATGGGGATTCAGTAGCCGAATGGACGATAAAGTCATTAATAAACAGGTGCGGAACGTGTGGACAGTACTGCGCTCTCCCACACAGTGCCCCGCTCGTTCTTTGTTCCCTCTTCCGCTTCAAGCATTCGGTACCCCCCGTCGGCCATTTCTAAGGGTATTACGTGATTCACCTACACCCCTCTTGTTGGGACCATCGATTTTGAGAGGGTAGAAAGAATGTGCATTCGCTGATCAGAGATAGCGGGTCCCTTGGCTTCTTTTTCTTTACCCCACTGCCCTCCCTTTGCTCTTACCCCGTTTTACCCTTTTTTCTTTATCCCGTTTGGGCCAGTTGTGTTGCTCCTCACATGCTACACTATACTACCGCGTCTCACAGGACGCGACCCTTCACCGTGTTCCCAAACCGTGTCCAATACCCCAAAGTGAGCGTATGTGTGTGGACTGCGCAGCCACTTGTATGAATGATATTATAGTTGGTGCACTTAAAGATGCAGTTCAGTCTTTTTTTTTTTTTTTTACTTTAATAGCTTCATGTGTGACAATCTCTATTTACCAAAAGAACTGTAAGCTGTCAGGTCAATCCGTTCTCCATGTATTTATCGGCGAAATTTTTGTGACATATTAAAAGCTGGCAATTTGTTTTATAATTTGCCTCCGGCCAGTCAGTGGAGGAATCATGGAATTATTTAGAGTCTCCCAGTGACGTGTGCTCGCTCCGAGCTGCCGCTGTGTGGTGCCCCTTCTGCACGATCCATGTGGCTGTCAGCACTGCGCGAGAGTGGAGGGGGCTGTTTGCCGCCGGGGGAGGGGGGAGCGGGGAGATGTGTCCCTTACTGCCTCGCCATCCTGTGACTGCTACCTGAGACGGCGCGGGAGATGAGGGGGGTTGGATGACTGTGGGGGGGTGGGGAAGGGAGGGGGAGCGGGAGATGTGATCCCCTTATTGCTCGGTCATGGCTGATTGCCCGAAGCCGGAAAGAAAGGGCGTCTGCAGGGGGGTTGCCAAGCCGTGGGGGGGGTGGGGAAGGGAGGGGGCAGGGAGATGTGCCACATCTGCGTCGATCCCTGTGCAATGGCCTCTCCGCTGCATGCGACGGCGGGAGATGAGGGGGGTCGGGGTCACGGAGCATAGTGGTGGAAGACACGGTGGTAGATTGCTGCCTGTGTGTACGTGTCAGTGGGTCTGATTCGTGGTGTTGTGTGTGTACTATCCAACATGTGTTGTGCTTTGCGTGTAAGGCGAGCGCGTGGGTGGTGTGAGTGGCGTGTGGTGTGTCGTATATTCCCTCCCACCCCTACAATGGTGCGCCTGTCCCCTTTCTTGACAGTCGTTTCTGGCTTGTATTTTTCCTGAGTATCTATGTGATGCGATATATGGTCGGGTGTATGCAATCTTGTGTGCCTATATATACTTTTGTGTCGACCCGTCTCTCTTTAGTTTCCCCATTCATGTGCGTACTCACGCTCGTTTTCCCTACCCCTTGGTCGTCTTTATGCTGATCCCCCGTTCTGTCGTCGTATGTGGTGTATATACTATGTGGGTGTGGTGGTTGTGTGTGTGGTGCGGGTGGTGTGTGTGTCGTGGGTAGATATGTGTCGTCTATGGTGTGTGGGTGTGGTTGTGGGTGTGATATATATGTGTGTGTGTGTGTATATGGGTGGTGTGTATATACTATGTGTGTGTGTGTCGTGTATATATATTGGGTGTGTGTGTGGTATCTATAACTATAATATATGTGTGTGTGTGTGGGTACATAGTGGATACTGTGTTCGTGTGTGTTATATATGATATTGTGGTTGTGTGTGGTGTGGGTGTGTGTCGTGTGTTGTGGTGTGTGTGTATCTATATCAGGGGTGTTGCCTCATATATATATAAAGGATGAGGTTTTGTGTGTCGATGTCGTTCCGCTCTAGTCGTACGCCTGTTCCGGTGTGTGCAGTGTGTTGTTGTGCTGTACGTTCGTGCATGGTGTGCGAGTGTGGAACGTGTTGAGTGTGCTGGTGTGATGTTGAGTGTTTGTGTGTCGTGGTCCCGTGGGGCGTGATAGACTTGGGTTGTGTCCGTGGAAGGCTTATTATATATGTGGTGGTGTGAGTGTGTGTGTGTGTGTATATACGTGTGGGAGTGTGTGTGAATATTATATATAGACGATATATATATATATATAATAATATTTACATGTGTGTGTGTATATTAGGGTGGTCACCACAAGTACCCCGGTCAATCAACACCACCAAACCTATCATCCGCCCACCCACCCACTCCACCTATGCCCGCCAAAACACCAAACGAATCCCCATCTCCCCACCCTCTTACTACGATAACACACCTCACCACACGCACTCCCGCCACCTCTCACACCCACCTCTACCCTCACTCAACCTCTCCCCTCACTTAATTTATACTCGGACCTTTTTGTACTAGATTAGTAAGGAACAATGTACAGTAACAAGGACTAGTGTATCAAAGTAGAAATGTTACTACAATAAATAAACGGTCATGTTTCAAAAACAAAGTTATAGTTCTTACTAGGAAATTTTTACCTTATTGTTTTTAAAAGGTGGGATGGCGGGCGAGTAGATTTTGGTGATTGGTTCTAGATAGAGGGGTGTCGTCGTGTGTGTGGTGTGTTTGTGATCGGTAGTGATGTGCGGATGTGGGTTGTGTGTGGTGGTGTCCTGGTTGTGTTGTGTCGTGTGTGGGGTGTGTCCGTGTGTGTGTGTGTGTGTGTGTACACACACACACACACCCCAGCGGTCTGACAGAAGTATTCTCTGACTTCCAGTGTCTGCCGCTGCTACAACGTAACTCCTCCCTACCGCCCTCCTGTCCCGCTCCTGTCCCATTCACATGGTCCTCTTCTCCCTCCGCCGCCGGCTACTGTCCTCTGCCGCTGTCGAGCTTCGCTGCAGGATGCCGTCCTTCTCTCCCTCCGCTGCCGGCTGCTGACCTTCGCTATATATCCATACATACATATATACATACAGTATATATAAAAAATATATATATATAAGTTCTTCAGTATTTATTGATACCTTTTTTTTATTTGGACCAACAATTTGTGTCATGGGACAAGCTTTCAAGAGTTTTCCTCTTCCTCAGGTCAAGCAATACCATAAATATATACGCACATAAACATGCGCACACACAGTGTATATGTGTGCGTGTGCGCATGTTTATGTGTGCGTGTGCGCATGTTTGTGCGCGTGTGTGCATGTTTGTGTGTGTGTGTGCGCATGTTTGTGTGCGTGTGCGCATGTATGTGTGCGTGTGCATATGTGTGCGTGTGCGCATGTATATGTGTGCGTGTACGCATGTATACGTGTGTGCATGTTTGTGTGTATATATGTGCGTTTGCGCATGTTTATGTGCGCATGTGCGCATGTTTGTGTGTGCGCATGTATACGTGTGTGCATGTTTATGTGTGTGTGTGCGCATGTTTGTGTGCGTGCATATGTGTGCATGTATGTGTGCGTGTGCGCATGTATGTGTGCGTGAGCGCATGTATGTGTGTATGTGTGCGCATGTATACGTGTGTGCATGTATATGTGTGCATGTGCACGTGTATGTGTGCGCGTGCGCATGTATATGCGTGCGTGTGCATATATATCTATATCATACAAACACATACATACACACCTAAGCTCCGCAGGGCCCTGTGCCTGCAAAATGTCTCTGTAAAGTGCTATGTAAAACTAGCAGCGCTATACAAGAACAAGCCATTATTAATTTTAATAACACATTGAATTGTACACATTCACATACACACAAAATTAAATATACATATTGTTTACAGTATTATATATACAGATTTGATTTTAAATGAGTTGTTAATATTTAACATTAACTACACACGTGCAATGGAATAAGGTTTAATTAATTAATTAATTCTGAGCTACTCTCCTTTTCTGCTGCTGCTGTCAGTTCTGGGGGAAGATTATGTGACCAGGCAATGACTGATACATTTGTGCTCATGCACGTGCACGGCTGTGGAGGGGGCAGGACTCACAAAGGGGTGTGCCAGAGCCTGTTACATTAAAGGAAGGGGTTGTGCCTTTCTAAAGGGTTGATATAGAAACAAAAATGCTCGTTACATTAGAATACATAAAAAATTGTCTTTCAAAGTTGTTTTTTAAAAAAAAGAAAATGCTACAAGTATTTTCTCACACTACAGAACTGATTTATTAAAAAAAACACACATGCAGGATATTGACTGAACTGCAGCTTTAATGGATGTTACCTGCCGAGCGCTCCTGCGCTCGCGCCCGCAAACAGACTTCACAAAGGATCCGACGACGCGGAGCTGCCTGTGATACCTTCCGGGGCGATCCCACCCGAATGGCTGATGATGTGCCTGAAGAGGTCTGGTCCCAAACCTCTGGGGCGGTGCTGTGACAGTCTCTGTGTTTTTCGCAGCTTCACTCACTAATGTGACAGGTTCCTATTCTAGGGGAGAGGGAGCGGCTCATTGAGTAAAGACACTTATTGGCACTGAGTTTGAAGCAGGGGAACCTGGTTCAATTCCCAGTCTCGACTCCTTGTGACCTTGGGCAAGTCACTTTATCTCCCTGTGCCTCAGGCACCTAAAACATAGATTGTAAGCTCCACGGGGCAGGGACCTGTGCCTACAAAATGTCTCTGTAAAGTGCTGCGTACAACTAGCAGCGCTATACAAGAACATGCTATTATTATTATTACATTAACTCTGACTGACTGTGACTCAGGGCCTATCTGGGCCTGGCGGTATACGGGCCTAGTGTAGAGGCTACTTGCCTCTCTACACGCTGAGCTCCTTCCTCGTCCCCCTCCCGATCTTCTCTGCCTGCGTGCTCCCCTGCGCAACCTCCTAACTCTTCCTGCAGAGTCTCCTTACGCCTTATTGGCTCCCTGGCGTCACCTGGTCTGGCTGAGGCTCATGGGACTTGTAGTCTCCGGGCCTAGGCCCCTTCCGATTGGCCCGTGCTTCGCACGCTGCCGCACCCACTCTCTGCTCATGCGCGACCTCTTATCTGACGCCGTCGCCTCCAAGACTCTCTGCGAATGCGCAAGTACCAATGGCGGCTCCCTGCACGCCCTGCAACCTTCCCTTATTCTCCCATTGCAGCGGAGATAAGGGTAAGCCTGGGGGACCTGGCTACATATATATATATTATATATAATAAAAGTATCACTTGTGAGCACATTCACATGTTTTAGACAGGTCTGCAAC
This sequence comes from Ascaphus truei, assembly GCA_036426205.1. NCBI lineage: Eukaryota > Metazoa > Chordata > Amphibia > Anura > Ascaphidae > Ascaphus > Ascaphus truei. The sequence goes on from CM071572.1 coordinate 79,416,893, forward strand.
TCTGCTTTTCGCCATTATCACCCAGCATACAGTGCTTCCACTGCAGCAAGGGATTCTGGCAATGACATGCAAATGAGCACACAATGTCGCCTTTTGCCTCAAATCCATTTTTACCCCTATAAGCTTATGCTTGCTGCATTACACAATTTTCAGCACAACCTGTGTTTTGATGCATAGTCAGTAAATCTACCCACAGACAGCTGTTTCGACCTTTTGGGTCTCATCAGTATGGGGCTAGTTGTACTGGCTCTGCAATTTTAAAGCTGGGTAGGTTTCACCACAATTAGATAATTTATGGTGGGTGGAAAAATAAATATATATATATATATATATCTGTAAAAGTGTATGAGTATCAGTGTAAAAGTATGCGTGTATGTATTTTTAAGTGTGCGTGTGTAATGTGTATAAGTATATGTATGTGTATATCTTTGTGTGCCTGTTTGTGTATAAGTATATCCGTAGGTATGTGCGTATAAGTGTATGCATGTGTATGTGTATAAGTGTATGTATGAGTATATTTCTATATGTGTGTATGTGTATAAGTTGATTTATGTGTATATTTCTATAGGTGTGTATGTGTATATAAGTGTATATTTCTATATGTGGGTATGTGTATAAGTGTATGCATATTTATACCTCTATAAGTGTATTATTTATAACAAATATGATACCAAGAAAAATACATTGAGTTACCCGTTGTATTCAAATATGCCCTGGGTATGGGTATGGGTGTAGAGGCATACAATATGTTTAAGTGTATAGGTATGTGTTTGTGTGTAGAAGACAGAGGATGAGACACGCACTCAATATCAAGGGTAATAGAGGTGGGGTACTTAGCTGCCGGTGCGCTGGTCCTGGGGAGCTCCTGTAGTCCCAAATGTTCCAGTACAAAGAAGAAGAAGCAGGCGCACGGTCTTACTCAAAAGGAGGTTTAATATGCCATAAAGTCCAACGTTTCGGTAGTCAAATACTGCCTTTCTCAAGGGTGAAAGCTACCAAACACATGAAAACAGTCAAAATATATACCACCCCCCCTGATACTTGACTGTTTTCATGTGTTTGGTAGCTTTCACCTTGAGAAGGGCAGTATTTGACTGCCGAAACGTAGTACTTTATGGCATATTAAACCTCCTTTTGAGTAAGACCGTGTGCCTGCTTCTTCTTCTTTGTGTGTAAAAGTACATTTATGTTTATTTATATTTATATATTTATAAAAAAAAAATCCCAGGAAGTAATACCTTGAGAGTTACCTCTCGTTTTCACGTATGTCCTGGGCACAGGGCACAGAATACATGGTTACATTAAATGAACAGAGGTTATACGTTATATTTAAAGATATCTCATGAACAGTTGAAGATATGGGCGTATGTAACAGTTACAAACAAGATTAAAATGTGAGACAGCTGAAGTCTTGAAAGAGCTTAGACTGGTGGCGGCTGTGAGAGTCTCCGGTAGGTTGTTCCAGTTTTGGGGTGCACGGTAAGAGAAGGAGGAACGGCCGGATACTTTGCTGAACCTTGGGACTGTGAACGGTCTTTTGGAGTCAGATCTCAGGGGATAAGTGCTGCATGTGGTAGGGGTGAGGAGCTTGTTCAGATAGGTGGGTAGTTTGCCCAGAATGTATTTGAAGGCAAGACAGGGAAAATATACTTTGCGCCTAGACGCAAGTGATGGCCAATCTAGTTCTTAGATCATTTCATAGTGATGTGTGTTTTAGTTACATTGTAGGACGAAGTGACCTGTAGAGGGTATCTAGTTTGCTAAGGTGAATTTGGGTGCTGTACCATATACTATGTCCCCATAATCTATCATTGGAATTAGGATCTGCTGCACGATGCGCTTTCTGACCAGCGGGCTTAGTGAGGATTTGTTCCTGTAAAGTACACAGTTTGGCATAGGTTTTGGATGTCAGAGTATCAATATGCATCCCAAATGTTAAATGGGAGTAAAACCATATGTCCAAGTATTTAAAACTAGTGGCATGGGCAAGAATTAAAGTTGATTCTAATCTGTAGCTCTGTCGTTGGTAGCTTTAGAAATTTAGCCTTAGTTCCAAATATCATCGTTATAGTTTCGTCAGTGTTTAAAAACAGTTTGTTTTGGGAAATCTAGTTTTCAAGTCTTGAAAAATCGGAATGATGTGTGTGTCCAAGGTCAGGGAGGCAAAGGGCAGTGTGCATATAAGATTGTGTCATCCGCATACATGTGCATTGAAGCTTCCTTAAAAGCTGTAGGTAGATCATTAATGAAGACTGAAAAGAGTAGGGCCCCCTGAACAGCTCCTTGCTGGTCCACAAAGGGGACATCCAAGGGGATTGAGTGTAAGCCCCAAATAGACACTGTCACGGAAGACCAGAACTATTTGCCGGGATCAAGGCACAAGACATTACACAGAAGTCAAATAAAGTACATTTATCCCATCCGGAGCCAGCAGTCACAGCACATAACACAGATCAGAGCTGTTCTCACTAAAACAGGGGAATACGGGGGGAATCCTAGCTAGCTAGGTGCTGGGTACTTCGAAGGCTTACCCAGGAGTACATTCACGTCCGTAGCGGTTTCAGGTCTTCCAGATCTGGGGTCTGCAGTTCGCCACCAAGCAAGTTCAAAAGTCCTGCTCAAAAGCCTCACTCTCTCCATTTCCGGCAAGCATACAAGTCCCAGGACACAAAGCAGGTTTGAATCTCCCGCTTGGATCGGCCCTGAGCCTTGTTCTCCGCATCTCCGGCAAGCATACAAGACCAAGGGCACAAAGTAGGTTTGAATCTCTCGCACAGATCGGCCCCAAGCATCGTTCGGTGTTTTAAGAACTCAGAACAGAATGCTTAGTCAGCTTGAACACTGACTCCCAGACTACCACTGGAGCTCAGATCGGTTCATCTTTGCATAGTTTCCCTGTCTCCATAGGGAAGGGCCATGACCAATCATAGCGCATATGCTGTGTGGGGACCAATCACAGTGCGAGGGCTTGCCTCCGTTGGCCAACCCGGGTTGGGGATGTGACTAGGTAGCCAGGACAGCCCCTAAGGGCGGGTTTAGGTGAGAGTGAGGATATTAAACCGGCCAATCATAATTGTGCCTATGGGGCTGTAACCCAGCAGCGGTTCTGTGACAGGGTGAAGTCAACCCCTATCAGTTATGCCTGGGAGACAAACGTCTGAGTGCTTCATCCAGCACTCAGAAGGTTAACTCAGGAGGAAAAGCTGGGTAATCAGAATGTAGGAGACACCTGATAACCCGCAGGGTATATAAGGATGTTGTTACTGGTAGTAGCTGGCTGCCTCAGACCACAGAACTCTTCCATGTGAGCTGCTAGCCAGATGGATTCCCAACTAACTCTTTCAACCAAAGTAAGAATTGTTAATTTGTTTTCCTGACTGCTTAATATACATTTACGGTTTGGTAAATGGTTTAGCCAGCCAGCCATTATAGATAGGCCTGGAGTGTTAGTCACTTCTTCCAGGGTGGAGCAGGGTTTGTTTTGTTATGTTTTGGTGATTAAAGGGACAGTGTGCCCACATGTTATGTTATGCTGTGGAGAAAATAAAGCCTCTCAACGTTTTCATTAACCTGAAACTACCCGTGTGGACTATTCCCTGACCTCGGCTACAGGCCGTTCTGCCACAGGTGGTGTCAGAAGTGGGATAAAGACGGCCCCTGTATCCGAAGGGCCACACAGTAAAATTAAAATAAAATACATTTTAAAATGGAGAAATTTTTTCTCAGTTCCTGGAGCAACAGTTCCAGCTAGCAGAGAAACAAGCTGAGCAACAGGCCCAGCGAGAGGAGAAGCAGGCCCAGCAAACAGAATGGCTGATTAAACAGCAAGCAGAAAACCAGGCCCTGCAAACAGAAAAGCTCCTCCAAATGCTGGCCACAGCCCCAGTCAGACCGAAAATTCCAAATAACCCACCAGTGATGCTGTCTAAAATGAAGCCACCGAAGACCGAGAGGCATTTCTCCTCACTTTTGAAAGGGTAGCCACGGCCCACGGCTGGACAGTTGATCGCTGGGTAACGACTCTGGCTCCACTCCTCATAGGAGAAGCTCAGGCAGCCTACCAGGCTCTTCCGGCAGATGAGACCATGGACTACCAGCAACTAAAGGCTGCTATTCTGGATCGCCTAGGCCTCACTCCAGAGACCTACCGACAGCGGTTCTGGACAGTCAAATATACAAACCGAGACAGACCCCGGGTCATAGCCCACCACTTAATAGACTTATGTACCAGGTGGATACAACCGGAGAAGCATACCAAGGCAGAGATCCTTGAACAGTTTGTGCTCGAGCAGTTTATACAAATACTGCATCCCTCCTCCCGCTCTTGTGTAAAAAGACACGCTGAATATTTCCTGGGTTCAGCGGTCCGCTTGGTGGAAAACTTCCTTGGCGACGACACCCAACAGGATAGCTGGGAACGGTCCGTGCAAACACCAGTTGCTTCCGGTGATGCTAGAGGCAGGAGAGCAGACAATCGAGGGGTCTGCAACCTGCCAGCTCGGGAGGTCCAGTCATCCCGGTCGGAAGATCCTTTCCCATCTTGGAGGGGTCCTGGTACAGATTCCCGCAGAGGCTCCCGCCCCAGACCTGAGACAATTGGATCACCAAGAGGAGGACGCAACTCACGGTATCCCCCGAGAGCCTGGACTTCCGGCTCCCATCCGGTGGAGAGGTTTCCACCACCAAACAGAAGGGAGGACCCCATCCCACAGTGGAGAGGGCCAAACGCCGAACCCCAGCGAGAGCTTCCGCTGATGAGGTTGCGAACTCCAGAGATGATGATATGGAATGTTCCTATGGCAGAACCACTGCCACTGCTTCTCTCCGAAGGGACCACGATCCGTGGTTGGTCCCGGCATCTCTGGAGGGGAAAACCGTAACAGTCCTAGTGGACTCGGAATCTGAAAAATCCCTTATCCTAGGGGGGCCTCATTCCCAACCACGACTATCTTATGACGCTCCATGGAATATCGAACGTATCCATGGTGATACAAAGAAATACCCGACGGCGACCATCCTCCGCATCAATGATCGGGAGGCTAGACTGCTAGTAGGAGTTGCTCCGTGGCTACCTGCTCCGGTTCTACTTGGCCGATACTGACCCCACTTTGGAACATTGTTGGCCCCTACTCCTACAGGGCCTACTTCCCCGGTTCCAGAGAAGCCCAGGGACTTGTTCCCTTTTTCCCCAGAGATCTTTCCCCATAGTGGTGATTAAAGGGGCAGTGTACCCTCATGTTACTTTATGCTGTGGAGAAAATAAAGCCTCTGAACATTTTCATTAACCTGAAACTACCCGTGTGGACTATTCCCTGACCTCGGCTACAGGCCGTCCTGCCACAGGTTCCCTCAGGACGCCTGATATCTCCCGCTAAGATAGGCGCCTTGGTTTCTGGGTCAGATAATGGCTCTGCTCTTTGAGCCCACGTGTCCCAGGCCTGATCTACGCCCATCTCCACTCTACCCTTTGTCCCCAGGCTTTTACCTGCGCCTAGCGAGACCCAGTTTCCTGGACATAGAGGCTGAGTAAAGGGATTACCGGCCTCGCATGTCCCGGAAACAACTACATTTATTCTATTTAAACTGTTACACAACAGTACATAGAAAAGAGTTTAGAGATACTTTAATACATTGCAACATACATGTTTCTGGCCAGATGAGCCACTATAAAATGAATTTACAGGGGAAAACCTGTAAATCCATCTGGATGGATGAACAAAGCATTGGCTTTGTTTAACCTTTATTATGAGTGCCGCATTGCCCCTATTGTCACAGACACATATTGGGATCTACCCTATAGGTGTGAGTGAAACCAGTTTAAAGTATGTTTCCCTATGCCAGAGCACTGGAGCTTGTTTAAAAAGTTAACATGAATAACAGTATCATAAGCCTTTGCATAATCTAGGACAATTATACCAGTAAATTGCGCCGGTTTCATTCCACACTGGATCTCATTCCAAACTTTTAAGAGGGTTGTTACTGTGGAGTGTTTTGGATGAAAGCCAGATTGGAGTCGGCTAAGCAAATTGGTCTTGGTATAGTAATCGCTTAATTGAGAGTGGACACATTTTTCCATGACTTTGGATAGTATTGGGAGAAGAGAGATTGGTCTGTAGTTGGAGACACTTTTTTGTCCCCACTTTTGTAGACTGGGACATCTCTTGCAGTTTTCCGGGTCTGTGGGATGTGGCCTGAAGACAAAATAGAGTTGATTAGGGAAGCAAGCGGTATGGCAATGGTTGGGGCACCGAGTCGTAGGGACTTTGATTGCAGAAGAAGTCAGACCCACATTGGCTGTTTAGTTTTAATGTTAGAAGCGTATCTGTAATCTCCTCTTCAGATACTGAAATTTCTGAAAATTGTAAGCACTGTTGGAAGGGGATCAGGCAATAGGGGTTCTGTATAAGTGTGTTTATTGTCGTATTTATGTGCGTGTGCACCCGATGCATGTGTAGCTGCCCCCTAGAAATTGGCTTTGTCACCCCAGCTGCCACCCCAGGTAAGAAAACCTAGGAACGCCACTGCATAACCCTACTAAAGGACATGACTACAACCTTATACTGTAATTTGGTTTAGAATTGTAGGTTATTATCACAGTAATCTTAAAACTGGAAGCACTCTACATTACAATTCAAGGTTTGAAGTCAAACTCTGCATGACGCTTTAGAAATAATAAAATATTAAATACAACATATAATTTATTGATTTCTGTTAAAGAGACAAATCTTGCCAAACTGATGTAATTGCAATCATATTCTAAAAAAAATTGCATTTTGCTCACTGTTCATCAGGAAATACGACTTTGACACTGCAGGAACTTACAACATCCAAATGCCCCAAACACATAATCATCAGGAGGGCATTTCCTGCTGTTATGCATATTAACTATTTTGGGGGCATAACGTGTTAAACCGTATCATGACATGATTGATGTATTCTGCTATTTATCCTATTTATGTATGCATTGTTTATGGCTACTTGGCTTGCACTGACATTGGATGCTGTCTATAAAATATGTAATAATTTCAGGGCGACATGAGGAAGTGTTAGTGTGTGGTGTACACACACACGCATATATTCACTACAGTACTGAGAGTGAATCCTGTCCTCTAAGTCTTCATGTCCCTTTAAGGTCCCCTCTGTGAGTCTAGGTGCACCCTTGCAGAGCCAGACTAACTAAGCCATGTCTACTGCATCCTCTCAGTGCTCTCCAGGCGCCAGGGTTGACAGTGTTGTGACGGGTCTTGGGAGAGTGTGCTGACAGGGAGACTGTCTGTGGCTGAATGACAGCTCTGGCTGCATGCCAGGAAAGCAGACTCTCAGGGCAGGGGCTGAGAAAACTTGGGCTTGGATAGCACCAAAGGAGAGACATTACAGGCACAGTGACTGCTCTAAAAATCTATGGAGGGGGTGAGGGGGTAATTATTCCCTCTTCACAGACACTGACTGCATTTAAATTTTCCATCAGATAATGCCATCCAACAAAAGAATTCTACACTGAGATGTCTAAAAGCAAACAGTGTGTATATACAGTATATGTGAGGGTGTATATACAAAAGAGAGAGAGAGAGAGAGAGAGAGAGAGAGAGAGAGAGAGAGAGAGAGAGAGAGGTAGGTACATGTCTTACTCAGAATAATAGATTAACTATAGCATATAACTTTTCAGTTATGTGGCACGTTAGCCCATCCAAAATACAATAAATGCTGGCGACAAACTATACCTTTTATTGACTATTTACAGTTTAAGAAATATGTGGTGCCTAAAACTTTGAATTATCTAAAGATAGTTTTTTCTTTTTGAAACAATTTTTTCAAGACGAACATAAAAGCAAAACCACCACCAAATAGCTATAAGACACGTTAAAAAATGATAATTAGTCCTTTTATAAAAAAAGAGAGAAGGAAAATAATAAGGAAATATACAGTGCAGGTAACCGATGGTGCCATAGTTGAATTATTGTCAAGTTATATTTTGCTGGAATTGTTTAACCCATTTGCTGCTGGAGGTCCCTGCAACACAACAAAGTAGTTAATTAAGGGCCAGGGAAGGAGACACAGTACTACAGGTATATGAAAAAAAGGGTATTTAATCTATATTTACAGGTATCCAACATTCCGGAACCATCTCAGGGCCCCTTCATCAGGGAGGTACATAGACAAACACTGACGTACAGACATTTATATCGTGCTTCAAACAGGAAATTGATCCGGTTGATAAAGTGCGCCAAAAAGCAAAACTGTGTGAGTCACCACCTGTTGCTAAGCAAAAATTAACGTTGGTGTACACAAAAAAACAAATATATATATATATATATACTGTATATATCAGAGGATTATGTGTGGCAAGCGAGGGCAACGCCAACATATTAATCCTACATCAATAACGAGGGCTCAAGCTACGCCTTCACCTGAGATTTTAAATAAGTATATTTTGAAAACTGGTAGGATCTTGAAACGATGACGCATTGAGCAAATACTTTTTATCACCTTCATGGAACTCTGAATTACAGTTTATGGAACTGTTACCCAAGATCCACAGAAGGGGGTTAAGCTTTAGCAATTCTTTATCCCCAATCGTATGACTGGGAGTAAAGACGTGCTAAAGCTTCGCAACCTTTGGTGTACAGTATATGAGCCTGCGTTTATGACTCAGGGCTCACAGGGAACTCACTGGATAATAAAAAAAAAAAAAAAAAAAAAACAATTTAAACATGAAACTCCAGAGAATTGTAAAATTATTCAAACTGAATGATTCATTATAGTTTAGATATGAATACATTTTTCTTTGCCTAGGGTTTCCAATATCTTCTTATTGCTCAAAATACCACTGGTGTTACTGGTTTTATTCCCATCCCCCATTAGCCAAAGAAACTACAGAGAATGTTATAAGGTTGCAATTCCGCTAGGGAAAAAGAGAATATTATGCAGAAGTTGAAACAAACAAGGTCTATGGGAGGGCTGGCCAACTCCAGTCCTCAAGGGCCACCAACGGGTCCAGTATGCAGGATATACCTGCGTCAGTACAGACAGCTCAATCAGTGGCTCAGCCGAAAATTGAGCCACTGATTGAGCCACCTGTGCTGAAGCAGGAAAGTCCTGAAAACCTGACTTGTGGGTGGCCCTTGAGGACTGGAACCCTGGTCTAGTCTTGCCAACCCCAGGACCACTCCCTGCAGCTGCCATGTTAGTGATTTACTAACACCTGCCGCCCCCTGTCAGTGGAAGACGTGGGGTTGGAGGAGGGCTTTGGTTCAGGATGCGAGGAGATCAACATGAAACAGGGAATCCAAGAAACAAAGTTAGTATTTGTCATTTATTACTGGCCAGGCTTGAAACCCAAGACGGCTATTGAACTGTGACTGATGAAAAGGAGCTATGACCCAAGCAGCTCTTTGTTGATGTGTCATTGGAGGTATGGGAGGAGGGGAGAGGAAGATGAACCCACGAATGCTTTAGCTGGTAATGGGTTACGTGACACACTATGTGACTTCATTTACTTCTAATTTATGATTTAATTTATATTTTGCAAAAACTTCTAGAACATTGGCACTACGGCACTTGTGGAGTAGAACCACTTTTCAGCACATTGCTTGGGCCATCTGTTTTTTGGGACAGACTCAAGAAGTCTCAGAAGTCTATTTAATGAGCTCACTTGTGTGATAAAAAGAAGTGTTGAGTATATCTTGATGTCTGTGTACCAAGGTACTGTAGTTTGCATCCATTTCCCTCCCAGCGTTACCAAATGATAGAGGGTGATGCTACATTTATTAATGTGTGGATTAAACCACTTGATCTGAGCCTTGCCCACTAAAATGTTTGCTATCCCTATTAAATTAGATTTTTTTAAATCCTTAAATACGAAATCAACACCAAATGAAGGATGAGTTAATCATGCATAATTTAGGCAGTAAAAAGGGTGTGCTGAAGAAAAGTCCACCTTGGTGCTGGTCCACAGAGTGATTATGATGAATAGAGATATAATGTATCGGCCAATAGCAAGTCGTGACATCATCTAGTGCAGCTTCCTATTGGCCCACATGACCAGGACCTTTACACTCCACAGGAATACCGGCAGCCGCTACGGAGGAAGTATCTCTGATAGCAAAGGGTCCCTAGAGTGCAAATGAATGGGGTTCAGCACCGGAGACCCCCCCCCCCTGCTTTAATCCTGTAATCATTTTTTTTTTTTTTTAAACAACAAATGAAACTTGTATTGCTGCTTTAAAAGCAATTAACTCCACTTGGATAGTGATGCAAATCTATAGCAAAAAAAATGAGTAAAATTGCTGAGTTCCTCCATCATATTTCTTCTCCGTGACTATAACTACCCTAGTTATGTTTCAAAGTCTGTTTTTCTACCAAACTGCTTGGGTCACTTTTTAGTTCAAAGTTTTATGAGACCTTAATAATGATAAATTGCCCAAAATATATCAGAGTGAGAATGAATAGAAGGAACGGGGAAAAAAAGACGGCAGCTCTGCAGTGGGAATTCCAAAGAGTCTCTCTTTTTTTCCCAGCCCTCTCTCCCTCCCCCCCCCCTTTCCCCCTGTTCCTCTCAACGTCTGCAAAATGGCTTTAATACACTCAAGGCGCCAAATCATTTGACCCAGGCTATCCCGAGAGCCAGGGGTCTTTTCTGCTCGACTGACTAGGCCGGAGCCAAAAGCTCCCCTCCCATTCTCTGGCTGTCAATCCAGGTAATAATCAAAAGGTCTTATCTGTAACCTATTAAGGAATCATGCTAGTTGTCTAGGCTCCAGGATCACGCTGCTGGGCCACTCATGCATTTAACCTGCATGAAGGGGAGAGACAGTAGCTGTTAACACCTCTACCTCCCTTCTCTCCCCATCCCTGCAGTTCCCCTTCTCTTTCCCTGGCCCACTCCTGCAAAAATTAAAGTCTGCTCTCAAGAACAACAATTGTTTTTCATTTAATGGTCTACGAGAACTTAATAGAACTGATGCTAAGCGACTGTTGTGTACCGTTGTGTGTAGTTAATGTGCTTTGCTGAACAGCATGTTAGGCCCTGTCCCACAGGTATCTCTATACAGTATATACAGGTGTAGCCAGCCACACATTTATTTTGGCGAGATATGTTGGGCTATGTTACAATATTCTGCCCCAGCATTGCTATTGAATCTTATGGAAACTCAGTAATGTTCTGAGTTACACAGGGATACGTTGTGTTGTGGAAACGATGAAGCTGGCTACATGTGTATACTGTATAAGTATGTACAGTAAATCTTTATTTATTTAGCGCCATCTATGTACATAGCGCTTCACAGCAGTAAAACACGTGACATAATAATATAACACAATGGGAATAAACGCTTCAGACATAAAAGTAACATTAGGAAGAAGAGTCCCTGCTGCGAAGAGCTTACAATGTGAGTATAAATACATATATACACATGCTCTGTTTTGCACTCTGTCTAATCACACACATACAATAATACGGTCAAAGTTTGTATACCAAGAATTAGTATACTTAATGAATGAGTCCCTGTGTTAGCCCACTGGTCTATCCAGGTGTAGTTAGGGGGACTTATGTGCCACTTGTTGAATGTGGCCCTTTTATCACACAGGATTTCTAACGTAAGTCCGGAAGAACAAGCCCAAACAATTACAGTGCAGCAGCACATAGGATTGTTACAGACACAGGTCCCTCCCAGATGAGCTTACAATCTATGTGTTTGGTGCCTGAGGCACAGGGAGATAAAGTGACTCGCCCAAGGTCACAAGGAGCTGACACCAGGAATTGAACCAGGTTCCCCTGATTCAAACTCAGTGTCATTGTTTACAGTAAGTGTCTTTACTCGCTGAGCCGCTCCTTCAGCCCTTAAACTGACTTAAAGGCTTATTTCTAGAAATACAGTGTGTGTAAAAATTTCTTTTAACCTTTTAAAAATATAATAAATTGCTGCGCTATGTTTCTGGGTGTCTTGATTGCGTTTCTTTCTTCCAGACATATATATGTGTATACAGTGCCGTCTTAACGCATGGGCACGCTGGGCAGTTGCCCGGGGGGCCCACGCTTAACTATGCACAGACCAGAATTTAACACTAATTTTCCGATCACCCGCCTCAACATTCAAATCTCCCGCTAACTCGGTAGAAGGAGAAAAATTACGACTTGTATCGGAGAGTTGGCAGGGCCCAGCGCACTGCTTTGCCCGGGGGCCTATAATGCTGTTAAGACGGCCCTGTGTATACATCATCCCCTCCCCCATCTGAATTAGAGCATATTCATCTTTTGGAGACATTGTGAGATTTTAAGATGTTTGGTTAAAACATGTACAAGATAAAGCAAGATTTGTGGCCCGCAGATTATTGATAAATTCGCAATGACTGATATTTTAGTTCAACCGACAGTCAAACATATGAAAGAAGCAAAATATGTTTCTTATCTTCTTTTCTTTGTGCTAGCATACGTAGTTCACAGCAATCACTATATTAAGCACACTACCGTAGAAAAAGCCATGAAGCCAAAAAACATCATTATCAGCACATTAAAATGAGATAGGCAAATAAACTACAGAGCATGGTGTTTCTCACATATGGCCTTTTTGCAGCTGTTTTCACTGTGTTTTGCCTTATCCAGTTAACATTTAATGACCTTTTTGAAGCCACTGTAGGCAGGATGTGCAGCAATCGAGAACAAAGCGGATGAAAATGCCCTGCTTGTTCATATTATTAAACACTCTAATTTGACATTCAGGCAGAAGCTGATAATCCCCCTGATGGACCATATGAAAAAAAGAGAGCTAAGTAGGGGTTATGCAACGAAGAAAATTTGCCCCAATGAAGGGTATAAAAGTGACCGGAGTACCAAATATGCACAGAACTACATAAACATAGGCGGTCCTGGCAATCACAGAATGTAGTGCAACTATCTCTGCCAATCTCAGTTTGTCTATGCCAAGGTGTGAAGTAATAGCATTTCTCCAAATCTGCCCAGACCATTGTGTTTTAATGGTGTTAACCAGCAATTTGCAGAAATAGGAATTGCTGATGTCCTAAAGCTGAATAAATAGGATGGCAGGAGATGTTCTCTGGGTCATTAATGCTAAACTTGCAGAAGAAAAAAATGTGTGGAGAAATCTCGAAGAGAAGAAATGTCTTTGTAGAAGGCCTCCTACCCTGGCCTAAAAGCATCAGAGGATTCACCTGAGTTACCTAAAGAATATTGACCTACCTGCTGTCCACCAGAGGGAAGAGTCTATACATGTAGTTTACTTTCTTTTTTTCAATTCAAAAGGCCAATCATACCTTACTAGGTGAGATCAGCGTTTGTCTCTAACAATTACCAATGTACTTGCTTCCTAAACTTTAGCTTGTTGAATGCACTACTGAGGTACATTGTATTCCCTAAACTGCTTGAAAGTCTTGAAGGTTAAAAAAAGCCATCATACCCCTCACAATGCTCTTGGTGGAACCCTAGAAAAATTGACAAGACATTTCATAGAACCTCAGTTATGAAGTGTGCCTTTCTAAACATACGAGCACTTTATTGTTCCAAGTGCTGCAAATTAAATAGCAAATAAGTGAGGGTGTCAGGTTTACATGAATAGCTTTATAGGCGCACTCTATTATTGACGTAGAGTGCAAAAGGTAGTTGTGTACTATCCCAGGAATATTTAGGGGAATGGGATAAGAGTAAAAAAGTGAAGACTGATCACTACAAAAAATAGGGCTGGAGGCTCTTAACCAAAAGAAAATAATTTATTAATAGCACGTAACAGCAAAAAAGCAAAAAGAGGTCCTCTGACGTGTTTCTCGCCCAAAGGGTGCTTTATCAAAGAGTGACCACGCATGTCAGAAGTCTCTTTAAATACCCTGACTGCTCCCTGTGATGAGCATATTCGTGCCAAAACCACCTGAAATCAGGTGTAGAGCTACAGGAGCCTGGATGGGACAAAAAACCCAACCAAGGAGCTAGTCAAAGTATAACAACAAATAAATAAAAAAACAACAATAAATAATGTATAAATATAAGGAAAATACATAATAAAAAAAGCATATCATAAATGCAATGAATATAAATGCAGAGTGTGACAATTATAACAAAGAAATCAAAAACTCACAAAGGAACATATTATTACACCTATAAATCTAAAAACTAAACAAATGAAATAAAAGAAGTGCCTAAAATAAGGAAACAGGAAAATACAAAGACAGACAAAGTAAACATAGTGATATATAAGAAAATATCCATCTATCTAATTAGGTAACAAGATTAATAATGCATATAGTAGAATAAATGGTAAAAAAATAGTGAAAAGTTATATATATGTATATCAGTGTTTTTTTAATGCCTAAAGTAAATGAGATATAGTAATTAATATATAAAAGTCATAATATCATAATTTGAAAAAATGCCTAATAAATATAGACACCAAACGTGACATACAACTAATAATATCCAACGGAAGCCAATCAGAGCGTGGGAAATACATCCCTACTCTGACTGGCTCTAGTAGACCATGTGACAGAGGCTTTGGGGAGAACGGATGTATAAACAATCCAAGCGCAATTAGTAAAAGAAAAAAGCTTTATTTAATAAATAATAGAAATCAGTAGAAAGGGTAGAACAAACCGCTTACGCGTTTCGTCCTGACAAAAGCACTTTATCAAAGAGTACAAAAAACTTGACACACAGCTGATCTCTATATAGGCAATGACACGATCTGATAGGATAAAGACAAAAACGATGCATGCAGCACATCTGATGGATAATGAGTTAATCAAAAGACTAGTGCTGCAGTGACTTGTCGTGCACACCCATACAGAGACTGCTGTGTGTAACAGACATACAACGTTGCTTAAAGAAACATAATATACAAAAATAAGATATTGTAATCAAACAATTTAATAACACAAAAAGTATATATACAAACAACAGATACTAAAATAACCCTACATGACGTCAAAGACTAAAGACAAAATGAATGGAAAAATATTTAAATATAACTTTAAATTAATATGACATAAGAAATAATAATAACTAAATCAAATATGAATATAATATGATACACAATCCCAAATATCTTAAGTATATATGAATGGATGAAATTATCAAACAGAGAACTAATGTACCGATAGACATATAAAGGAATACCATATACCCTGAACACTCCCCATGGGCAGCCTCAAGTTAACAAAAAATGTTTGAGCTCCCAATCTATGTTAATATCTGAGGGGTGAAGAGTATTCAAGGTATATATCCAGTACATTTCTTGTTTATGTAATGTATTTTCCCTATCACCACCCCTTGGGTGACAGGGAATGTGTTCAATGGTGGAGTTTGAAAAAGTCTCTATTCCGCCCATTGGGCACATAGAAAAGTGTCTAGCCACTGGATGTAAAACATCTTTCTTCTTTATCAATCGTACATGTTCCGCTATTCTGCACTTTAAAGGTCTAATAGTGCGACCTATACATTTTTTCTCGTATCCACAGCATGAAAGATATATCGCAAAACTTGTGTTACAATTCAAAAAACTTTTGATATAAAATTGTCTTCTATTCTCATTATTAAATATAAATTTAATAGAATGAGCATATTTGCAAATAGAACAATTACCGCAGGCAAAAAAAGCCTTTAGGTATGCCTTTAACCTGGGGATAACTTGAACGTGAATCAAACTATTTGGCTAGGTGACAAATAAGAGGCAAGTGTCTTAGCCTTTCTATATATAAACCTCGGCCCTCCCTGAACGTAACCAGAAATGTCCTTATCTAATGACAAAGTTTGCCAATGCTTAAGAACTATGTCACGAATAGACATAGATTGTCGATTGTATGTGGTTATAAACAATGGACATTTATTGTCATCTTCTGATTAGGGCCGGGCCTTACTCTTACGAACCCCTAGTTTTCTCTTGGTTGCTGTACCATGTGATAGGTCACATTAGTTCAAAAGGATGTGGCGTCATCCCTTAAAGTGATGTCCCGCGGGAACCACCCGAGGGCCCCCGGACACCCGCGGGGACCACCCTGAGACCCCCACCGGCCTCTTGTATTAATGCTGTTCAGAAAAAAATATATGCTTTTATGCATGTTTCCATCTCTTTTGCGCCAGCCTTTAGCTGGTGAAAAGAAATGGTGAGCTTTTTATAAGGAATCCACTGTTGGGTTTGGCTGGTACTCATCCATACAGAGCTTTAGAGTTTCCAGACAAACCCTCCCTGAACCTGCAATCAAGAATCACCTGCTCTTGCTGTTACTCTGCAGCCTGCCTCCTATGCAGCTCTGGTCTCATTGGCTGCCTGTGCTATTTAGCTGCTGCCCTTCCCCCCAGGAAGTTGCTGAACATAATCCTTTCTCTAGTAACGGTGCTTGCCACAAGCCCTCCTGTTTGGCCTGACTTGGCCTTCTAGTGCCTTGTCCTTTTCTCCTGCTTCCTGGCAGACTTCGCCTTCTCCGCGCTGAAGCGGCTACGCTGTCCTCCCAGTGTTTCCTGTGGCGTGTCTGTATTTCTCCTGCATCCTAAGGCCTTCCTGCTCAGTAGCCCCGGTGCTACTCCCCCAGTTCCTGTCAGACCTCACCTTCCCCATGCTGAAGCGGCTACACTGGCATTCCCAGTGTTTCCCAGTGTCTGCCCCCCTGGTTTCCCGTGGCCTTCTCTCCCTCTCGGTTCCTGTTACCTCCTTGCAGAAGCCCCTCTACACTGAAGCAGCTTCGCTCAAAGTCTCCTGCTTTCTACGCTGAAGCGGCTTCTCTGAAGATTTCCTGATGACGACCCCAGCTCGTGACCATCACTCCTATGCCACCTACCCTGACCCTGGCTTGTATACGGATTACCCTGCCTTCTCCAACCCTGACCCGGCTACCCACGACTACGGACTATGCAACCCGGAACCGGCTTCGTGGTCTAAGGTCAGTGCTTTCACATCCCCACCTCAGCCCTGCGGTCTGGCCCTGGTTTGTGGTGAGCATAAGCGTTACACTTTTATAGTACGAATATGTTATCACTGCTTTGTGAATAGCGCTTACTGGTAAAAAAAAATAGGGGGTTTGCCATTTTTTGGCCTATCGGGCGACACTTTTTTTCACAAAAAGAGAGGTACATGAGAATTTTACCAGGTAGTGTTAGGACCTGCTCACTGGTCATGCCATGACGTGGCTGCAGGCGTATAACGCTTTGGCCAAAGGGTTTAACTAAATGACCCTTACTCATGAGCAGATTAGCACTGAAGTATTGTACCATATGTTGTGCCACTTTGTATGTTGCGCTTGGCCTTTCTGTTTTTGTTTTTTCACTGACTGTTTATTGGTGATAAAAAGCCATGACAGCGCGATACTGCACTGTTATCACTGCTTTGTGAATCGCACCGCTGGCAGTATCGCGCTATAAAGGCATGTATCTCACTTAAAACCACTTATCACTGCTTTGTGACTCGTCCCCATTGTGTGTGTTTAGAGCTCAGGTCATTCTGTGTTATGGTTGGCACCAGTGACATCTGATTAATGAGTTATTTCTGGGTCTCTCACAGAGGCAATAGATGTGTTTATTCTTTTGAGTGCTGGGCACACAGTTAAGAGTTAAGTCAGGCATAAAGCTTAAATATATAACCATGAAATTTATGCAGATATAAAATCTAAGAATATTCATTACAGTCAAATTACAAGGTTCTGGCACAACATAAAAAAAGAAATTATAGTTTCATTAAATAGCTGGAGGTGTATTGATTTAGCTTGCCAAAATTATAGTAGTCTGTAAATTTCTCAGAATGCCAATGAGTTATGAATGTTTAAAACCTCTTCCCATCTCACACAATGATTGAAACAGATTTATCTAGACCCTGTTCTTCATTTCCTGTATACTTCAGTATAATTTTCCAAAGAGAAAATGTATGTTAATTGCTCATTTCAAATCAGTACGTGATAGGCCTGCCCTTTATCATTAGGGGCAATCAAGACAATTAATTGATGATAACAATAATAATGCTCAACCTCCTTATAACACTGTGCTTGGGGTCCAAAGAATCACATCGCGCTAAAAGTGGATTGCGTTAGAAATAATGTACTATTGGATGCATTGTACAATAAAGTATTTAAGATACCAATAATCCTGTTGTAAAGTGTTCATACATATGAAAATTGGGAGCCACGCTTGCATCGCATTATACGCGTGTAGCGGTCATGTAAAATGCCTACAGTCATCTCTCCTGCTGGCAGTAAGGCCTGGTAAGTGTGGGCATGCCAGCAGTAATCATGGAGGTTTCCCCTCACACCCTGGTGGGGTGCTCTGTGTATGGCTGGGACTGGTCACATGCTCTGACTCCATGGTTAGTGATGTCAGAGATGTGTCAGCTTCAGAAGCTTACATAAGGCACAGCACTGTGTTGCAAAGTTAGTTCAGAGTGTGTGTGTTCTGAGTTCTGATGCAGAGTTACTGCAGTGTTGCTGGAAAGCTCTTGTCAGAGCTGAGGAGGAGTTCTGGCAGTTATGTTATAGTAACTCCATAGGAGGCTGTGTCCAGGGACCTGGCACAGGACAGTGATTCCTGCGGGAATAGTGAATCCCTGATCTAGGTGATATACCTAACTAAAGGGAGCACTGGTGAGATGAGCGGCTGAAGATACTCCTTGTGGAGGGCAGTTGCCCTGCCGTGTCAATAAAGATGAGTTCAGCCAGAAACCCTCTCGTGTATCTATCTGGGATGAATGTACAGAGAGGAGCACCACGGAGGAGTTCCTCGCCAGGATCATCCCCATGCGGACGCAGGGACCCTGGTGAGGTGGAGGCGCTGCACTGTAACTAGGTGAGACTCAGCACACTACCTCAGCTGCCTGTTTGACGGGTTCTCCCCACACACCATCATGCGGGAGACTCAGGAGTCCTGTAGCCAGCAGGTGCACCATATGACATATCCACACTGTAATGGGGTCCGGTTAGACCACAGGGGCCAATGTGAGATTGGGTGGGTCAGCCGGGACACACCGGTACTGTGGATCGAGCTTCTAGATCAATCTCCACAGGCTTTTAGCTAGGTCACTTGGAAACAGGGAGAGTGTCTGCTGCCACTTTGTGCTGAGTAGGGACGGACCTAGGGGTGGTCAGGGGGCTGACGGGATATTGTCAGTTCGCAGGGACAACCTAGGGGCCTGAAAGGAGTGAGGGGTCTGGAGCGGGCTATAGCTGACCGAGTCACCTTGAGGCAGTGCTAGTTGGTAGGATGCCAGAAGGGACAGCCTGTTAACTTGGTCAGGAGTCCTGGAGAGGGTCTGCGCTAGGCTGACCAAGACAGGTAGACGCCCCAAGTACTGCATGGCAGAGCCAGCCAGAGTACCTAGCCATTCCAGACACTCACCGTAGGGAGCACAGACTGGGAGGAAGGAGTCACAGCAGACACTGAGAGAGTGAGCCTAGCCTGAGGTAGTGCAACCCTGAGTCACACCTAGAGAAAGTACACATGTGGTGGTGCATCTGAACTAATCTTTATTGTACCGGTGTGGTGGCTGCCCCGCAGAGTGGAGCCTCATGTACGACAACTGTTATGAGAGAGTGGAGGATCCGCGTGGCGCGGAGAACGTAAAATGGCGGACAGAGGCTGATGGGGAGGGCACCCGTGGCGTGCAACCCACTGAAGAGCAGACTGTCGCTGAATTGTCCTTAATGAGTTTGCTCTGGAGCGGAGCAAAGGCCGTGGCTGCCCCGTTTTTATCCTGCCTGGGACAGCGAGGGGCCACCCTTGAAGAGTGTGAGGAAATTGTCATAATTGGGGGAGAACCCCGTGAGGAGAGCAAACAGATGGACTTTGTGGACTCAAAAGTCAACCAAAATGGCGGTTCCCGCTTGCTAGGGAAACCGCATGGGCCAGGTGCAGAAAAAATGGCTGCTGCAGGACTTGCACAGAGCTGGCCGGGAATGGCGCGAACAGCAGAGCCCCGCCCTGATGGGGGGCATGGCGCGAAAGCTATGGCTGCGCCGGGATGGACAGTGACTAATTCAGCCCCTGTGCTGAGTCAACCGTTGAGTTTATGGGACCCTCCCCTGATTTCTACCAGGGGGAGTGACTTTCAATTATGGCCTGTGGGGATGCACCCACTGGGCCCAGGGACTGATATCCAGACGGCGCCACTACAAAAAGTAGTTCCGGCCGTGGAGGTGAATTGCAAGAAAGCGTACCTTGTGCAAAAAGCTGCTGCAAGGAGAAGGCGGGAACTAGCCGCGGGAGAGGACTCCAACTCTGAGGAGGAAATTGGCGCGAAAACGCTAGCCGCGCCCACCAGGACTGAGAAAGGAGCGGTCTTAGTTAAGGGGCATGATATTCCCCTGTGGGACCCGCCCATTATTGCAACCCCTGGGGGCGGGTTCCAACTCTGTCAGAGAAGGGAGGAGCCGAAGCAGGGAGTGGCGGATCCAGCAACTTCCACCAGTCAGTTGCGAGGAACCACAGAGAAGGAGAGACCTGTACAGGAAGTGACTCCTGTACCAAGAATGGCCTGCTCCTCCACTGTGGGCACTATGGTCTCCACCCAGCCCTACTCAGTGCCCGGCGGGGTGCTGGTGGTGAGGGTGGCCAATACAGAGACGGTGGTCGGGCTCTGCCTACAATGCGGGCTGCCCGGAGGTACAGTGAATACGATGGCACGTTGCCCTCATTGCGGGACTTTGTATCTGTGGCCTATGCCCACATTCGTCCCAATACAGGCTGCTGACCCCCCGGTGGATGTGACACGGCGCTCTGCTGAGTCCCCGGGCGCGCTGTGGATGAACCGCGCGAGTCCCGGAGACAGGGGACTGGAGCCGGTCAAGTCGGCTGGGTCACTGGCCATTGAGGCGGCTGGATTAAACCCCGAGACAGGGGCAAAGAGACTTTCACCCCGCCCCGCGACCCCTAGGTCGGGGCGAGGGGACTACTCTGATGAGGACCTCCGTGAGCTGGCGGTAGCAAGAACGGAGCGGAAAAGACAGACGGGAAGAACGACGCCCCGTGGGGTGAGTGACCGGACGTCCCCCGCAGATCGGCGATCCGACCGACGGAGTCCCGCCATCCCAGGACCTGGCGGAGATGGGAGAGAGACGCCTACACCCCTGCGGACGGGTAAGCCAAAAAGCCCTATCTCTTACCTGGTCACAACAGACGGCGAAGCGCTGGACGGGCCGCGCCAGGCCCAACGCGCACGTGGAGGGACGGCATCACTTCCGGTGGCGACGGCGGAGCAACCGGATGTCGTCGTGGAAGAAGAGATCCCGCATGGGGGTCCAACGCGAGATGGCGACGCTTCCGGTTCCGGGGAGGACGTCACTTCCGGTGGCGACGGCGGAACCCAGGAAGGGGAAGCAGCGACGCTTCGGCGATTGGGGGAAGGCCCCCGACCGCTCGTATTGCCCAGAAAATGGAGAGACGGTGTCAGGACTGAGGAGGGTGAGACATCATCCTTGGACCAGTCTACGGACAGCCAGGAGCGGGTCGTAACCCCGTGGGGTCCCGTTCCATGCCCCTATACCCAACCCCATGCCCTAGCTAATGCCCCTACCCCTATCACACGGTCACCGGGTTCACCGCCCAGCTTGGAACTTGTGGACATACCTTTGGGGGGGGAGGAAAAACGGACTGGGGAGAGGCAGCTCAGTGGAGCTACGGAGGGTGGCTCCCGGGGAGGAGGAGAATTGAGGGTGGCGGGTACAGCACCCCAACTGGCAGTAAAGGCTCCGGGGTCATCAAGGTGGTCCAAACCGCGGTCCACAAGGTCGTCAGGGGTGTTTTCGTTTGATGATGACAGGGAACCAGGGCTTAATCCCTTTAAGGAGACCCGGTGGTGGGCTCCACTATTTGAGGGGTACTCCGCATGGATGGACCGTACTCGGTTCCTCATCCGGCGGGAGGACGTGGTAGATTTCTGGTGGAGAGAGGGAGAATTTACACCAGAGCAGAGGGACAGGGAATTACAGGAGAGGTGGTTCCAGCTGGAGCGTAGAGACATAGCGCCCATGGGTCCCGACACACTGTCAGATCCCGTTGATCCTGATGAGCCCCTATCATGGGTGTTACCTGGGAGGGCAGGTAATGCTGATCTGACCAGGGTTAGTAGGGCGGAGAGGGCTATAATAGTCAAATATAAAAAATCCCATGGGTTGGAGTATCCCTATGTTCCGGAGCCCCTGATGGATGAAATTGAGGACAATAGGGAATCGTGGCTCCGAGAAACTATAGAGCTGTACTTAACCAATAGGGGGAGCGACATAGTAGGTAAAAAGGCAGAAGAAAGAATAGACACCCTGATGCGAGTGTGGAGCATAGGGAGAAATGTTCACAAACATAGAGTGACCTATGTGCCAGAGAGAGGATCACCTAGGCATTATTATGTTACGGTCCTGGATATGGGTAATCGGGAAGTGAGGAAACCTGACCCAGATCACTATTTTTAGGGGGTACTGACGCATCCTGCGGGTCTGTGGCTGCTGGTCGGGGCGGGCTTGGCGGATGACTGTATTCATATGTACTGAAGTTATGTTTACAATATGCTGAAAATTTGTATGGATGTTAACCTAATTATGTTTTCTGTTGCAGTGCTTCCTGGAAAGAGGTATACAAATTTAGGTCCCAGCGAGGACGATGGGATTCACCAGGGGGAGAATGTAGCGGTCATGTAAAATGCCTACAGTCATCTCTCCTGCTGGCAGTAAAGGCCTGGTAAGTGTGGGCATGCCAGCGTAATCATGGAGGTTCCCCTCACACCCGGTGGGGTGCTCTGTGTATGGCTGGGACGGTCACATGCTCTGACTCCATGGTTAGTGATGTCAGAGATGTGTCAGCTTCAGAAGCTTACATAAGCACAGCACTGTGTTTGCAAAGTTGTTCAGAGTGTGTGTGTTCTGAGTCCTGATGCAGAGTTACTGCAGTGTTGCTGGAAAGCTCTTGTCAGACTGAGGAGGAGTTTTGGCAGTTATGTTATAGTAACTCCATAGGAGGCTGTGTCCGGGACCTGGCACAGGACAGTGATTCCTGCGGGAATAGTGAATCCTGATCTAGGTGATATACCTAACTAAAGGGAGCCTGGGGAGATGAGCGGCTGAAGATACTCCTTGTGGAGGGCAGTTGCCCTGCCGGTCAATAAAGATGAGTTCAGCCAGAAACCCTCTCGTGTATCTATCTGGGATGAATGTACAGAGAGGAGCACCACGGATCCTCGCCAGGATCATCCCCATGCGGACGCAGGGACCCTGGTGAGGTGGAGGCGCTGCACTGTAACTAGGTGAGACTCAGCACACTACCTCAGCTGCCTGTTTGACGGTTCTCCCCACACAACCATCATGCGGGAGACTCAAGTCCTGTAGCCAGCAGGTGCACCATATGACATATCCACACTGTAATGGGGTCCGGTTAGACCACAGGGGCCAATGTGAGATTGGGTGGGTCAGGCCGGGCCAGAAACACCGTTACACGCGGATTCGCGTTGTAACAGATCGCGCTATAACGGGGTTGAGCTGTAAAATTAATTATAAAAAAAAAATCTTATACTTAAGGGCTGTATGAAGTATACATTGGAGGGCATGCATTCTTTACCACATGTTCTGAATGATACCTGTGCTATCACGCTTTGTAGGGCACCCCTGAATACTATTATATCTTCCCTCTGAAATGATGTATATGTATAACCTATAGAGGGGTAAGGTACAACTCCTCTCATACTATTAGGGTTTCCATTTAGCTTCTCCAAAAATACTGGACACAATGGTGAAAGATATGACACACTTGACCCACATATACATACACACATACCCCTCTCTCCTCTTTCTGCTCTGTGCTGTTTCATCCTCTTTTTGGCCCCACCCCCAGGCTCCTGATACTTCCTCCTGATTGGCTGCATTACCCAGCAGCACCCAATCAGGATGGAGGAAGCAGCCCATTCCACTAGCAGCCCGGCTCTCTCCCTGCTTGGAGAAATTCTCGGCCCCAAGCCTGTCAGGCCACTATGTCCAGAGAGGTAATACCGCATACACACATGTCCAGTATTACCTCTCATTGTTTACTGGATAGTGTGTCCAAATACAGGACAGCCCGGTTCAATACTGGACACCTGACAACCTTACATACTGTACATACATTGTATGCACAGTCAATTAATTTTAAATGTTGTCCCTGCAAGATTCAGTGCCTGGCCGCGTCATCTTCAAAGAAAAGTATCCAAAGCTATGACTCCCTTTTTGATTATTGCCCAATGTAAAAGAGGTCCTCTTAGCCCAGTCCTCTAGAAGCGTATAGATAAATTATACGTTCAGATCGAGTGCTGCAGTTCTTGAGCGGCCAGTGGTGGCTTGAAACATTGGTCATCCTACTAGATCTACTTACACTACAGTAGATATAGGATATCCCTTATTGATATCAAAACTGATGCCTGCAGAGTCATGGAAATTACTGATAGAAGCTTCTTAAAGCAGAAATCCCCACCTAAAAGCCTAATATGAGTTTAACCAATATAATGTTAGTATCTGGCCCCCTGAGCATGTCATGCTCTTTAACAAAATAATGTTGCGTTAAAGAGTATGACTTTCTTATTCTCTCGCTTCTGTAATTTGCATGAGAACCCTTGTACTGCACTGGGCTCTGAGGCGAGTTTCATTGTAACCTCCAGGACACGAAATATTTCAAACGCTTATCTCATGAACGAAGTATCAGCTTTAAAAATACGAAGAAAAACAGCACTGGAAAGGGTAAGATGATCTCTTAAAGTAAGTAAAAAGCTGCAAAAAATGTTGATCAGCGGGGACTGCTTCTTTAATACCGGTATATCAAAACATAAACAAGGGATCTATGATATCCAGTAGCGGATTTCCCATTAGGCCCAAATTTGGGCGCTCGGGCCTATTGGAAATGATGGGAAGGCACTTACATGGGGTGGCCGCCTTCTTGCTGCCGTCCCTCCTTCTTCCGAATCGCAGCGGTAAATGACGGCGCGGACAGCACTAACATGACATCACACGCCGTCTTCTTTGCCATGGCAACGTGACGTCACACCGTCAAACGGCGTCATGACGTGCGACGATCATTTGACGCTGGACGATTCGGAAGGAGAAGGACGGAGGGAGTCAAAGAGGCGGCTGCCACAACGCAAGTGCCTAGGGGTGGCGGATCTTTAAATCCGCTGGCTACTGATGGAATCTGGAACACCGTGAGCTTCCTGTATTATTTTTGTGAGGCAAAAGTTCACAAACAATTCAGTTTCTGCCGGGACACGGCTACTAGAACTTTGCATACCTGTAACTGTGTTACTGAAGCAGCCACTGGTACCTTTTGGGATGATCTACTATATATGTTGTACCTTGCTCTGGTGAGTGCCTATGGGCTTTCATTTCGACAGTCGCCCAAAAAAAAGCAGAAACGTCAACACCCGATGACGTCACAGCCTTTCTATTCGTGACCATGGCAGCCATATTTGCCGGGGGATTTTTTTGTGGCAGAAAACATTAAAAAGGTAAAAATGTAGAGCCACAACTGGTGGGTCACGCCCCAAGCTGGGAACGCCACAGTTGATCTCCATGTCTAAGATGGTGTAAATCAAGTGTCTAAAACTCAGTCCTAAATGCCACCCCAACAGATCAGGCTTTACGGTAATCCCTGCTTCAGCACAGGTGGCTCAATCAGTGGCTCAGTCTTTGAGCCACCTTTGCTGAAGCAGGGATATCTATAAAAGCTGGCCTGTTGGTGGCCATTGAGGACTGAGTTTGAGACCCCTGGTGTAAACCTTGTTTGATTAATAATAATAATAACTTTATTAATTTAGCGCTTTTCTCCAATGGGACTCAAAGCGCTTCAGTTACAAAAAGGAAAACATACTCGATGCTAAAGTGTGGTGTATCCCTCACTGTAAGAAGCTCTTATGCTTTGTGAGGGGACATCACGTCTTCAGTACTTGCATTATATATTATTCCTTAGGCTGCGACCAGGGTGACGCTGAGCGGGCGCGCACACTCGCACTGGCCGCCATGAAACACATTGCTGCAATGTGAGTGGCCAGCGTGAGCAAGCGCCTGGCTTAGCCGCTTAGCGAGACAACCAAATTTGATTTGGCTATTCACTGATGCGTCACGTGAGCCAGCTCTTTGACGTCAAGGCCACGCCCCCCTCGAGTGCGCAACTGGCTGGCCAGGCAATGCCTAGCGCATGATGTCACGGCGCTCGACCGGCAGCGAGCACCCTCCCATCCTGGCCGCAGCCTTAGTTGTGCCCTCTCTTGTTTGCAATTAATCATGTTGTATACTGTAGCAGCGGTGCGTAAACTTTTTGCCCTGCGGCCCCCTGCCTGCTCTCCCCTTCTGTTCGCGCCCCCCCTCCCTTACTTAGTCTGAAGCGTCAAATGATGCAGCGGGGTCACGTGACGTGACGCCACATGACCCCGCGGCATCATTTGACACCGTGTTGCCATGGCGACGCGTCACACAAGCCAACTGGGTCACGGTAAGGGAAGAGGCATCGCGCGGTCCCCTGGCATTTAATTGAAATGCCTTGGGGAAGAGCGCAGGGCCTCTGCAACCGCCCGCCTGCACACCCCCCCCCCAAAAAAAAAATTGCGCCCCCAGTTTGCACACCTCTGGTGTATAGCACACTGCACATTGTTGGCACTAGAATAAAAATAACAATAATGGGCGTGTGTGTATGTGTGATCAGTATGTGTGTTAGAAAAGGGGGAATTTCCAAGTTCCATGTCTTCACCTGCCCTAATTATGTCATTAAGTTGAAATTAGTGAAAGTACCTAACGAGGCAGGACAGAGAGAAGAGGTGAGGGCGCCTGCGAACCTTCGTGCAGCGCATGCCAGAAGATTACAGGAAAAACACAGACAGTCTTCTTTCTGCTTCTCCAAATGGAGCGATCCTAATCAGGGGGGGGGGTCATTAAATTCTTCTTGCTAATCCCTCTAGAATCTGCTCGTCTTCTTGGCCTCCTCTGCCTGTCATCCCGGGAGCCAGGATCCCCAGGAATGGTTCCCTAACTCATTTCTCCTGTACGGCTCAGAGGACCTGAGAAACTCCATATTTACTTATTGCCGCCGCTGTAATAATTTATTGCAATGTAAAAGTTTAGTCGACATAGTAGTAACCCCTTCACTGCCTTCAGGCAATAAGTGTTGGCTGTGAGTTTCTTGTGGGAATTTCCCAAACTCTATTTAACCCCTCCAGCAGGGATGGGATCATTAAAAAAAAATGCACCTGTGGCTGATGTAGGCACCACTTGTAAAACCAGTAAAACAAATAGGATTGTATGATGGTAACAGACACCCTGTAGTGCCTCTTTGAAATTGCAGCCATGTGTAACTTAGAAAGGGTCTTTCGAAAGCAGCAGTTGCCATTCCTGAGCAAACCCTTCTGGCAAATGTGACTCCGGTGACCGAAAAGGTTAATCTCAAGTGATGGCTAAACATGGATATTTAGCTGGATTCAGCCTGGGGCTTTTCTTACTTGCATTCTTATTGGCTATTCATCCTCTACTGTTATCCAATTAGCATAGGTGGTTGCCTAAGTGAAAATATTTCACCCCAAGAATCCTGTGGTTTCTTCACCAGTTTATTAATTCACATAAATACAGACCTTCCCTCTCTCCCGGCTAGAAATGTATCACATGTCGGCTCCCTTTTGATATGGGTTATTCCACTCAACCGACAGACTTTATAAATATTCATGGCCATTCCTTCCTGTTGGTTTTTAGTCTCCTTGGCTGGCCCCACCACGAGGCCAGGACCCTGTGCAGAGATCTAATTCAATTATCTCTGGGCTCCATTCATGTAAACTAGGACAAGTTTCTTAGGGGATATGATCCATGCTACAATTCAGCACCTGGTGGGTGAGCTGGAAGTCATTCTATAAAATATTTGCTTTCTTGTTATTTTTTTTTAATTAAGATATTTGACTAGGAATGATAAACAGAGATGTATGTGAGATACAGTAATGTGGCCGAGATCAAACGGAATGTAAGTGACCCTGGCAGGAAGTGAACTTGTGCTATTCGTATGTGCAAGACCAACACCTTAACCATTATGCCACACCTTAAATATTGCAGAGTGTAAACTGTAAATGCAGATAGGCTTAGCAAATCTCAGCCCCTATGAGCCACGTATCTAACTTTGGCAGCAAAAAGGCCCAGGTTAGCGCCTGTATGGTGTGACATAGGTGGTGATTTGTACTACAATTTTCAGAGATCTCAACCTCCAGATACCAAAATCAGTGTGATTTTGGGGTTATTTTATGGACATTTAAAATGGTTTAAGTACTGATTGTTATCAGTGAGACTCTATTCCAGGGGTGGCCAACTCCAGTCCTCAAGGGCCACCAACAGGTAAAGTTATCCCTGCTTCAGCACAGGTGGGTTTCTAGTACAGAAATACAGATTTGAAATGATATCCTAGCGGGCTGTGAAAAATGGCCGCTAAGAAAAATGGCCGCTATTTTTATTTCTGCCTCAGAGCTGTTTTGAAACTAAGCTCTGATCGCATAAAACACTGGAATTACAGTACCAAAGGTAGATCTGCTGTTTCCCATAAATATGTGGACTGATACACTAGATAAAAGTGCTTCTTAGTGACAGTGATACACAAGAGATCATGAGTTTGCGAATCTGTGAGATTTAACGTCTACTTCTTAGCTCTTAAGAAGTCCCAGTTAGGAGGGTGTATTTATGGGAGAGGTAAAGGCAAGGGCGGGCTGGCCAGGGGGGAAACTGTCCCCTGTGCCAGTCCTACTAGAGTCAACGTGGGCTGGGCATGGTCTGTCCTATGCAGTGGCCGGATTTGGGCAGTTAGGGGGACCAGCCTTTGCATGTAGCCTTTAAGAGGCTTGGAGGGGTCTAAGACATGACTGTGGCTGATGCTATGGAGCTCGGGTTGGGCTAATGTAAGAAGCTGAGGGTCAGGCTGTTGGGCGTCATATTATTAAGCTCGGTGGGCTGAGATGAGAAGTTGGGGGTGGTTTGGGGCGACAGGCGCCACTAAGGGGAGTGGAGGGGGTCCTCAGTGCTGCTGAATTTTGGAACGTGAATCCAGTTTACGCACCTCTGCACTAGATAATAGTGCTTCAAATATGTAGTGCATGTATATGTATATATGTATGTGCGTGTATATAGTTAGACAGATTGGAACTCATGGGGCTTATATAAGCAAAAGGTGGCACTGTGTGCTCATTTACATGTAATTTCCCAGAATCCCTTGCTGCAGTGGAAGCACTGTATGCTGGGCGATAATGGTGAAAGGCAGGGTTGCAGACCTGTCTAAGACATGCAGATGAGCATACAGTAATATTTCCATTTGATATATATATACAGTATATATAATGAGATTTTGTGCATATATATGGATACTGTATATTAAAAGATATGGGCCACTTGATACGATAACCGGCAGGGTAAATTGCCACCCCAGCAAAAAAATAAATGTGCCAGTCAGCCCCTGGAAAAGCTTTAAATCCATCAATGCAGTAGGAAATTAGGAAACAAGATGTGTCTGTCTCTGCTGCTTTTTTCAGGACTGAGCAAAGCATTGCTGTTCAATCAATTGCTGGCCCCTCTAGCACCTTAAGGGTTATTATCATTATTAATAGGTGACCCTGTACTGGAGCAGACAGTCACAAAGTGGCAAGTGATAGACAGATTAGAGAAGTAGGTGAGAGATGAGATAAAGATGCAGAAATAATGAGACAAACAGAAAGAATGACTGTGAGTTGGGGAGAGAGAGATAGCGCAGCCAGGCTGTAAATCTCGCAGGGGATTAGGGATTTACTTCAGATAGAAGAATGTAAATGTTGCTGGCTCCAGCGTGGCTGGAAATGTTCTCTCACAGCCAAAGCCTGGTCCGTACTTGGCTGGGGATGCTGCTTTGTGTGCCCTCCTGAATTGGATGCTTTTCTAGGGTCTGGAAAACTAGAAAGCTGGACTATGTGTCTCCAGCAAAATACAGCTATGCAATGAGCCGCGGAGAGAGATGTGGTGAACCTTTGTGTACAGTATGTGTGTGTGTATGTGTGTGTGTGCCTATTCTGTACCTATATGTCTCTGTCTACATGACCAGGCAGCCAGCATATAAGAGACAAGCTCAGACAGTCCTGATTGTATATCTTCCACAGGATGCAAATGACCTGCTCTGTCATATATTAACTCCTTAGCTGCCAGAAAGAGCCAACAACGCATTGCATAATAATAATAATAATAATAATAATAACTTTATTTATATAATGCTTTTGTCTCAATGGGACTCAAAGCGCTTCAAAGGTAAAAAAAGAAGAAGAAAGTATTTAAGGTTATTAAAGACAAGGAACGATATAATACAGGATGGGACGGTACTGTCGCTATTAAATGCCGGACAGGTTGTGGTTTAACCTGTGTGGTTCAGCTGGCAGTGAAAGTGTTAAAGCCACCTAGACTGACCTGTGCTGGCCTTTTTAAGGTCTGCTTTCTGTATATGTATGTGCGTCACTTTTTGTTGTTGGTTCACATGCAGTACATCTGTAAAATCTCGCCCATTTTCAGTGTCTCACTTATCACAATAGACTCGAATGTTGTCATTCTCCATCAAGGATTCCCTTCATTTATTCCCATTTAATTTGTAAGTCGTTAAACCTCATCTGCCATTTTCCTGCCCAAGTTTCCAGTCTCCCCAAGTCCTTGTGGAGAGGACTGATATCCTGCTTTGATTCTACTACCTTACACAATTTAGGGTCTAATGCAGTAAGCAGCGATAAGACGCTTTTTGCCAGCTTATCGCCAAAAAAGCCTACTGCGATTTAGTAAGCCCCTATAAGCCGGCGATAAGAGAAAAAATCGCTGTAGTAGACCATGTGACTCCCTTTGGATCACGTCACCTCCTTTCTCACAAAAGCTCGGTCACATGGTCTACTACAGCCAATCAGATTGGGGATATAGTTCCCACGATTTGATTGGCTCATGTACCATGTGACGCCGCCCATCTTGCTTTTGATGACGTCATGTTAAAGGGAAAGGAAGCACAGCCATTCTGATTGGCTGGCTTCATTTCCTTTACATGACGTCACCAAAACAAAACAAAAAAGGAAAATCACATGGTTTTCACTGGCCAATCAGGCCTGTGTGAACCATTTGCAGCAAATGTGACGTCATAGGCCTATAAAAGCCTATGTCGCCTCATTTTACACCAAGAAGCCGAGGAGGAAGGACCTGCTCTACCAATAGGAGGACAAGGGCGTGCCTGCCGAAGAAGTTAGAAGATACAGATGAAGAAGAAGACCCAAGAAAGTGACAAAATTGGATTACAAATGACAGAAAAAAAAGAAGAAAAAGACTTTGGATTTTTTTTACCTGGTTCCTGTTCGTGGATTGGTTCAAGAGCATGCGGTGTCCCCGGGATTCGGAGGGCGAAGTCATCTAAAGGTAAGTAAAAATATGAAATGTATGTTATTTTTCTTTTACAGGTTTTTAATTTTTATCTTTTTTTGTGATTGAATTTTTTTTATGCCCATTCATTGCCACTGTATGTATGTATGTATCTATGGATATACATACATACAGGGGACAATCAATGGTTGTTTATGCAAATGCTTGTGTTTATGTATTTTAAATCTAGTTCTCTTGTTTGCTTAGAAATGTTTGGGCAATTTAATTTCCTTTTTTATTTAGTAAGATGTAATTTTTTGTGGTGTGTTCAATAGTTTATTTCAGGAGGGGGGGCTTTTTCATATTGGCTTCTTTTTGGTAATTAGATTTTGTGTGATGGTGATTACTTTGAGCTTTCATTTATTTCATAATGGTTTTTGTTTTGGTGTTTTAATTGAGAATTGTGGAATTATTTTGGATTGGATTAATTGATTGTGGTAATTTAGTTATGTTTACTTTTTTATTTGTTTTTAATTTCTGATTGTTTGGATGGCATTGTATTTTGTTTGTAATTGTTTCTTTTAGTTTGACCATTGACTGGCATAGTGTTAAATGATGCACAGATTATACGGGCATCATTTACCCACTGTGTCATTCAATTGTTTTATTGGCATTTGTTATCTATTTAATTTAAATGTGCTGTTTGATTTTGCAATGTGTTGTGTTTTTGCTATGTGATGTGTTTGATTTTGCTGTTTAATGTTTTCTATGTGGCTATGTAATGTTGTTTTTATTTGGCTATGTTATGATTTATATTTGGCTATGTAATGTGTTTTATTTGGGCCTGATTTTTTAATCCTTCCCCATTTCTTAATATATTTGTCAATCATGCCCATATTATATGGGCATGATGTACCAATAAATGGGTGAAGGGTGGGTATAGTGGGTCCAGGGTGGGTGGTTAAGCCTCCTGGGTGGGTAGCTGGGCAAGGTGGGTTAACTCCTTAATTACTATAGCGGTAATTAGCAGCTAAGGTGATTAAGGGGCTAGGGGCCATTAGATTGTATTTATTATGTATTCTTGCTGACATCGGACATGTACCTGCAGTAAGCTGACGAAGACGCCCTTCATATTGTCAGGGGTAAGTAGAACTGTTTTATTTACTTTATGCTAGCTAATATTGTGTTTAATAATGGGACGCCCACGGGTACCACCTGAGTACCCACGGGGACATCTACGGGGAAGAACCGGGGGCCCCACAGCTGTGGGGGCCCTGGGGATCCTATGGGAACCACCCAAGGGCCCCCAGACAACCGTGGGGATGACCCAGGGACCCCCAGACACCCACGGAGACCACCCGTGGATCCGACACCCGTGGGTACCACCTGGAGGCCCACGGAGGTGAGCGGGGACCACCTTGAGGCCTCCAGACACCCGTGGACAGCACCCGGTGTGCACTGTGGGGCCTGCGGACACCCGTCGGGACCACCGGGGACCCCCGCTGGACTGAGGTATTAATCCTGTGTGTAAAAAATACATCTTGGTTTTATGGGGGGGGGGAGGCACAGGGCGGGGGCACAGGGGGTGGGTTGTGTATTGGTGCTTACAAAATATTTTTAAATTTAAAATTTCTTACTAGTGTAGATGAGCAGGGGGTCTCCAGAGCTGAACCGCGTTGGTTTCAGGTCCGGGGACCCCCTACTTCACGAGATACAGGCCCTATTATGTGGTGCCGGTATCTTCCATGCACGGTCACGTGATCGGGACATTTCCATGCATAGGAGATACCGGCACCCCATAACGGGCCTGTATCTCTGGAAGTAGGGGGTCCCCGGACTTGAAACCAATGCGGTTCAGCTCAGGAGATCCCCTGCTACAATACACAGTAATACATTTAAATGTAAAAATATTTTTATTTCCGGCGAGATTTTGGCAGAAAGGCGGATCTCTCGGCAGCAGATACAACTCGCCGGGGGAGCCCTTATCGGAGGGCAGGTCCTATCGCCGCCGGCAACTCGCCATGTTTGGAAATGTTGCTCTCACTGGTATTCGGGCCTTTCTGCATACCGTGAGAGCAACACCGCAAAAACATGGCGATTTCAAAACCCTGCCGATAATTTCTATCGGACTTTACTGCATGAAGAAAAAAGAGAGAAAAACAGTGCACTGCCAGGGAGCCAGGTGGTAAGAAAAATAAGCTTCTATTTATTCAGCACAAATACAAAACATCACCCTAGGGGGTGAAGAAGTCCCTCCTACGCGTTTCAGACACTAGTTGTCCTTCATCAAGGACCTAGTGTCTGAAACGCGTAGGAGGGACTTTTTCACCCCGTAGGGTGATGTTTACAACCTGGCTCCCTGGCTCTCCTGGATTACTACCTCTACAGTTTGCAAACCGTTTGGATTTGCTACTCAGGACATTTGAGGACAGATGGAGTGGGTAAGATTTATCTCATTATTCATCAAGTGATGATTATTTATGGATGAGTACCATTATTAGTACATATTTTGTGTCCAATGAGGTTACATCAAGGTGTTTTCTTTTTGCATCATTGTCTGTTCCCTTCAGGAGATATGTTTGCTGGTCACTCACACATCACATTTTGCTCATATACCCACTCCACAGTTTATTCAGTCCTATAGTCCTGTGTCATACATTATGGACTTTCGTGCATGAGAGTTCCACCATCTCTGGAGCACCCATTTCTCTACATATCCCCATACGTTTATTTACTGCATGAGGACCTTAGTGTCATCAGCAAAGATGGAGACTTTGCTCTCGATGCCAACGTTACGGTCATTAATAAACAAGTTAAAAAGCAGGGGTCCCAGTACCGATCATTGAGGTACTCCACTCACGACTTTAGCCCAACCTGAAAAAGTTCCATTTACAGTATGACAACCCTCTGTTGTCTATCCTTTAACCAGTTTTCAATCCAGGTGCATATATTATTACTGAGTCCAATTTTCTTTATTTTGTACACCAACCTCTTGAGTGAAACCGTATCAAAAGCCTTCGCAAATATAAGTA
This sequence comes from Ascaphus truei, assembly GCA_036426205.1. Lineage (NCBI taxonomy): Eukaryota > Metazoa > Chordata > Amphibia > Anura > Ascaphidae > Ascaphus > Ascaphus truei. The sequence continues at coordinate 79,451,209 of CM071572.1, forward strand.
GACCACATCAACTGCATTACCCTGGTCTCAATGCCTATTACCTCCTTAAAGAAACAAATAAGGGTTGTCATTTGACTTGAATGCATTCCAACATCCGATCTAGGGACTCATATATGAGGAGCAAGCAAGGCGCACGCTCTGATCTCGGGCTAGTGAGCGTGAAGTTTGTCGCTAGGCAGGAAAAAAACGTTAGAACTACGAAGGAGAGACGCAACGGGAAGGAAAGAGAGCAGACCAACAGCGTCAAGCGGTGAAGGTAGATAGGGAATTAAATATCTCTCTCTGTTCCTTCTCTTTTAGGGACGAGATTGTAACTGGTAAGGGCCGCTATATTGACTGCGCTAAGTCGTGCGTACGTGTATGGGGGGAGCTCGGAAAACCCGTCACGCAGGGTCCCACAGCATCTGCGCGCAGCATAGGCACAACCCAAACCCCCATCCTCTTGCCTCACTCTTCCCCCCCTCCACCCCATCCTCTTGCTTCACTCTTCCCCCCCATCCGCTTGCCTCACTCTCCCCCCCATCCTCTTGCCTCCCTTTCCCTCCCCCCAATCCTCTATCCTCCCTCTCCCACATCCTCCCTCTTCCCCTCCCCTCTCCTTTTCCCCCCATCCTCTCTCCTCCCTCTTCCCCCCTATCCTCTCGCCTCCCTCTCCCCCCCACCCCATCCTCTTGCCTCTATTTTCCCCCCATCCTCTTGCCTCCCTTTCCCTCCCCCAACCTCTATCCTCCCTCTCTCCTCCATCTCCCACATCCTCCCTCTCCCTCTCCTCTCTCCTTTTCCCCCCATCCTCTCTCCTCCCTCTTCCCCTCCCATCCTCTTGCCTCCCCTTTCCCTCCCCCCACCCTCTTGCCTCTTTCCTCCCTCTCCTACATCCTCTATCCTCCCTCTCTCCTCCCCCTCCCCTCACCCACCATCCTCTCTGTCTCTCTCTTTCCAACACACACACTTACCAACACAGCTACAGACACACACTTGCCAACAGACACCAACACATAGACACACATACACAGACACACACTTATGAACACGCAGCACCGGGAGATCTAGAGAGGAATAGCTATGCTGTGCTCTGCAGCGCCACCAGCTGCCCAGAAGAGGTTTAGCAGCCAGACAGTCCTGCTCTCCTCCCTCCAACCGGCTACAGCTGTTCTGTGATCAGCTCAGTCGGCATCCGCCTCTGATCTCCTCCAACCTCGGCTCTCCTCCTACCTGCTCAAACCGGGAGGACACCGGCTCATTAATAACTGGGACTGTCCTTGCAAAACCGGGACATTTTGACAATTATTGGAGCACCGGGACAGCTCATTAAAATCTGGGACTGTCCCGGCTAAACTGGGACGTCTGGTCACCGTAATCATACATTATGTAACCTTCTTTACCCAACTCTAAAGGAGGTCACATCAGATTAGGTATGTACTGTACAATGGCAATGCTCAGTCTCTGAGGCCTTTACAGCAGGGATTTCAAACTCAATATGGATATCCCTGCTTCAGCACAGGTGGCTCGATCAGTGGCTCAGCCGAAGACTGCACCACCTGTGCTGAAGCAGGGATATCCATAAAAGCTGGCCTGTTGGTGGCCCTTGAGGACTGAGTTTGAGACCCCTGCTTTACAGGGTGCTGGGTAGGTGCAGGCTGGGCATGGATGAAAGTATGTAGAAAAAGATGGGTGCCAGGAACTTTTTCAAAACAAAAGGTGCCTTATTGACAGCTGTCAAGACACTCCACATCTATTGACATACGGTATACCTTGACAAAACTCGTGGTAAATAATAACTCTCGGGACTTCATCCCCTGGTAGTTTCTAGTCTTATCCAGGAGAGGACAACTTAGTTACCCATTGAAAAGGAGGGAGTGGAAATAGCTCACAGGCAGGGTAGGATGCAGTGAGATACATACATACATGGCATGACGTCATCGCGTTGACGTCGTGGAGGAGAAAGTAACGGGTGAGATCGTTCCTCATGTGGTGGAAGTAATTGGTTGCTTACTGCACTCGTTATATGCTTATACTGGGCGCAGTGTATTGAACGCTGTCTATATCTGCTTTGCTATCTATCCTTGAGCATACAGATGAGAACTCTGATTTGATAGCTTGTTTGACAGCATAGATCTGTTTATCTTGAATTGCATTAGGCTAAGGCCCCGCTCCCAGAGTCAGCGCGCCCGCACTGCAGACAGGCGGTGCGCTGACATACACAGACCGCGATATGCGGTCTGTAGGGAGCGGGAGCCGGAGCGGGAGGTGGGCGGGAGTGGGATGATTGACAGGGAGGGGGGGCGTGGCTTGAGCGGAGGGACCCGCTACTCTTCCCCCCCTCCCTCCACGGGCTCGGGCTGGAGCTGCTGATTGAAGGTAAGCAACACACACACAAAGGCACACACACACACACGCAGGCACTCACACACACACACACACGCAGGCACTCATACACACACACACACACACACACACAGACAGACAGAGGCAGGCACTCACGCACTCAGACACACACATACACACACACACAGACAGGCACTCAGACACACACACAGACAGGCACGCACGCACTCAGACACACACATAGACAGGCACTCACGCTGCTTCCCCCCCACACTCCTCCCCGCTCCCCGAAGCCTCACCTCCTCCCGAAGCCTCCCCTCCCCATTGGCTTACAGCCACACCACGTGACGCGTCGAAGCTAGGGATCACCATTTTCTTGTGTTCCATAGCGGCTGACGCGCCACAGCGTGTAGTGCGCTGTGCCGCCAGGGGGGACCGGGACCGGCTCGGGAGGATTCCCCTGCTGGTGGGGAACTCGCGTGTGGCCGCCCGCGCCAACGAGCGCAGCGGGACCGAGGCCTTACACCCTGAGTTTAAGAGACGTGACTGACATTTGTATTTTGACATCAATTCACTGACTTGGTCTCATTTACTACGATCAATACACCTGGTTCAGGGATTTATATCAGGTTATTTTGGATTTATCCACCTCTATCCCTGTACTGGTTGACACCCGTTATATATGTTTTAATTGTTTTAATTGTTTTTATGATAGCCTTGAGTATGTATTATGCGCCGTTTTGATTTATCATTAAAATATTTATTATTTTTGCCACCTGGCTTTGTGGTAATTGTCCTCCCACAGTGCTGGGAGCGGTTACTTACCTGTACCTTTGCAGTTAATTTAGTTACTCATATAGTGGGTATTTAAACCCTGCAGAATTTTCCTAGCTTTGCTGTGCAGCTAATGGGGCTCTTCCAGGAGAACTCGCCGCCTCCTTGTGTGTTTATAGGATGCAGTGAGAACCTGATTGGTGGGCAGGTTCAATGTGAGTGCAGGCTGCAAAATCGGAAACCCTGTGACAGGGGTCGCCAACCTGCGCCTCACGTGGCTCTTTCCGCACCTACATGCGGCTCTCGCAGGTTGCCGCTCGCCAGCTGTTGCCTCTCTCACTGTGTGCTGCGGGGGGAACCGGCCGGCGCTGGTTAGGGCTCTATTTGTCGCCCGGCATCTCCCCAGCTGCTGGCCTGCCTCCTGCACTGTCCCATACTGGGTGTCTCTGATGCTGACGTGCGCCGGAAGTGCGCGCTGCAACTTTTGGCGCGCGATGTCACAGAGCGACCTGGCGTGGGACAATGAGGAGGCATGCCAGCAGCTGGGGATATGCCGGGCGGCAACAAGGGGCACAACCAGCACCGGCCGGTTCCCCCCACAGTACACAGTGAGATGAGAGAGAGAGGTAGCAGCTGGCCACCAGCAGCAAACCTAGCCGCCGGCAGCAAACCCAGCCGCTGGCAGCAAACCCAGCCGCTGGCAGCAAACCCAGCCGCTGGCAGCAAACCTAGCCGCCGGCAGCAAACCCAGCCGCCGGCAGCAAACCCAGCCGCCGGCAGCAAACCCAGCCGCCGGCAGCAAACCCAGCCGCTGGCAGCAAACCCAGCCGCTGGCAGCAAACCTAGCCGCCGGCAGCAAACCCAGCCGCCGGCAGCAAACCCAGCCGCCGGCAGCAAACCCACCCGCCGGCAGCAAACCCACCCGCCGGCAGCAAACCCAGCCCCGGCAGCAAACCCAGCCACCGGCAGCAAACCCAGCCACCGGCAGCAAACCCAGCCACCGGCAGCACCATTACCCCAGCCACCAGCAGCAACCAGACACCCGGCAGCTAAACCCAGCGACGGCAGCAACACAGCCCGCGGCAGCAAACCAGCCGCGGCAGCAAACCCAGCCGCCGGCAGCAAACCGACGCCGAACGCAACGCCACCGCAGCACTCCGCCCCCACTATCAGGCCACCGGCAGCAAACCAGCCACGGCTACGCAAACCCGCCACGGCGAACCAGCAACTCGCCTGGCAGCACCATTCCCTCGCCCAAGGACCCAACAGCAGCATCCCCGCACATCTACAGCCACGTGCAGCGTCCCCCCACCCCTCGAGAGCCTGTGTGGTGTGTTGTCGTGTGTGCGTGTGGTGTGTGTGGGGTGGGATTGGTTGGGGTGTGTCGTGTGTGTGTCTGTGGTGGGGTGGTGTGTGTGGCGTGTGTGGTGTGTATGTGGGTGTGTGTGTGTGTGTACAGAAAAACAATTAAAAACAAAAACAAAATAAAGGGACTTATTGAGAGATGCATTTTATTCCCACATATTTTAATCAGAATTAGGGAAAGGAAAAAATAAGCTTGTCGTATGTTACTGCATATACAGTATATACCTATTAGTGTGTGTACAGTATATGTATGTGTTTGTGGGGGTGCAATATTCATGCATTTGTTGCGGCTCTCGGAATATTTTAAATAAAGAGTTTCTTTATAAAATGGCTCTTCTCCCGTGAAAGGTTGCAGACCGCTGGCCTATGGGGACAGTGGCAGTCAGACTGCAATAGAAGCAATTGGCATTTCTCTCCCACAAACGTAGGTTCCCCACCCATTTAACAGGCGCAAGCTTAGAAGGGGCACGTTACGAACTAGAAAACAATAAAGGATGACAGGACACTAACCTATGTACAGGACTCACAGTGAGGACCCCAGTCAGAACTCTGAAGAACCTGCTTCAAGAACATAAGGGATGGCTATATATATAACCTTACATTGCTTTCATACATCACATGGTGGGGAGGGGAATAACTTGAGGGAGCACATGCAGTTAACTCCCTAAGACAGGTGTGCCATAAGACAGGTGTGCCATAAGACAGGTGTGCCCTAAGACAGGTGTGCCCTAAGACAGGTGTGCCTTAAGACAGGTATACCATAATACAGGTGTGCCTTAAGACAGGTGTGCCCTAAGACCGCGGTGAACAAACTGGGGAAAAGCGCAATTTTTCCCGGGGGGGGGGGGGGGGGCTGCAAAGGTTACAGAGGCCATGCGCTCTTCCCCAAGGCATTTAAATTAAATGCCAGGGGGATCGCGTGAGACTTCTGTAACGTCCCTTACCTTGTCTCCGGTGATGCTTCGCCATGGCAACACAGCGTCATGCCATGGCAACGTGAGAAAATGCCATGGCATTTGACGCTGGAGACAAGGTAAGGAGGGGGGGGGCGTGAGCAGGGGAGGAGTGTAGACAGGGGGGCGCAGGGGGGAAAGTTTGCGCACCCCTGCCCTAAGACACTAACCATTTTCAGAAACCAGTGATCCTCCAAGAGGGTGATACAATTCTAATATGCAGAACATATTATTACCACCTAAGAGACTCTGACATCTTGAAGACCCATCCAGTCCTTTCTACCGGCTCCCCATTTTTCTCTGGAAGCTTGTAATTCTCAGTGGGCACTATAAGGTTTTCCTACTGAAACCCTCTATTTCCTCAAGGCATAAAATCTGGCAATGGAGGAATCATCACTGCTGCCACCAAGAATAACTTGGTATTGAGTTTAACTTTGGAATTTCTAAACAATTTTAAAAAAAACCTTCACTTCCCAAGAGGCCAGCAACATCTTACCATGCAAGGCAAGCCTTTATAGGCCGGTGTGGAGCAGGGGCAGGGATCACTCTCTTGTATTGCACTACTCCAGATGCGAGTGGGTTCATGATTTTCTCCCTGCAACTTGCAGGTTCAGACTTCGGAGGCAGGGTTGTTATTTAGCTCACTCACAGTGCGTGTTCTGCCCTCCAGCACCAAAGGGGTTAAGAGAGCCCAAACATCTACTTCAAATTACATTGTCGTTCTTATGCCATGAGGATTCAACGCCGCGCCTTTCATATTTAATTGAATATCTTGGCCAGTGTGTTTATTTAAAGAACTGGCTACCGTCTGCTCAATATTAAAATAGACTGTGGAGCTGGTGAAGATAAGAGACGTGTGTGTTAACTCTACCTAAGCTGAATGGATCTGTAGAGTATCCCGCTCAATCCTTCTTACAGCAGGAGAGCTCCATGGAATTATCCCATAACTATGTCTCTGTGGAGCTTCTCAACTCCAGTCCTCAACACTCCACTTCCCTGTGCTGGAGAAGTGTTCAAATCAAATGAATGAGCTTATACTCTCCAGCACTGGCAAACAGCTTCACAACATCCTGCATTAGTAACATGACCAGGGAGACTGCGAGGGAGCTCCCTTCCCCTCCAACCCAAGTACCCGTAACCCCACATCAATTACACACAAATAATGGCAAAATAAGGTCTGGGGGGAAAAGGCTGCGGCTTTTATTTAAATATTAAATAATTGGGTAGTTGCTATCCCCTGCCTGAGTGCTTTCTCAAAGGGTTAAAGGTCAAATTTCCTTGAACCGATGACTCCGTGACACCCAAGCCGGGGTCACATGACCTGGCCATTGACGCGAGTGGGCTCCCAGAACTCATGTTTAAATGAGCCCCACCTACTCCCACTACCAGCCCCACTGGGTTTACCAAGCACAGAGCCCCATCTGGCAAAGACAAGCACACTTACCCACAACTTCCGCCACCTATAGGGCTATTTAACCCTCCTTAAACTAGCCCTGTATCGCCAGACCCGCCAATACCCTCTCAAGCCGATCTTGCAATGCATTATTAAATAAATCCGAACCAATGTTTAATAAGTGTACCCCATCGGACACCTAAACAAACCGCTAGTCACGGAATCTGAATCTCAATGTTTTAGTACCCAACCCCTACACTGCGACACAAACCTACCCATCACCTTTATTACGCATGCGCTCCATCTGACCATACGATCTGCACCCCTTGCCAACCCCGTGCCAAATCCCGCTTCATCGCCCATACCAGATCTACAGAATGCACCGCCGGTAGGTCGTTACCCCCAACGTGGAGGATCAAGATCTGGGGGGGGGTGCCTTCTGTTGCTTGCCAAAACAAGAAACTGGGGGAGCACACTTCTCCACCCAGTGCATAAGCGAATCCCTGGTGATCCATACGTCCGTAGCAACAAAACCTGGAATCATAAAACAAGGACCAGACTATACCCCCTATTTTACAAACAACCTCAGTCCCAAGCACTGTGCGCGCCGCTTCCGTCACCGCCCCAATCCGGAAGGAATGCATTCCAAACTGCGACCCATCAAGGCACGCCTGAAACCCGCTTGTATTGAAACCTAGACAAAGGCTCCCTGCCGGTATACACCAGTAGTGGGCCTGGGACAGGAGGCCTGACCCCCAAGTACTTACCCAACAACCTAACTGGGCATGTCATACTCCCCAGTAATCCTGAGAGCGAGACCCAAGTGAGACCCAAATGCTGGCAGGGTGCAGACTGCCCACACGCCATGCCAGCTGCTTAAGTAGCCTCTTTCTCCCCCCCCCCCCCCTTGCCGCATCACCCCCCTATGCAGCTTTAATACAGCTAATAGGTGCAATTTGCTATATAAATGGCACCTTAAGGGATGCCATTTATAGGGCAAAGTAAAGGACCAATAGAATTAAGCAAACCAGCAGAGGCTAAACAGCACTTCAGAAATTCCATTGTGGAATAAGAAGACACTGACCGTTCTTTCATAGACAACCCTGGTGCTTTTAAGATAACTTGTCATGCTCTGCTTAACAAAGTGTGGCAGTAGTCAAGCTTTATAAGGAGTAGGTGAGTTAATGAAAGTAAAGAGAAGGAAATTGATTCCGGCAGTTCTTAAAAAAACCTTTTCTAGGTTTTGCTTCTGATCCGTCCTATGCTCAGGATTAATGTGCATTTCTCCTTTTCAAGCTGGCAGCCTTCTAATCTGTGGTTGTCTTATGTTCTTTTGCCTGGCAGCAGGATTAGAGATATTAACCCCTTTACATCAGCATTAGTGAGAGGGGCCTTTACACAGCCAGGTTTGTGGTTTCCATACAGTAACTGAACTATTTCATCCTTTCGTGGCTATATAATTTTCCTCACTATTTCTGAGCTATGCAGATACAGAACAGATAAATATAATGTGACAGAGTCACTGTCTGTGTAAGCCAAAGAGAGGTGCTGTGTGTGTTTTCCAGCGTGCAGGAGGTTAAATTCCTCTGTAGGAGCTAGCTGCACCTGCAGCGAATTAAGCCGACTGAAGTCATGACTAAAAAGGGGGTTAAAAGGCACAAAGTAAGCTGCCAGCTGAGAGAGAGACTTTTCCCAACCTGGAAGAACACTGGTTGCTCTGGTCTGCTGGGACCCACACCCAGAAAGAGAATCGCCATGAGGGCAAAAAAGCTGCTGGACACAGTCCTGGTCAAGGAACTGGCATGCCAACCCTGCTGAGGGAGCCAAGCTGTGACGTTCCAGAGAAATTACTTGGAGACCCTGGGAAGGAATCCCCAGCACTGCAAAGCTAAGAACTCTTTCTCTTTTGTGTATGTGACAGTTGTACAGTAGAGTTAAACTATAAGTAGGCTAGCTACCCAGTTGGATAGCTAGGAACATGCTTGTTACCTATTTTCCCAAAGGGGAGTAGGTTTTAGTTTTATGATTTGGTTTGCCTTAAAGGGACAGTGTGCCTATTATGTGTTGTAATGTAGATAATAAACCCCTAAAGGCCTAACACTTATTGTTTGAACTCTTACTGACCCTACTATGAGGCCGTCCTGACACTATAAGTCAAAATCTGTTTGTTTGTGGGTTTGTTTGTGCTTATTGGCTGACTGCGGGGCAGGACTTGGCTCTCATTGGCTTTCAAGCACACTGAGTGAGCTGCCACCAACCAACAAGCCCCCCTCCCTCACACACCACTGAACAAACTGCACCCGCAGTTAGCCGCCACAGACAAACCCCCCCAACCGCCCCCGCAGTGCACCGCCGTCCCCGGTAAGTAACCCCACCGCCCGCACTTGCAATGAGCTTCCGCCGCAGAGACACCCTCCCGTCCGCACCCCCAGTGATCCGGCACAGAACAGCCCTCCTGGCCACCCCCCCCCCAGTGAGCCGCGGCCAGCGAGCTCTGAAGTGGGAGGGGGGGGATCACAACCCGGCTGCCCCCCCAGTGAGCCGCCGCCGCCGCCAGCGAACTTTGAAGGGGGGGGGGAAATCACAAAAGTGAGCCGCCACCGCCGACGACGACCTCTGAAGGGGGGGAGGGAATCACAACCTGGCCCAACCCCCGGGGAATCGGAGATACGGAGTTCTGGCATGTATTACAGGGGGCACTCACATACTGGGATACAATTAAAGTAAGTCTAATGATACAAAGTCTATTTAAAGGACATTTACAGGAAAAACAATAATGATGTGTTTGTTTTACTTGACATTTTAGCCCTTAATGATCCTACAGGGAGAGGCTACACTTTCTGGAGTGATCCAGGAACACCCAGCAATCATGTGGCCAGAGGGAAATAAAGGCAGAAAATGAACAATTCTATTTCTATAAACATCTTCACTCGTGCTTTCTCTTAAGTCTGCAATACATATCATATCCCGAGTTAAACCTATATATTGCACACTATAATTACCCCAGGGGTCTGCAAATGCTCTGCATGGCATTTCTTGACCTGCCACCATTGATCCTATGATATTGGGGCATACATATTTCGATGACAGGCCACTGTCAACATCATGTCACCCATCATCCTGCTCAGGAATCTCCATGTTTTTCTCACGTACAGTTATACTTTTCAGAATTACTTTGTAAGAAGAACAACAAATTGTGTGGTGTACTCCTTATAATATTTTTTTTTTAATAAATAAATAATCACAACATTTACTGCATTTGTCTTTTCATCTTTCTTATAGAGCCTTTCTTGAAAAGCGTCAACCTACCTTATGGTATTCCTAACCTATGATAAAATTAAATCCAGGTCAACGCCGGTTAGCGCGCTAGTTATATATATTATATATATATATATATATATATATATATATATATTATATATATTATATATTGTGACAGAGTTACTGACTCAGTAAGCTGGAATGGTGGATGTGTGTACTTTCCAGCACTAAACCAGTTAACCTACAGTTGAAGATCTGCATACACCTGCAGCCTAATTAAGCAGCAGGCCTGAGAGACTGCAGGTTTAAAAAGCAGGAAGTAGCTCTCACAAGGTGAGCTTGTTTTTCCACGTGAGGGTGGAGAAACCTCTCCCGGCTAGGAAGCCATAGCTGCTGCTGCTCTGGTCCCCCAGTCCTTCGAGGAGCTTTGCTGCTGGGACCCCAACCCAGGATAAAGATAGATTGCTGCGAGGCTGGACACAGCCTGCTCCCCGGAACCGTGTTCCTGTTTGCTGTTGGAGCTGCATTACAGATAAGACTTTATTATTATGCTTATTGGTTATCCTTTGTATAGCATATGTTTTGGGCATGACCAGATTAGCTGGCTGTCCTGTTAGTAAGGGCTCAAGAAGTGAGTTAGTTTCCCTAACGGGAACAGGCTTTATTTTCTGGAAAGTAGTTTTTTAAAGGGACAGTGCACCCGTACTTTATTTTGGTTGTGGCTAATAAACCACTATAGTTGAACGTTTCCCATCGTGTCTAGCATCTTACTGACCCCGCCGCGAGGCTGTCCTGCCACAATATATATAATGGAAATATTACTGTATGCTCATTTGCATGTCTTAGACAGGTCTGCAACCCCGCCTTTCACCATTATCACCCAGCACACAGCACTTCAACTGCAGCAAGGGATTCTGGGAAATGACATGCAAATGGACACACAGTCTCACCTTTTGCTTCAAAACCATTTTTAACATGGTTCCCTATAGGCTTAAGCTTGCTGCACGGTCACAGCTTATGCTTTGCTGTGGTTTTTTGTCACTTTTTTACCCACCATAACTTAACTAAGTGTGTATAATATAATGTTTATATAGATATATATATATATATATATATAGATATATAGATATATAGATATATAGATATATAGATATATAATACTGAGTTAAGTTATGGTGAGTAAAAAAAGTGACAAAAACCCTCCACAGGAAAGCAAATATGCAAATACAACTGTATGTTCATCTGCATGTCTTAGGCAGGTCTGCAACCCCGCCTTTCCCCATTATCACCCAGCATACAGCACTTCCACTGCAGCAAGGGATTCTGGGAAATGACATGCAAATGAGCACACACTGTCACTTTTTGCCTCAAAAACCATTTTTAACATGGTTCCCTATAGGCTTAAGCTTGCTGCATGGTCACAGCTTTGAGCACAGCCACACTGATGAGACCCATCAAGGTCGAAACAGCTGTCTGTGGGTGGTTTTCTGGGTATGCACCCTTAACCCTGGCTGTGCTCAAAGCTGTGACCATGCAGCAAGCTTAAGCCTATAGGGAACCATGTTAAAAATGGTTTTCGAGGCAAAAAGTGACACTGTGTGCTCATTTGCATGTAATTTCCCAGAATCCCTTGCTGCAGTGGAAGTGCTGTATGCTGGGTGATAATGGGGAAAGGCGGGGTTGCAGACCTGCCTAAGACATGCAGATGGGCATACAGTTTTATCTGTATGTATATATATATATATATATATATATATATATATATATATATATGTATGTATGTATATGTATATATATATATGTGTCACTCTCTGGATCAATAGATAACGAAAAACAAGGTTTATTTGTACAGGATCAACGTTTTGATCTTTGACCTTTCTCAAGATGAAAGCCGGTCACCGCCAGATGAGCAGTCAAGATGGCAGACGTCTTCCTGGCAACCCGACTGCAGCTCCGCAGATAACCCCAGATAGGTGCCTCAACCCCCAGAGCACAAGTGCGTCGTGGTCGGATTCAAGAACTTGGAGAAGCACTTCCGCATTCAACGTTTCCCGTCGCATAGAGTTTGCAGTCGGCCGGGTCATATGCGTGCCGATTGCCCGAATGCTGCCCGGGCAGCTAACGACCAATCCGGAGACATGTCCCAAGCACCACATCTGATCGCCTACATGGGGCTGGCTCTGACCTTGGAACACTGGGCAATCCAAAAGGTCTACCAGGTGACCAGTGCTTCAGATTCCAATGTTCTGGTGGATGCCATTGAGTCAGAGGGGCACTGCGTTTCAGAGATCGGGCTCAAACCCAACGATGTGCGGCTGGTCCCCCAATGACCATTGGTGCCAAGATGGTGGCCAAATGTTGTACACCAGAGCTACAGTAACTCTGGTCCAACCTGATATGGTCGAACCACAGGATCTCCTACCATGCCCGGGTATGCGTGTAAAGATAGCCGATGGAGCCACGCGGTCTATCCCAATTTCCTGTGTGTTCCTCGATTGCAGAGCAGGTAAGGTATATCTCGATGTGGGGGTGCTCCCAGGGCTTGATAGCGATGTACTGCTGCGAACGACCTGGGCTGACTAGTCTGTGATTATGACTATGGCCAGGCTACCATGGTTACCCGCAGCCAGAGTCAGGCTGTTGCCAGCCAAGAGGCTACAGCCGTTTGGGAAGGGGAGCCCACAGCTTACGCATGTGGATGTCCCAGCAGAGACCAGGGACGTAAGCTTGGGAGGACCTGACTTTACTGATCCCCCAATCCCCGACTGTGTAAAAAGAGACAAGTGTACAGCGCAGTCATGCATTTCGGGAAGCCTTGCGGTCCGATCCAAGCCTTGCGAACATGAGGCAGCACATTCCTGAGCCTGCCCCTGAGCCCGGATCCGAGCTGCCCTGTGGTGTTGTGGGCTCTTGTACAGGGAACCCCTAAGGCTCTGGACCGCCCATGGACAGGGACAAGCTGCAGTTAACAGAATAGTTGAGGGTCTTACACAGTAGGGTCACTGGCAGGGGGGCCTCTTGCCTTATTATGCCTGGGACAATAGTCCCAGCTGTTCCCCTCTCTTCAGCCGCAGGGCGGTTGACAGGGTGTTGTATGCCCATAAAGAGCTATTACTTCTCAAGTCAGACAGAATGTACCTCGTGGAGCACCCAGTAGATATTAGTGCTCAGTGACCATAGCGACAGTCCACTTACTGAGTCTCAGAGGAGGTGCAGAAGGGCTTGGAATGGAGATATAGGAGATGATGGCGCAGGGAGTGAACCAAAAGTCCTGCAGTTCCTAGACTTCACCCATTGTCTTGGTCCCCAAAAAAGACAGCTCAACCCAGGCCCATCCCTATGTTATGTTCCGCCCTTAGGCAAGCACTAATAAGGACACCCCCCCCAAAAAATGTTCCCCACAAAACAAATTACCTCCCAAAAAATGTTACCAATTTGTTTTCACTCCTAGGTAGAAAGCAGAGGGTCTTTCAGAGCTGAACTACATTAATTCCAGCTCCGAGGACCCCCTGCTTCCTGAGTAACTTACCTCTTTAGGGGGTGCCGGTATCTCCTGCTCAGGTTTAGCTATCCCATCACATGGGCCAATAGGAAGCTGCGACGTCATAGGCTGTGATCGGGGGCTTTAAACCGGAGCAGAAGATACCGGCACCTCTTAAGGAGGTAAATATCTCAGGAAGCAGGGGGTCCCCAGAGCTGAAATTAATAAGGTTCACCCGGAGACCCCTGCTTCAAACCCACTGTATTAATACAATTATTAAAAAAAAGTAAAGCAGCAGTGCTGCTACATTTTCCCTCTTGCCGTCCAGTGAGACCTGCTGCTCCTATGCGGTGCCTTACCCAATGTATGCCTAGGGACGGGCCTGGCGCCTCCACCTGTTTGTTTATAGACAAATATATATGGATAGCTAAGCTTGCCAGGGCCCAGTATCTGACCACCATGCTTGTTAGTCAAGGTTATTGGCAGATACCACCATCTTTTGGGGCCCAGGAATGTTTGGCCTTCATTAACCCATTCGGCCAGTATGAATTTACGGTCATGGCATTTGGGATGCAGAATGTCTTGGCCACATTCCAGTGACTAGTCAGTCACTTCCTGGATGGAAAGCAGGGACATGCTAGGGCATACCTAGATGAGCGCCGTTTTTAGCAAGACATGGAATGAACACCTGAGACATTTGACCAGTATTTTGGATCAAATCAGGGATGCCGGACTAACAATTAAGCCCAACAAGTGTCAGATGGGGAGACGGAGGTCCAGTACGTAGGGCACCAAGTGCATGGGGGGGTAGCTCACGTCAGAGCCCGACAATATAAATGTGATCCTGATGTGACCCACCCCCCATACCCAGAAACAGGTACAGCAAGTTTGTACTACAGTATAGCCAAATCTCTGACTGATCGGACAATTAAATGTATCTCTTGCAAGGTAAACTGGTCTTCCAAGTGCAATGCCACCTTCCAGACCCTAAAAGCTGACCTGACAAGCTCCACTATGCTAGCTGCCCTGGACTTCTCACGCACTTAATTGTCCAGACCAATGCCTTAACCCAGGGGTGCGCAAAGTTTTGATCCTGCGCCCCCCTGCCTGCTCACCTCCCAGCTCGCGCCCCCCCTCTTGCTCAGCTCCGGCATGCAACGCGATGTCATGTGACGCCCGGTTACCATGACGTCGCGTCGCCGAAGACCAGGTAGGAGAAGCTGCAGAGGCCTCGCGTGGTCACCCGGCATTTAACTTAAATTCCCTGGGGGAGAGCGCAGGACCTCTGTAGCTGCTGCGCCCCCCCCCCCCTCCCTGGAAAATCTCCCACCCCTCCTAGGGGGTGCGCCCCCCAATTTGCGCATCCCTGCCTTTACCTATGTACTAGGAGCTATGCTGAGTCTGGTTAAGAAAAAAGGAGAGGAGAACTGCATCTCAGCAGGAAATTGTAGGAGTATCTAGGGACTGTATGTGCACTTCCGTTATATATGTGTGGGGATGGGAGTTCACAGTGCTCCCCAACCACAGCCCTGAGCTGGCTGCAGAGGATATCTGAGATAATGAAAAGTTGCTGCCCGGGAGCCTCTCCTGGCAGCAATACAACTTTACCAAACAGCACAAGCAGGGCAGCAAGCATTGAAATGCAGATGGACTGCCCCACTAGGAAGACCCCGGATCGCCCGAGCATTTATGCCTGTGAGTACCAGGTCCCCTGCTTGAGTGGGCAGATGCCCCGGAGTCCCCATCTTGAGGAGGTGTGAAGGTGAGAGGCAACAGGCACCACAAATAAAGGTGAAGCCCCAGCCAGCTACCCCTCACCATCCTGTAAAGCCACTATGGATTCTCCTGCAGCCCGTTCCACTGGACCATCTACAGCAGTCCCTGTTGACAGCCGTCTACCGTCGGCTGCCCCTCTACTGCCCACTCACTGCCATTTCCTGTTCATCTCTGCTGACAGGGAGAGGAGGGTCTACCACCCTATTACATGGCAGCCAGAACATCCCCCTCTCTCCGCCCCTCCAACCTCCTCTTTTAATAGAGACGCACCAAAAGTGAGGTTCCCCCTGCCTGCCTCCTAAAGGCATGTTTTAAGGGCCTAACGGAGGTAGGGCTTGTACACACCTCCCCTCTGATTGGCCAATCTGCTGTGATTTGAAAACAATCAATATTTCCTAATCTTTGTGCTACTGAGGCTCTGTATAATTACTGCACTGAGGCCCTGGCATACTGCCAGTAGACTTGTTTGGTGGGACATCTGTGTCACAAGCCTGACTTTGGACCATCCTTCCTGAATCCCTGGACCAAGAATCCTATTTTTCATCCCTACAACCATACACCAAGGATCTCCTTCGGCCCCCATGGACCTAACACCGCAAAAAGGAGGCACCCAACATTTTGCAGCCAATATCTTCATAAGTCTTAGGACTCTTTTTTTTACCCTCCCCTTTATTTTACTAATAATGTCTGTAGATAAACCTAATTGTGTGTACTATACTTTTTTTTTATTTATTAAACCCACAGTATGTTTAATAGTCTGGCTGATTGCAAGCTCACGTGCTCCGTGACGCTTCCCCCCCCCATGTTTATTATATTTATTTTTAAAGCGCAGTGGTACTCCATACCGTCTAATACCATCACACGTCAACCACTGAACCATGGTGACTTTGCCTTGCAGCCCTCGTCACTGCTGGTATTTACAGCACTGAAATTCATCAGAGCTAAAATAACAAAGCCATGCGTAAATGCACACTGACACAGCATCTTCAAAGAGAGATCATCTCTGCCATTAATCTCTGAGTTACCTTTCCATCTCATGGATGAGATGGCTATTCGGCAAAGTGAAGAGAGAGGAGTGTTGATTTCAGAAGAGAGGGGCATGCTGGCACTTGTTCTATCCTAAGATATTTGTAGCTACAATGTCAGTAGTCAGGTATTATCCCTACTCCGCTGCATTGAGTTGTTAACATTATGTTGATTCTTACACACATATGAATGATACTAATCTTAGATGCCTCCAACAACCATGTTCCCATTCCCACATAAACTGTGGACAGCAACTTTCAACACTCAAAACCACCCCCTTTGCTTCAAACAAATACAAATACTTTTCAGTGGAAACTGGACATGTATTAATGTTCTAAAAAGCTATACTACTCAAAATGTACTTCTTTGCTGCCATATCCTAAAATGGTTAAAAATGTTTCAGTGTATTAAAGCAGCAGTCTGTGCTCTTTTTTTTATATTACCTGAACTGTGGGGTCCCTCACAAATGATTCTCTGTCCCGTGACCTTTTCCCGTGATATTTGCACTTTTTTCGCAGAACAAGAATACTTGCCCAGTGGATACAATATGGCTGCCAGTGTCAGCCTTGCTCCGGTGGCCAATGGAAAGCTGCAAAGTTGCTATTGGTGACCGCATGGTCATACTTGCCATTTTTTTGTGGAACACACTGACACAAAAAATACACACATCTTGGGAATCAGGGGGGAGGGCCCAGAAGTCTGGGTGCCAGGGATCAGTTTCGGAGGAACCCCCAATTCTGGTACATAACAAAAACAAACGCCCTTTGCTTAATAGATCCATTTTATATAGCTCTAAATTAGATGGCGGACTGACTTCATGATTTAAGGAGATATTTCAGAGCAGCTCAATTGGAGTAACATACATTAGCACAGTGACCCCTCAGAAAAGAGATGGCTCGAGCTGGAAAATCTGGTATGCTTCCTTGAAACGTTAAGAGATATTCTTTGGCTTAACAGAAAAGTCAGACCAAAACATATATACTGTATGATAATTCCGTCATTGCTTTCTCATGCAATCTATGGGTCGCACATAAAACAACATTCGATCTGACCCATTCACCCTCTCTCGTGTTTCCCTTGTTTTCTAATTGTACCTTTTCCTCAGGATTCAATAGGGGGCGTTCACAAACCAGTTAAAATAATTGTACAGAACTATAGCTGCAGAAATACTTTTGTGTTTAATTGTTATACTGTGCGTTCAGTACATTGTTACTTTTTTTCTCTGTTGTGCTGCTATCTCTTTTCACCTGGTGTAATTGAGAAGGAAAGTATGACCGACTATTTAAGGTGCTACATAGAGGTAAATAGCCACACAAAACTGCAAAACTGGGGAGAGAGTCATCAAAGACACAAAGGGTGATGTGAGGTGCATGGGGGAGAGGGTGATGTGAGGTGCATGGGGGGGAGAGGTGTGTGTGGGTGAGGGGGAGAGATGGGGGTGTGAGAGATAGAGGGGGAGTCTCGCAAAGGCCGCCGACACAGGGGGTGGGGGGAATGGAAACTGTTGTCCATACACACACAAGTACACACACACACACATATACATACATGTACACACATACAGTTGTGTGAAAAAGAAAGTACACCCTCTTTGAATTCTATGGTTTTACATATCAGGACATAATAACAATCATCTGTTCCTTAGCAGGTCTTAAAATTAGGTAAATACAACCTAAGATGAACAACAACACATGACATATTACACCGTGTCATGATTTATGTAACAAAAATAAAGCCAAAATGGAGAAGCTATGTGTGAAAAACTAAGTACAGTACACTCTTACTGCTTCCATAGGAATTAAGAGGCTAAGTATCAGACAGGTGCTGCTAATCAAATGTCCTTGATTCATTGATCATCAACAAGTGTGACCACCTCTATAAAAGCCAAAGTTTTAGCAGTTTGCTGCATTCAGGTGTGTTAACACAATGCCAAGGAGGAAAGACATCAGCAATGATCTTAGAGAAGCAATTATTGCTGCCCATCAATCTGGGAAGGGTTATAAGGCCATTTCCAAACAATTTAAAGTCCATCATTCTACAGTGAGAAAGATTATTCAAAAGTGGAAAACATTCAAAACAGTTGCCAATCTTCCCAGGAGTGGACGTCCCAGCAAATTCACCCCAAGGTCAGACCGTGCAATGCTCAGAGAAATTGCAAAAAAAACAAAACTTACATCTCAGACTCTACAGGCCTTAGTTAGCATGCTAAATGTTAAAGTTCATGACAGTACAATTAGAAAAAGACTGAACAAGTATGGTTTGTTTGGAAGGGTTGCAGGAGAAAGCCTCTTCTCTCTAAAAAGGAACGTGGCAGCACGGCTTAGGTTTGCAAAGTTGCATCTGAACAAACCACAAGACTTGTGGAACAATGTTTTTTGGACAGACGAGACCAAAGTGGAGATGTTTGGCCATAATGCACAGTGCTACGTTTGGTGAAAATCAAGCACAGCATATCAGCACAAACACCTCATACCAACTGTCAAGCACGGTGGTGGAGTGATGATTTGGGCTTGTTTTGCAGCCACAGGACCTGGGAACCTTGCAGTCATTGAGTCGACAATGAACTCCTCTGTATATCAAAGTATTCTAGAGTCAAATGTGAGGCCATCTGTCCGACAGCTAAAGCTTGGCCGAAATTGGGTCATGCAACAGGACAATGATCCCAAGCACACCAGCAAATCTACAACAGAATGGCTGAAAAAGAAAAGAATCAAGATGTTGCAATGGTCCAGTCAAAGTCCAGACCTCAACCCGATTGAAATGCTGTGGCGAGACCTTAAGAGAGCTGTGCATAAACAAATGCCCGCAAATGAACTGAAGCAACGTTGTAAAGAAGAGTGGGCCAAAATTCCTCCACAACGATGTGAGAGACTGATAAAGTCATACAGAAAACGATTACTTCAAGTTATTGCTGCTAAAGGTGTTTCTACAAGCTTTTGAATCATAAGGTGTACTTAGTTTTTCACACATGGCTTCTCCATTTTGGCTTTTGTTAAATAAATCATGGCACGGTGTAATATGTCATGTGTTGTTGTTCATCTGAGGTTGTATTTACCTAATTTTAAGACCTGCTAAGGAACAGATGATTGTTATTATGTCCTGATATTTAAAACCATAGAATTCAAAGAGGGTGTACAGTACTTTCTTTTTCCCACAACTGTATACAGTATACACACACACATCTATATACACACACACATACATAAATATAAGGGGTATGTGCCGAACACACGCCTTCACAATCAAACTTCACTGTATTTTATCAATCAAATTGTATTTTCATGTTTATGATATTTATGGCATGAAACAATTTTGAGGGTGTCAAAACACACAGAAGTTTCACTTATAGCGCACCTCCTTTTTTCCCCATTGTGTTCCAGTGTTGTCCACTCCTCATGTCTTTCACTCTTGTTTCTCTATTTCTTTGTCTCCTTTTCTATTTCTTTCCTTCAATGTCTGTTTTCTCTCTCCCTCCCCCCCCCCCCACATTGACTCTGTTATTTTCTCATCATGTAATTTTCTTTAACTTAATGTTTTTAATTTTTTCCCAGCATGCCCCTCTCTCCTCTCTTCTTCCTTCCCGGCCCAGCTTTCTCTGCCATCTTCCCCCAGCATGTCTCTCTCTCCTCTCCCCCATCCCCTACCATGACTTTCTCCTCTCCAGCCCCAACATGTCTTTTTCTATCCCCCCCTTCTGCCCCCCGCCCAGGCATATCTTTCTATCTCCTTCTACCCCAGCATCTATTTATTTCCTTACACCATTCATATCATTCTATCTGTTCTCCACTCATGTATTCTTTAACATCCCCATGTCTGTCTCTCCTCTTTTTCAATTCATGCCATGCTCTTTATTTAACAGCTGACGTTTCTCATTCTCCCCCCCCCCACCCCCCATTTACCCATTTATTTATTTTTACTTACCTCTTCATGTCACCCTCTAACAATCAGGATTATCTTTTCTCCGGCATTTTCTGTTCCTTCCCATCTTTTTTGTTCTCCTTACCCATCCTCGTGTCTTTCTTTTCCCTCATATAACACAAAAAGGTGCTAGATAGCACTCTCACAACCCAAATAATAGTGCATAAAATAGTGCATTAAATAAAATAAATATAAATAATAGTGCCCAAAGTGACACAACATCAAATGTGACAACAATTCTAGTAGTGAACTATAAGTGAAATATGAGGTAAACAGACACACTCAACCCTTGGTGAAGACTGTTCCACTAGTCTTCTACACAAACTTCTTCCACAAGGACCAGGGGAGCGCAGCTTGCAACCATGAAAATAAATAAACATCACATAGTGTAGTAATGTTATATACAGTGAATATACAGAAATAATAAGGGGCTCACGAATGGCTACTCACAATAGAGCAGATATAAACGAGCAGTCATCCAACTCAAGGGGTAGATGTTCCCATAGGTATGCAGCAATTTCCAGCAGCCAATCTCAAAAGAAGAACAAACCAATAGTGTAGATCGAAAATATATTGGTACACAGTAAAATACAATTCAAGGCTTACACTTAGGATGGTAACAATGCATGGTCAGTAGCGGGTGGCAGGTGCACAGTAGGTCGCGATCTCCCTGTGTACCGCGCTGCTCTCCGCTTCTCCGGAACACTTCCGCATCCACGCCGGCGGTCTCACGTCACTTCCGGTGTGGCTAGAACCTCCGGACTCGATGGTGAGGATGCACTCTCGGTGCTCTCTCTCAGGATTCTCTCTAGCTGAGGCATCCCCATGTCTGTCTCTCCTCTTTTTCAATTCATGCCATGCTCTTCATTTAAGTGATTTCATGATTCCTGACGAAGCAACAGCGAAACGCGTTGAATCAGCTGTTGGAGGTGACTGAGAGCTGGGGAAAATACCGCAAGGAGGTGCTGGCAAGCCACGGAGACTGAATCGCAAGACAGCTTCTTCCGCCCTGACCAGAGCCGTCACATGACGTGACGTGGGCGGATGTGACGCATGCGGAAGTCCTCCGTTGACTGAATACACCGGCGCCACCCACGAGTAACCAGCCGTTATCTCCAACGAATTGTTCTTTATGCAAAAATGTGAGTGCATTACCTACAAGCTATTGTTGTGCAATATATATCCTTATCATACTATACCATTGTGCGCTCTCTCTTTTCTCTCTCCATATTCCTTGGGAGGCATATTGAGTTTTACATGATCCTAATATACATCAAGCTTACCAGACCAGCAATTACAAGGCTTCCATTAGAGGGCTTCCATTAGAGGGCTTCCATTAAAGGGCTCCCATCAGAGAGAGATGGATCTCTGATACATCTAATATACCTTACGAATTTGTGAGTACAATCAACACAGAGACTATTTTGATATTTGATTTATTATTACCATCTGCACTATTATACTATTTCTTTATTTTTCACATACCACTACGAGAACTACAGCGCTCCTCCTATCTGGAAGACAACGCAAGACTACATTGGACCTGGACAGTGCTTTTAAAAGGGTGTAGAGCTGCTGTATCTATATGTATTTCACATTTTATATTATGTATATCACGCTTTTTTGGTGAAGGTTATTTATCACACTTGTATATTTTTTTATTTGGTTTCACATTTATTGGTTATTTTTAACACCAATTCACTTTAGTTATTTTTAGTTAGAAGCGCCCGGTTCCACTTTTTTGTTCTCTTCATTTAACCCCTGAAGTTTCCCATTCTCCCCCCCACCTCCCATTTACCCATTTATATATTTTTATTTACCTTTTCATGAAGAGGCAGAGGCCCCAGCATGGGGTTGTAGGCTCCTTAAGGGCTGCGACGTCCTGATTGGCGAGAGCTGGGAGGGGGGGGGGGGGGGGGGCCACCCCCCGGCCTTTCGGCCCCCGCCCCCCCGCCCCATCCCCCCCCCCGGCCGCATTCAGCTCCACCAACCTCCTCACCCCGATCGCGGGGAATATCAGGCGCCGCCCGGGGCGCACGCTGGCCAGGTCTCCCCTTCCCTTTTTCTCAACCCGATCGGGGGGACTGCCAGGACCCGCTCCCCCTGCTCACTTACCCCTCCGGCCGGGGTCCACGTGCTCCTCGGCGCCATTACTCACCTCCCTCCTATGTGCAGCAGCAGCAGGGGAGGGAGGGGCGCTCTTTCCCCGCGCGGGCTGCAGCCTGGCCCCTCCCCCTGCAGCCTGGCCCCTCCCCCTGCTTCCCTCTCACTCCACAGGCTTCTATGAGCAGGGGGAGGGGGGGTTTCCCTGCCCGAGTTCCTTAAGGGGACAGGAGGTCACAGGCAGGTCTGCAGAGGCAGGCTTTTGTCTTGGCTCTTCAATGCAGCAGCGCCACCATGAGGCCCCTAGCGGTACTGCAGGGCGACCTCAATTTCACCCCTCGGGGCAACCTCAACCTTACCCCTCACAGTACAGGACAGACTGTGAGCAGGGTTACACCCTTACCCCTCACAGTACAGGACAGACTGTGAGCAGGGTTACACCCTTACCCCTCACAGTACAGGACAGACTGTGAGCAGGGTTACTACCGTGAAACACCAACTTATTACATACCGCCACACGTTATACCCAACCATCCACCTACTTACCTCCAGCTGGCAGGGGCGTGGGCGGTCCAGTGTATAACCGCCCCAGCCACCGTGGGGCCACTGCCCCTCCCACCCGGGGGTCACGTCGTGTCGGGGGATTTAATGTGACCCAGCCCCTGGTTCCCGCATGGGAACCGCAGGCTGGGTCTTCTCAGTTTCCGCAGGAAGTGGCGGCCAAGGAGTGGTCATCTCACGCCTGGGAGTCGGACCAGGACCCCTACCCACCTTCAACGGCGCACGGCGAAGAGGACAATAGACGCCGCACCCAGTCGACATGCTCCACTTCTGGGTCAGGGCAGGATGCTGAACCGACCAACGGGATTCAGGGTAAGGAAATGAATCCTATGTCTAGTACTGAGACTAGCGATTCGGATAGTGACAGCGACAGCGACATTTCAGAGTCAGAGAGTGCAACGCGACTACACAAGACCCCGATGTAAATATTCCTAAAGAAACAGCTGGTGGGAATTAACCGGGCACTTAAGGCTAGGCCAAGCGGGGCAACGCAGGAGGCAGCGGGGGAGAGCAAGGCCCCATAAATAAAGGACGGTAGCGTCAGCGCCAGCGCAGCGATGAAGGGGAATAACACATACGCCTGCGCTATGACCTCTCTCTCCAGTCAGGTTACACCCAAGGTGAGAGAAGCAATTATAAAAGGGAAATTCACAGACGTATACGACCTTTCAACTGAGGGGTTGCAGGCCAAGAAAAAAGCGAAGGCTGCAGGCGATGAGGGCGGTAACAAGCATAAAACCATGGACAACTGGCTAAGGGGTTACCTAGTGTTAGCCAGCTGCCTGCCGGAGAAGCACCCAGAGGAGGGCCTGAATGTCCTTAAATACATTGAACTGATACACGACACCCGCCCCGAGTTACCCGCACGTTATACGGGAAAAATTAACAAGGAGGGAAGCCTGGAACGCATGGCAGGGCCATTTCACTCACTGCCCATACACAATTTAATCATATCTCCCTTAGGGATAGTTCCAAAGAAAGTACCCGGCAAATTCAGGCTCATTCAGCACCTATCTTACCCCATGGGCAGATCCGTCAATGACGCGATCGATCAGCAGGCGTGCCATGTCCAATACCAATTGGTCGATAGGGCCATCACCATAGGCAGGACTTATGGGAGGGGGCCCTTATGGCCAAGCTGGACAGAGTCAGCATTTCGCCTGTTACCATCACACCCAGATAGTTTCAGGCTCATGGGTTGCAAGTTCGAGAGGGCGTACTGCGTTGACATGTGCCTCCCCATGGGCTGCGCCATTTCCTGCACCTTTTTTGAGGCATTTAGCACGTTTATACACTGGTGCATAATGGAGAGTACGGGGTGTGACACTATAGCACATTACTTGGATGATTTCCTCCTCGTTGGGCCCCCTGAGTCCACGCTTTGCAAGAGGCTCTGAGAGAGCAGCTCTGCGCTAATAAGTAACATGGGGATACTCATAGCTGAGGACAAAACAGAGGGCCGGTCAGCATCTTATCATTCCTAGGGATCGAGATCGATTCAGTGGCCGGGGAATCTAGGTTGCCCAGGGGTTAAGTTATCAAACTGAGGGGTCTTATTCAGGAACGCATGGGTGCGACGAAGGTTACACTAAGGCAGATGCAGGCACTGCTCGGGCTCCTAAATTCCACATGTAGGGTCATACCCATGGGCAGGATTTTCAGCAGGAAATTAGAGAGGTCGACCGCGGGGGTATCCCGACCACTGCACCGCATCAGGGTGTAGGGGCGAAACCAAGAGAACTGACGGTAGGGAGCCGGTAACGCTAGACAGGCTTGGGGTATTGATGATGGCAGCAAAAGAGGTATGTGTCAATACAGCGGTAAGGGAACTGTTCAGAGTAGCATTTGCCGTGGCTTTCTTGGTGCCTTCAGGGGTGGCAAGCTAGTGGCGGCATCTTAAACAATCCAGGGTTTGGGCTTGTTTTTTCGCGAGCATGATGCTCAATGCTACGTCGGTGGCATGCATGATTCACAGGTCTAAAACCGACCAAGCGGGAAGGGGAGCGTGGGTCCACCTCACTATGTAGGATAACGGAAGTTTGCCCAGTGGCGTTGATTAAGTGGTACGTAAGGCACAGGCCCAAGGTAGGGGGCAATTTCCTCATCCATCAGGACGCAACACCACTCACAAGGTACCAATTTCAAAGCGTTTTTTAGACGGTGCCTCGCCGCTTGGGGGGATGGATCCTGGTGTATTTGGTACCCATTCCTTTAGATTTGGTGCCGCTACAGTGGCAGCTGAGAACGGCTGTATGCCGGGCCAAATGTAGAAACAGGGGAGGTGTAAACCCAGTGCCTATAGGGGGTTACATCAGGGCCAAAGGGCACAGCAACGTGCGGATGCAAGAAGATTAACATGTTTTCCCTCTGAGTAGACTGCTGCACAAGGACCCTGGAAGTGTGGATCATCGGTCATTCCTTCATTCAGTGGGTGCTCGAATGGGCGAAGGATCAGCGGTGCGGCCAGCAGCTGCGGTTTACGGGGGAGGGGGTGAATTGGCGGTGGTTTGGGTAGAGAGGAAGGTGCTTGGTTGATCTGTAACAGGCTCTGGACAAGGCGTGAGCAGAATTTCAGGTGAAACCGGATGTTATTTTGCTGCACCTCGTGGGGAATGACCCAGCCAACAACAAAACACTAGAGTTGATTTATCAGTTACAGCAGGAATGCGCCCGCTTGAAGGCGCTGTGGAGTGAGGTTTTAATCATTTGGTCTGTAATTATTCCAAAGCAAATTTTAAAAGGGCCACAGAAAAGAGAAAGCTAGGAGGAAGGTAAATAAGGCCATAGGCAAAATGCATCCTCTAGCGGCGGTAAAACTCTTAAAGCGCAGAGAGACTGACACCAAGGAGTGCAGCTGGCACAGAAGGGACTGTGTGCATCTATCACCAAGGGGGTTGGAGGCGTTCTTAAGTAACATCAAGGGTTTTTTGCGGGAAGAATTAAGATCAGAGGTCGCAGCTTTGGGTGGGCGTGTCGGCCCCAGGGTAGCCTGTGCCCGGCAGAGGGGCCTCCGGGTGGCGGAGCTGCCGCGCCAGCCAAGCTCAGGAGACGGAGAAAGGGTGAGGACTTTAGGGTCCATCCCTCAGCTGGAGCCCCTAGAACAGCTCGGCAGGCTGGAGGCGCCGGCTGTAGGGCTGGGCCGGCCTATGCCCAATCAACGCTGGTAAAAGGCTGGGCGCCAGCTTTAGGGCTGGGCCTAAGTTGACCCTAGGGGCGAGAGGGGGAGGGAAGCAGCCCAACATTGGCTGAATGAGGATCTCCCCCTCCCATCTTACAGTGCTTTTGGGCGGGGGGAGGGAGCGGGCCAATTGCTGGCTGTCTGGGCAAGGATTCCCCCCCCATGCACATTGCTACGGGCGGGGCGGAGGGAGCGGGCCAATTGCTGGCTGTCTGGGCAAGGATCTCCCCCCCATTTTGCATGGATCCTGCTGGGCTGGCGGGCAGGCTGGTAGGATTTTAACAGCGGATGTTAAAATAAAGCTGTGACCTTTTCTTCCAACATTGTGTGGTCTCCATTATTTGGTTTAGCGTCACAAAGGAGGGGCGGCGCATAAAGCCTTTATGTCACCCTCTAACAATCAGGATTATCTTTTCTCCGGCATTTTCTGTTCCTTCCCATCTTTCTCGTTCTCTTTACCCATCCTCGTCTCTTTCTTTTCCCTCCTATGTAATTCTCTTGTCACCTGTCTTTTTTCCTCTTCCTTTCTATATCCCTTCATCCCCTTTCATGTCTGTACCCCTGTCCCCCTGATCTGGCCCTTCCCTCTCACCTTTCTCAGCCGCATGCTCCAGCCCCACACTGCACTCATCCCTGAGGCTCTACACACTCAGTGCTCAGCAGACAGCATCAGATTTCTACCAGCTCAAGGGGCCAACAGCAGATAAATAACGTGCAGGAAGAGGGCCGTGCCCCTAAACCTACCGGGCCCAGGACCGGTTGTCCCTTCCTGTCGGCGGCCCTACTTGCCTAATTTTAAGTCTTTCCAGGTCACTTTCCTCTACAGTAGTCAACATTACAGTTTCATTAATCCTATATTCTGCATCAGGATTAGTGTAACCCAGGTTCATTACTTCCTGCATTAAATTGTAGTTGCTACACTCCTTGACCATTCCTCCAATCTACCTAAATCATTAATCATTTTGTTTACCCCCCTCCCAGGCTTGTCAAGGCTGTTGCAGATCTTTGTGTCATCTTCAAAAAGGTACAGGCATACCCCGCATTAACGTACGCAATGGGACCAGAGCATGTATGTAAAGCGAAAATGTACTTATAGTGAAGCACTACCTTTTCCCACTTATCGATGGATGTACTGTACTGCAATCGTTATATACGTGCATAACTGATGTAAATAACGCATTTGTAACAGGCTCTATAGTCTCCCTGCTTGCGCACAGCTTTGGTATAGGTAGGGAGCCGGTATTGCTGTTCAGGACGTGATGACAGGCGCATGCGTGAGCTGCCGTTTGCCTATTGGGCGATATGTACTTACTCGCGAGTGTACTTAAAGTGAGTGTCCTTAAACCGGGGTATGCCTGTATACTTTTCCCTGCATACCATTTGTATTGTCACTAATAGTCTACTTAAATTGTTACTAGCAGAGTGTTGGGCTTGTTCTATAGTAGGTCCATGCACGTGACACACACTTTTGGTGTGTACAGTCCGTGCTGCCGGGAGCGACAGGTTTGCAGTGGTCTGTGTATTTGTGCGTGTGTGTGTGTACTGTGTGTGTGTGTGTGTGATATTAATTTATTATATATTTTTTTAATTAAAAAAAGACACGTTGTGTAAGAATAAATTATTTATTAACATTGTGCGCACACACATACATACATACATTACAGCGGCAGTAGCGGCAGTAGCGGCGCGAAAACATTATTTTCGCAATCTTCCCCCCTGTCGGCCGGCTCCACGCTCACTGCCGTGCGTGCGCGCGGTCCTAGCATAGGACGGCTAGCTATCCAAAGCCAACTCTAAGTACCGCGTGCGCGCATGGCGGAACGCGAGCGCCCACTATATTACGGGCCTTACTGTGATGCTTAAGTGTACAGGTCACCCTTCAATTAACTAATTACTCAGTGATACTGTAATTCTATGTCTATATGCAAAGCTCAACAATGCCTACCTGCCATTGTGTCCTCATCTGACACCTCAGTAGGCTTGTTTAATCAAATATGATGTATAACATATGCAATTAAAGTGACAATTGAAACTGTGCATGGTTGAGATGTGATGAGTATCTGTTTACATACACATGTACTGTAAGTAGTCCTTCCACTCATTAAGGGCTAACCTGCTTTGAAGTCCCCCACCTGCAAAGAAGGGGTTAATGAGAGCCCAATGATCTTCTGAGGCCCTAAGGGGGGTAAAAAATACATCATGTGTGCGAGAAAACATCATCTGTGCCTTGTTTGTTTTTGGACTTAAACATGATGCCATCATGGTGGTTGGGAGGTAATGTCCCCAGCATGACAGGATCATCTTAATGACCACAGCTGAAGTTTCCTAGCACAAACACACTTACAAACAGTAGCCTATTCCCCTTCCACACCCCCAGCCTTACCCTGCGTGTGGCTGGCTGTAAGAGGTGCTGTCAACAAAATCCTCAGTATTACAAAGCTTTCACTTATTTAGCTGGCCCTGGATGTCGTTTGCTGAAGCGTCCAGGGCTGCGTTAACCCCTTCACTGCAGAAAATAAGCTCTAAGTGTCACCAGTTCAGAACAATGCGTGTAGAGCAGGCAGATTATTTTGTGTTGGACTCTATCTCCAAGGCATACTCCCAGAACTCATTTTTGAAGGGTACTGTAATTTAATTACAAAGCAGCATGGGATACGCACAGTGAGACCACTGAGACATGGAAAGAGAAGAAAACTACAGACTTGGTAGGATATACAATTTCAAAGTACCGTACATGAAAAATGGGACTAGGTGAGCTAAGTGGCCCTTATCTGCTGTCAGTTTTGTGTTTCAATGAGGGTATCCTAGAACTTTCTCACCGATCCCACCTCAAATATAATGTCCTCCTAGCATCATCATGTTGTTGTCTTAATACCTCTCCCCTTCAAGGCGTCACCAATTCCTTTTGAATTGTAAGCTCTTGTATAACCTTTTATTAGTAGGTTTTATTAGTATGTTCACATTTCAATACACTCCTAAGTATTTTAGTACTTAATACGACACTAAATGATGTACTCTGATGGCATTATCATAGATCTACATTTAAATTAAACTGTATTTTTCATCTATAGAATGTAAGATATTTATAGATCTGTGATCAATTTGATCAAATCTAATTATTATTAATTTATATATATATATATATTTATCAAATAATAGATTATTATATTATTTGCTTCAGTCATATAATGGTTAATTTTATTTATTTAAAATCTGTTTCTATGCTGACCACCGAGTGCATATGGCTTCCCTCCGCTAGGGTGGTGTCATCTGCTTCGGAAGAAGCGGCCTGAGAGTCGCAAAACGCCTTAAGGCAGGGGTGGCCAACTTCAGTCCTCAAGGGCCACCAACAGGCCAGGTATTAGGGATATCCCTGCTTCAGCACAGGTGGCTCAATCAGTCCCTACTTCGGCACAGGTGGCTCAATCCAATTGAGCCACCTGTGCTGAAGCAGCGATATCCCTAAAACCTGACCTGTCGGTGGCCCTTGAGCATTGGATTTGGCCACCCCTGCGCTAGGAGATACTACTGCTTCGCCAAATGGAGAAGATGGGTCAGTAAGCCTGATCTTCTACGGCCCCTTGGGAAGTCACGCCTCTGCAATTGCATTGAGGCCCAGCAGATGTTTTGTTGCCAGCAGTGCTGCACTGGACCTAAGGAGTATGGATGGTCGCATTCATCCGATGATCATCAAACTTCTGCAGTGCAAGAAGTCAGAAACCAAACCAATGGAGTAAGAGGCTAAAACGTCAGGCGGATTTGTGCCACGGGTCCTGTGGTTGCAAAGTTGAATCATTTTCGGCTGAGACGTACACATGAGTGCTAGCCAATAATATACCATGCCAAATCCTGATTCCTAGTTGACCACCTGTCTCTCTTCAGCTCCTCTTTTCCCCCCCAACCCTCAATCACTTTCAGTCATTCTACATTAATCAATGTCTCCCACTCTCCCCAACTCCCCTTCTGCATCTCTCTTTCTGTCTCGCACCCATTCCGCCTCTCGATTGTCTCTCTCCCGTCTACCTCCTCATCTTGAGGACTCCAGCTTTCTCTTATTTCAGTCTTGTTTACTCAGTTTTATGTTAATCACGACTCCCTTCTCATGTCTCAGGCACGAGGCAGAGATTAATGAGGGAGTTAGAGAAATATCAAACAATATCTACCCTCAGACTCCAGGTCTCTCCGGGGTGTGTGTGTGGAGGGGGGAGGAGGTCAAGCTTTTGTGTTCAAAGAGTCTTGCACTATCACTGGCTGATTAATGAGTTTATATCTCATGCCTGGCAGCACTGAATTAACCCAAAAAGCACTGGACAGCATAGTCAAACACTACAAAGAAAGCAGTAGATCCAACCTAAATTAATTTAATATGATAGAAACAATACTTGGGCGCTCTCTCTAACTGTAGAAAAAGATAAACAAGGCACCAATGTTACCGTAATAGAGGGCCCCTGCATGCACCCCAATGCTGGTACACTACTTCGGAGTCCAATGTCTGCAGCTCAAACATTAAAGGATCTTTCCAAGATCCTCAATAGAATGTGTAAAGAAGGGAAAATAAGGAGAGCGCAGATCAACAAATGAAGTATAAAAAAATATATTCACAATGGTAGAATGGCTAACGAGGAAGCCAAACTCCCTGACACCTCAGTACGGCTCAAGGGTTTATGATGAACCGCAGTCAATGCACTTACTTTGATGTAGTCTAAACGGGGTGGATGATGGAAGTAGTATACACAGAAGAATACTCACACAGCCCTGTGTGAGTAAAAGGTCCTCAAAGGTTTCTTTTCTCAGTCCCTCTGTCTGTTGGGGCCTCTGCTGGGTCTTCAGTCCGACTCTCCCATATATGGAATCACAGGATGGTCCCCCAGGGTTTGAGTAAGATGCAGAGAAAGTGACTTTGCTCAAAAGGTGTCAGGGAGTTTGGCTACCTCGTTAGCCATTCTACCATTGTGAATATATTTTTTCTACTTCATGTGTTGATCTGTGCTCCCCTTATTTTCCCTTCTTTACACTTAAATTAATTTAGTGCTAAGTTCATTGTATGGGGAAATCTTGTTTTTCAATAATACTTTTTTTTCTCTCAAATCAAGATTCCTACAGATAAGCGTTTTTAATATAAACAAATGGATGAAGAGTTTAAAACTGCGGGTAGATTTGGCTTCTTTGTATTTTATTTATTCTTGAGAAGGGGCCTGCAATTTCAAATGTTATCCATTAAAAACAAATATAGAGGTACTGTAATATGTAATGTTGTCACGAGGGAATTTGAATCAAATACATAGACAGGGCTTGAGAGCTGAAATGCTTTAGTGGCATCTTTGACATTGAATTGTTCTATTTTGGGGTGCATTGTTTAAGGGTTTCAAGTAGGGTTGCCAGGTGTCCGGCATTGAACTGGACTGTCCTGTATTTGGATACTCTGTCCAGTAAAAAATGAGAGGGACTGTAATACTGGACATGTATGTGTCCGGTATTTTCCTCCCTGGACATAGTGACCTGACGCACCTTTCACCATTGAGTCCAGTATTTTTGGAGAAGCCACCTGGCAACCCTAGTTTCAAGATAATTTTATAATTACCAGTTTAGTGTGACAATCCACCCCTTCTCTTTCTATAAAGGAAGATGTGAAAATCATTGGTGCACATTCACAAAATTGGCAGATATTTGTATATCCACAACCCATGTAGGATTTGGTTATATTTATTGGGCAGTTTTAACACTGATAGTTGTGTAGGTTTAGCTGTTACAATCCGCCAACACTTTTTGCTACCTGGTGAATTTCTTAATATGTTTGGTCTGGTCATCTCCATCCATCTTTACTAGTGACTTCACTAACTATTTCTTCAGTTTAAATGAGACACATAGGGGCTGATTCTATAGGCTCCAGAGTCGGTGATTGCAGGTTTGACTTGATTAAGAGTTTTGGCTTTAGAGCTTACAGGATAAGCCTCAATCTTCTACGGTGGTTTTCTAAAGTTATGTACCGAAATGAAGGTGCAGTCTCATGTACTTAATATAAATGTATTTAATATATTAAAAGGAAATCATGAGATTTGAACTCACATTTTGCAAAATGGTACTGGTTTGCTTTCTCATCGTTTTTTATACTGTGGCATCATTTCTCTTTACTTGATATCATTCATAAACCGAAAAAAATGTCTGGTCAGATCTGCCCATTTACTGAGGTCAGTGGAACATTTATGCTTTTTCCCTATTGCAAATGGAATGTACAGTACAGTATATGTTTTCAGCCTCCTGTCTGTATATTTTCAAAGCTCATGGACAACTACACTAGTAAAAGTCGTGGCAGCTGGCAGAGGTCATGTGACGATTCTACTGAGCATGGAGGCTGGTACTTATTTAAGAAATGTATCATTACAAATCATTTTTTGCCAGCAACTGCTATTCACTAAATTCCGATATGCATATACTGTAGTACTATAAAAACTTGCAATCTTTTCTCACCAGCTAAATGGTAGCGAGATCAGATTTGCGATATGCATAACTAGGAGTTTCTTTTATTATTACTGCATAGGATTGATACCGTGGGTCTCCAGGGAATGGGCAAGCTAAAAAAAAACAGCCACAAAATAAAACACGTTACATTTAAATAAATAAAAGCATTTGACAATAATGCCATTGATTGTGACTGTGGTAAGCCATGCCCGAATATGGGTATGGATTGCCACACTGACAATGTATGGGCAACCTAAAATAAATTGCCTAAAAATGCATTGCTTGTCACTGTGATTATCTATACCCAGAAAGGGTAGGAATTGGCAGTCAATGGGCAGCATAAAAAAATACACAATTAAATAAAAGCCAAATAATGCGTTTCTTACCTTTGCTGTCTTCACCGTCCGAATCCTACTCGATCACCATCACTTGACCCACGACGCCATGATCCTCAAACAGCCGATGCGAAGAAGTCCATGATCATATGTTCATTGAAGAGAGGTCTCCGGTAAGGAAAGGCATCACATGGTATATTCACCAATCCAATTGGTTGGTGACCATGTGATGGCTGTCATTTGTTTTTTTGCTGAAGTAACATCATCATAAAGGGAGAGAAGCATATACTACCTGATTGGCTGGCTTCCTTGCCTTTTTGAATATGTCACATCCTTAAAAAAAAGGAAGCTGTCACATGGTACACCAGCCCATCGGATTGGAGATGTACCATTTGACACTCAAATGTGATGTTACGGGCCTTATATAAGGCCTTTACCCTTTCATTTGACCCCTAGAAGATGATGGGACAACATCGCCCCCATTGGATTATACAGCAGAGATAACAGAAGTAAAGAAAAAACAAAATAACTTACCGGAGATGTCTCTTCAATGAACATATGATCATGGACTTCTTCGCATTGGCTGTTTGAGGAGCATTGTGTCGTGGGTCAAGTCAGGGCTACAACTATGCGTGATGCATATGGGCTTCTGTATTCATAAATTATGCCAGCTCTCATTAGTTCCTGGAGGTGTCTCCTCACATCCTCCACACCAGCCAGGGCCAATCTTCTTGACATTTCTCTAAAAGGGTGAGCTTCATGAAGACGAACCTGGTGTTCCACTTCCTGAGCCTTCCCTACGTCCCATTTGTGCGTGGAGAACACCTCCGATCTACGAGCCATCTTTTCTTGTAATCGTTTCTTCCAGTGTTCTGGAACCGGACTATCTCCAAAATTGAACATGGTTGATCGGACCTGCCTCATTAAGTCAACATTGTACAGGTTAGCTATCACGGTGTCCTTCCTCACAAACACATCATGGGTAGTCTCGTTCCTCACTTCTACTGCTATCCATTCTAACCTTTCCACGGGTACTTTTATTATCCCACTCTTCACTAGCAGTCCGATGGAAATTGTCCTGGGGCAGGGTCTTTCATCATTATGGTGGAACCTTTTACTTCTTGATGAAGGGTCACCTTCCCTTCAATTCGACATACAGGTTGGGGTGGCATTTTTTTCGATCGAAGACCGGCCCAACGGACTTCTCCTATGGGGTCATAAGACTTGTTAGTGGCTTCATTCTCGGCTCGTCGGTAGGCCTTCAAACACATAGCGTGAATGGTCAATATCTGACCATAATCATCTCCTCCAACAGTCTGGCACCACTTTGCTAGTCTGTTGAAGATGTTCACATTTGTTCCTATTATGGTTCCGGCTTCTCCTCCTTCACGGGCTTCAGGGCATATTAGTGCCACTACGTCAAGGGCTCTGGCTACCCTGGCAATTTCCTTGGGAAATTCCAACTTCACGACCACGTAGCCCAAGTACGGATAACTAGCTTCACTGAGGCCCCATACAACAAGTCCATCCAGCGGCTGCAGTGGCAGGTGTCGCAGATATCGGTTGTACCATGATTGGAAGATTATAGACACTTGCGATCAACTATCCAGAAGAACTTAGCACAGTTTTCCTTCAATAGACGACATCACTCAAGCAGAAGGGCCAAGAATTCTAATCGGCAGATTGGGGTACATGCAGATGCTTGTGAGGGTGTTAGTAATGGAGTTTCTCTTCGCGTGGGGCCTGGCATGCTCCCTTACCAGGTCCCTCTGTCTTTTCCCCTCTTCTTGAAGGCTTCTCTTGCCTTTGGTGCCATGCAGTACACAGCTCAATGTCCATGTTCCCCACACTGGAAACAACCCATACCTCGACAGCTAGGGAACCGGTCCTGGTCATAGGTCTAGGGCAGGGGTGGGGAACGTCAGGCCCGAGGGCCGTATAAGGCCCTTGAAATCATTTGGTCTGGCCCTGCTAAGGCAATTGCTTTAACCGGGGTCGCGCTTATTTAAAAAACAATGGCCGCCGCGCGCCCGATCGGGAGGAGGGAGGAGATGGTGTGAGGCGCGGGCAGCCCTACACGATCCCCAGCAACCACCGTACTAGCCCCAGCAATCCCCCAGCAGCCACCGTACTCCCCCCGCAGCAGTCCCCGCACTTCCCCCATGCTTCTCCAGCAATTCCCCCCGCACTTATCCCAGCATCCACCCTACACGATCCCCACAGCAGCAGCAGCAACTACCAGAGGTAAGGGGGCGGGGTTCTGTGTGCCTGCATGCCTGCTGTGTGCCTGCCGTGTGCCTGCCTGTCTGTGTCTGTATGGCCCGCGAACGATGTTATAAATATCCAAATAGCCCTTGGCAGAAAAAAGGTTCCCCACCTCTGGTCTAGGGCATATCCTGAAAATTACCCACTGAGACCTTC
This sequence comes from Ascaphus truei, assembly GCA_036426205.1. Lineage (NCBI taxonomy): Eukaryota > Metazoa > Chordata > Amphibia > Anura > Ascaphidae > Ascaphus > Ascaphus truei. The sequence continues at coordinate 79,486,538 of CM071572.1, forward strand.
TCTTTGGGTGCCGCAGCCATCATCAACGTGTTAATTTGCGCTGTTAGCGCTTGAATTTGTTGTCTAAGATCTGCATTGCTAGAGCCGTTCTCCTCACAGCCTCCTGCACTGGCGACAGCTACCCTGGCTTGGCTAGTTGCAGTCCTAAGTGTCACTCGGGCCTCTTTCTTGTCCTCTTCCGCACGCACTTCCCGGATAAGAGGCTGTGTAACATCAAAAGCGTCACATCATAAGTGTACATCAAAAGTGTCTATAAGAGTTAATTTTGGAGTTCATATCTCTGCGAGGTTTTATTTCTATCTTTCTATCTTTAATCATGGATGCATTCTGAATATCTGGATTAACATTCTGATTTATCTCTTCAAACAGGTATGTGCTGCATTCTACCAACCAGAGAAATTAAGATTTAATTGGCTTTTGGAGTATGTGTCATTGAGCTGCATTCTACCAACCAGAGAAATTAAGATTTAATTGGCTTTTGGGGTATGTTTGTGAGCTGATTCCTATCAATTGAGAGAGAAATGATAATCTAATTAACTATTTTGTAAGTCTGAGTTGATTAGACAAACCCCTCCCTTAAGTGTTAGTCAAATGCACGTGAATAGGGTACTGTAGCATGGCTGTTTAGCCATAAGGCTGTGTAACATCAAAAGCGTCACATCATAAGTGTCTACAAGAGTTAATTTTGGCGTTGAAATTGGAGGTGAAGATTGGAGGAAGATCTGGACTCTGCATTACAACGTTGCCACTGTGAGATATTAACTTTTAACATCTATGATTTATTTGTACACTTTTATCCTCCAGTACCTTGGAACTCTATCCTCCTGCATCTCACTGTGCCCTCCCTATTTCTTTTTCTGTTTACTGTTTCCTCACTCCTTTGTGAGCATTTCTGTTCTCTACAACATCTCCACTCTCCACTGCACCATTATTTATACACCTCTCTCCCAACAACTTCTTTACCCCTCAATAAAAAACATCCACACAAATCCTCTATTCACACCCTCTATCTACTCCTTCCTGCTGCTGGGGATGTCCCCTAATCCTGAACCCAGACATACACACCTGATCTCACCCACGCCTCCCTGCCACCTCTTCCCCTGTAAATGGTGTTAACCTTTTCATTTAACACTGACCTTCCTTAAATTTTACCCCACAAATCAAGCATCCCAACAGCCTGCACTCATGGCTAATGTCCCACACTCAGTCACTCCTACCTGCCATTGTGACCAAGCACTGCCATCTACAGCACTTACTCCCTCACCTGCTGTCTCTGTAAGTTTCCCATTAAACCTCTTAGATTGTAAGCTGTTCGGGGCAGGGATTTCCTTTCCTATTGTCTGATTTTGCTGCACTTATTGTATAATTATAATTCCCTGCACTGTATTCTTTGTGAAGCGCTGAGTAAACTTTTGGCGCTATATAAATAAAGACATACAATACAATAAGATGTTCAAACGTGGGAGGGTCCTCTTTCCTGTCTCTAATCTGTAGTCTTATCACGGTTAAATTGTCCAATTATGCACCCCAATCGTCTCTCCTTGTCGGCCTGAGTAGCATCAATTCTCCCCCTTAATACCACGCAGTATAGTAGCTTCTCTATTCTATGCAAGTACTCAGAGAACTTTTCCCCATCCTGTTGTAGAGAATTCCTTAACTTATAGTACAGACCTGCGGAAGTGTGCGCGAGCCCCTGCTAAAGCCGCTCTCATTGCGGCTGCAGGGGCTCACTGGTAAGTGTCAGCGCGGCTCAGCGGCTAAGCGCTGACCATGCCCCTCAGCCTTAAGATGGTGGCACTCTTGGTGACAGAAAAACCTTGTTCACTACACAAAATGGCCGCCGTCACATTTTTTGTGACCATTATCAATAGATATTCCTGTGCTTGTGTCCCCCTTAGGCCTGGGACATAGTGGACTTGAAGCTCGCTGAGGCGCGCTCCTGCTCTGCCTCGCCTGCTGAAAATTTAGCTTTTTCCTGTCCTTGCAGGTGAGTCAGAGAGCGCGCTCAGGGGGCGGAGCGGAGGCGTGCCAGGAAGCGGAGCGGGAGGCGGGGCTAGTCCCCCGCTCCCATTCGATGGGAGCAGTCACGTGACCGCTCCTTCGCTTCCCAGAGCGGCAAATTTCAAACCTGCCTGTCTCGGCAAAGTTTCTCAGCCTCCGCACGCATCAGCGCGCATGCGGAGGGGGAAATTATAGCCACGCTGATGACAGATGCAGGGGCTTTGTTCATCTGCTCAGCGCGGCTCAGCGCGGCTTAAACTCACTATGTCCCAGGCCTTATGGTGAAAATCTCAGCAGCGCCTCCAATGTAACCCCTCTTTATTTGACCGTACCTCAGTGTATGAGGTGGGGGCCGGAGTCCGTTTAATATAGTAATCCTTACACTTGAGTGGGGTCAGTAATAAGGGGGAACACCACAACAGGATATGTATAACAGTTTATGGATAACCAAAACAAGGATAAACACAGGTTTGCAAATACTCATGTGACCCTTCTAATTAGGGCCACAGCATATCATACACAATAACTATTTAACCTACTCAAATGTAACTAGCGCTGCGCTTATCAGTGTGTAGTACAGTCACTGTAACGGAGTTCTCTCCCCTGATCAGACTGGGTTAGGTGACATTAATATCACGTCGGAGCTCTCTATTTTGAATTGCCAGTTGCAGGCTTTTGTTTAGGATAAATGTAAAGGGTATCCTTTCCTTCTCACCGCAGGGCAATCTCTTCCTTCAGCTACCTGCCTCCTGGGCTGTTCCTCTGGGACTGGTAGGTTCCTCACGGTGGTGTTTCCCTGCACTTTCCTCACTGTGCTGCAGCTCACCACATAACTCCACTCTCCAGCTCTCTGTCAGGCAGGTGCAGATCCCTTTTGGTGGATATATATATATATATGTATATATATATATACATATATACATACATACATACATACATAGGCGAAAAAAAGTTTGTGATAATTACGGAAATTCCATCGTTTTCCCATGATAAACTTTTTTTAATCAAAACCAGTCTTTTCTTAAATATCCAATAGGGTTTATATTAACCAATTCCATGTCTTTTGAAACAAAATGATGTATGAAATAGACAAACAATGACTAATTAAGAGTCAGGGTATGTAGAAAAGTAAGTGAAACCCTGGTTTTATCAGCTAAATTTAAGAGGATAATTAGAATCAGGTGTTTAAATAATTAGGTAGATCTTCAGTGGTGAGTTTGGGAGGCCCCACCCTATATAAAGACCAGAAACTTTGTGAGTTTTCTCTTCACTATACAGGTGTGTAGAAATACGTCATGCCACAATCAAAAGAAATCTCTGAGGACAACAGAAAAGCAGTTATTACTGCAGATCAGTCTAGAAAGGGTTACAAAACCATTTGTAAGGATCTGAGGCTCCACCAATCCACTGTCAGACAGATAGTCTATTAATGGAGAAAGTTCAAGACCACAGTCACTATACCCAGGAGCGGTCGTCCTACCAAAATCTCTTCAAGAACAAACCGGCAAATTATCCAGGAAGTTACAAAGAACCCCAGAGTAACATCCAAGGATCTGCAGGCCACTCTCACATTAGCTAATATGAGTGTTTATGACTGAACGATCAGAAAAAGACTGAGCAAGAATGGTGTTCATGGAAAGATAGCCACTGTGCTCTAAAAAAAAAAGAACATTGCTGCCTGTCTGAAACACGCCAAAGAGCACATAGATGAGCCACAAGAATTCTGGAACCATATTCTCTGGACAAATGACTCATAGGTAGAACTTTTGGGCCTCAATCAGAAACGTTATGTTTGGCGAACATGAAATTTGCGTTCAAACAGAAGAACCTCAACCAAACCATCAAGCATGGAAGTGGGAGTGTGATAGTTTGGGGCTGCTTTGCTGCCTTAGGACCTGGACGGCTTGCCATCATTAAAACAACCATGAATTCTGCCTTGTATCAGAAGATTCTAGTGGAAAATATCAGGCCATCCATCTGTGAGCTGAAGCTGAAGCGAAAGTGGGTCATGCAGCAAGACAATGATCCTAAACATATAAGCAGTTCTACAAAAGAATGGCTGCAGAAGAAGAAATTCCATGTTTTAAAATGGCCTAGTTAAAGTCTGGACCAAAACCCTATTGAAATGATATGGCAGGATCTGAAGCAAGCTGTCCATGGAAGGAAACCCTCAAATGTCACTGAAACAATTCTTTAAGGAGGAATTGGCCAAAATTCCTGAAAACCGATGTGAGAGACTGACCAGATCTAATAACATTTTAGGTTTGAAATATGTGAAATGTGAAACTCTTAAGGGGTTCACAAACTTATTCCATCGGCCACTTATTATCTATACTATAGTATATATATATATATATATAATCATACTATACTATATCTATATATATATATATATATCATACGTGTTCGACAAATTGTAACATATTCCTCGAGCCCGTGGCGGGTGGCTTAACCCCCGGGCGAGTAAACTATTGGCCCTCACAGCAAGCACCGTATTTTTTGTATTAATTCCCTCCGTCCAACGTTCGGCATGCTGAAATGTGGGGTCCGGGGCTCGGGCGCTGAAAAAAAAAAAAAAAAAAACTCCCACGCTACCTGACTCCTGATTGGCGCGCGCCTCCAGGCTTTGTGGGCGCTCACCCAGGCTCTATATGGCCCGCCCCCAACGAGCGGCCATTCTGCCTGGACGATCTGTTTTGGGGGTAAGTACTCTCCCATGCTGCGCCCCTCTGCTCCTTCCCTGCGATCCCCCTGGTCCCACACATGGTCCCTACTCCCCACCGCGGAAGCTCCTGTCCCCTGCTCCTGTCCCATTCCCTGCTCCTGTCCCCCCTCCTCCTGTCCCCTCCGCCTGCTCCTGTCCCCTGTCCCCATCCTCCTCTCCCTTCCCCTCTTCCCTGCTCCTGTCCCCTTCCCCTCCTCCTGTCCCCTTCCCCGGATCCCACGATCGATGTCAGGGGGCGGGAGGTCCCCTGCTGCTGCAGTCCCGTTGGCCTTGCGGGGGGTGGGGGTGGGCTCTCCCCTCACCACGTGCCTCCCATGCTCCCCTACCTTCATGATGGCGCACGCCAGCCGCATGAGGTGGGGATGTCGGCCTGGCCCCCCCCCCCCCCCCCGACTACGAGCATCATGGCCGCCGCGGGCTGGGGGGGAAGAACAGCTTGCCAGGCACTGTGACATGCCGGCGAGGGGAGCAGGGCCATGTGCGGCCACGGCGGGGCTGACTGTCCACCTGGGGTCCCAGTGGGGGATACCATCGGCCTACGTTGCCTCCCACCACCCTCTGTTGGGGAAGGGGGGATTCGCCTGCCCCCCACACCGGCGGGAGATGGCGCGCGGTGGGTGGGGGATTTTGCGTGGTGCTGGTCCGCGGCCTTTCCTCCCCTGCTGTGTGTGTGAGAATGCTGATGTGTGTGTGTGGTGGGAGAATGGAATTTGTGTGTGTGTGTGTGAATGAATGTATGTTGGTAAAGGGGAAGTATGTGTATTTGTGTGACACCAACAGAGGGTCCCGCTCCCAGTCAGTACCCCCCCCATCAGTAACCCAAGCCCCGCCCCGTCAGTCACCCCCCCTCCACTTAGTACCCCCCCAGTCATTAACCCCCTTCCCCCCCCATTCGTCATCACCGCCCCCCTGTCAGCACCCCCCGAGTTCAGTCCGCCCACCTCAGTGCAGCCCCCCACCCCCAGTCAGTGTCCAGTCACGCCCCCACCCTCCGACCAGTCTGTGTCCATCACCCCCCCACTCCAGTCAGTGTCAGTACCCCCCCGAGTCACCCCCACATCGCCCCACCCCCCCCCAGTCCAGTGTCAGTCCCCCCCACCCCCAATCCGTTCCGTTAGTCACCCCCCCCCCCACCCCAAGTCCAGTGTCAGTCAACCCCCCCAACCCCAGTCAGTGTCAGTCACCCCCACCACCCCACCGGCACCACCCCCGTCAGTGTCCCACCCAGTCATGTCCACCCCGCCCTCATCATCACCCCCACCCCCAGTTCAGGTGTCACGTCACCCCCAACAAAAAAAAAATCTCCACAGTCAGTGTCAGTCACCCCCCCACCCCCACCGTCCATTATGTCATCACCCCCCCACCACCCCCCCGGTCAGTTGTCATCACCCGACACCCACCACCACAGTCAGATGTCAGTACACCCCCAACACCCCCACCACCCCAGTCATTGTCCGTAACCCCCCCCACCCCAGTCATGTTCAGTCACCCCCCCACCACATCCAGTGATCAGTAACAACACCACCACCCCCCCCGTCAAAACACCACCAACAAACCCACCCCCAGCTCAAATGTCAGTCACCCCCCCACCCCCCAGTCATTGGTCAGTAAACCCCCCACCCACCGTCAGTGTCCAGTCCACTCACACCCCCAGGTCAAACCCCCGCCCCCACCCAGCCACTCACCCAGCAAACACCCAACTCATCCAGTCACGCTCAAACCCAGCCTCATCTCTCGGTGTATCCACCCACCCACCCTCGTGTGTGTCACCCAACACCGTTTCTTCTCTCCTCTGTCTCCCCCACACTTCTCGTCTCCCCCCCACACCCTCTCTCTCCCCCCCACCTTCTCTCTCCCCCCCACAACCTTCCTCTCACCAAAACTCCCCACACTCTCTCTCACTCACTCCCCTCTCCCTCCCACCGCTCTCTCTCTCCCCCCCCACAATCCTTCTCTCCGCCACCCCCACACTCTCTCATCTCCCACCCACTCTCATCTCTCTCTACCCTCCCCCACAAGCTCTCTCTCTCTCCCACACTCCTCTCTCTCCCACCCTCCTCTCTCTCCTCTCTCCCCCATCAATCTCCCCCCCACTCTCTCTCCTCCTCCACCACCCCCAAACACTCTCCTCTATATCCCCAACACACTCTCTCCCTCTCTCCCCCACCACACATCTCTCTCTCCCCCACACACTCTCTCTCTCCTCACCACGCACACTCTCTCTCCTCAAAAATATACTCAATCCTCTCACCCCCCCACGCCAATCCTTTCTCTTCCCCCCCTCACTCGTCAAACAACACTCTATCATCTCTCCCCACACTCTCTCTCCTCTCTTCCATCCCTCCCCTCACCCCCACACTCTCTCTCCCTCATCCTCCGCCCAACACTCTCTCCTCCCTCTCCTATAACTCTCCACCCTCCACTAAAAACTACCTCTCCCTACTCACTCTCATCTCCCCCACACTCTCAGTTATCTCCCTCCTCTCCAAACCCCACACTCTCTCTCTAACCCCACACGCGCTCATCCCCCACACTCCTCTCTCTCACCACACACTCTCTCCTCCCCCACCTCTCTCTCCCATCTCCCCCCCAAACTCTCTCTCCCCCCCACTCTCACTCATCTCCTACCCACCCCCAGCTGCTCGTCTCTCTCAACTCTCACTCCCCCCACACTCTACATCTCTCTCTCCCCACACTCCGCTACTCTCTCATCCCTCTCCTCCCCCACAACCTCCCCCCTCTCTCTCTCTCCCTCATCTCCTCTCTCTCCCCACACTTCTCCCCCACACTCTCTGCCTCTAATCCCCCACACTCTCTACTCTCTCAATCTCACCCCCACTCTCTTCCCTCAGTCAACTACTCCTCCCCTCCTCAACATACACATAACATCACATCATCTCCACACACCAACCCTCTCTCTCCCTCTCTCCCCAACACTCTCACGCTCCCCTCTCCCCAACACTCATCCTCTCCCTCTCCCCACACACTCTCTCCCAACCCCTCCCTCCTCGCCACACTCTCCTCCTCTCCTCGTCTCTCTCCCAAAACACTCTCTCTCTCGCCCCCACACTCTCTCTCTCTCTACCACTCCCCCCAACACACACTCTCTCATCACATCCTGTCACTCACACTCTGGATCTCTTATTTACCTTATATATCTTAACTGTCCCCTAATACTAACAACCCGAAATCTTAACTACTTCCTACCACTATACTGCTTTCTGCCAGATCTGGCTCAAAGCTTCACACAGGAAGAAACATCGGAGCCCCCCCCTAACCCAGAAAAGACAGGTGACGGGACACATCCCCTCCAAAAGTTATAACATTGCTGGAGAATGAAGCGTACCTGGACATTGAGGGACTAAGCGGATCAGGAAATAAGATCCCAGGTGGGATTGCTGCTTTAGATATTGTGAAGCGGGGAAATCCAGACAGCGGTAATGGGGTTCATGAAACTATTCATTCCCACTGTGCTTTTCATTTCAGCTCCGCGACATTTAATACACCACACGTAGGGTGCCGAGGGCATGGGGGATTCTACGGTACATCATTGTACAGTATATGTAATACAATACAGATTTAATGTTCAAACCGAATGTTGTTTCTGCTAGAATTTTTATTAAAATGTATTTTATTGTACATATATTTTCTTTAATTAACGCGGGGTTGTGGGCGGGACGGGCGGCGAACTAGGTGGCTGAGTAGGATTTGTTTTGGTTGGGGGCTAAAAAGTAGGCTTTTGGGTGATTTGTCGACGACTATATAATAATAATAGAATACTACTATTATATATATAATATATTAACATATATATATATATATATATATAAATGCACTCGCCCGCTCGCCCATGGTTGATTTTAGCAGCTTGCGAGGTGGTGGCCGGAGGCAGAAGACAAGGGAGCGGAGCGGTACCGGAAGAAGACAGCTGGCGGCAGGTGAAGAGGACCGAGGACCACCATATCACTGTAGCAGGGCAGCAGAGGCGTTACACAGTGGGCAGCGGCGGCAGCAGCAGCAGGAGAGGAGCATTGACACCATGTGAGCATCACAGGAGAACAGCTGGGTAGGAGCTGCGCTGTAGCAGCAACACACACTGGGAGTCAGTAAAGACTTCAGGTTTGACCGCTGGGGTGTGATCCACCCCGGCTGTTCTCCTGTGCTGCTCACATGGTGTCACACGTGACCTGAGAGGCAGAGCCGAACAGCTGACTCAGCGCGTCCTCAACACTACTATCAAACCAGCCGGGGATCCGCTATACAACGAGACTTTCATGTAATAGGCACATGTACTAGCTACTTCTAGTAAGTAGATTTTCAATTTTAAATATTGATGGAAGAACATCAAGGCAACAAGAAATGATTTTTTTTTTTAATATTTTGTCTTGTCTCATGCACCTGTTTTATACAGATTTTGATGTGGTATATTATTAAAACAGTTTTGTGATCCCACCATTGGTCTCACATGAGCTTATTCACCTCCAATGCATCATCAGCAATGACAAGTACTGATTAACAAGGGTAATGCACTATTGTGGCACTCTCTATTTTTCTTGTCTCCAATTGCATATATCCACGACGGCACTGCAATAAGCACTGAGGAATTCCCAAGACCAGGCCTGATCGTCAAAGAATACTCATCTGGACGGTTTGATTTCTCTGAGCATTTGTTTCATGTATTAACTGTCCTAGCCCCATAATAGTTATTTTTTCCCCAGTTTCCTACATTCTGGTTTCCCAAGAAAACCAGCCAGACTTTTTAGGCAGCTTATGGATTGAAGTAGAATTGGACTAATTCAATTGTTTAATTTAATTTCATTGTACCAATTTTTGCATATTAGTGCACACTTTAACTACCGCTTATACACTAATTTTCACCCAAAGACCAAAGTACAGTAATGTTGAACAAATGTGTTAAGCTCTACAAAGATCAAAATAAATGCAGTAGAACTAGAAGTAAAAAAAATGTCTACGTTGGCCAGCAGGCATGAATGAATGAAGATGGGATGGAGTGCTTGTGGAATAAAAAACAAGACAATCGTACAAGGGAATCTTCCACTGTGCCTCAAAAAGGAAAGTGTTTGACCAGTGTATCCTGCCTGTGCTCACGTATTGATGCGGAACCTAGACGCAAAGAAGTATGGAGAGCTGTACGCTGGGTAATACGAAGAGATAGGAAAAAGAATGAATAGGTTTGAAACCAAACAAAAGTCTGTAACATCAACACGAGGGTGAAGAAATTGAAATAGCAATGGGCCGGATATATCGCAAGTTGAAATGACCATTATTTGACTGGGATGGTACTCGAATGGATTCCAAGGGATATCGAAAGACCAAGACGACAACCAAAAATAAGGTGGAAGGATGAAATCAGAAAATTTGATGGAGAAAAGTAGAGAAAAGGCTTCCAACTGCAGTACCTGGAAGATCATTGGGAAGGCCCTCATCCAGCAGTGGATCGATGAGGGCTGAAATTGACGATATATAGTATAAATGTAGTATATGGAAAAAGAACACAAAACGCACCGGAGGTAAGTATAACATTATATTGACAATAGTAAAAAGTATATCAACACTTACAATGGGCTATTGTATGGTGAGCAAATTCCCTGCGGGCTAGCTAGACGTCCAGGATGGTGCGACGCTGAACAGCTTCGTATCCCGCGCGCTGGGACTGATTTCTGGGTTTGAATTGCCCGGCACTTCCTGGTTGCGTCAGCGGTCGAAGCTCCGACGTTGTAAGCTCTAACGTATCTAACTGAAGGAGTTACGTGAGACACCAGACAGGAACAGCTGTGGTGTAACGTGACTATATACAGTATGTAGTATAGTCGGTATAAATAAAAGCAAATAGTTGCACAAAATGGGAGAAAAGACAAAATCTAAATTGGTTAATATATAATGCTACAGAGTGAATCCAAAAACATTTCTAAACCCTTCAACGCTAAATACAGCTACTGTATATAAAAAAAATGGCCATTTTATATCCCCTTAATGACAGAGGAGCCAGCAAAGCATTGCAAGATTAAAAGCTGCATGTTGTATAAGCAGTGTATTGCAGCCTGCTAATACTGAATAGGTTAAGGTAAATGCCTTTTGAGCAGACGGCTTCTTTCATTGTGTAATGCCCTTCACAAGGCTGGGGTGGGCAGGGGTGATTTAATTATTTTAACCATGTAGTAGCGCACTGTAGACACCTTACTAATTATTTTGATCACTTCTCTTTCAAATGAAGCTCAGCAATGTGCAATCACAGAACCTGTCCAGTTAGTTCTAGTAAAAAAAAAAAATTGTGTCTCAGAGTGAAGGGGTTAACTCATGACATCGTTCAGAAAGTGACAGTGACATGGTGATTGCAGACATGACGCACACGCTCCCTGCTCCTTTACCCTGGGAGGGAACGGCAGCAAAAAACCCATGGGACGTAGACAGGTTGGGGGAGGACAGACTGTAAAGACTCCAAAACTCATAACATTGCATGTTACCCTTATTCCTGTCTCAGGATCCAGACAGAGACAAGAACCTGTTTTGTTCACAAGGCACTTTATTAAAGTAATTAACGTGTAGAATTCCCCCCCCCCCCCCCCGCTCCCACCTCCCCTATTTAATGAACTCTAATTAAAACAACATAATTACATTTTTGGGTTATGATGTCAACAGCTACCTTGATAGCTTTAACTCATATATCACACTCACAAAATGTCTTGTTGAGCAGTACTGGTTTTTTTTTTCTTCTTCTGCGTAAACTCAAGGAATAGTGCCCCTTTCTCTGGGGAAAGGTGTCCTTGTACACAGCATAAGAATTACATGAAAAGAGGCTCTGTGTTTAACTAATCTTTTCATATAACTGCACCTCAGCTTCCATATAATGTATTAAAAGTACCCTGGGCAATGTAATGTATTGAGGGGTTTTTTGGCTGCAAAACGGTGGCATTTCCGATACAAAACTGCACCAGATTGATCAAAGAACAGACATGATTGCTTTTGTTTGATTGAATGCACTGGAAATGCAGTGCTGGTTTTTTGCACCTGCTCTGCAGACAGGATACTTTTGACAAATAACCCCCCCAAAGTGACTCAATTGTACTATTAAATGTGGCGTTCCCCACCGCCTACAACAAAGCTCTTATTGTGCTTCAATTGCAGTGCGTTAACAGCAAAGGTGGTAGAGAACCAATCTGTGCTATCCGATCTATTCATTTCATTATTTGAACTGGGCAGGCCTCCCAGTGCAGGACAACCACTGCAGAGATGTCGTCATCATCTAAGAACGGAAATCACTTAGATTTGGGGGTTCTGGTCCCCCACCTCTACCCCAAAAAAGTTATTGTTATGGAAATGTGCTGATTTTTTTATCAGTAAGACTCCATACATGTCTACGAAATACTAAAGTGGTGAGATGGATTATAAACCAGTCCGACTCACAAAACAAAAGCGGTGAGAGTTGACCAGTCTGCTGCTGTCTTACCACTGGGAACATCCCAGTTCTGGAGATATATACCTCCAGCATGCCAGCATTTTCAATAATGTCTGCTGTAAGCCGTCAGTGCATATGAACTATTGCAGTGGTGGCCAACTTCAGTCCTCAGCAGCCACCAAGAGGTCAAGCTTTAAGGCTATCCCTGCTTCAGCACAGGTGGTTCAATCAGTGACTCAATCTTAGTCTCTGATTGAGCCATGTGTGCGGAAGCAGGAATATCCTTAAAACCAGACCTGGTGGTGGCCCTTGAGAACTGGAGTTGCCCATCCGAGTTGCTGCATGTAGTCCCTGTCCAAAATGGTTTTGAACAGGGGTGTGCAAACTGGGGGGCACGAGATTTTCTGGGGGGTGCAGCGGTTACAGAGGCCCTGCGCTTCCCCAAAGGCATTTAAATTAAATGCAGGGGAGACGGCACAAGGCCTCTGTAACTTCACTTACCTTGGTGTCGGGTGACGCATCGCCATGGCAACCTGGCGTCACACGACCCCGCGGCGTCATTTGACGCTAGAGCGAGCCACGGGGGGGGGTCGCGAGCAGGGGGAGAGAGCAGGCAGGGGGGCGCAGGGGGAAAGTTTGTGCACCCCTGGTTTAGAAGCAGGAAGCTGCACAGCGGCCTACTTGGAAGAATACAAAACGGTGATAAATTAGGGGCTTCCACAAAGTGGTCACTAATAATACAGTGATCACTAATAAGTGCTGTGATACTAAGTGTACAATTGATATAACAATGCCAACAAATGATGTGCATACATTTGTGCAATAATAAGTGAAAAATAAATCATAAATAAAGTTGTGACTCCCTGCTCAAACCCCCTGGTAGGCGCCTGTCTTCACTGGTCCCACACGTTGCAATTCTTCTAACAATCCAGGGGGAGCATAGGGAGAAAATCAACAGAAATAGTATCTAAGGGCAGATGGTAGTGAAAAAAGGGAATGTGATGATGTTCCTGCTGAAGCCGAACTACCATTGGCGAAACGCGTAGAGTGGAAGGTCCCTGTTGGCAGAGCGCTCACAGACGCATTCCCAAGCTGCAAGCTTAATCTGGAAGTGGCACCGCACCCTCCGGCAGTGATGTAGCGGAGCCCGCGATCGATACCAGCAAGGAGGCTACAGGCTGGGAAGGGTTCCCTAGACTAACCAGCGTCACAGCGGAGATGGAGGCGGTGAGCGACATCACCCACGATGTTCTAATTCTCATGTTATCTGCCTTTTTACAGTCGCAATATTGTAAGTGCGATTCTTATATTTTTAATAAAAAATACTTTGATATACTGATCTGTGCAGTGGATGCCTTTTCTCTCTTACACTGAGGTACATCTCTCCTGGTATACCACACAAGTACAGATTCTGCCACAGTGCTGGAGTTGTGCATTTGCGTCCTGCACACTGTGAGTAGGCTATCTATAGGAGCCAAAACTCACATACATCACCTTCCCTTTTTCACTACCATCTGCACTTAGATACTATTTCTGTTGATTTTCTCCTTATGCTCCCCCTGGATTGTGAGAAGAACTACGTGGAAGCATGTAATGCTCTCTCTTTTTAAAGCAGCAATCCCGGCTACTGGTATTTTTATTGACAGGAATGCATAATGGGGGTCCCAGAAGCTGGACAAACCCCCTCCTCCCCCCTCCCCGATCCAGATCTACTTAACGGTAAAGATACAGGAATTTAGGTCCCTCCATGAGAAGCACGTTGGCTCTCAAGATGCATTACATTGTTTTTCCTTTCTTGCACCATGGAGCACACGTTTATTTATTTATATATACAGTATACTATATATCTAAGACATGTGAATGTGCTCACAAGTGATCTTTTTATTTGCTATACGGAGGAGGTTTCTTGTCGCCTTTTTCACCCACCATAACTTAAAATGTGTATGGTAAATCCTACAGCCTTGAAAATTGCAAAGCCAGCAGTACAACCACCGAGAGTGTTTTTTTCTGGCTTTGCATCTGATTCCCATGCTGTGCTTAAAAGCTGTGTTAACAGCGAGCATTAGCTTATAAGGGTTCCATGTAAAATGGATTTCAGACAAAAGGTGACACGGTGTGCTCATTTGCATGTAATTTCCCAGAATCCCTTGCTGCAGTGGAAGCACTGTATGGTAGGTGATAATGGTGAAGAGCTGGGTTGCAGACCTGTCTAAGACATGTGAATGTGCTCACAAGTGATCCCGGGCGGGGTTCCTTCTATTGGGAGGTTTTTCCTCCGGAGGATCCTCCCTTTCCGGGCAATCGATTGAGAAGTGGCCCTTCTTGTCGCAGTTATAGCAAGTGATTTCCCGGCGCTCAGGACGACCCCTGTACGGGGAAGACACTTTCCCGGAGGGGCTAGATTTGGAGACCCGGACCTTGTCAGCGGCATCTTCTTCCTGAATCGGGGTTTTCTTGTCCTTCGCCGCAGCCGCTCCCGGAGGTTCACTCGTTGGAGACTCCTTAGTCTTCTTGAGAGTATGCAACTGGGCGTGGGCTTCATGTTCTTTTATCTCATCTATTAGCTTCTCCCAGGAAGGGGGATCACCTCGCATCAAAGAGCGCTTCATCATAATTACAATATGATGTTTGGGTAGCGCTCCTCTCACAAATTGCTCACGGCGATACTCATCCACCTCTGCGGCCGTAATACGTTTCCTTTTTCGTAGCTCCCATAAGACTGCTTGAATCCTCTGTAGGAAATCAGATAGCTCCTCTCCGTCTTTTTGGCAAAGGTTGAAGTACCTCTTCATCAATTGTCCTATGTCTTCGGTTCGCCCGTAAGCCCGCACAAGAGTCTCTAGCATTTGATGTGCGGTGACGTCCGCATGCTGATCTTTAGCCATCTGTATCGTGGTGGATGCGGGAGGACGCAGGCATTCCATTATGCGTTGCTGCTTCACCAACTCAGAGCACGTCCACTCTTCTAGAACCTGAGAAGTGTATTCCCTCCAGACTTCAAACGCTGCTTCGCCCGTCGGGGTCGGCTTGGTCCCCGAAAAGATTTTTAGCTTGCGATACTGCTGTTGGGTCGGAGCTTCGGATTTGGCCGCCCCCATGTCTATGATAGCCTGAGCTAGCATTCGGATTCCATCCCCAAAGTTAGAGGACGGGTGGGCAATACTTAGCGGTGGCCTGCAATCGGTGGTCGCAGCCCGGTTGGGCCCGCAATAACTCTCAGGGGGGAAGGTGATGTATGCATGACAACCTCTTCTAAGTTCGTGTAAGAGCTGCGGGGTTCAGATTTTATGGGCAGTTCAGGGTAAACAACAATACTGCAGGAACCGGTCGGGCCTTCGAGCCACAAGCTGGACGGACCCTGGTCTTCAGTTATATCTTGCCCTATGCTCACTAACACGGAGCAATACTCCTCGTCCTCCAAATGTTGCTCTAACACTTCTATTGTAGCAGCCCCCCGGATAGTTGGGTGCTGCCGCAGGGCCATTTGTATGGACGAAGGCGGAGTATCAACAGGGACGCGGCGCACCGCGAGCGTGTGGGACGGCGGCACTTGCAGCTCTACGGCCCAGTCATACACTTCTGAGCGCGACGGGTACGGTAATGGTGGCGACATTTTGAGGGAAAACAAATGGAACAGGGCACCCCAGGTCTGAATCTCAGCAGCGCCTCCAAATGTAACGGGTATTCCACCCCACCCAATCGCAGATATATTGTGGGTGCGGAGAACATACAGTGTTACCAGGTGTGGTGCGTTACCTGTTGGCTCACAGGAGGGCTGAGCTTCCGCCACGGGGAACCTGGGGCAATTATATTATGAGTAACCCTGTACTCGGTGCAGCGCCTCCCCCTGTGATGGTTCCTAGCAGAGCAGGAATTGTTCCTCGCAGGACACATATAATAACCAACACAACGTATGTAAACCATTAATGACTTTACTTGCAGCAACCATAAACGTACTTGCATATCATATCAACAGGTGTCCCTCCCTAGAGGAGACACTAACTACTGCGTCTCGCAGGACGCTAACACTATCTTGCGCCACGGCGGACGCCAACAATTCACGCGCCACGGCGGACGCCAACACTTCACCCAAACCTTCCACCGGATGATCCCACCTCGTGTCCCGTAACCCCACACAATGTCCCGCACGCTCAAGTCATATACATGTGTGTGACTGCGCAGCCACTATGTCTGGTAATAGGATTTGTTGGTGCACTTGATGTTACAGATTACCTGCCGAGCACTCCAGTGCTCGGGCCTGCAACGGGCTTCGCAAAGGATCAGACGAGCTCCTACACGATATCCTGGATACTCCCGCGTGGTGATCCGTCAGGGCCAATCCCACCCTGAAGATAGTCCAGATCTCTTTAATGACAGAGACTTGAACCCAAGTCTCTCAGCAGGAGACACAGCGTCCGCTGTGTCCCTAACTAACAAATAGCTAATGGGGCAGGGTCCCTAACCTAGGGCCTGTCCCTACAACACTCAGCTACGGTGACTCAGGGCTATCTGGGGCCTAGGGGACTGCTGGCCTAGTGCAGAGAGTCACTGACTCCTGCACCCTACCTCCTTCCCCTAGCTGCTCCGGTCACCAACTCCCAACGTGCTTCAAGCCCGTGAAATTGTATCAATCCATCTGCAGGGAGATGCTGCAGCCCTATTGGCTCCCTGAGGTCATGTGGCTCTGCCCCTGTGCACCCTGGGGGTGGACTGCCCTTCCCTGCACATGCGCGACCTTTCTGTGTCCTGCCGCGCTACCAGGCTCCTGCGCCCGCTCGCGTCCCCGGCAACCGGCCCGCTCGCGTCCCTGGCAACCCAGCCACATCCACTTGAGAGGCGCGCGATGCAAGCGCACGCCCCCGCACTTCACCGGCTGCCCCGTGAGTACCCCGCAGGGGCTCTGAGCCCTGACTGGGGACCTGGCTACATATATATATGTTACAAGTGGTTGCTATAATATATAATATAATAACCTCTATATATCTATATATATATATATATATATATATATATATCAGAAAGCGGATTGATGCTTTAACCATTTGCTTGCAGAGAGTCTTGCAATACAAAGTCTTGCATTGCAGGCCCCTCTGACAGTAAAAGGATTAAGATAGTTATGGTAGAGAATACACCAGAGCCTCCACCATGTTTATTTATTTATTTATAAAATATTTTACCAGGAAGTAATACATTGAGAGTTACCGCTCGTTTTCAAGCATTGTCTTGGGCACAGAGTTAAGACAAATAATACATGGTTACAAATACAGTTACATGTGATACTGAGCACTGTGCTCTCACCATCAAACAGTGCCTCCTCCGTCTGCCTACCCGACAGTCATTGCATGGACGCCTTATTGACGCCTCGGAGCGGCCCGGCTTTCTCTAGTTCACTGCCAATGGAAGGATTTCTGATGTCAGCAATAAAGGATGTGGAGGTTGTTTATGTGCTCTCATTAACTGATCAAAAAACAAGCACTGCTTGTGCCAGCTGCCTCTATATTGTTCCATGGCATACAATTCTAGCTGCGCAGGAAACGCTATATAAAAATGAGACATTGATTATACACACAAAAGGAATTCTTAATTACAGTTATTGTCTGAAATGCTATTGAAAAAAAAGATCCTTCACCTATTAAACTTCGGGACAATAGCCCTTGAACTTTATATTACACATGTATTATTAAACACATGCTGTATTTATAAAACTCAGAACATAAATGTAGATAAACATTTTTAAATAGATTGCTAAAAAAAAAAAAAAAAGTGGAAGTGTAGTCTTGTAAATAGAAAAAAGTAATGGTGCTCCGCACGCTGCAGTGCCATCAAACTCTGATCGGTATAAATTGTTTTGTTCACATCATTATTTTTCTTAACGTGTGTAAGAGATGTGGAAAAGAGGAAAGAGGAAAGAAACAGCGCACAACCCTAGGGCATTACCACAAAAATAGGATTTATTATAAAAAGGAGGGGAGACAATGCCCACTTACAGGATGGTTAAAAATAGAATACATGTAAAGGTATCTTTGCAATTTTCTTTCCTCTTTTTATACAGATTCTTCTTAGGAAGTGATTCTTCCTGGATACAGCAGCCTCCATTCCCTGCTTTTTGGCTTTACAGCACAGTTTTGTGCAGTTGGACTACCAATACTCCTTCTTGTCTCCTGGACTGGACTTGTAACTATATATTGGTTTATATTCTTGATTATTGTTATTTTATTTTTTTTCATTATTATTTTGTATTGCATCTTTATTTTTGTCCAACAAGAAAGTCTCTTATCTGTTTCTGTTGTTGCTGCTGTAGGGGAAGGCCTCTCTGTTCTCCTGGATCAGCATCCTTGTGTGCTATGGCACTCTCTGTGTCCAGGCATAGAAGTCTTATCCCATTGTCTTGCTGTCAGTATACAGTCTTTCTGTGTGCATCAAGACATCATCTTTTCCTCAGGTCAGCTCAGTTGTGGGCTAAAGAAATCTCTGGCTTGTTTTCCTTCTCCTTATTTCAGCCCACTTGTGAGCTAAGGAATCCCTCTCCTGTGTCTCACATGGGGCTTTTTTACAGAGCTCTCATTAGTCCAGGTGGAGACTAGTTAATTGAGTGGGTGCAATTAACTCTCTCTCTGCTGGATTCTCAGAACTCTGAGGCTGCTTTATTTAAACAGGGATACGCCCCTGTTACAATGTGTCCGTTAAATCGTGTTGTCCAACTAACATTACGCTCATGCGACTACTGCAGGGGTGGCCAACTCTAGTCCTCAAGGGCCACCAACAAGTCAGGTTTTAAGGATATCCCTGCTTCAGCACAGACGGCTCTTTCAGTGGCTCAGTCATTATGACTTGGATGAATGGAGTTGACCACTCTCAACTAGTTAATGTGTGTCAGATTCATTAAGTACATCAAATGTATGAGTACATACACTCATTAAGTGCATCATGTGTATGCGTACATACATTCATTAAGTACATCATATGTGTGAGTACATACATTCATTAAGTACATCATATGTGTGAGTACATACATTCATTAAGTACATCATATTTGAGTACATACATTCATTAAGTACATCACATGTATGAGTACATACATTCATAATAATTATGAGTACTTAATCTATCACATGTATGAGTACATCATTCATAAGTACATCATATGTATGAGTACATAACATTCATTAAGTACCATCATATGTGTGAGTACATACATCTTAAGTACATCATATGTGTGAGTACATTACATGTCATTACAGTACATCATATGTATGAGTACATACATTCATTAAGTACATCATATGTGTGAGTACGTACATTCATTAAGTACATCATATGTTAGTCAAATAAAGTGAAGTACAGTATGAGTTACATAAATTCATTTACAGAGTACATAAACACTGTATAAAGAGTTTATACCATACATTCATTAAGTACATCACATGTAGAGTACCATACACTCATTAAGTGCATAACACATGTAGGAGTACATACACTATTAAGTACATCAATATGTATGAGGTTACATACACTCATTAAGTACATCACATGAGTGAGTACAACAATGTCATTAAAGTAACACATGTATGAGTACATACACTCATTAAGTACATCACATGTATGAGTACTACACTCATTAAGTACATCACATTATGAGTACATAACATCATTTAAGTACAATCACATGTATGAGACATACACTCATTAAGACATCACATGTATGAGTACATACATTCATTAAGTACATCATATGTGTGAGTACATACATTCATTAAGTACATCATATGTATGAGTACATACATTCATTAAGTACATCATATGTATGAGTACATACACTCATTAAGTACATCACATGTATGAGTACATACATTCATTAAGTACATCATATGTATGAGTACATACATTCATTAAGTACATCATATGTGTGAGTACATACATCAAAAGGATACATAAACGGTATATTGGTAAAAGTACCAAACCAACAGTAAAAACATTTCAGCACCAAAGGAGGGAAAGAGGAAGACAAGGAAGAGGGAAAAAGGTGAAGGCACAGTGGGTCAATGAATAGTGTGATGATTCAGTACCCTTTGGGGCAGTTGAACAGTAGTAACGGCATGTTACGCCTGCTGGGATAGGACATCAACAGAGAAGTAAAATACTGCCCACCCGAATATACTTTACTGAGAAGCCGCGGGTTATGAGTCGTTACATGGATGGGGGCGTGCGATTTCTACACAGCACAGGCGCGCACCCCTGGATAACCTGGAGTTCCTGCAGTCCACAATTCCTCTCAATCGTGTGGTAGTGCGCACGGTAACACCGGTAGTCGTCTGGATAGGCAAAGTTCAGCCCCTAACATCGCCACAAGGTACGGCAAGCAAGGCTTATAGGCTTCAAGAAAGAAAGCATGGATATCATGTTGTAAAAATAGGGCTGCCCAGCCGGAAAAGGGCAATGTAGTGGATCCGTGCGGGGCAACGGATACCCAAAAGATTTGCCGAGGTATTGACGTGAGAACGGTAGTGAGGGTGGAAATTAGTTTGTTATCCGTCCTTAACCGTCGAAACAAAAAGTACACCAAAGGTAACAGAGGTTAATGCTGTGGAGCTGTCTTCGGTTAGATCGGCAAAAACGTACGACTTTGAGAGCCAGGAACCCAACTTTGTGGACCGGTGGTATCTCTGTTCCCTTAGGGGCGCAGACTGCGGCTGATGTAGCTACAGGCCGAAGACCCTCGGGGTGCTTCTGGTGCAGACGGTCAACCCATCCATTGAGACTGGCATTCCACAGCATAAGCTTATGGCTTTTGTGGATCAGCATACGCACCAGGCGCTCGGTCAACCTTTCTTCATTTCTCAGGAAGGCCTGTTCACACTCAGGACGTCCACTTATCAACCAAACGGTTGGAGGCCATACAAGCCTTCCTGTCCGGTCTCTTCGGGGTAGAATTCTATCCAACAGATTGTTCAGGGGTTTAGCTCTACTACGTACCCTTCCACAAAGCGACAGGTATGTAACCCACAGAAACCCAAGTGATAGTAGTTACTGTGACATTCCGCGCGCGGCCAATTTCACGACTGCTTTCTACTTTTGCAGGGTCGGTGGGTCGATCCCTTGAGCAGATCATGAGTGCCACCACGTACGTCACTGAGGTGTGACACAAATCTTGACACTTGTCAGGGACAATTTCAACCTTCCTTGCCCTCATACTGGGTCTATCACTTTAAAATGAGGCTCCTTTCTTCATGCGCTCTTCAAAATCTTCCAGACAGATATTCGTCCAGGTAACGAGACACTCCCGTGGGTTCATGTCCCCCGATAGTCTTCTCCATCGATCGTTGAGGTATCAGGGGGCATCTGTGTAATTGGATAAAACCCCAGGGACAGACGAAGGTTGTTTTTTCTTCCCCTCGATCTCCGCATACTGGTACCCTGATGTACCCGTGATCGTAGACGACACCGCTGAACCGATGGCTCCGTTCAGAGCCATTCCAGGGTCTCTTCAAATGTGAGGGATTGGACTGATCCATTCATACTTGGTTCAAGTTCCGACTAGTCGAGCACACAGTGTACGGACCCTTTCTTTTTCTCTCTTTCCGCACCACCACTATGGGTGACCGCGTACGGCCCCCAGACCTCCGTCAAAATCCCAGCTGTTTCCATGTCTTGAATAACGTTCCTCACAATCGGTCCACACCCGTGGGGCGATGCGACGAGAGCGTTTCCCACATAACGGGTGGCATCACTCAGTGAATGGTAGTTGGGCGCTGCGACTTAGCACACCCACCTCCTCTCACATCGTGGAGAACACACTGTCGTCGTTGATTCACTGTTGTTCAGCCGTTTTTTGTCCACTTGGTGGCAAGCGTCCGACTCGCCAAGTTGAATCCAGATCACTAACCGCTCATTCCGGCGCCCCGCTTCACCAAGGGCGTGGTTTACTACAGGGCTAACCGGATATATGCAACCCAATTTTGGTCGGCAATCAATTCCATCGGAGGGAAGATCTGCACATCAACGTGGGTTTAGATAGGAATCTTAGTCGGTCCACTCCCTCACTCGGGTAGTACCACCTTTCCCTCCTCCGAGTTGTCTTCTTCTTTCTCCAGGGGTATTTCCAGAGAGAAGCTGATCTCATTTCCCACTCGTTCGGTAACAGCACCAAACGCTCCGTTGCCTCCCCCTCCTGGTACAATTGATCGTCATCCGCGTTGACGCATTGTAGCGATCTCCCCGTGACGCCCCAGGGCAATAACCCCGATTGTCACTCTTCTCGTGGCGGATCAGGAGACATGTCTAGCGGCCACTCGTTGAGTCTCTTTCCAGCTCAGATTACCGCTTAGCACTCTCATCATGTTTGGTTCCCAGATAGATTGGGATACTTGCAACTGATCGTGGGGCTCCCCGGCATATCCCTTGCCGCTACAAAGTGCTGGGGTGTGTATGCGCTGGTTCGTTTGACGTATTTTGCAGTGGCACCCTTGGCAAAATCCCATCGATGGGTGCTCTTCATTACGTAACCCCCTAACCTTCATAGTGTCGGGCCGACCTCATGGACAGTGTTCTAAGTGCGGTCCAAGAACTTGCGATTATGAATGGTCACATTGTATCCCGTGTCCAGTAGGCCGATGCAATAGATCCCTTCCACTCCACCCCACATGGCCTGCGGGCCTACTTGACTGTAAGCTTTCCCGGTGCGGGGCGTCCCTCCCCGTATCGACGTCACAGGACGTGGTGGTTACCGGGGGTGGTTTCCTGAGTCTGACTCGGCATTTGTACCCGGCATATCAATTTACCCGGGGCGGTGTTCCTCTATTGGGATGGTTTTTCTGCTCCTGAGGATCCTCCTTTCCGGTCAATCGTAGTTAGAGTGGCCCTTCTTGTCGCAGTTATAGCAAGTGATTCCCGGCGCTCAGGACACCCCTTGACGGGAATACACTTTACCCGAGGGGCTATGACTTTGAAGACCCGGACCTTGGTCAGCGCACTTCTCTATTCTTCTCTCCTGAATCGGGGTTTTCTTGTCCTCGCCGCGTCCAGCGCCCGAAGTTCACTCCTGTTGCAGACTCTCTTAGTCTTCTTGATGGATGCAACTGGGCGTGGCGCTTTCTGTTTTTTATATCTCTCTATTAGCTTTCCCAGGAAGGGGATCACCGTCGCATCAAAGAGCCGCTTCACAGTCAATCAAATACAATATGATGTTGGTGCGCTCCTCTCACCAATTGCTCCTACGGCGATACTCATCCACCTCTGCTGCCGTAATACGGTTTCCGTTTTTCGTAGCTGCCCATAAGACTGCTTGATGCTCTGCTGGAATCAGATAGCTCCCTCCGTCCTTTTTGGCAAGGGTTTGAGATACCTCTACTCAAATTGTCCCTAGGTCTCGGTTCGCCCGTAAGCCCGCACAAAGTCTCTCGAGCATTGATGTTGCGGTGAACGTCCGCAGCCTGATCTTTAGCCATCTGTATCGTGGTGGGCCGGAGGACGCAGGCATCCATTATGCGTTGCTGCTCATCATTCCCAACTCCAGAGCACGTCCACTCTTCTAGAACCTGAGAAGTGCTATTCCCTCCAGACTTCAAACCTGGCTCTGCCCGTCGGGTCGCTTGGCCCCGAAGTTTTTAGCTTGCGATACTGCTGTTGGGGTCGGATCCTTCGATTTGGGGCCGCCCCTGTCTATATCGGCCTAGTCAGCACAATGTCGGATCTCCTCCCCAAGATTAGGACGGGTGGCATACTATCGGTGGCCTGCAATCGGTGGCAGCCCACGTTGGGCCGCATAACCTCACGTGGGAGGTGATATGTATGCATGAACAACCTCTTCGTAAGTTCGTGTAAGATCTGCGGGTTCAAGCATGTTAAATGGCGTTTCAGCGGTAAACACATATCTGCGGAACCGGTCGGTGGTTGGAGCAGGATCCTTCCGAGCCACAGCTTTCCTGCCCTTCTGTCTTCTCTCAGTTATCTTGCCCTATGCGTCACTAACACGGAGCATCTCCTCGTCTCCAACAGTTGCTCTAACACTTATCTCTTGTCCAAAGCCCCCCGTAATTGGTGCTGCCGCAGGGCCATTTGTATGGACGAAGGC
Source organism: Ascaphus truei (assembly GCA_036426205.1). Lineage (NCBI taxonomy): Eukaryota > Metazoa > Chordata > Amphibia > Anura > Ascaphidae > Ascaphus > Ascaphus truei. The sequence goes on from CM071572.1 coordinate 79,510,751, forward strand.
GGAGTAATCAACAGGGACCGTCGCAGCACGCGAGCTTTGGGACGGCGGCACTATGCCGCTTCACGGCCCAAGTCATACACTCTGGCGCACGGTAGCGTAAATGGTGGCGACACTTCTTGATGGAAAACAAATGAACAGGGCACCCCAGGTCTGAATCTCACAGCGCCTCCAAATGTAACGGGTAATTTCCACCCCACCCATCGCAGATATTTTGGTGCGGAGAACAACAGTGGTTTACCAGTGTGGTGCGTTCCTGTTGTGCTCACAGGAAGGGCTGGCTTCCGCCACGGGAACCTGGGGCAATTATATTATGAGTAACCCTGTACTCGGTGCAAGCGCCTCCCCCTGTGATGGTTCCTAGCAAGCAGGAATTGTTCCTCTGCAGACACCATATAATTAACCACACAACGTATGTAACACCATTATGACTTTACTTGCAGCAACCATAAACGTACTTGCATATCATATCACAGTGTCCCCCCTAAGGAGACACTAACTACTGCTTCTCGCGACGCTAACCCTATCTTGCGCCACGGCGTACGCCAACATTCACTGCGCCACGGCGGACGCCACCACCTTCACCACAAACCGTCCACCGGATGATCCCACCACCGTCGTGGTCCCGTAACCCCACACAATGTCCCCGCACCTCTCCAAGTCATACGTGTGTGGTGACTGTCCAGCACTATGTCTGGTACATGGATTTGTTGGTGCCCTTGATGTTACAGATACCTGCCGATCACTCCAGTGCTCGGCCTGCAACGGCTTCGCAAAGGATCAGACATACTCCTACACGATATCCTGGATACTCCCGCGTGGTGATCCGTCAGGGCCATCCCACCCTGAAGATAGTCCAAATATCTTTTAATGACAGAGACTTGAACCCAGTCTCTTCAGCAGGAGACAAAACAAAAAACGCGTCCGCTGTGTCCCTAACTAACAAATAGCTAATGGGCAGGGTCCCTAACCTAGGGCCTCTTCCCTACAAAACTCACCGCTACGGTGACTCAGGGCTATCTTGGCCTAGGGGACTGCTGGCCTAGTGCAAGAGAGTCCAATGACTCCTGCACCCTACCTCCTTCCCTACTGCTCCGTTCCCCAACTCCCCCGTGCTCCAAGCCCGCGAAATTGTATCAATCCATCTGCAGGGAGATGCTGCAGCCCTATTGGCTCTCCCTGAGGTCATGTGGCTCTGCCCCTGTGCACCCTGGGGGTGGACTGCCTTCCCTGCACATGCGGACCTTTCTGGTCCTTGCCGCGCTAACCAGCTCCTGCTCCCGCTTCGCGATGCCCCGCACCGAGCCCGCTCCGCTTCCCTGGCCCCCCCAACACATCCACTGAGAGGCGCGCGATGGCACGCGCACGCCCCCGCACTTCAACCGTCTGCCCCCCGTGAGTACCCCGCAGGGGCTCTGAGCCCTGACTGGGACCTGGCTACATATATATATGTACAGTTGCTATATATATAATATAATAACCTATATAGATATCTATATCTATATATATATATAATATATATATCAAAGCGATTGATGCTTTAAAAAACCATTTGCTTGCCAGAGAGTCTTGCAATACAAAGTCTGCATTGCGGCCCCTCTGACAGTAAAAGGATTAAGATAGTTATGGTAGAGAATACACCAGAGCCTCCACCATGTTTATTTATTTATTTATAAAATATTTACCAGAGTACTACATTGAGAGTTACCACCGCTCGTTTTCAAGCATTGTCTTGGCCACAGAGTTAAGACAATAATACATGGTTACAAATACAGTTACATGTGATACTGAGCACTGTGCTCTCACCATCAAACATTGCCTCCTCCGTCTGCGTCCTACCCGACAGTCATTGCTGGTCGCCTTATTGACGCCTCGGAGCGGCCGGCTTTCTCTAGTTCACTGCCACTGGAATTTCTGATTTCAGCAATAAGGATGTGGGGTGTTTTTATGTGCTCTCATTAACTGATCAAAAAACAAGCACGCTGTGGCCAGCTGCCTCTTTTTGTCCATGGCACAAATTCTAGCTGCGCAGGAAACGCTATATAAAATGAGACATTGATTATACACACAACAGGAATCTTAATACAGTTTTGTCTGAAATGCTATTGAAAAAAAGATCCTTCACCTATTAAACTTCGGACAATAGCCCTTGAACTTTATATTACACATGTATATTAAACATGCTGTATTTATAAAACTCAGAACATAATGTAGATAACATTTTTAAATAATTGCTCAAAAAAAAAAAAGTGGAAGTGTAGTCTGGTAATAGAAAAAAGTAATGGTGCTCCGCACGCTGCAGTGCCATCAAACTCTGATCGGTATAAATTGTTTTGTCTCACAATCATTATTTTTCTTACGTGTGTAAGAGATGTGGAAAAAGAGGAAAGAGGAAAGAACAGCGCACAATCCCTGGCATTACCCACAAAAATCGGATTATTAAAAAAGGAGGGAGACAATGCCCCTTACAGGATGTTAAAAATAGAATACATGTAAAGGTATCTTTGCAATTTTCTTTCCTCTTTTTATACAGATTCTTCTTAGGAAGTGATTCTTCCTGGATACAGCAGCCTCCATTCCCTGCTTTTTGCTTTACAGCACAGTTTTGTGCAGTTGGACTACCAATACTCCTCTTTGTCTCCTGGACTGGACTTGTAACTATATATTGGTTTATATTCTGGATTATTGTTTTTTATTTTTTTCATTATTATTTTGTATGGCATCTTTTATTTTGTCCAACAAGAAGTCTCTTATCTGTTTCTGTTGTTGCTGCTGTAGGGGAAGGCCTCTCTCTGTTCCCTGGATCACCATCCTTGTGTGCTATGGCACTCTCTGTGTCCAGGCCAGAATTCTTATCCCTTTGTCTTGCTGTCAGTATACAGTCTTTCTGTGTGCATCAAGACATCATCTTTTCCTCAGGTCAGCTCAGTTGTGGGCTAAAGAAATTCTGGCTTGTTTTCCTTCTCCTTATTTCAGCCCACTTGTGAGCTAAGGAATCCCTCTCCTGTGTCTCCACTGGGGCTTTTTACAGTCAGCTCTCATTAGTCCAGGTGGAGACTAGTTAATTGAGTGGGTGCATTAACTCTCTCTCTGCTGGATGTCTCAGAACTCTGAGGCTGCTTTATTTAAACAGGATCGCCCTGTTACAATGTGTCCGTTAATACGTGTTGTCCAACTATTACGCTCATGCGACTACTGCAGGGGTGGCCAACTCTAGTCCTCAAGGGCCCCAACAAGTCAGTTTTAAGGATATCCCTGCTTCAGCACAGAGCTCTTATCGTGGTCTCATCATTATGACTTGGATGAATGGAGTTGACCACTCTCAACTAGTTAATGTGTGTCAGATTCATTAAGTACATCAAATGTATGAGTACATACACTCATTAAGTGCATCATGTGTATGCGTACATACATTCATTAAGTACATCATATGTGTGAGTACATACATTCATTAAGTACATCATATGTGTGAGTACATACATTCATTAAGTACATCATATGTGTGAGTACATACATTCATTAAGTACATCATATGTATGAGTACATACATTCATTAAGTACATCATATGTAGAGTACATACACCATTAAGTACATCACATGTATGAGTACATCATTCATAAGTACATCATATGTATGACGTACATACATTCATTAAGTCAATCATATGTGTGAGTACATACATTCATTAAGTACATCAATGTGTGAGTACTACATTCATTAAGTACATCATATGGTGAGTACATACATTCATATAAGTACATCATATGTATGAGTACATACTTCATTGTACATCATATGTGTGAGTACGTACATTCATGAAGTACATCATATGTTGTGAGTGACATACATTCATTAAGTACATCACATGTATGAGTACATACAATTCATTAAGTACATCACATGTATGATACATACTCATTAAGTACTACATGTATAGTCATAACTCCATTAAGTCATCAACTGTATGAGTACATACACTCATTAAGTACAGTCACCTGTATGTATCATACACTCATTAAGTACATCACATGTAGGAGTACATACATTCATTAAGTCCATCACATGTATGATACTAACACTCATTAAGTACATCACATGTTAAATGAGTACATACACATCATTAAGTACATCACATGTATATGTACATACATTACATATAAGTACACACATGTATGAGTAACATACACTCATTAATTACATCACATGTATGAGTACACACTTCATTAAGTACATCACATGTATGATTACATACATTCATTAAGTACATCACATGTATGAGTCATACATTCATTAAGTACATCCCATGTATGAGTACATACATTCATTAAGTACATCACATGTATGAGTACATACATTTCATTAATTACCTCACATGTTGGATACTACATTCTTAAGTCATCACATGTAGAGTACATACTTCATTAGTACATCACATGTATGAGTACATACATCATTAAGTGCATCACAGT
>CM071572.1:79515287-79720046 GCA_036426205.1 Ascaphus truei
TCATAAGTATCGACACATGTAATAGTACATACATTCATTAAGTACATCACATGTATGAGTAGCATCATTCATTAGTAGCATCACATGTATGAGTACATACACTCATTAAGTACATACATTTATGAGTACATACACGTCATTAAGTAATCATGTATGAGTACATACACTCATTAAGTACATCACTGTGTGAGACATACATTCATTAAGTACCATACATGTATGAGTACATACAACTCATTAAGTACATCACATGTATGAGTACATCACATCATTAAGTACATCAATTATGAGTCCAGACATTCATTAAGTACAATCACATGTATGAGTACATACACTCATTAAGTCATCACATGTATGAGTACATACATCATTAAGTACATCACATGTATGAGTACATACATTCATTAAGTACAGTCACATGTATAGTACATACATTCATTAAGTACTCACAGTATGATACATACATTCATTAATCTGCATCACAGTATATATACATTCATTAAGTAGACATCACATGTTGAGTACATACATTCATTAATTACATCACATGCATGATGTACATACATTCATTAAGTACAACATGTAGGATACATACATTCATTAAGCTCATCACATGTAGTAGTACATACATCATTCATACATCACTGTATGAGTACATCCATTCATTAAGTACATCACATGTATGAGTACATACATATTAAGTATCATACATGCAGATGAGTACATACACTCATTAAGTAACATCCATGTATGAGTACATACACCATTATATAAGTACATCACATGTATGATACATACATTTCTTAGTACCAATCACATGTATATACATCATTTATGATGAGTACATACATTCATTAAGTACATCACATGTATGAGTACATACACTCATTAAGTACATCACATGTATGAGTACATACATTTATTAAGTACATCACATGTATGAGTACATACATTCATTAAGTGCATCACATGTATGAAACACGAGAAGCAATCTTGATGTATTTGACAGACACTGGAAAGGCCGCTAAACGAGTTGGCTCGATCCCGCACATGTCTCTCAGTAGAGATCCCACGGTCCCTAACTTACAAGGCCCTTTTTAAGTCCCATGTGCTAGCCATCTGTTTTGGACATTTGAAGGATTTGTACAACCAATCTCAATCACTTGATTTAAGCATGGGAATCAATCAAACGAGAGACAAGTTTGTGTAGCTGTCACCCTAACAACAAATATATATATACACCAGTTTTGATATATTCCGACGTATAGCATTTCTGACATCACTCATTTAGCCATGAATGTGTTTAGTAATGAAAGTGGCAACACGATTCTCGACATGGAGCATGGTTATTCTCCCTTCAATCCAACCTTTCCTACAAAATTCAGAGATTAGGAAGCTAGTGGACGTTGCATAAACATTGGAGAGCTCCTGTTGCAAGAATTGTGTAGGGTTAATGTTTTTTTTTTCTAACAGTTTATTACATAACTGTTTTTAATAATATTCAGGTTTTTTTTGTTTTTTTAATTTATGGCCAAGTTTTATTCCAGTTGAGTTTGCCAATCATAATAGCACCGTGAGCGAGTTATTCTACAAGACACTGAATACATTTCATAGCTGTCTAAAGTCACGGTCATATATTTCAACCTCAGAAACATTTTGCAACTTATCAGCCTACGACTAGAGTGCCCTCTGCAGCCCAAATCTGGAATGACAGGAAGATAACTAATAACATTGAAAGCGGCAAAACATGTGAAATGTTATATATATTTTTAATAAATCAGTTCTGTAGTATGAGATAACAGTGACTGTTTTTTCCCAATGCCCTTTTTAATAAGTTTTAATATACTGAGCATTCTTTGATTTCTAGAAAAGGGTTTAACCCACCTCCCCAGCAGTGCAAGAACTTTGTAACACTTTCCTGTTTGTGCTCATCTGTTGCCAATATTCCCAGCAGTTTCAGTTGTAAACTGTAACAATAGTTAATGTTACCTTAGTGATATTTAAGGATACATTGTAGCTGGGGCGTTACACTGACTGAAGGATTGATTGAAACTGAAAGGCGGCCATTATGTTAGACACACAAACCAGGGTTTTTACAGATTTATAACAGCAGCACCAAACGATTGCCATCTTAGGTAAAAATGTAGAATTATACATTGTAGATCCAAGTAAAATGAATCACAGCACTTTGGATTTTCAAAGGCTGCACTTATAGTGCTGACGCGGCGGCGGCGACAGCGACCCGACGGTGACGTCACACTGCGGTCGCTGGAAAAATCAAATTGACTTGACTTCCAGCGATCGCGATCAAAGCTGCCGCGCCGCTTCTACTATAAGCGCACGCGACGGCAGCAATACATTTGTTTTGCCGCGATGTCGTGTCGCCGGCACTATAAGCGCAGCCTAATGGTGAACCAACGTTTCGGCTGCCCGTGCAACCTTTATCAAAGGAATTATACATTGTCACATGCTTTACATGTGAAGCAAAAGGGGTGGAGGGTGTAGTACTGCTGTCTTAAGTAAACAAATAAAATACCTTGAATAGAGATGAGCAAGATTTAAGATGAACTTCATGAAACAGATGAAATTTGCCATTTTTTTTCACGAAAATGATGGGGAAATCTTCAAGCTTCACAAAACATATTTTTGCCGAGCTTTAAAAGGCAATGAAAGTCTCGTGACCCTGGAGAAAATGGCAAAACGGGGAAATCTTTGAGCGTGGCGAGCTTTTTGCAAACATTTTGCGAAATGTAAGAAAAACTTCCCAACATTTGAGGACTTTCGTCCATCTCTAATCTTGAAATACATCACTTTAAATCACGGCACTAATGTGTGCTTCAGATTATCCCATCCCTTAACACAGGGGAGCACAATCTTTTCCCCCTGCTCCCCCCTTCAAGTCGTTTCCCTACTATTGAAGTCAGGCTTACAGGTCTGTAATTTCCCGGTTGTGATCTAGCTCCCTTTTTAAATATAGGCACCACATCTGCTTTACGCCAATCTTGTGGTACTGAGCCTGTGGAAATGGAGTCCTTGAATATTAAATATAATGGTTTGGCTATTACTGAGCTTAACTCCTTGAGAACTCTTGGATGTATGGCATCGGGGCCAGGTGCCTTATTTACTTTAATTTTTTCAAGTCGCTTATGAACTTCTTCCTCAGATAACCAATTGTTCATTAATATGGAGGTTGTGGCTTCCTCCTGCGGCACTACTATTGTACTTGATTCTTCCCTGGTGAACACAGAGGCAAACAATTAAACAATTTGTTTAATACCTCAGCTTTTTCCTTATCTCCAATAATCTGCCTACCCATCTCACACTGAAAGGGTCCTATATTTTCTTTTCTCATTTTTTTGTTATTAAGGTACTTAAAGAACTTTTTTAGGGTTGACCTTATTTTCTATTGCAATCGTTATTTCATTATCCATTTTTGCTCATTTGATTTCCCTTTTGCAATTTTTATTACATTCATTATAATTCTGATACGATGTCTCCGTCTCTTCTGACTTAAAGAATCTAAACACCTTCCTCTTCTTGTCCATTTCCTCCCCTACCTGTTTATTTAGCCCCATTGGTTTTGACTTATTTCTTTTATACTTATTACCCAAGGGTATACACTGATAAGTGTGCTTTTCTAACAATGTTTGAAAGACTGCCCATTTATCTTCTACATTTTTCCCTGCAAAAACATCATCCCATTGTATTACTACTAGATAAGACCTCAGTTTATTAAAATCTGCCTTTCTAAAGTTTAAGGTCTTTGTTGAACCCAAGAAATCTATTTTTTGATAATTTATTTCAAATGAGACCATGTTATGATCACTGTTACCCAAATGTTCCAGAACTTGAATATTTGTTAATACTTCTACATTGTTTGATATGACCAAATCCATGGGTAATGAATTCCACATTTTAACTGCCCTTACTGTAAGGAACCCTTTCCTTTGTTGCTGGTGAAATTTCCTTTCCTCCAACCTTAAGGGATGGCCCGAGTCCTTTGTACTGCCCGTGCTATGAATAGTTCTTTTGAAAGCTTCTTGTATTGTCCCCGAATAGATTTGAATATAGTTATCATATCCCCTCTTAGACGCCTCTTTTCTAATGTAAATAAATCTAATTTAGCTAGCCTCTCCTCATAAGTTAGATTGTCCATCCCCTTTATTCATTTAGCTGCTCTTCTCTGCACTCTCTCTAGTTCCATAATGCCTTTTCTTAGGATTGGTGCCCAAAATTGTACTCCATATTCAAGGTGTGGTCATACTAATGCTTTGTAAAGGGGCATAATTATGTTTACTTCCCTTCCATCCATTGCCCGTTTGATGCAAGATAAGATCTTGTTTGCCTTTGCAGCTACTGCATGACATTGGGCACTATTGCTAAGCCTGCAGTCTACAAGCACTCCTAAATCCTTCTCCATCAAGGATTCCTCCAATATATCTCCATTTAATTTGTAAGTCGCCTTTTTATTCTTGCATCCCAAATGCATAACCTTACATTTATCTGTATTAAACCTCATCTGCCATTTACCTGCCCACGTTTCCAGTCTCTCCAAGTCCTTCCAAGAGAAATTACATCCTGCTCTGATTCTATTACCTTACACAATTTAGTATCATCAGCAAAGATGGAGACTTTGCTCTCAATCCCAACCTCAATGTCATTAATAAACAAGTTAAAAAACAGGGGTCCTCAATAATTTGGGTCATATAATTGTCTTTAAGCACCCCCAAAAACCTGTTTCCTTTGGTTGTAATGCTAATCTCATGGCCCCAGTCTATGTCTGGATAATTAAAATCCCCCATTATGCAAACATCACCCAGTTTTGATGCCTTCTCCATTTGCAAAAGTATTTTAGCTTCCTCAATCTCACAGATATTTGGTGGTTTATAGCATATTCCCACAAACATTTTTTTTATACTTTTACCTCCACTGGTAATTTCTATCCACAAAGTCTCTACATTTTCATCATTCCGTTCATAAACATCATCCCTTATAATAGGTTTTAGTTCCGGTTTAACATATAAACATACTCCACCTCCCCTTCTATTTGTTCGATCCTTCCGAAAAAGGGAATAACCCTCTAAATTAACTGTCCAGTCATGAGTTTCATCCCACCATATTTCAGTAATGCCTATGATTTCATACTGCTCCCTTGCAGTTATTAATTCAAGCTCCCCCATTTTATCTGTCAGGCTTCTTGCATTAGCAAGCATGCATTTAAGTTTTTTTTTAGCTTGTACTATTATCTTATCTGCTCCTTCCTTTCTGCGCCCACTTGGTTTAGTCTTTAGAAGTTTTCTAGTATTATCTGTATTTACAGTACTATGGGTGTCTCACAGCTTGTCAAACTCGCACTTGCCCCCATTCTACCTCCATACCACCTTGTATCCTCCTCTATTCCATTTAGTTCATTATCTGTTTCATTCCCCTCCCCCCTCCATCCTAGTTTAAAATCTCCTCCAACCTTTTTAGCATTCTCCCCCCTAGCACAGAAGGTCCCTCTTCATTGAGGTGCAATCCGTCCCTAGAATATAGATGGCACCTCTCAGAAAAGGAGTCCCAGTGCTCTAAAAACCCAAACCCCTCCTTCCTGCACCACTTTCTTAGCCATGCATTAACCTCCCTGATCTCTGACTGTCTCCCTGCGGTAGCGCATGGCACTGGTAGTATTTCAGAAAATACTACCTTGGAGGTCCTTGCCTTAAGCTTTTGGCCTAGATCAATGTAATCATTTTTTAGGACCCTCCATCTTTCTCTAACTTTGTCATTGGTGCCAACGTGTACCAAGACCGCCGGGTCAATCCCAGCCCCCCCCAACAATCTGTTTACCCGATCCGCAATGTGCCGAACCCGAGCACCCGGGAGACAACAAACTGTTCGGTTCATGCGGTCCCGGCAACAGATTGCCCTATCTACCTTCCTAATAATGGAGTCCCCTACCACCACAATCTTTCTTTGTATCTGAGCATCCTGAGTCCCCACTGTGCTGGAGGAACTATTCCCCTGGCTGCTAGAGGAATTAGTCTCCCCCAGCCTTGCCATTTCTGCCCCGACACTCCCAATATCTTCACTCAACACGGCAAATCTATTGGGATGTGTCAGCTCAGAAACGACCTGCCTCTCCCTATTGCCCCTGCTTCCCATTCTAACTGTCACCCAGCTACCTACCTGCTCCTCACTAATAGCAACCAAGCTACCTACCTGCTCCACACTAACAGCGCCACCATCTGCACCACTAGTCAAAGCAAGGGCCTGCACAGTGAGCTCTAAACCCCTTTCAAGATTGCCAATGTCCCTCAATATTGCAAGTTGCCTCTTCAGATCAGCAATCTCTGATTCTAAAGAGACCACCCGCTCACACCTCTCACAGGGGTATGCTCCTTGGAACAGCTGCTCCAAGTGCACATACATGTGGCAAGATGTGCATTGAGTGGCATTTTCAATCCTGCTCATTCTAGCAACTATGAAGTTTATAAGTACTAACAGTAAACTGTACTTCAATAAACTATACGTTGTTTAACCACTTCCTTGTTCAAACTGCTTCTGGTTCTAACTGCACACACTTTAACCAACCAGCACTTCAAATCAACCACACAGATCAGTCAGTACACACAAGACCAGGATTCGTTAGAAGCCTCTGTTTAAATAGAGACACCCACCAGGTGTGTTAGGTTATCAATTAACTAACCCCACCCACTGCAGGTGTGTTAGGCCAGCCAATTAACCAACCACACCCACTCTGCCTCGCATCTCTCAGACACGTCTGCAGCCCTGCCTTTCCCCATTATCGCTTAGCAAACAGTGCTTTCACTGCAGCCAGGGATTCTGGGTAATGACATGTAAATGAGCAGTGTGTTCCTCTTTACTTCTCATCCATTTTTAACTTGGACCCCTATGAGCTTAAGCTTGCCGCATTACACAGCTTTTCAGCACAGCCCAGGTTTATAAAGTGACCCTACTCGCACACAGCTGTTTTCAACCTTTTGGGTCTCATCAGTGCGAAGTTGGTTCCTCCCAATGTAACGTGAAGCTGGTACGTGGGTTTAACTAGACATTTAAAAGTTATGGTGGGTAAAAAAAAGGGTACAAAAACCCTCCACCGTACAGTGTACAGTAAATAAAAATATCACTTATGCTGCATTTGCATATCAATCCCTTCCATCACAACCCAGCATTATAAATATATAATACCAGTGTTTCAACAGAAAGTAGAATGATTGATGATATATGTAATAGCAACCCAACTGAATTTTTTTTTTGCTGTTTATGATGCTATACAGAATACAGCATTCCTGTAAGCAAAATGTAGGGATTTTCAATATTACTTGTTACCATCACTATTTCCCCACTAGTTAGGGATGCATGCGGGGTTACAAAGCAAGATTACAGAATGATTGGTATATGGGTGTGCAAACTTGCTCGGGTTTGGACTACACTTGAGCATACTGTTCAACTATTCTAATTTATCAAACATAGGCCCAGATTGCCTTCCGGCAATACTCCTCGCAGACCTGTAGGGTCGCACAGAGGAGTTAGGTTCAGACCCTGGGACGGTTATAACTAGAACAGTTCATGAGGCCAGCTGCATCTTAGTTTGGGTATGAAACCCCACCCGGTCTGTCAGTTCTTTGCTTGTCAAACTTTCTGTGTACAGGTCAGGAGTCAGATTATTCTTTGTTTCTCTAGCTCTGCAACTTTCCCTGTTCCTTTTCACTTAGGCTGTGTCCATGCTTCCGCTGAGCGCGCTTGGCGCGCTCACTGCAAGTAAAATCAATTGGTACGGCCACGCTCACATGGCGTGCATGCGCTCGTGAGCGTGCACATACGCTCTCTCAAGCTTGGAGAGACAAACAAAATTGACTTTGATGCGCGCTCAGCAACAGAACAAAACCACACACACACACAGAAATAGCCCCGATCCATGCCCCCCGCTCACGCTTGCAAAATTATGCAGGACACCCTGCGCTCATGCTTGGAGATTTGGTGATGTCACCATTCTCAAGCATGAGCGCGCTCAGCGGCAGCGTGGACGCAGCCTAAGGCTCATAGTTCTACAGATCTTCAGGTACCGTCTTGTTTTTTGTCTTGTATTCCTCTTGCAGTATTTGTCCCGTTTATTATTTGTCCCCTGCTACTTGTCACGGGTGCTCACCACAAAGAGGACGGGACGGCGAGGCTGAGATGGCTGAAATTAGAGGCTGGGATTAGGAAACACTGACCCAAAGCCGCGAGACCGTGTACAGGTCCATCGGTGTGTAGCCGGGTTTGGATTGGAGAGGTATGGTTAGTGATTTATACTCGCCGTGGTCAAGGGTTGTAGAATGAGAATAGTTGATATGCGTAGCCGTGGTCGAGTGTAGGTGAATGTGAAAAGTCCAGAATCCAGATACGTAACCGAGGTCAAAGGAAGCAAAACGACAGGAAACCGGGTACAAGGTACTAGGGGACAAGACCAGGTTAGGCAAGAAAGCACAAGCAAAGCAGGACACGGCAAGCAGAAAGCTTGCAGACAACACTTCGTCACAGGGTAGGGACTATTATGCTCAGCCGATTAGGAGAAGGAATCGGTGAGCATACAGTATGAAGGACGGAGAGCCAATCGGATGAGAGGCACAAAGCTGAAGGTGATAATTGTCTCTTGATTGAAGAGCCAATCCAAGATAGATTGCACGGCTGTAGAAGATGGTAGGAATCAGACCACTAGGTTATCACGGGGCGGAGTTGGCACCGCAGGTTTATTAGATGAATCAGCTGTTCTGCTGTCAGTGTCAACTCGTGTTCGGATCCTGCGCCTGACAACAAATGGACGGCGCCTGCACACAATCCTGTCAGGGCATGGTGCGTCACCGGAGGTGTAACGGGACACATCACGAAGGCGGGGCCTAAACCTGCTCCTCACACAACTATTGCTCTTTGCATGTAGCACTGCAGTTCCTTGCAGCTAATCTTGATTTATTCTGTTATTTACATTTATACAGTTTGCCCCCTGCTTTTTATTGCTCTTTTCATGTAGCACTGCAGTTTCTCGCGGTTAACTTTAGTTTGTCTTGTTGTTATTCCCTAAGCATTTATTGCCCCCCTCTTTTTGTCTGTCTCCCTAGTTACTATAGCTTCATGGTGTAGCTCTGCACATGTTCCATTTTTCCATTCCTTGTTATTTTTGTGTTACATTAAATATCAGTTGTTATATAATTTGGTCTCCTCTCTTTTCAGGGTTTCCATGTTACCTCTGAGGGTTCCATACATCCTGATAAAGTGGTCATCCATAAAACACTTTAAGGCTCATTCACTTGGGCGGTAAAGTGTCTCTCAGCATCAGAAGGTGTTTCATGGATTATCGCTGTAGTCTAGAGCTGAAATATATATGATCTAATTTCTCCGATAAATGTTTCTTCCCCCCAATTCATGTTAGATTATGTTTACACTATCTCTCTCCTCCTTTCCTTTCTTAACACTCCCTATAATATGTATAATCTATCGACATGGACACCGTATTTTAGGGAATTGGTGGTAGGGTTACGGTTTTAGCAGTGGGTAGATATGGGATTTGTGTCTAGGCTTTTTACGCACCATAACTTTTTAAATGTCTGGTTATACTCACTTACCAGCTTCATGTTGCATAGCCAGCAACCATCCTCACACACTGATGAAACCAAAAATGATCACATAGCTGTCTGTGAGTAGGTTTACTGACTATACACTTCTTTAACCCCGGCTGTGCTGAAAAAGCTGTGTAAAACGGCAGGTATACGCTTATAGGGGTCCATATTAAAATGGATAAGAAGTAGAGTGACTCACTGTGAGTGTTCATTTGCATGTCATTACCCAGAATCCCTTGCTGCAGTGAAAGCATTGTATGCTAAAAAATAATGGGAAGGGTGGAGATGTGTAGCACTGCCGCAGTTTCCAACTCCCAGTGAGACCGGAAAAATGATGAGGTAAGCATTCAATTGAGCAACAGGTCAGGTTTTATTGCAGGGTGGTGCAGCAAGGGGACAACGGAGCAACACTAACCACACTAACGCGTTTCGTGCACTAGGCACTTTATCAAGTGATAAGTGCCTAGTGCACGAAACGCGTAGGTGCGTTAGTGTTGCTCCGTTGTCCCCTTGCTGCACCACCCTGCAATAAAACCTGACCTGTTGCTCAATTGAATGCTTACCTCATCATTTTCCGGTCTCACTGGGAGTTGGAAACTGCGGCAGGGCTACCATCTCCACCTTCTTTTTGTCTGGATACCTACCTGGATGAACTGCACCGCCTGGATATCGAGGAGTCCTGCAAGCACAAGCGTAAAGGGCCATAGTGCCCCCCATATATGTATATGGTTACCGGTGCCTTTTATTACTTCTTATTGGTACTAGGGGGGGCCGTTATGGGTTTTCTTTCTGGTGGTGGTCAAGTGGACCTCACTAGACTCCTAGCCCTTACCTGACAAATTGCCATATCATTCATGGACTTTCTCATGTTATCCAGTATTATCTACACATGTCATGGAGGAATTCTGACCGATTTTGATGCATCACAAATATCTTGTTCTATAAAAAATAATGGGGTAAGGCAGGGTAGCACACCTGTCTGAGACATGTAACTGTGCCCAAGAGTGGGATTTTCATTTGCTGTCTAGGATTAGAATTACAGCTAGTGCTAGTGTTAGATGTACAAGCGATATTAACATTAGTTTAGGTATAAAGCAAGAGACTTACTGTACGTGTTTATCCATCTCAATAGTTGGCATTTATAATACGGTAAACTGCAACATTAGTGCTATTTTAAAGAAGTGGCTTAATAAATAATTAAACGAGGATGCTACAAGTGATCAATTCTATCTAGCCCAGGATTGACAAAAAAAAGCCAGTCCTCAAGGGCCACCCAACGGGTCAGATTTTAAGGATATTCCTGCTTCATCACAGTTGGCTCAGTCAATGACTGAGCCACTGATTGAGCCACCTGTGCTGAAGCAGGGATATCTCTAATACCTGGCATGTTGGTGGCCCTTGAGGACTGGAGTTGGACACCCCTCATCTAGCTACTCTACATATCGCAAAGTTGACCCCTTTTTTAATTTTCACCTTTACTGGGCATATTTAATTCTCATTCGTACATATAACAGGGTATGTCCCATGGAACCTTTCTTTCCCCACATAGTATATCTGCTATGTAAGTCCTGTTAAGTTCCAGGCAGTAGCAGGTTAATCTATGGGCCAGTGACCCCCCTTCTGCTATCCTAGAAAGTGAAGGAAGAGAGGTAGTGAGTCATGGCCTGTGTACAGCCCATTAGAGGTGGGTACAGTCCATGAGCCCGCCCCTTCCAGAGCTTTCCTAGGAGGAGCATCAAAGTTAGAGTCTGTCCCTGCTCCTCATGGAGAGAGGAAGGGCTGTAAGTCTCTCCCATCGCGAGGATGAGCTTGCGCACTCTAGGTCCAGGAGGCCTAGAAAACACCCAGACCAAGGCCCCACACTACAGGGGTAGCGCCATCTGAACTCCTGGGACTTCAGAGATCATGCTGCAATGAAGAACTGCTGCAGTTATACACCACAATAAATCCTGTTCAATATGAGCTTGTTAGGTGTCCAGTATGTTTTACAACTATACCTCTGCCTGGTGTCAGTTCCTGGGCAGGAGGGGTAAGGAGTGCAGTGATGGGGGCTGACACCCATATACCCTGGCTTCCATCACAGCTGGAGGCGCTAACACCAAGAGAGAAGAACACAGAGATTCATCTAAGCCTGTCCTGTCTCATTACCACCAAGCAGACAACTCAGTACTCCTGCAGCCTATAGGTATAGCACCACACACTTGGTAACATGTGTAGATCCCCAGTACCGGTCCCAATATGAGATTGGGGGGGAACAGTGTTACATATACATTACCATTTTTGCAAATATTACATTGAAGGCAAATTCAGAGAATGATGCTGAGTGTTCGTATGTGAATTAGGCAGCACATTTGTAAGTTATATTTAGTACCATTTCTGTGTCCCTCCCTGAAGCTGTTCTTTCCGATTCCTTTTCTTGAAACTGTGGCCAAATTATGTATTGCGGCCAAATCAGATACCTTTTAATCTTTCCATTTTGATTAGGCCCTGGCAGTAGCTGTATGTTGTGTTAGGAAACCAACAGTCCATGATTTTCATATAATGGATGTTAATTTTCTCTCTGTTGTTGTTCTATCTAGCTAGCGCTCTACGCGGCTAGAAACCACGATGGGAATGTGGGGAAAGGGAGCAGAATGCTGGGTGAATATTCAAACTCCATATCACTTTGTTCTGTCTGGGAGGAAGTCAGGCTGGAGCCGTAACACAGCGGAGCTACTGGCCGTCTGCCTGTTTAGTGTTTAGTAAGGCACGTCCTACACCCAAGAAAACGATAGCCACAAGCCTGCTGCATTCCTATCACAGCACAGACTAACCCCTTTACAGTTAGCCTCAGCCAGTTACTTTCCTCCAATAAATTCTGTTCCTGAACAAATAAGAACATGGGGGTGGAAATCTGGTCTATGATCAGGTTTAATTCAGCTGAAAAATATCTAAATGAATAATAAATAAATAAAAGGAATACATAAACATGTTGTTAGAGGCACATGAAGGTTTCCGTGCACTCAGAGGAGCTACATGTAGAGTTCACCCCATAGTTGCTGGACAGACAAGCTATGTGCTGGAGGCATAGGGGGTCATCATTAAACGGAGGTAGTGCCCATCGTGGGGAATACTGCATGGATACTTATATTGACTTCAATGGGAGTTTCTGGGTAATACTGCCCTGATCCTCATTATCACAGTTTAATGAATAACCCCCATAGCCTCCAAAGTGACCAATGAAAAGCAGAGTTCTTTCTTCTTGTGATAGAGAATAATTTATAGCATTGTTTCTTGTCTCATATAATGCACTTGATTAAATATATACATCACTGGAAAAAGTCATCAGGAACCAGCTTTTCAAACTCTAGTTTCTGACCAGGTAGTGTTCTTCATTGAAGAAATGTATTAAGCACTAAATGGATTTGATCTGCAATCAAATGCAATGAAAAGGTAATCTTACAGACCCTAACTGGTACCATGATAACTTTTGGGGTCTCTAAAAAGCAGCAACCTCAGCCCGGATAACTCTCTCTCCCCCAGGAAAGATAAATATTCGTTTCTGTCAGGGGGCTCACAATGTAGACCAATGATTCCAAAACATATTTTGAAATGTGCCCAGAAAAACAATTAATTTGCAAATGTGTGGATGCACAAAACTAGTATATCATTAAGATATCTAAACCCAAATGTAATTAACAATATCAGACCCCAAAATACCTTATCAGTCATTAACTTAACTGGCAGTTACTGCTGGATCAGGGTGCGATGCAGTGCATCACAGCTTGACAAGTCCCAGCCAAAGTACCAATGCGGCAGGGGTGCACAAACTGGGGAGCGCAGCATTTTCTGGGGGGGCAGCGCTTACAGAGACCCCCGCGCTCTT
The DNA here is from genome assembly GCA_036426205.1 of Ascaphus truei. Taxonomy (NCBI): domain Eukaryota; kingdom Metazoa; phylum Chordata; class Amphibia; order Anura; family Ascaphidae; genus Ascaphus; species Ascaphus truei. The sequence continues at coordinate 79,528,752 of CM071572.1, forward strand.
CCCCAAAGCATTTAAATTAAATGCCGGGGGAGCATGCGAGTCCTCTGTATGTCACTTACCTCGTCTCTGGCGGCTTCTGGCGACGCGTAGCCATGGTAACACGGCGTCAAATTACGCTGTGATGTCACATGACGTTGTGACGTCAGTCAATGCTGAAGACAAGGTAAAAGGGGGGGAGAGGGGGGAGCAGGCAGGGGGGCGTAGATGAAAACGTTTGCACACCCCTGCAATAAAGCGCTGGTTAGTATAACTAGGTCCTAATGGTTAGTCCAAAAACAAAGTCTTGATGAGGGTCTCTGCAGAGAAAGAAAACAAATACTATTGCTGTAAATCCATGCACTGTAATAAAACATCTGTGTGTAACACAGTCATGTTAGAAAGATAGAGTAACTGCTTTTTAGAACTGGCCTCCTCATCAACTCTGATCCCACATCCCTGCTGGCGTTAGATATATAATTTGTGCTGTTGTTCTGTCAGTGTTTCTCAGCATGAAATGAAGCAGTGATGAATTATACGCAGGGTCTTTGGAGGAATAGTTTCATTCTAAAGGGTTTTCAGTGGCTTAGATAACGAGGATGGAGGTGGTGAAGCCAACAATGATGTTTATTTGATGCATGATTGATAGTGGAATACTGGGAAGCCTGGTCAGCAGTGTTGTGAGCCAAATCACTAATGAGCTCAACAGAGGCTGCAGAAGATAGCATACAGTACAAGGAAACATCAGAAACCCTGTAAGAAAAGAGAGGGGGGTCTAACATTGGGGAAGAAAGTAAGAATTGTTTAAAAGAAAAAAAAAAAAGTAGGTTCTATCATTAGTTTACATGAGGGAGTGAACGGATAAGACAACCAAGGAAAGGCACAAACCCCTTTTTTTTAATTAGGACTAGATCCACAAATCTCCATTAAATCAGGGCTCATTATGTGAGGTTACCTAAAACAAGAACAGACGTGATGTTGCCCGAGGTTAACACGTATCCACAAAAGCTAATTATGTGCAAAAACAATGTCCGAACGAGCTAAATTTCATTAGCATAGGCTCCATATCACTTTACAAACCTTTAGTGCATATGTGCATTAAATATTTTAACACATATGCGCGTTAACATAGCAACAAATCTAGCAATGGAAAAAAAACTATATGTAGAAATGGAAAACATCAGTTATTCACAGCCCGCACCTCCACCGCCTCTACAGCCAGGGAAAGCAGCACCTACGGTAATATTCAGATTCAGGGAGGAGGAGCTGGACCTGTTAAGTAAATGGCATAGTGAACACTTATGCCAAAATCTTTGGACAGCAGTGGTACCACACCAACACTGCAGATAAGAATACAATTTGGAAGTAGCATGAATGCTCTGGAGCATGCGGTGTGGTCCACAGAGGTGCTAAAAAAAAGTGTGTTGGCCAGACAGCAAACACAAGCTCAAGAGAAATTTGGCTGACCATAACCCAAGGTCCAGATCGGACCGGAGACGAACCACCTGCAGAACTCCAGCTTGTGTCGTATGAGCGCCACATGATGGAGGTCATATCCACTGCACAAGTCGTGGGACTTCTTAATATATACAGTAGATACAGATGACCTGCCTGAGAAGGAAGCTGGTAAGTACTTGAAATCCATACTGGATTACTAACTCCAGGTTCAAAGTGTGAATCTTCCACTCCAGACATACTTCATTTCAGTTGTATCCTGTTTAGGACACTAGAGAAAATGACAATTCAAATTTAAGACTGGATCATTATCACACTCTGAACCTGGAGGTTTTTGTAAAATGGGTATCATACTGTATGTTGATATGACAAACATACAGTATATTCTTCTGTACTTATAAAGGTAAGTTTTATAAGACATCTAATACCACATTTGCAAATTAATCCATATATTGTTAAAACTTTACATTTGTAGATGACATTATATATATAAATGTAAGTTAAGACATGTTCCATCTGGAAAATTATCTTTCTCCTGTTATTTACATACATTGAATGTGTGTATCAACTTGAGGTGTCATCTCCAGGGCCGCCAACAGGGTGGGTCTGCCGGGGTTGGCGTCCCGGGCTGGTGAGTCAGGGGGCCGGGCCGCCTGGGCCCCCTGCGCGCCCGTGTAATAATAATAAAAATTGTCAGAAAACAAAATGCTGCAGGGTATGGCGGCGGCAGCGCAATTGGGTCCTCGGGCTTGTTGTGCAAAAAAATAAGCCGGCCGGCAAAACCCGTGCGCATGTGCAGAGGTCTCGGCACACATGCGTAGGGAAGCACGGTAGACCCGCTCCCCCTGCTCCCAACATGGGACGGAGAGGAAGCGCAGTGGCGAGTCCGCACCTGCCAACCCAGCTCCCCTCGCGCCAGCCTCCTCGCAACCTTGCTCCCCTCGACCAGGGGCCGGGTTGGGGGAAACTAAATGCTCCCGAGGGAATTTGCCCATCAGTCTTGCCCCCCCCCCCCCGAACTTACCTCTCGCCCCCCCCTTGAGCCTACCTCTCACCCCCGCCCCTACAGGACATTCGCCTGTATCCACGACTATGGACGCTCAACTGTTGTTGTTAATATTTCGAGATGGCTCAGTCATAACCGTTCTTGCATGGAAGCTAGTGGCAGGAGTTGACTGTCTTGACACTGCCTCCGTAGGAAGAATCTCAAGGGTAGATGACTGTTGAGGTGGAGTGGAGTTCAATTGTGGGTCCTCTAGTATCTCCCTAAGTCAAAGGTTAACAGTTTCATCCCCATCATCATCAAAATCCCGGTTTCTCTCTTTGGCAACATCTCCACCTGCACTGGTCCTAAAGGAGTGGCAGCTGGCATTTGAGATGTTTCAAAAGAAAGGTAAGTACATCAATTTAAAAGCGATGCCATTACTCAAATGTAAGTGTTTTTAAAATTACACATTAAAAATATTTATGTTTCTCAAATATGCCATATGACATCATTGTTATATTGGGACTATCATATTTTACAAACCCATTCTGGTGCCCATTTTTAACCCTCCTCCGCTCACCCCCCTGCCAAACATCATGTAACCATTTTAACAATCGCCCCTGAGAACCCCCCCCCCCCTCCCGCTAATGGAAATATTTACATGCCTCTGCTTCATTTTGATCACCTTTTCCCATCCGCCCCTCCAATTCCAAGACTTCTGCCAAACTTATCACCTTCCTCATGTGCTTCTCGAAGGTTGTGAAGGTAAGCTCATGTGCAGGGCCTCCTCATATCTACTTTGCTTCCCTTCCATGGTCTGTTAATGTTTCCTTTAGTATCTGTCCACCACTTCTTAGCATTGCAGGGGTTTTAGTGCTTTGCCCCAAAGCATTGATGTTTTATACAATTTGGCTCCATACTTTTTATTTTTCAAACAGTTTTAAAACAAAGCTCTCCAAATAACTTTGCGTAATTGTCCACTACGCTGTTGACCACATTTTATATTTCTGCTGCTCTAAACTTCATCCCTCTGATTCTGCTTTGCCATAATGTTTGTGTTTTTATGGAGAGGTGTTCCACGTGCGATTTCCTTTTACCTATTGGCATCTGCATTATGTTATTTAGATGTCAACCCTACGGATGCTATCTGATGACCACTCATAAGGGCACTACCAGTTTAACACGTATGTGCGCTAACTATTTAACGCACAAGAATGGGAAGAACGTCAAGTATAGCTCTACCTTAGATAACATAATTAATCTTAAGCACCTGCGTTACCTTTACCAGACTTTAGTGGATATGCAATGTTATGGTAATGCCTCATTTGCATAATATCTGCATGTCAGTATCGCTAAACACCCTTATAGATAACACAGCGTTCTTAACGGGATAAAAAAAGACAGGGGCTCATTCACTACACTTCAATAAAACGAACACAAACGTTTCACTGGACATTCTGCTGCGGATTTGTAGGTCAACGCAACTATTTTGAGCTTCCAATGTTACTCACCTCCCAAATTATGGACATTCTAAATTTCACTCAGCTGTACAGCAAATCTGTTACAGCAGGGGCGGGGGCGTGGCTACTAAGGGAGGGGGCGTGTTTGTGCCTGTGTATGTGGAGGTTTATATGTTGCATGTCCACAAAGGGGTGGGGGAGATGTTCCAGCACGGGGGGGAGATGTGCCAGCAGGGGGCGGGGGGGGGAAAGATGTGCCAGCGGGGGAGAGGAGGGAGATGTGCCAGCAGGGGGGAAGGGGGAGATGTGCCACAGGGGGAGGAGGGGGAGATGTCCCCAGCGGAGGGGAGAGGGGGGATGTGCCAGCAGGAGGGAGGAGGGGGATATGTGCCAGCAGTGGGGGGTATTAGGGGGAGATGTGCCATCTGTTCTTATGGGAGTCGATGTGCAGCTTTGGTATTGTTGGCATTTTTACCATCTGTTTGTACTTAGTGTTTATATGTTCCATGTCTGGCAGATTGATTGTTTTGATTTTTTGTTTGGGTTTTGTAAAATTTTTTGGTGCATTTTTTTTTTTTCCTCTTGACTCTTTTCTCTTTTTTCCTCTCTTCCGCGCTCTTTCTTTGCTTTTTTCTCTCTTCCAGTGCCATGCCACAAGGACAGGGAAGAGGGAGGAATGGTACAGGGGGCGGGGGGGGGGTGGTGGGACCTGTGCCGGCAGGGGGGGAGGGAACATGTGCGGGCAGGGGGAGAAGGGGGGGACATGTGCTGGCAGCACATGTGTGAGATGTAGCAACGGGAATGATGGGGTTGGCGCTCTTGTGACGCGCTGTCGGTGCGGGAGGAGGAGGAGCGCCGCTGCAGCAGCTCAGTGGTGAGGAGCCAGGGTCGGTATGACGGGGATTCAAGACAGGGATATGACGATATGATGTGTAGCAGCAGTTTGTGTGTGTGTGTGTAGCAGCAGTTTGTGTGTCTTGAGCTGCTGTGTGTGTGTGTGTGTGTGTGTGTGTGTGTGTGTGTGTGTACACAGAGGGGGCGGCAGTGTGTGGATATAGATATCTGCAGTGAAAGCGTATATAGAGGTGGTTTCATGTATTTACCATTTATACAAAAGTGTCTATTATTTATGTGTGTGTGTATATAGAGCTACTGTGTGTGTGTATAGAGCTCCAGTGTGTGTGTGTGTGAGTGTGTCAGCAGCAGTGTTTATGGGTGTAGCATGTGTGTGTAGCAGCAGTTTGTGTGTGTAGAGATTGCTTTTTGTGTGTTGGTGTGTGTGTTGTGTGTGTGGTGTGTGTGTTTGTGTGTGTGTGTGTGTGTGTGTGTGTGTGTGTGTGTGTGTGTTGTGTGTGTTGGTTGTGTGTGTGTGTGTGTGTGTATCAGCAGTTTGTGTGTGTCGAGCTGCTGTGTTGTGTGTGTGTGTGTGTGTTTGTGTGTGTAGAGCTGCTGTTTGTGTGTGTGTGTGTGTAAAGCTGCTGTGTTGAGTGTGTGTAGAGCTGCTGTGTTGTGCGTGTAGAGCTGCTGTGTTGTGTGTGTAGAGGTGCTGTGTTGTGAGTGTAGAGGTGCTGTGGTGTGGGGGAGGAGTGTAGAGGTGCTGTTGTTTGTGAGTGTAGATGAGGTTGCTGTGTTGTGTGTCTAGAGTCGTGTGTGTGTTGTGTGTGTGTGTGTGTGTGTGTGTGTGTGTGTGTGTGTGTGTGTGTGTGTGTGTGTGTGTTGTGTGTGTGTGTGTGTGTGTGTGTGTGTGTGTGTGTGTGCTTGTGTGTGTAGAGCTGCTGTGTGTGTAGAGGTGTTGTGTGTGTGTAGCAGCACTTTGTGTGTGTGTGTGTGTGTTGAGCTGCTGTGTGTGTGTGTGTGTGTGTGTGTGTGTGTGTTGTGTTGTGTGTGTGTGTGGTGTGTGTGTGTGTGTGTGTGTGGTGTGTGTGTGTGTGGTGCTGTGTGTGTGGACACAAAGGGACGGCATGTGTGTGGATATAGATATCTGCAGTGTAAGCGTATATAAAGGTGGTTTCATGTATTTACCATTTTATTTTAATAAAAAAATCTATTTAACTATACAAAAGTGTCTATTATTTATGAAATAAACCTACATTTAGTCTATAATAGTAATAATCCCCTCAGAACAGGGCATTACTGGCCAATAATGCCCTGGCTGAGTTAAAGTCCCTCGGCTTCACCTCGGGCCTTCAACTCTTCCAGCCAGGGCATTATTGGCCAGTAATGTCCTGTTCTTCGGGGATTATTACTTAATTAAATTCCCCAGGCGAAGCAGGGCACAAAAGCTAGTAATAATAATTATAATAATAGCATGTTCTTGTATAGCGCTGCTAGTTTTACGTAGCGCTTTACAGAGACATTTTGTCTGGCACAGGTCCCTGCCCAGATGAGATTACAATCTATATTTTGGCGCTGAAACAAGTTTAATACCTTCGTGAAAATTGCCTATACCTAATGCGACTGTCTCCCCGCTTGCTACTGCAATGCGGGCGACAGTTGAAGCGTTTTCAACATTTGTTTTCTGGTTGCGACTGCCGCGGCCGTCCTATCAAAAAACAGATTTCAGCCTGCAGCCGCGGGCGCAGTAGCATGTGCTTCTGCACATGTCGCTCTGCGACATCCCAGATGCGCGCGCCCTGCAGTTCGGCTGTATAATCGCAGCCTTACACAGCAGCTTCCATATATTTCTAGGCAATATTACTGTTTGGGCTATCTGAACAGGGTTAACCTCAATTCTGGTACAGAACTGTTAGGGCCACGCCTGGCTGTACCAACATGAATAAGACTTGTGGCCGATCAATGTTTAAAGGTAATTATGAAAGATAAAAAGTGACATACTGAGTAAGCTCATTTGAAAGTTAATTACCAGAATTTGAGTACATGCATTTCAAACTCTGTATGAAGTTTTAGAGAGCGGAGTGAGTCTGGAAAAGTAGGAGGCACATATAGATTTTGGTAACATATTGTGTTCCTGGCAAACATGACATTTTAAGTCATACTTTGCATTATACTCGGAATTGCCCTTTTCAAATCAAATATATGCCCTATTTACGCGCGAATTTCAGACTTTATATAAATGTAGCGAATTGAAGTGTGAGCTCTAAATGAAGGAATTACTATGAATAATTATGCTCTCTCATTAATCTACTGTTTATCATTTAACATAAATTGACTAGACTAGGGAGACTGTGGAGGGTTGATATTTCTTACAAATGTGTTCTTTTTATTGAACAAATCAGTTTGTCTTATTGAGCTACAGAAGAATAAAAACTGTGACACTGATTCCATTGCAACTTTAAACAAGCAACTTTGCGGACCACAAATGGCACTGTGATTTCAACTGTTGGACTCAAAGACGCAAAGATACATGTTGAAGAAGTGGATAGATCAAGTTGCTGCCGCTCCGAGGAAACTCGCCAGAAAAATAAGGTAATATTAATTTATTGAACTACATAAAAAGCATGAACAAGTCAAAATTAGCTCCACGCACCCTGTGGCGCATTTTTCAAGGAGTATACAGCTAGGGGAGGAAGAAACATATTTATACCTCCCCCAGTAAAACAAGACAACTGGTGTCAATCAGTAATAATTGCAAATAGATAATTGCAAGAAAAACATAAAAAGAATACGAGAGAGAGAGAGAGAGAGAGAGAGAGAGAGAGAGAGAGAGAGAGAGAGAGAGAGAGAGAGAGAGAGAGAGAGAGAGAGAGAGAGCAGTGAAATTGGGGGGGACAGAGGGAAAGATCAGCAGAGAGAGATCGAATATCACAGAGCATGAGTGTGAGAGATGTTATACAGAGCGGTTTTATGGAGCAGTAGAAGGAGTTATATGGAGCAGTAGAAGGAGTTATATGGAGCAGTAGAAGGAGTTATATGGAGTGGTTATATGACAATAGATTATGTGCAGCCCTTTTAGAGGCTAAAGGGCCTTGATGTCATAGGGTTGCCAGGTGTCCTGTATTGCAGCACTGCGCAAACTGGGGGAGCGCTCAATTTCCGGGGGGTCGGGGGGGGGGGGTGCGGAAGTTATAGAGGTCCCACGCTCTCCCCCCAGGCATTTAAATTAGATGCCAGGGGACCGCACAAGGCCTCTATAATACTCTTCCCTTCCAGCAATGCGTCGACCTGGTAACCCACATGGCGACGTGACGTCACATGACCCCACACGTCATTTGACGCCGGGGTCGAGTGGAACGCGAGGCACCGAGTAGAGCAGACAGGGGTGCGCACGGGGAAAAGTTTGCGCACCCCTTCTGTATTGAACCGGACTGTCCTTCTCCTAGCCTCGACCACTGCAAGTTATACTACGATCCTCCCTTCTCCAACTCTGACCCGGCTACGACTCTCCATTCCGGGACGCGATCTCGCGGCCTCGAGTCAGTGTTTCTATATCCCCACCTCGGCCACACGGCCCACTCCAGTTTGTGGCAGGCACCTGTGACAGGGTGGAGCCAAGGTGGAGGAAATAGCATGGAGCAGTGAGGGGTGAGGCTGTGAGTGTGTCTCTGTGTCTCTGTAACTGTGACTGTGGTTCTGCACCAATTTGCACCATTTCATATTCTATTTCATAAACACATTCCGGGGAGGGTGCCCGTCGCTGGTTTTTTTTACGAAGTAGTGCAAATTGGTGCAAACTTGGAGTGAAATTTAGAAATAATTACGTAACGGTCAGATAATTTATAAAATAACATATCTCCCCATCGATTTTTTTTCTTGAGCGCGTTGCACCTTACACCATTGTGTCCAGTACTTTTGGAGAAGCCATATGGCAACCCGACGTACTGTATATCATGATGCCCACCACTTGTCTAGGCCAATGTTGTCCCAGGAACAGCTTCACATTTTCCCTCAGCTACATGAAGATATGCTCCTCCGCTGAGCAATCTTTAACCTGTCATCTGGAACTGCATTTCCAAGACTCGTTCTGCATAACTCACTCTTTATTTACAACCTGGTGACATCTTCATGTTTTCCTACTTACAGCATAAAATAAACATAAACTTCTTTCACTGCCTTTCAGTTATTTTACTGGCAGCAGGCCAGATTTGTAGCTTTCTTTCTTGTCTGACTGCAGTACGCCGAGGGAGCTAAGGCAGAGCGCTTTATAGTCTAAAGTAATATGCAAGGCAGTTGGCAGCATTAGTCAGATAATATTTACACTGAATAACAACACTTGTCCATCTGTTACAGACTTTTTATGTTGGCCTAGGAATATACCATTCTACTTTCCACTTTTTATACCACCATACCTTAAAAAAAAAAAACCCTAATAGAACAGGACATTTGTACTTGAGAATAATGTTGGGGTAGATGAAGGCCAATATTCTATGTATTAAGAAGAGTCGGCTTCGGATGTGAAAAACTGCAGAAGCACTCTTCCCTGTATTCTATATAGCGGGAGAGGGAAGGGTAAGATACGTGAAGCAGGCATCTTTTAATTACATTTCGGCAAAAGCTACATAAACTGTTCAGGTTAAATTATCTCAACTCCCTATTCTATATACACTGAATACGTTTTTTCAGAGAAAAGTATTGATTGGGTGCCGTACCGGCCGACTTCAGGAATCGAAATTGCCTTTATTTTATTTTATTTATGCCAAAACCAAAATCAGTTGTTGTATAGAGCAGGAAACTTACAACTGGTAAGGAAGGCTTCTAATGTAGATATATCTATATATATAAGACTGAAATAATGTTTGTAGAGGGGGAGAGGGAGGAGAGCGGAGAAGAGTGAAAGGAGAGAAGAGAGAGAGGAGAAAGAGGAGAGAAGAGAGATTAGAGAGAGGAGAGAAGAGAGAGATTAAAGAGAGAGAAGAGAGAGGAGAGAGAGAAGAGAAGAGAGAGGAGAGAGAGAGGAGAGAGAGAGGAGAGAAGAGATTAGAGAGAGGAGAGAGAGGAGAGAGAGACGGGAAAACTGCAGCTAGAATCCTTGAGCACGCGGAATCTTTGGGGCAGAATATAGCACTGCCGATTGCATCAGTTTATGGAATCCAGTCTATATTACCTTGACGTACAATTCAAATTAGTGGCACTGCGCTTCTTCGGAAACGAGAACCTTCCTTGTAAACTTGGTTACAAAGCCTTTTTAGATATAAATATTTACCTCCTTAAAATATATCATATCTATATATATAAGACTGAAATAATGTTTGTGTGTGTGTGTTTCTGCTCGACAGCTCATTGGCCTGCGGGCCAGGCAGGGAGGAGCCAGGCAGGGAGAAGAGACACACACACACTCACAGCCTCCTCACACCGTGACCGCGTGCGCCTCTGACCATCACCGCACACCGTGAGCAGCCTCCTCCGCTCACAGCCGCCAACACACACACCACAGCCACCACCCCCCACCCTCTATCAGCAGCGCCTCACCTCCACACCCACCGCCGACACAGCTCCTCTGCCCCACCACCCCCACCCTCTCTCAGCAGTGCCTCACCTCCTCCCCACCCGCTGCCGACACAGATCCTGTGGGGGCAGCTCCGTGCAGGGGGGGGGGGAGGGGACCGCACAGGCTCTATAAATACTCTCCCTCCTAGCAATGCGTCGACCTGGTAACCCACATGGCGACGTGACGTCACATGACCCCCAACGTCATTTGACGCCGGGGTCGAGTGGAACGCGAGGACAACGAGTAGGCAGACAGGGGTCGCACGGGGAAAAGTTTGCGCACCCCTTCTGTATTGAAACGGAATGTCCTTCTCCTAGCCTCGACCACTGCAAGTTATACTACGATCCTCCCTTCTCCAACTCTGACCGGCTACGACTCTCCATCCGGGACGCGATCTCGCGGCTAGAGTCAGTGTTTCTATCCCCACTCGGCCACACGGCCCACTCCAGTTTGTGGCAGGCACCTGTGACAGGGTGGAGCCAAGGTGGAGGAAATAGCATGGAGCAGTGAGGGGTGAGGCTGTGAGTGTGTCTCTGTGTCTCTGAACTGTGACTGTGGGTCGCACCAATTTGCAATTCCATATTCTATTCGCATAAAACCATTCCGGGGAGGGTGCCCGTCGCTGGTTTTTTTTACGAAGTAGTGCAAATTGGTGCAAAACTTGGAGTGAAATTTAGAAATATTACGTAACGGTCAGATAATTTATAAAATAACATATCTCCCCATCGATTTTTTTTCTTGAGCGGTTTGCACCTTACACCATTGTGGCCAGTAATTTTGGAGAAGCCCATATGGCAACCCGACTATGTATCATGAGTGCCCACCACTTGTCTTAGGCCAATGTTGTCCAGGAACAGCTTACATTTCCCTCACGTACATGAGATTGCTCCTCCGCTGAGCAATCTTAACCTGTCATCTGAACTGCATTTCCAAGACTCGTTCTGCATAACTCACTCTTATTTACACATGGTGACATCTTCATGTTTTCCTACTTACAGCATAAAATAAACATAAACTTCTTTCACTGCCTTTCAGTTATTTTAATGCAGCAGGCCAGATTTGTAGCTTTCTTTCTTGTCTGACCTGCAGTACGCCGGGGAGCTAAGGCAAGAGCGCTTTATAGTCTAAATAATATGCAAGGCAGTTGGCAGCATTAGTCAGATAATATTTAACATGAATAAACAACACTTGTCCATCTGTTAACGAATTTTATGTTGGCTAGGAATATACATTCTACTTTCCACTTTTTATACCACCATACCTTAAAAAAAAAAAAAACCCTAATGAACAGGACATTTGTACTTGAGATAATAGTTGGGGTAGATGAAGGCCATATTTATGTAGAGAGAGTCGGTTCGGATGTGAAAAAGCAGAAGCACTCTTCCCTGTTATTCTATATAGCGGAGGGAGAGGGAAGGGTAAGATACGTGAAGCCGCATCTTTTAATTACATTTCGGCAAAAGCTACATAACTGTTCAGGTTAATATCTCAACTCCCTTTTCTATTACACTGAATAAGTTTTTTCAGAGAAAAGTATTGATTGGGTGCCGTACGGCCGACTTCGGAATCGAAATTGCCTTTATTTTATTTTATTTATGCCAAAACCAAAATCAGTTGTTGTATAGAGCAGGAAAACTTACAACTGGTAAGAAGGCTTCTAATGTAGATATATCTATATATTAAGAATGAAATAAGTTTGTGTGTGTGTGTTTCGTCGACAGCTCATTGGCCTGGGGCCAGGCAGGGAGGAGCCAGGCAGGAGAAGAGACACACACACACTCACAGCCTCCTCACACCGTGACACGCGTGCGCCTTGGACCATCACCGCACACGTGAGCAGCCTCCTCCGCTCACAGCGCCAACACACACACCACAGCCACCACCCCCCACCCTCTATCAGCAGGCCTCACCTCCAACACCCACCGCCGACACAGTCCTCTGCCCCACCACCCCCCACCCTCTCTAGCAGTGCCTCACCTCCCCCACCCGCTGCCGACACAGATCCTGTGGGGGCAGCTCCGTGCAGGGGGGGGGGGGCAACCACCGTCGCCGACAGCCACCTCTGCCCCACCACCTACCACCCTCTCTCAGCAGCGCCTCACCTCCTCCCCACCCGCCGCCGACACAGCTCCGGCGGGGGGGGGGGGGGGGGGGGGGGACCGCCGACAGCCGCCTCTGCCCCACCACACCCTCTCTCAGCAGCGCCTCACCTCCTCTCCACCCGCTGCCGACACAGATCCTGGGGGGCGAGGGGGAGGGAGAAGGACAACACCACTGCAGCTGCTTCTGCCCCACCACCCCCCTCTCTCAGCCGCGCCTCACCTGTACATCGCGCCGACACTAGCGCGCCACCGCCAGTTAGCGGGGCGGGGGGAGGGAAAGTCAGAAAGAGGGGGGGAGAGGGCGGTAAGGAGGAGAGAGGGGGAGAGGGAGTCGAAGGAGAGAGGGGGGGGGGAGGGAGTCAGGAGAGAGGGGGAGAGGGAGTCAGGAGAGGGGGGGGGAGAGGGAGTCAGGAGAGAGGGGAAGCAGAGGGGGGGGGAGAGGGCGTCAGGAGAGAGGGGGGGAGTCAGGAGAAAGGGGGGGGAAGCCCACACATAAATACATACTGACTGACACACACTGACTGACTGACACACACTTACTGACTGACTGACTGACTGACACTGACTGACACACACTCACTGACTGACTGACTGCCTGACACACACTCACTGATTGACTGACACACACTGACTGACTGACACACACTCCCTGACTGACACACACTCACTGACTGACACACACTGACTGACTGACACACACTGACTGACTGACTGACACACACTCACTGACTGACACACACTCACTGACTGACTGACACACACACTGACTGACTGACACACACTCACTGACACACACTCACTGACTGACTGACACACACTCACTGACTGACTGACACACACTGACTGTGACTGACACACACTGACTGACTGACTGACTGACACACACTCACTGACTGACACACACTCACTGACTGACACACACTCACTGACTGACACACACTCACTGACTGACTGACACACACTCACTGACTGACTGACACACACTCACTGACTGACACACCGACTGACTTGACACACTGACTGACACACCGACTGACTTGACACACTGACTGACACACTGACTGACTGACACACTGACTGACTGACTGACACACTGGCTGACTGACACACACTGACTGACTTACTGACACACACTGACTGACTGACACACACTGACTGACTGACACACACTTCCCCCCTCAGTCAGCTCAGCTGCCAAACACACGGGGGGCACGGAGCTGTGAACAGGGGGGGGGACGGAGCTGTGAACGGGGGGGGGGGGGGGGGGACAAAGCATTGAAGGGGGGGGGGGGGAATCGGAGCTGTGAACAGTGGGGGGAGGGGGCGCAGCTCTGAACAGCTGTGAAGAGGGGGGGAAGAGAGTGGAAGGGAGTTGAGAGGGAGGGATGGGGAGCGAGAACATTACATCCTGGGCAACGCCGGGTATATCAGCTAGTATAGATATATTTTAGGGTCAGTGTAACAGGGTGCCTTCCCTGTCGAAATAGCTTGGCAGGGAAACCTGTTTGCAGAGCTTGAGCCCAGCTCTGAGTAGGTTAATTCAGAGCACACTGTCCTGATTAACCTGTTCAGCTGTCTCGCTAGGCTTTTAAAAAGCATGCGGTATACACTGCAAGGAGATCTCTAGTCCAGGGATACACCATGGACTGCTGGAGAGATCACAGTGTAACTAGGACCCTCTGGTCCAAGCACATACTGGACTGCTGTGGAGAGAAGCCTGTCCAAGGACTTTCAGACCCCTACCCTAGTGAAGGTAACTGACCTCCAATCTGATGTATATATTGGTTGTTGGTAAGGGGCTTAGCCCCCCAACCCATGGACAGGGCTATGCTGTTTAGTCAGTGATTTATATAGGCGTGAGGTTGTTTTGTTTTCCTTTATCTCTGTTTTGCTGATTACATGCTGTTTATGTTTTGAAGGTTCTGGCTAAATAAAAACCTATTTCGATTTTCCCGTAAAAACATCTCCTGTTCTAATCACCTCTGCACACATCGCCTACAGTCAGCAATTATTTTTCATGCATTGTAAATACAACTGATAACTGGAATGCACAGAGATGACCTTAAATACCCAAGCAGGAAACGTGTACTGCATGTCAATTATAATGATGTTCTATTCTTGTAGCAGTATTAATGAACATCGCTCAGAACTTACAGTACAATACAGATTCCCTTTCACAATTAAGTGTCACAATCGAATTGTGGTGTTCAGTGCATAGGGAAAATAGTATCGTTTGCACAAAGAAACTAGCACTGGGAATTAAACGTGGTTCTTTGTCTTCACATTGGACATTTCTTAAATACAAAGATCTCAATAGGAATCACTTTACTGCAATAAACATAAGAGCATATACTTCATTTTTTCTTTTTTTTTTTTTTTTTTTTCAAAAGTTTTTATTAGGCATTGCTTGAAATACATTGTATACATAACAGACATCATATTGCCTAATACCGGTTTTCCTGTTTTAATGACAGTAAGAGGAAAATACTCAACGCGCCCCCGACCATCAAACGTGGGTCGGCAGGGTTGGCGTGAGGACGGAAACAGAAAGTGGGGGGGGAGGGGGAGGTAGAGAGGTAGAGGTAGAGGGGGGGGGGGGGGGGGGGGGGGGGGGTGGGAAGGCCCTTCCTCCTCAGTCCACTGCCCTTTATTCCGTCGCTACCACTGTATTCTGTTGTGAGAGATGATCATTGTTAATCTTTTGTACGGGACAGCCACGGTTCCCATGTGTTATAAAAGGGCTCCGTTTTCCTTTTTAGGAAGGCCGAGAGCTTTTCCATTAACATAACCTCCTGTATTCTGTTTTTGACAGTTTGCCTAGGGGGGGGAGACACCTTCTTCCACGAGGCCGCCACCGCACATCTAGCCGCCGTGAGAATGAAGGAGATCAATTTACTTGTTGGGCGTTCAATGTTCTCGATTGGCACGGCCAACAAATAGGTCAACGGATCAATGGGTATTGTGAGGTCTGTGACCTCTGTGATTAGAGTCTGTATGGTTTCCCAGTATTTCTGAATTTCTGGACATGACCACCAAATGTGGGCCATGTCACCCTTATGTCCGCAGCCTCTCCCATCTCTTCTTTTTTTTAATATCACACAGTATTCCCCACTTAGCTGTAGTGAAGCTGATGTGGGAGCTATATAGATGCGTTGGTTTCATCCCTGCCATCTTAAATGAGTGCTTGGGTTAAAGATGGAAAATTCACTACACTTTTTAGTCAACCGCTCATCAAGTTTATTCCAGAATCGATTATATATTCATAGACTCTTCCCTAATACCAGCGGAAACTTCTACTACTATTAATCTGATTACATGATACCCTGACATCCAAATCCTATGCTAAACTATGTGTTCTTTATAGGAACAAATTCTCCCTTAGTCTGCTGATCAGAAAGCGTATAGCACAGCAGATGCTACTACCAATTATAGACAATGGGGACATAGTATACGACTCGGCCCCCCAAACCCACTTTAGCAAACTTGATACCCTCTACAATTCAATATGCCATTTTGTCCTCCAATGCAACTTCAACACACATCACTGCGAAATGCTCAAAGAACTAGATTGGTCATCACTTGAGTCTACGCGCAAAGTTCATCTCTCCTGTATTGCCTTCAAATACTTTCTGGGCAAGCTACCTGGCAATCTGAACAAGCTCCTCACCCCTACCACATGCAGCACTTATCACCTGAGATCTGACTCCAAAAGACTGTTCATGGTCCAAAGGTTCAACAAAGTATCCGGCCGCTCCTCCTTCTCTTACTGCGCACCTCACAACTGGAACAATCTACCGGAGACTCTCACAGCCACAGTTTGAGGGGGTGTCAGGAATCGGCGTTCTCCACGCTCCCCACACAAAGCACCCCCTTCCCGCAGGGAGTCCCTGGACACACAAAACAAACCTGCCTTACCGGCCTCCACGGCTCCTCGCTCCTGCTGCCGTCGCGGGATCACTCCCCTCAGCGATTCCTCTGCTCAGCGCCGGGCGCGCCCACGCCCTCCTGCACCATCCACTGGCTCGGTTCACGCGCGTACACGAGTTACGGAGCACGCTCAGTCTGCACACTCTTCTTCCCGTCCCCCGGACCTCAGGCTCCGCCCCCGCACACTGCACGGGCATACTCAGGTTACCAACAAGACTCACCTGGCCTGTTATGCCTGCACCAATCTGCAGTGTCTCCCTGTAGCTCTTCCTGTCCCGCCTCCGTTCCTAATTGGACCTTCCTGCTTTATCTAGCTCCTCTCTGCTCTCAGTCTTTGCTCGACATAGTCTCTGTATGGAAGTACTTCTGGATTCTCTCAGTGTTTTCACAGGTTCTGACGCGGCTTGTACGACTACCCCCTCTGGCTCTCGATCTCGGCACTCCTTGGACAACGCTCACTCTGGTAACCACTTGAACACGGCTTGGACAACGACCTATCTCCACTCTCCACTCCCAGACTTCGGCGAGGCATCCTTCACTCTATCTCTACAACCGGTACCGGCAAGTATTGTCTATTTTACTACACCTGTCCTGGCAATGCTTCATATCACACTCCGGACACGCTCCCTTTGCTGCGGGTGCGTGTATTACCACTTCCCCCTTCAGCTCAGGGGACCAGACCGAACTTCAACAGTTTCTCTCCAATCTGCTTTAGCAAAACCAGGCCATGGCGGATCAAATTGTGGCACTTACACGCCAGGTCGCAGTACTCTCAGACAGGGTACCGACCGCGACCCCGCCAGATGTAAGCCCCCACTCCGCAAGCGCAGTTAGCAGCTCAGATGTAAGGATTCCTCCCCCCAAGCCTTATGCAGGTGAACCAAAAGATTGTAGGGGTTTCCTAAACCAGTGTGAGGTGCAGTTTGAAATGGCCCCCCATCTCTACAATACTGATCGCAAGAAGGTAGCCTACATTTATAACCTCCTCACTGGCAGCGCCCTGGCTTGGGCTTCCCCGGTTTGGGAGCGACATTCTGACCTTACCCAAGATTATGTATTACTACTTCCCCCTTCAGCTCAGGGGACGGGTCTGGTCTGCGGGCAGCACCGGCGTAACATTATGTCGAGCCCACAAGACGCAGACCAGACCGAACTTCAACAGTTTCTCTCCAATCTGCTTCAGCAAAACCAGGCCATGGCGGATCAAATTGTGGCACTTACACGCCAGGTCGCAGTACTCTCAGACAGGGTACCGACCGCGACCCCGCCAGATGTAAGCCCCCATTCCGCAAGCGCAATCAGCAGCTCAAATGTAAGAATTCCTCCCCCCAAGCCTTATGCAGGTGAACCACAAGATTGTAGGGGTTTCCTAAACCAGTGTGAGGTGCAGTTTGAAATGGCCCCCCATCTCTACAATACTGATCGCAAGAAGGTAGCCTACATTTATAACCTCCTCACTGGCAGCGCCCTGGCTTGGGCTTCCCCGGTTTGGGAGCGACGTTCTGACCTTACCCAAGATTACCCGGCATTTAAAGCTGAGTTTCAACGAGTATTCGATTCTCCCGCTTGTCGGGGAATGGCATCTGTTTCTCTCCTCCAGATCACTCAGGGACGGCGAATGGTGACACAGTATGCTGTGGAATTCCGGATTCTAGCAGCCGAGACTAACTGGGGACAAGAGGCTCTCGTCTCCGTATTCTGGCAAGGCCTGGCAGATCCCATCAAGGACGAACTCTCTCGCCAATCCAGGCCGGATCAATTGGAGGTCCTCATTGATTTGGCTGTCCGAGTGGATCAACATATCCAGGTACGCCGCTCTGAGCGTCAGCGCACTCACTTCCATAACTTTCAAGTTCCGTTCTCCAGTACTCCCAGCAACACTCCTGCTCCCCCAAGTGCTACCATACCTCTTCGTCCTGCACTGGAGTTGCCAGAGCCAATGCAATTGGGTGTACAACGCATCCGCACACCGATACGGCAGTTCCGCCACGCCGGGGGATTGTGTTTCTACTGTGGATCCATGGACAAAGTTTCCAGAGAAACCGTTCATGGACCGTCCTGAGGCCGTTGCTGAAGAGGGGGGTACTGTCAGGAATCGGCGTTCTCCACGTTCCCCACACAGAGCACCCCCTTCCCGCAGGGAGCCCCTGGACACACACGGCACTCCTTGGACAACGCTCACTCTGGTAACCCCTTGAACACGGCTTGGACTACGACCTATCTCCACTCTCCACTCCCTGACTTCGGCAAGGCGGAATATCTCTTTAATAAAAATTTCAGTAATAAGGATAACCCGGACTACTATTTATGGGATTGACTTGTTTCTAGTTTATTTTATCTTTGACTAATTATTAATTTTTTTATTTATGTCAGATTGTTGATTTTATGTTTGCTTTTATTAGTATCAATGTTGTCAGTTAGTGTTTTATTGTATATCTGGTACTCTAATGCAGGGGTGAGCAAACTTTTTATGCCGAGCCCCCCTTTTCATCCATAACATTTCTCGGGCCCCACCTGCCTAATGTAATCAAAATCACATGAAAAAAAAAAAAACCCTTTATTAAACGGTATACAATATAAATCCAAATATGTCTAAATACTTACATATTTCAACAGCTCGCGCCTGCAAAATTAGGCTGCGTCCACGCTGCCGCTTAGAGCGGTGACATCACCAACTCTCCAAGCATGAGCACAGGGTGTCCTGCATAATTTTGCAAGCGTGGATCGGGACTATTTGTGTGTGTTTGTGTGTGGCTGTGTGTGTGTGTGTATTGACTCCCCAGGTTTCCCTGCAAGCAGCCCGCGTCCCCCCTACATAATCTTGAGCCCCCCCAGTTTGCGCACCGCTGCTCTAATGTATAATTTAGTTTATACGATAATATACAATAAGTCTGAGTATGTCTGACTGTAGACTGCAGAATGAAAAGTGTAAAAACCCTGACATGGTTTAAGTTGTGTTGTATTGTTTTGTATGTTAAATTTCATAAAAATGTGGATTATAAATAAAGAATTAACAACAAAAAAATAAAGATTTCAGATAGTTCTGAAGCTGTGGGTAGCTTCTTTAGGGCAACAAAATGGGCTTGGCGTGTGAAGCGATCGACTACTACGAGTATGGTAGTCATATCCCTGGAGAGTGGTAGTTCCACGATAACATCCATGGATAAGTGGGTCCACGGACGAGTGGGAACTGGTAATGGTTGGAGTAGGCCACAGGGTAACGTCCTCGGCACCTTAGTTTGGGCGCATGTAACGCAGGCTGCCAAAAAGTCCTTCACGTCTTTGCGAATCTCTGGCCACCAAAAGATTAGTTCGAGGAAATCACATTTCTTCCTGGCCCACAGGTGACCTGTGTGACGCCCGCGTTCCCCTCCGCTTGGCTCCATCCCCCTCTTGCTGGCTTCCCCTGCTCCGTGCGGGCCGCGCCTGTGTTACAGCCTGTGCGAGCGCATCCCCAGTTTACAGGGGCCGCACACACAGACTCTTCTTATCAGGATTTCCCTGTCTCCGCCTCCCAAGCTGTTCAGGCCATTCCCCTGACTGCCCCTTCTGTCTCCTCCTCTTCTCTCCCTCACCTATCTCTTGCTTCTCCCACTTCGCTCTCTACTCCTCCCCTCTCTGTCATTGGTGCACCTCCCTTTATAATCCCTGTCTGTCCATCTCTTCCTCGCTCTGCATAGTTCCTGTTTCCCTGTGTGTACCTGTCCTATGCTGTGCTCCCTCTGTGCTCCTGTGAATACCTGCTCCTGTGTTACTTTGGATTTCCCTGGCTTTGACCCCTGCTCTCCCTGGACTACTCTGCTCTCTGGTAACCCCTTGGACCCTGCTACGCATACGACTTCGCTGACCTCTGGCTTCCTAGGACCTCTGACTGCCCCTTCTGTCTCCTCCTCTTCTCTCCCTCACCTATCTCTTGCTTCTCCCACTTCGCTCTCTACTCCTCCCCTCTCTGTCATTGGTGCACCTCCCTTTATAATCCCTGTCTGTCCATCTCTTCCTCGCTCTGCATAGTTCCTGTTTCCCTGTGTGTACCTGTCCTATGCTGTGCTCCCTCTGTGCTCCTGTGAATACCTGCTCCTGTGTTACTTTGGATTTCCCTGGCTTTGACCCCTGCTCTCCCTGGACTACTCTGCTCTCTGGTAACCCCTTGGACCCTGCTACGCATACGACTTCGCTGACCTCTGGCTTCCTAGGACCTGGCTTGCTCTCTGACGACTCTACTCTCTGGATCCCTTGAACATTGGCGACCGGACACAACTATTCTCACGGACACCCCCAAGCGTTGCAAGTATATACTAACAACTCTTCCAACAGGCCCAGCAACGCTATACCACACTCCGGGCTTGCTTCCACTGCTGTGGCTGTGTGGTATCATACCGTTCCCACCTCAGTACTGGGGTCTAGCTTGGTCTGCGGGCATACAGGCGTGACAGAAAGACGTGTAGTAAGCGGAGTTTGAAAGTGGGGGATAAGCCGAATTATTGGGATTTTTGAGGGGGGGTCTCACTCGGTCTGTCGTTCTCGCATCCGGAGATCCATTTGGATACAGAGGACAATTCATTCCTCCAGGTCCGTGGGGGTATCCCGGCAAGTCAGTTCGTCCTTTAAACACTCAGAAAGGCCCTGCCAAAATGTTGCCAGCAGAGCTTAATTGTTCCAGCCCGTCTCCGCAGCAAGGGTACGGAATTCAATGGCATACTGGCCCACAGTGTGGGTTGCTTGCTGGATTCGAAGGAGCGCAGCAGAAGCAGAGGTCAAGAGACTGGGAGCGTCAAAAAACGTTTTGAATGCTTGGATAAAGTCAGCAGCGTTGTCAATTAGTCAATTAGTAGGGATTCCAGAGGGGAGGCCCAGGCCAAAGCCTCGTCTGTCAGTAGGGAAATGATGTATGCTACCCTGGATCGATGGGTGCAGAACATGGAGGGCTGGAGTTCAAACTAGTGTAACATCTAGTCCTGTCCAGAGGTTACTACACCATAAAACTTCACCCAGAGGGACAACAGTCTGGTAAAAAGATGAACTTGGCTTAAGAAAGGGTCTGAAACGTTGAGACTTTTTTTTGTTGAAAAGAGCCTTTCCATCAACGTGCTTTTTTTTTTGTCACTCTGGAAGTATAATATACAGCATCCTTGATGTGTTAACACTGTGGTAACTACATCATTTTTTTATTTACTTTACTTAATTTTTTTTCTATTAGCCACCAATCCAACTTTGTACATACGATTGTCTCCAATAGTACTGGAATTACCCGTTTGTAATTTGGACATTTAAAGGGTGTATTCCACTATTAAATTGCCAAGCAGAATGTACCCATATTTATATGAAAAACAGAAGACTAATGATGATTGTAATGCAGGAAAGACTTTATAAAATATAAAAACATTTCAGTGTATTTTTCCAAGAATCAATGCAATGTGTGCACGGCCGCCTCTATAGAAGTGAATCAGTTAAGTCAAGCCTTGCATAATTCATTATACCCCTTGGCAATCTCATGCAAAATCAGAGGGAAGAAAGCAAATGATTCGTTCTCGATTTCCGCTGACGGTTGTGGGATAAAACAGATACAAAAGTGTGATTTAAAGAACCGCCGGCAAAAAGAGATGTGCAGCTGGTTTCTCTAAGGAAATTAGTCTACAAACTGGAGCCAACTTCTGAATTGTGATCAAAGACACACTTTCCCACCTAAGCATCTAAATCGGTTGTTCATTTATTCTTGGGTTGGAAGGAAAACAAAACTTTGCAACCCTTTTAGCATGATTGGGGTGAAAAGTTGAAATGTTTGGCTTACAAGAATAGCTTCTCATAGCTATATATATATTTCCATTTCCTATATATATATACAGTGCTCGACAAATAATGATAACCAGTCGCCCGTTGCGAGTGGATTTAGGCAGCTGGCGACCCGTGCTGCAGCTCAATGAATCCCCCTGCTCGTGCCAATTTTTTTTTTTTTTTTTTCTCTCCCGTCTCGATTACTGTAACCTCCTGCTGTCCGGCCTTCCTGCCTCTCCCCTGTCTCCCCTACAATCTATCCTAAATGCTGCTGCCAGAATCACTCTACTCTTTCCTAAATCTGTCTCCGCGTCTCCCCTGCTGAAATCACTCTCCTGGCTTCCAATCAAATCCCGCATCTCGCACTCAATTCTCCTCCTCACTTTTAAAGCTTTACACTCTTCTGCTCCTCCTTACATCTCAGCCCTAATTTCTCGCTATGCACCATCCCGACTCTTGCGTTCTGCTCAAGGATGTCTTCTCTCTACCCCCTTTGTATCTAAAGCCCTCTCCCGCCTTAAACCTTTCTCCCTGACTGCCCCACACCTCTGGAATGCCCTTCCCCTCAATACCCGACTAGCACCCTCTCTATCCACCTTTAAGACCCACCTTAAGGCCTCGTCCAGGGTGGAAACAGGTGCGCTGGCACTCCGCCCTGCTCGGCCATGCTTTTCCTGGCCGGCTAGATGTGTGCGCGTCTGGGGGCGCAGCCCCGACGTCACTGAGCTTGTTCGCCCTCATTGGGCGAACCGCTCACGTGACGCGCTTGCAAGCAGCAAAAACAATTTTGCTTGCTCGGTAAACAGAGAAGTAACGTGCATTGGCGCAACGTGTCCGGTGTGACCACCCGCATCCGCTCAGCGCCACCCTGGACGAGGCCTAAGACACACTTACTTAAAGAAGCATATGAGTGGCTCCGTGGCTAATATTATACACCTGATAGATAAAGCTTGGCCCCCTGCAGACGCACTGACCAAAACTCCCTCCTACTGTCTCTGTATGTTCCTCCTACCAATTAGATTGTAAGATCTTCGGCAAAAGGGACTTCTTTTCCTAAATGTTACTTTTACGTCTGAAGCACTTATTCCAATGATGTGTTATTTGTAATTTATATGATTGTCACGTGTATTACTGCTGTGAAGCGCTATGTACATTAATGGTGCTATATAAAGACACATACATAGATACATCGGGAATTGAACCAGCTTCCCCCGATTCACACTCAGTGTCATTGTTTACAGTCAGTGTCTTCACTCACTGAGCCACAGTCTGTTTTTTCAAAAGTCTCCCTTCATATTTTCAGAGTATAAATAGTGTATTCTAAAATGAGGTGTGTCACGTGTCTTGCCTCATGTGTATAGCTTGCCAAATCTGACCTATGACCCACAGCTGGTCTCCCACGTGCAGTAAGTCACAGCTTTGGGGCAGCACTGTAAACGCGTGAAGCTCCCATACAGGAGAGAACTGGAAGACTACATTTCCCGTGATGCAACGGGCAGGGGTTAATAGGCCAGCCCCACCTCCCGGAGAAGTTGCGGAACATTGCCAGAGCGCGCGCGCTTCATTCTCCTCTACGTGTGTAACCGCCCTCCCTAGTCACCTGTCAAGGCGGTTGGTGCAAACTGAAGCGCGCGCCCTGTGACACGTGATTCGCACTGCTGTCAAACAGGCTCGCGCCGCAGCAGCAAGCGCGGGAAATCTTTATATCAGGGGGTCACCTGCGGGTGAAATGGCGGCCGCTTGACAAGGATCTGACACGTCAGCCGCTCCTCAGCGCTTCCTCCCGTACGTATATCGCTTCTTTTATTTATGTCCAGGAGCGACGGTTTGTAGCCCCCTCTCTCTCCGCCAAAATGCACTTTCTGCGGCTGGTGTGCCGCCACAAGACGGCGCTGGGCCTGGCCTCCCTCTCCCTCTTCGCCGTGGCCCTGCTGTACCTGGCCAAGTGCACCTCGGAGAGCTTGAAACCGCCGGGGCCTCGGGGCCTCCCTCACCAACAACCGCCCCCCCGTCCTCACCGAGGCCTCGGCGATCCTCCGCCCCCTCCCCCGCCGCCGGACAAGAGCGCATCCGCCTTCCTGGCCGTGCTGATCGCCAGCGGCCCCAAGTACACGGAGCGGCGGAGTATCATCCGCAGCACCTGGCTGTCCGCCGCTCGCGGCGAGGAGGGCGGCGGCGGCGAGCTGTGGTGCCGCTTCGTCATCGGCACGGCCGGGCTGGGAGGCGAGGAGGCGGCCAGCCTGGAGACGGAGCAGCGGCGGCACGGCGACCTGCTGCTGCTCCCGGACCTGCGCGACTCGTACGACAACCTGACCACCAAGCTGCTGCACATGTACGCCTGGCTGGACCGCCACGTTGACTACAAGTTCGTCCTCAAGGCCGACGACGACACCTTCGCCCGGCTGGACGTGCTGCTGGAGGAGCTGAAGGCCAAGGAGCCCAGGAGGCTGTACTGGGGCTTCTTCTCCGGCCGGGGCCGGGTCAAATCGGCCGGCAAGTGGAAGGAGAGCACGTGGGTGCTGTGCGACTACTACCTGCCTTACGCCCTGGGAGGGGGTTACGTGCTGTCCTGGGACCTGGTGCGCTACCTTAGCCTGAGCCGGGATTACCTGGCCCAGTGGCAGAGCGAGGACGTGTCGCTGGGGGCCTGGCTGGCGCCGGTGGAGGTCAAGCGGGTGCACGACCCGCGCTTCGACACCGAGTACAAGTCGAGGGGCTGCAACAACAAGTACGTGGTGACCCACAAGCAAAGCATCGAGGACATGCTGGAGAAGCACCAGACGCTGGCCAAGGAGGGCAAGCTGTGCAAAGAGGAGGTCAAGCTGAGGTTGTCTTACATCTATGAGTGGGGGGTGCCCCCTTCGCAGTGCTGCCAGAGGAAGGATGGTATCCCGTGAAGGGGAGGGGGGGTGTTGGTTATTCCCAGAGGGTACCCAATGAGCCCAATTTGCTCATATATCCTGTTCTGTGGGTGCAGGTTGACATGTTTAACCCTTCCCCAAAAATCCATGTTATCACTTGCTGTGTAGTGATTTTCCTGTATGGACCAAGCACGTGGGGAATCTGCTCGGTCCCGTGTGCAAGTGCAGTCTGTACGAAGCAGACCTGAAGGATTTCCATTTTTCCTTTCTTTGTGATGAGTAATTCCTTCTCATCTCAAAGATACTTTGCTGGCGCCACAAAACAGCAGCTCTCTCCAAAGCCCTAAAATATCTATAATGCCATTGCGGCACTTGAGACGTTTCCACTGGATAAGCCCATCATTATTGGATGATTTTGGTGTCTACAGAGTGAAAATATTTTTTTTAACGGTTTTTAGCCAGCACTAAAACTCCTGTAGTGTGCAATAGTTAAATCTCAGGGGTAGAGAGAGTTATACCCGCTGGATCCTGAGTTACAGTTTCTTAGCCGTACCAATGGGACACCCAACCAAACTATTCATGAGAAATGGTCCTGGCTTCTACATTCCAAGAGATTTTGGGTTGTATTTAGTCACTAGTTTCTCATACACCAGTGACTGAAGCAGCTAACTGGAGAAAATGTTAGGGCATTTTATGTGACATCTGTAATATACTTGTATACTTGCCTATTTCTCCCAATGGAGGTGTGTTGCCGTCCTTGTGAGCGCACACAGTATATATGTGTGTATTTGTATGTATGTTCAGGGAAATCAAATGTGCAACTTTAGCAGCATTGTTTAGCAATCATGTGTAACTTTTTTTTTTTTTGGCCACCAAATATTTATAATTTATGCTGGTGGGCACTATACATGTTTTGCATCTCAAGTAGTGGTTTAACTCTAATTTTAAATTGTAATTCCAGATGTTTTGTAATCTACCCTCAAACAAGTGTTTTTATTTATTTGTAATTGTATATTCGGGGGACAACAAGAAATCTGATTGTTTGTGATTGTCTACTGGACCAACTTTAGTTGTTTTCAGGAACAAAAAGGCAAAGTTTCATCTTTGTAATATTTTTTTAATATATAGTTGATGGAATATAGCTAGTTATTTGTTTACAGGATTTTCCATAAACCGTGGCAGTGGGTGAATAGACAATCCACACGAGTCCTAGAACATCTGTTTCACAACCACAGTTTGTCAAGGAATTGCATTTAGGCCTTCGCAGGCAGCATATGTGATCCACAAACACTACAAAGGGCCACAATTCAGTATTATAATCTGTGATTATAACTCTAGGTACAGAAATATTTGAGCTCTTGTAGACATTTCAAGCTAGCATCTTTGATTTTTAATATTGGTTTGTCCTTTTAAAAATGCAAAAATCCCCATATCTAATGTGTAGAAGCCATTGGGACAAAGCTACAGTGAAGAGCGTTTGAATTTTTCACCAAGGTTGGGGGTTCGGCACAAAATCGGATGTCTTTTTTGCATTGTCAGTTTGCAAAATTCCTGAAGCTTAAAAAAAATATCAGAATACATTTTTTTTTTAAATTTGCTAAAATACCTATTGAATTTAGTGATTTCATGGCTTAAAAAAAAATACTATTTTTTAATAGATTTATGCCGAAATTGGAAAATTTCAGTAGAAATTTTCAATTTAAGTCTATTGAACTTGAATAGATTTTTTTTTTTGTGGATGTTTAAATTGAAAATTGAGTTTGCAATTTAAAAAAAAAATGTTTTAAGATCGCCCATCTCTGCTGCTGTGTACTGTACATTACCCATCCCCGTTTCCTGCTTAGCATAAGGTCTGTCTGCTAAGACCTGGATCATCATACTTGCCTTGTTTTCACTGTTTAGTTGTTTACATACTATTGATGTTTTGCTGCTATTTTATTTTAAATGGTGAAAGTGCAATGTTTTGTCAGTTTGCCAGAGGCTTTCTATGGCTGCTGAGTAAATGGTGGAAAACTCCAAAGGAGGTACGCCTACCCAGTGAAAGAAAAATGGTAACATATCATAAGAAAAAAAACCTTTTACTGTTTATCAAGTAATTGCACCTGCTAGTAATGCAGAATATCACTTTCCATAGGATTTAAATGGCAGAATATCCCACTATAATGCGCCAGCGGGAGCAATAACCCAGTCTACATCTGTACATGTCACAGACTGTAGGGGTTACCAGAATTGGCTGTCATGCTTCATGGTACTTGCGGCTGGAGCAACCTTAGATTGCAGATTTATGTTGTAGAGCAGGATTATGAGTGTATTTTTGCTTGTTTAAACCTCTTTTGAGCCAGAGGATTTCCCGTTGCAGGATTGCAGTTATCATTATCCGGATCCCCTGTTTCATTACTGATGTAAGAGCTTAAAATGGCTGCTGAGTGAAAGCTGCCGAAGACCCAATCTGTAAAGGTCACTATTCCTGATTGGTGTCATGTCAGGATGCTGCTTGGTGGTCATTTGAAAGAAGGCAAATGTCCTGCTTTATAGTGAAACTCCTCCACTACTAGGGGGGGTCTCGGTGTAGGGCTGCTGCTAGCACTGATCCCTGCGTTCACACACCTACTCCCAGCAAAGAAACAAAGCGGGAGCAATGAAAGTAGTTGCAGCATGAAATGCGTCGGTCTAGGACGTTTGTCTGCATTTCACTGCTGGAACACTAAGCTGCTGGACATTTTTTCCGCGCCCAACCACTGTTACGACAACTTGCATGTTTAAATGTCCCGCGCGGGATTGCCACACTGCCTACACAGGCCGCTCCAACGCGTGACATCTTTAAATGTCCTGTAGGACATTTTGAAGATGGCGCATCAGTGACCTTTCTAGGCAGTGTAGTGGTCCCATGTGGGACATTTAAACATGCAGTTGTCGGTAGCGGCAGACTTAGCTTGTTGGGTTGAGTGTGTGGAAGCAGACATCGCGGCGTTCTGCCCTGCGCAAAGTGTACTGGCGGTGGAACACAAGTGGCGTTTTGGTCGTGGCCAAACATCCCATTCAGAAATGCGTTAAAGTCATTCTCTGTTTTTCAGCATTTTGGTTTTCCATTTTTTTATGCTTGTTTTAGTTTCAGAGCAGTTAAATGCCACCTCCTTGCTATAAAGCAGTGCTGCTATGTGAGCTAGCGCAAATGCGTCATGTCAATTCTGAAGAAAGTTGGTGCAAACCTGAGTAACAGAACTGTAACTTTTTTTGGAGCAGTCTATTTATAGTGGGTAAAACACAATTCACTTGAACAGATCCTCCTACTCTTTGGCCCCCATCTTAGGCCTGGGACATAGTGGTTTTAAGCTCGCTGAGCAGATGCACAAAGCCCCTGCATCTGTCATCAGCGCGGCTATAGTTTCTCCCGCATGCGTGCGGAGGCTGAGAAACTTTCCCGAGACAGGCAGTTTTGAAATTTGCCGCTCGGGGAAGCGGAGGAGCGGTCACGTGACCGCTCCCATCCAATGGGAGCGGGGGACTAGCCCCGCCCACAGAGCGCGCTCACTGCCTCGCCTGCGAGGACAGGGAAAAGCCCAATTTTGGAGCAGGCGAGGCAGAGCAGGAGCGTGGCTCAGCGCTGTTTGCTCCTCTATGTCCCAGGCCTTATACGGGGTGGTCCGTCGGAGTGAAACCCCACTATTGTCAGCTTGCGGACCCCATGGTTCCCAGAATACTTTCCAGTGACGGTACCGGGATTTAAATCCTGTGTGAGAAATACCTGCTCAAGCCTATTGGTACAATGAGTAGCTAGAGGGGTGCTATCAGGTATGATTACGAACCCAAACTATATACACATACACTAGATGCCTGTTCAAGCACTCGAACTTCTAAGTAATACTTAACATTTAATGGGAATAATTAAAATGTGCAGGAAACAATATCGGCAAATTTAAAAAAAAGTATTTCATTTCTCAAGTGAAGGCGACCACTGCTGTAGTATAACTGAGGGACCACTTCAATGACTAGACGCTATATATCAACCTAATCGTGCAGCGCTAAATTTATAATCTAGTGTCCCTTTGGACAAAAGTACGGATTAATAAATGAGTATCGTGTGAAAAAGATTTGGAAAAATCAGAGTGCTAAAGGGTGTTTACAAGAACAAGTAGGCATGTATAATATCTCAGAGTAGATATTGTAAGTTGCAAACAAACGGGCCAAACTTGTAGTAGTGACAGACAGACCCTAGGGTGGTTAATGCCCTTTATTTATTATTTTTTTTTATTCGCCAATTAGTTTCCTGCACATTTTAATTATTCTCATTAAATGTTAAGTATTGTTTGAAGATTCTCGAGTGCTTGAACAGGAATCTAGTGTGTATCGTTCGGGATTGAAATCTCCCTCAGGGAAACAAAATGTCTGTCAAATCTCAGGCCACTATGAAACTGCAACATCACTAGTTGTGGCTTCCTATTAGTTGACCATTTAAACCCCCCTTTAAAAAATAGGAATAATACAGTAATTTCACTAATAAGTATCTGGAAAGGAGGGTGGTCCACTGAGCCGATATCTATACCCAAACAAAAACTGAGTCCTTGTTTAACCAGTATGGTCATATTTAACAGTTGAGCAACCAGGGCTTTGGAAAACATGCATCCTTCTCTCCTTTCTGCACACACTTCTTACCAAAGAATAGAGCTTTACTCTTTCACTGCTGAGAAAAATCCTTATTAATAGAAAATTCCATTTCATTCATTCCCTGGCTGAGATGTTACCTAGGGAGTCTGCTTTATGTGTCTTTTCGGGGGGGGGGGGGGGGGGGAGAGAGGGAGGGTGTTATTTAGCATCATATTGAGAGATATATATATATATATATATATATATGTGTGTGTGTGTATATAATTTTTTCAGTCAAAACCAAAGATTTCCATGGGTGCTTTTTATTTTTAGGCAGTTAGCTGTAGGACAGTTCTTGTAATGCATTAATCCATTCATCTGTATTGTTTGTGGAGCTCAATAAACCTAACATTTCTTGACTCATTTTAGGAGAACCACTGTTTTTAAAAGAAATTGAATTCACTTAAAACGGACCCTATTTTCACTTATTCCTCCAGCCTCATTTGTTTATTCTCTACCCCCCCCTCCCCCCCGTATTATTATTTTAGAATTTGTCGCATTTTTGTAGGTGTAACCCCCTTTTTCCTTTCTGGAGTTGAACCCTTTATTGGACCAACATTAAACACTTAAGAAAAGCATAAGCTTTTGTGTATCTGAAAAGCCGAGTTTGTTCATGTTGATATGGTTTACAGGTAGGATTACCCATTTGCATCCTAACATTTTGGAGGCTTTTGTAATGTAATACAGCCAAGCGTTACTAGCACCTTCAGCAGCACCATGTGGCACAAAATACCTCCTTGTGTGTAAGCATGGCCCCTATAATTCATATAGCAGTTATTGGAATACAGGCAATATAAAGTGTAAGAATAAAAAAAGCGGGTTTGAATTTTGTTAAACTCTTCATTGCAAACACTCTGAATGACAGAGGTGGCGTGCGACTGCTCTGAGGTATAAAGTAATGTTCATCAATGTCTAAGTATTTATTTATAAATATTGTAAATGCACATTATATAGTTTGCTCAAAGTAACATCAAGTATTTTTTAACTAATTTATTGTACTTTTAGTTTGTGTAAATGTCAGTGAACTAGTTTGTCAAATGTTTTAGGCATTAAATGATGCTATATATATGAACTAATGATCCAAAAACTGGTGCATGTTTATTTTTGTTTAAATAATAAAAAAATACATTTGTGTGTTTTTTTCCTATACACTTCTGAAAGGTTCTTTACCCCACAGATACATTTAGCAGCTAAACACATTTAATATCTGGTTTTACAATATACATTCAGGTGGACAGTATTGTTTTTCCCCTTGTGTAAACATTTAGTAGAACAGAGAAAAAGAAAAAACCTGGGGCACTGCAGAATTAGAGATGGGGCTGCTAGGGGCTGGACCATACCTTACAGGGACCTCCCACCAAGGAGAGTCTCACCCAGTGACGTCACAGCCAGTTCGACAACCGGATCGGAGCGTGCCAGGATCAGCAGGCTACATCGCTGCGGATCGTGCAGAGTGTCTGATAGTCAACGCCGGAGCACTTTGGATCAGGTGAGCCGCCTCTGTATACACCGTATACAACATTAGATTCACATCTATCAATACGGTGAGGCAAGTCAGGCTCTTATGCCTGCACGGACGGGGGCACTCATAGACGGACCTCTGTTAAGAGGTTACTACCTGTTCCATTCCAGACGTACGGTGACCTGTTTTGTTTCATTATCATTACCCAGCTACGGTATCACTACACTTTATGACTTATTTTGCACCTCGTTCCCTTACTTTATATCTAATTTACTACCATCCACGGTGACCAGCATTGCAATTTGATCTTGAAGCACATACATGGGACTTGTCCTGTTTATACTATTTAGTAGTAGAAGAGTGCTAGAAAAGAGTGAAAAAACAGGCGCTACTTCGTGAATGAAATTATTGTAGAATGTAATAGAAAAGTGGTACAGATAGGATTAATAATCCAACCCCTTGCTCAAACCTCACTGGTGGGACCTGTGTCACGGGTTCCAAGGGTTAAGTATTGCTCAAAACATCCAGGGGGAGCATGTGGGGAGATAAGAGAACAATATGTCTGCTGGCTTCTACTGCTCTGCGTCCTGGACCGGAGCTTCCTTCTCCATCTCCGTCTCCAAGACCAAAATTGGTCCACTGGTATAACTACGCGTTTCGCCTCAGTTACCAAACTGTGTCTCGGCTTCTTGGAGACGATCCGTAGAAGCAGCTCTGAATGCAGTGACGTCACATCTTGCAGACGGGCGCGCAGAAGGAAGCTCCGGTCATATTGTTCTCTTATCTCCCCACATGCTCCCCCTGGATGTTTTGAGCTATACTATTTAGTAGAACAGGTGAACCATATGCGTGAATATGGCAGAAGCAGAGGCATGCTAACAATATTATTTTTCTCATTATATAAATAGTTGAAACTTGATACATGGTGTTGCCCCTTCAAAGTAATAGTACAGCACCTTGCTAGAAATTTCGCCATAGGTTTAATTTGTGAGCAATCATCATTTGTATTGTACTCCCTTCTCTCCCGATGGAATTAATAACTACCTGAGAAATCAGATCACTCACAATCCCATCAACTTGTCCATCTGACAACAATTGCTCATGTCCCTGCTCTAATGACATTACTTATGTAACGAGCGAACATTTAGCAAATGGGGCAGAACAAAAGCAATGACTCTCCAGCTGCCTTTGGCTTTCCCAATGCAAATTAACTGCCACTAATCTTCGCCGGGGAAAAAAGCAAAATCACAGATAAATATATGAATATTTACTGCTTCATTTATACAAATCTTGTCCATGTGCTGAAATGTCTTTAGTGTGGTATCATCCAGATTTATTTGGGGGGATTTGAGAGATTATCGTGGATGCTCCAGTGTACATTTCATAGCCGGGTAGGCGCCACCATATGTTATGCAGGATTGTATTTCCATTCAACCTACTTCTGCGTTCGGTGTCAAAGCAGAGCTAGGTTATTTTTTTAATCCGTTTATTTTTCAAATAACTTCACCTGGAGCAAATATTTACATTTTCTTACTATGCACACCAACCCCT
The DNA here is from genome assembly GCA_036426205.1 of Ascaphus truei. Taxonomy (NCBI): domain Eukaryota; kingdom Metazoa; phylum Chordata; class Amphibia; order Anura; family Ascaphidae; genus Ascaphus; species Ascaphus truei. Next base: position 79,561,332 of record CM071572.1, read on the forward strand.
CCACCCTCTCGCCGTTTCAATATTTTTTATACCATTTAATTGTTACTGTACTTTGATTATCTAATTTGTGTGCTTCAGTGTCCTTTTATAAATGAACGTCAACACTTATTCACTGGGATTTATATTCTGCTAGTAGGTAATGCTCCAATTAGACAAAAAATGTAATTGAAATGTAATGAGATCTGTTAAATAGACCAGAATCCAAATATTTATGCTGGTAATGAGTTGGATTGTCTACCAATGAAGAATTAAGATGTACTGACTTTCAAGGGGTGAGTTTTTTTTTGTTTTTTTTTTAAGGTATGATGCACACATACCAAACATTTGCAAACAATCATGAATTTCTTATTACTGCCCTACACAGGTTACCCAGAATGCTACAGTAAGTGCCAGATTCACTAAAGGGCATATTTACGGTGACATTAACGTAAGGCAGGGGTACGCAACTCCAGTCCTCAAGCACCCCCAAACAGGTCAGGCTTTCGGGACATCCTTGCTTCGGCACAGGTGGCTCAATCCAGATTGAGCCACCTGTGCTGAAGCTGGGCTATCCTGAAAACCTGACGGGGGGGGGGGGGGGTGCGCCTGTGGACTGGAGGTGAGCACCCGTGACTTAAGGATTAACGCATGCATTAAATAACACCATATTAATTAAAGAAAATGTGGCATTAATCATGTTTTGCTTCCATGCAAAGGTTATAAACATTTTTAATTCATATGTAAAAATGTAAATGAGCTAATTGGGGCCTGAACCATATTTGATCCCAGACCCACTAACCAGTGCTATGGTTAATGCTGGGAAATAACACACTGCATAATTATACAGTATTTGGTGTTATTGACATTTGCACAGTTGGTAAACTTCTGGTTAACATAGTGTTTTTTTTTGTGAATGGGATTCTAGAATGAGCAGATAACACTCCTCATTCTCTGGTGACTGAAACCATAGAAGATAAGACCTAATCATCGGGTTGCAGAAGGTGATATTTTCTTGCAGCATGATCTGAAGGAGTATAGAATCCTCTAAGCAAGGGAGTATTCTCTAGTCTAGCATCTCTGGAGTATTGATTGCTGTAAATTTCTTGTCGAGCCTCCCATCATTTTGAACCACAGAGTACAGATGTAAAATGTATTTAATCTCACAATTCTCTGCTGATCTGTGCTTCTAGTTCCCTGTTAACACACTTGGTTGAATATGCATTCTCCAAGCAATCTAAAGCACAGAATCCGCAATAGTACTGTATAGACTCGAAAAAAAACCTGTCCCCAAAGTACATTTCGGGCATTTTGTGTAAATGAGATTCAACATGCTGAGGCTTTAGGGAAATTGTATTTGGAAGGTAAAAACATGCTCGCATATGTCATCTCACTGATGTGCTGAGTTTTACTCATTTTTAGCATAGGTGGTTTCATAGATTTCAAAATTATTAATCCAGTGCTTTTCAATCCTTATTACCCACTTTCTTCCTAAATGTCTTGTATAACCTCCAGTGCTGGAAAGGTCTGCAGTAAAATAATAGCTGCTCAATAATGCATTGCTGGATCCTCAACCAAACAAATTGGTTGCAGTATATGGGGGAAAGACATTCTGAACTAAATTGGCATGTTGGCATACAGTATGTGAGGCTTGGACAATTGTCCTCTGTCCTAGATTAGTTTGGGAATGGCATATTGAGCCAATACGGTCACGTTTTTGCTTTCTGGAAGGCCCAAGCTCAAAAGAAGTAAAAGTGGCTAAGGCAGTAATTAAAACAAAGCTGCATATACAAAAGGAAATGTTAGCCCCCTTGTGGGTTAAACGACGACACCTTTGGTTTAATAAGTGTGTACAGATTGTGAGACACAGTGTGAGATTTAAGGTTCTATACAACCAGTATTGATTGACATGCACTCTGCACTCTGTTCAGTATATTACAACAACTATTTCATGGCACTTATGGTGAGGTTGTTAAAAAAAAAAAGTTTCAAGATACAAGCCCCTTCAGAAAAAGTCCATAGAGAACATGTGGATTTAATTTGTGGTGTTTCCAACTCAGATGCCTTATTGCACCAAAATAAAAACTCAGGGCTGTGTGAAGTTTGCGATTTTAATTTAGAAATGTTGTGTTTGCTCAGACAGGGCAGAATAAATGGTAAATGAGCAGCATTCTGTCCTAACCCATTGGTTTACTGCATGTACTGTAGCAAGCTCTGGTGCATAAGGCCCGTAATATAGTGGGTGCGCTTGCTGCATTTTATAATTGGCTGTGGTTAGACAGCCACTCTATGCTAGGGCTGCGCGTGCACGGCAGTGAGCGTGGAGCTGGCCGATCGGGGGGGGGACTCCGAAAACTGTATGTGTGTGTTCACACTTTAAGTTATGGTGGGTGAAAAAGGCAACAAAAAACCTCCACCGTTGGCTATATATACCGTTAGCATATCTATACTATAATTCTAAGTTTTCCGTTTGTATGTCAGAAGCATCGATATCTCACAAACGGCACCACGTAGCACAATGAGACTTTCACTGGACATTCTGCTGTGGATTTGTAGGTCAACGCAACTATTTTTTGAGCTTCCAATGTTGCCTCCCAAATTATGGATATTCTAATGTCCAGCAAATCTTAGTGCAGGAGCAGATGGGAGGGGGCGTGTTTGTGCCTGCTTCAGTGCTGTGTGTCATGTGAGATGTGCCGTGGGGGGTGGGGAGAAAACGGAGTGAGTGGAGGGGGAAAGAAAACGGAGGGAGGGAAGAAAACGGAGGGAGGGGGAGGGAAGAAAACGGAGGGAGGGGGGGGAAGAAAACGGAGGGGGGGGGGGAACTGAGTGGGGGGAAGGGGGAGTAACTGAGTGATGGGGGGGGAACTGAGTGAGTGGAGGGAAGAAAATGGAGTGAGGGAGGGGGAGAAAATGGAGTGAGGGAGGGGGGAGAAAATGGAGTGAGGGAGGGGGGAGAAAATGGGGTGAGGGAGGGGGGAGAAAATGGGGTGAAGGAGGGGGGAGAAAACTGAGTGAGGGGGGAGAGGAGAGGGAAAATGGACACAGACACACACTAGTTGAAGGGGGGCGTGTCGGGTGGCACGTCCATGACGTCACTGAGCTGGTTCGCCCCCATTGGGCAAACCGCTCACATGACGCGTCAGCGAGCAGCACAATCAAATTTGCTTGCTTTGGCAAGCAACTAAGCGCTGCGCATGCGCTTGCTCCCGCTAGCCACACACTTGCAACAATGTTTAATTGCGGCCAGCGCATGCCCACTCGGCATCACCCTGGACGAGGCCTTCAAGGTACTGCGGTTGCCAGCCTCTTCTCCACGTGGCTCCAACACATTTTCTGATTTCATCCTCCCATCATACTCTTGGTCGTTGTCTTTGTATGTTAATCCCTCTTGGAATCCAGTAGAGTATCATCTTTGTGCAATGATGATCATTTCTTCCTGTGACATGTCCGGCCCACTGTAATTGTAATTTTTTCACCCTTGTTATGATGTCACAGATTTTGTTTGATTTCCAACCCATTCATTATTTTTCCTATCTCTTCGTGTATTACCCAGCATACATCTCTCCATACTTCTTTGCATTGTCTGAAGCGTCTGAATTATATTTGCATTTAGGGTACAAGTTTCACATCCATACATGAACACAGGCAGAATACACTGGTCAGAAATTTTACTCTTGAGGCACAGTGGATGGTTCCCATCCTTTGTTATTTGACGGCCAAAGTAGACCTAGTCTTCGATTTCTATTCCATTTATTTTGATCTTTGTACAGTTGACACATTTGTTGAACATCACATTGGTCTTGTGACGGTTCATATGGAGGCAAACATTCTCACATGCCTTGGCGAGTGGCCCAATTTGTTGCTGGAGGTCTTCTGGATTTGTGTAAAAAAATAAACAGTAAATCATAGCTTACTCAAATATTCACTGTTGATTTATTTATTTATTTTTATTCCATTTTCTTCCCAATCTAATGATTTGAACAATTCTTAGAGTATTGCTATGAAAACCTTTCCCTGCTGCACTACCTTGCTAATCCTCATCTTGCTTGTATCTTTTTGAAGTTTAATGGTCCGTGGCATTCTTGCCAATTTTCCTTATAATATCAATGTACACTTATTCAACAATTTGACATTTTAATGGATGGCTGAGGTCTAAACGGAATAAATTATTTTTTATAGTCCTATGAATTTTAGATGGTCTCATCATCCTCCCTCTCCCATATATTCAGGGTCTGGGTGACTCGAATGTGCGGTGGCGGTATTGCATACACACAAAGGTTAACGAATGTCATTGTTTAAGCCACTAAGAAACACCATATTTGCGGCAAATTTGAATGCCGGCGAAAGTTTCTCCCATCTCTACCCATGATTTAGCACAGACAGATTGTTAGAATTTTTCAGAATGCGAAAACTTTTACACCATGAAACACATAATTGGACACGGCACAGTCCTTAAACGTTTTGACATTGCATCTTACTGTGAAGATTGAATGAAAACTGATTTCAATTTGTTTTGTTTTTGGCTTTAAAAAAAAATAAACAATTACAAGAATAACAGCAGAGAATTTCAACTTGGGCTGAAAAATCCCTGCAGCCTGCTCGGTGTGTGTGTCTGTCTGTCTAAAAGTGGAAACGTAAAATGTTTAAAGCAGTAATATTTGCCGATTTGCTAATTTTTGCCATGTTATTTTTTAGTTGCTACTTAAGGGATCGATTCTTGCCCTTTTCCCACTTTTTGAAACAAAAATTAAACTGATGCTCCATCCAGGAGATATAAATGTTTAAAACATCAAGCTCTCCCTAAAGCCCAGTGCACTCTGAAGGTTGTGTTACCATGGTGACCACAGAAGCTAGATTAAAAAAAAAAACCCATGTTTTTCTTTGTAACACATGAAAAGAGCAGGAAATACTCAAAGGGCAAGATGCTAACATTATATGAGAGGGCTTTCCAACTGGCAGCCACCAAGTCAAATACCGCTTCAAAGGGCATTGATGTGGCCCATAGACACTGCGTTACTTAAGCAGCTATGTGCAGATTTTCACACTTTGTAACCTAATGTCATGTCAATATATATGGTTATAAATGCATGCAAGATGTTGAAATATAATCATTTTCAAGTCTTTATATGTATCTAAAATGACATTGTAATAACCTTGTTGCCCTTCTACGTGTTTCCTCATCTGGCCCCTTTGGGAACTCGTTGAAGTGCCCTGTTACATGAGTTAAAGTCATATAGGTTTCAGGGGAGATTTCTGTTTTAACCTCTTAATAAAAAGCAGCTATAGTTCTTTTAATAAAGCCATGAGACCATGTTGCCAATTTATAAAAATGTTTTACCAGGAAGTAATGCATTGAGAGTTACCTCTCGTTTTCAACTATACCACTATTCTAGTACATAGTTCCAACTACTTCAAGTGTAGTCAGATGACTTGTACATTGGAAAATGTTTGATCTTCAGTTGGTTAAACACTGCTGACTCCCCCGTGTAACCAACTTCAGCTCTGATAATGTTCTGTCGCTGGAGTCGCCAACTCTAGGCCGCCAACATGCCAGATATTGGGGATATCCCTGCTTCAGCACAGGTGGCTCAGTCATTGAATGAACCACCTGTGCTGAAGCTGGGATATCCTGAAGACTTGTGAGTGGCCCTTGAGGATTGGAGTTGGCCACCCCTGTACTATATATTCTACGCAGCAGCCAGTATATTTGCCATAATCCTACATTTGCACACTTTGTAGTACGTACATTGTACCACTTTACAATATTGCCCCAGGTTAGCAATTATATTGGTTGGTTCTTTTACTTTGTGGTTTTACCAGGTAGATTAACTGAAGGACACAAACCGCTTTAACGCAAGCAGTAGCTCTCGTGTAAAACCTGCACCTAATTTCTGCTGAATACCTGATGATGAGGTGGGCTGTTGACATTGTGTTGACATCGCTTTCGACAGGAGTAAATATGACTTACAGAAGTGGTTATTTACTAGCATTTTTCTGTTCTTTGCCACTGTAACAAAGTAGAAGAATTGCCTGTGCCACTAAATGTCTGTAAATATTGAAAAGTATCATTTACTTATAGGCCAACACTTTTTTGTTTTAAATGTATTTCCTTTTGTTTTTAATAAAGTGCAAAAATACTTTTGCTGTGAATTTTTCTTTCTGCTTCGCTTCTTACAGCAACCTGAGGCTTAGAAGTGACAGTAGTATGCTGGCACAATTTGCTTGTGTACTACTAGGCCCTACCACCGGAACGAGCCCCCTATGTTTTACATTGGGGCTCTTCAACTACTATAGTTCTCCAAAATGGAAAGATCAGAAAACACTTAAGCACTTTATGAAATAGTTATTATTACCTCCCCAAAGTGACTCAAAGCGCTTCACAATTATGAAGCATTGTACATAGGATTGTTACAGATTAATTCCCTGACAAATGAAACAAAAAAGAACACAAAAAGGAAAACGCGATGAGTTCCAGCACAATGAAATGTATAAAAGGAAATACTTGCATATAAAATAGGATCATGTAGATCCAGTCATCCACACATACAAAAGGCCACATCCATGGAGGGTCGGATGCTGAAGAATCGGGACCCCGCAATCTCACAGTCCAAGATGGAACCAGGAAAGCAGTCCAGCCAGCAAAGTTAAAATTGAACTAAATCTTCACCTAGCCTCCCAGGCTGACAACGCTTTGAGTTGGTCAAAAAGGTTGTTTTATGAGAAAGTGAACAGACCAGATACTTTGCTACTGTAGCTGATAAATTAAGGAATACCCGACCAGGTTACAATATCCAAGCGATTCGTATAAAATCGGGGGCCAATACGGCCAACCCAAAGTCAATAGTGGAGGAATTTAAGAGCTTCTATTAGGATCTCTATAATGGGGGGAAAGTGTCGCATAATTGAGTGGTTCGGAAAGGAAGTTAATGGGAGAAAATTTTACAATGGAGGAATTAGCACAGGTCGTTAAAGATCTAAAATCATCAAAGGCCCCTGGACTGGACAGTTTCTCGAATCTCTATTATAAAAAATATATTAAACTTTTTAGCTCCTTGCCTCCTTCGGATGTTTAATGCGGTACTGGAAGGGGCTGCGTTCTTGGAACAGATGCTCCAAGCGTCCATCTCGGTAATACACAAAAGCAGGAAAGATCTGATTGTAAACGTTATAGACCAAATTCCCTGATAAATACAGACATCAAAACTTACTCTAAACTGCTGGCCAATAGATTAAGTCACATCCTGCCTAGACTTTTATAGACACAGATCAAGTCGGATCAAGTCGGATTAAGGATCGCCAAGCTGCAGACAACACACGACGAATCATTGATCTGCTAGAAATAGCCACTACAAAAAAAGATGCCAGTTATGATATTAAGTCTAGATGCAGAAAAAGCGTTTGACAGGATTGACTGGCCATATTTAAAAGCCACACTTGGAGCTTTCGGTTTCAGGGAACATGTGAGTAACGCTATCCTGTCTTTATATAGGGGCCCGGCAGCTAAAGTGGTTCACCAGGGCTTCCCGTCGGAGCTCTTTAAAATTAAGCGTGGCACAAGACAGAGATGTCCTCTATCACCTCTGTTGTTCGTATTATGTATGAAACCATTGGCAGCCCAAATTAGGAACAGTCCGGATATAACGGGAGTAGAAATCAACACACAATCGCATAAAGTAGCATTATATGCAGATGATGTGTTTTTGGCTCTTTCAAAATCTCTTACCTCCCTACCAAACCTTTTCGACTTGTTAGGGAAATGTAATAAAGTTTCAGGTTTTAAGATTAACCAATCTAAATCGGAAGCTCTAAATGTAAACCTCCCAAAAGATACAAAAAAACTGATAGAGATTAATTTCAATTAATTAAGATATTAAATATTTAGGGATATATATATATAACTAAGGACTATAAGAACGAATATCAAGCAAACTACCCCAAACTTATCCAAACCTTAAGAGACGACATTCGAAAATGGTCAGCCGATAAGATTTCTTGGTTAGGATGGACATATAGTATTAAAATGAATCTCCTCCCGCGTATCCTATACTTATTTCAGACGTTACCGGTGCCACTGAGACTGAAGGATATACTCTCGCTTCAGTCTGCAATTTCCAAATTTATATGGGGAGGCAAAAAACGAGAATAAAGGGAAAGATCTTTAAACAGACGCAATTAGGACATGGGGGTCTAGCGGTATCTTGTCTGTTGTCCTATTATAAAGCGGCACAATTATGTCAAATTTCCCAATGGCAGACAAACCCAGAATTGAGAAGATGGGTGGTATTGGAGAGAGGTTTGCTCCCCTTTGGAGTTAAACAACCCAATTCTCTACCCATGTCAGCATACAGAATGGCTAACATCCCGCTAGCCTCAATGGCTAACTTGTTGTCAATCTGGGAGACCTCCAAATTTAAATATGCCTTGACCACAGGGGGTTCATTGATAACCCCCCTGGGGGGGTATTCCAGACTTTGCTCCAGGGCTGAATGGTATTGACTTTTTAATTTGGAAACAAAATGGATATTATCGACTTAGAGATCTGGAGGGAAATAGTGGAATCAAAACATTCAATCAAATTAGTTCAGATAAAGAAATCCCCCACCCGAGTTCTTTAGATACCACCAGATCAGAGCATTCTATAATAAATTCTCCCCCCGACCTCAGTTAACTACATTTGAAAAGCACTGTCTTATTGAGACTGACAATAGCGGATTCACATCGCAGATGTACAGAGAAGTGATCGGTTCGGGCTCGAAAGTGAGCCATAAACTAAGCTATATGGTTCAATGGGAAACACATCTAGGCGAGGCGTTAGAGGAAGAATGGACAAAAATAGTAATAGCAGTAGCTAAAAGTTCGATTTGCACGACATTAAGAGAGAACGCATATAAAGTTTTAATGCAGTGGTATCTCACCCCAACAAAATTACCAGGATACTCCCCGCTCTGCCCTAAACAGTGTGGAGAGTCCACTGACTTGTTACATATGCTGTGGTCCTGTCCAAGGTTGATCCCTCTATGGAGTAAGATTAGAGATTGGCTTTGGAGGATTTTTGACCTCACAATTCCACTAGACCCGTGGCTGTTTCTCCTAAACAGACCAACGCCGGGTCTATCCAAAGCAGCTAACAAACTGGTTGCACACTTTGCAACAGCAACGAGGTGCGAGATCGCAGCATTATGGAAACAATCCGAAATTCCATCAGTTGCCAAGATCAGGAATAGAATTTGGTTTGTGTGCTAGATGGACAAATTAACAAGTTTAGTTAATGACACTGGCGAAAATTTTCTAAAAATCTGGACGCCTTGGCTGGCCCAGACAGATATCCCCGGGATGGAGACAAACACAATCTGGCTTTGATAGTGGCAGATGTGTTCTCTCTCTGAGTGTGTAGTTGAGCAGATTTGGGGAGCTTCAACGGACTACAGAGGAGAGGAAGGTTCAGGATCACAGGCAACTAATATGCGGAGGGTAAGGGTCAATCGCTCAGAGATCTGTGGAGAGGGAACCCACTGGAAAGGCTTAAGTCCTAACTGTGAAATGGACCAGCGCCACTACCCCCCCCCCCCCCCCCATTTACCTTTATTTGGTGATGGTTGTTAATATTTGACCAATATTACCATGGAAAGGAAACAATGGATGTAAGCATTGTCACCGTATTACTCCAGAAAACCAATAGAAATTTTAAGTTAAAAAAAAAAGCTGACCTGTTGGTGACCCTTGAGGACTGGAGTCGGCCACCCCTGCTCTAGTACAAAAGTGGGACCTCAACCGCCCTTATTCAATGTGGTGAGATGCACCTAGAGTGATCACATAACCACAAATGCCAGAGGTCCAGTGGCCCACTGCCCCACTGCTGCCACTGGACATACGGCAGCGAAAAGGTCAAAGTCGCAATCTCGCCCAGAAGCCTACACGAGTTTAACTCGTATATTAGTATCTTGCCTACTGATCCTGAGCATGGCCTGCTTTAAAAAAAAACAAAAAACTTTTTGTGTTTTGATACGAATATTTTAGCAGAGTACAGAGACAAGAAGGTGTCTGGGGAATACAGACAGTAACAAAATGGGTAACAAGTATAAGTATGTATGTATGTCTTTATTTATATAGCACCATTAATATACATAGCGCTTCACAGTAGTAATACACGTGACAATCATATAAATAACAAATAATATAAATAACAGGTCATGGGAATAAGTGCTTCAGACATAGAAGTAACGTTTCGGAAGAGGAGTCCCTGCCCCGAAGAGCTTACAATCTAATTGGTAGGTAGGAAGAACTTACAGAGACAGAAGGAGGGAGTTCTGGTAAGTGCGGCTGCAGGGGGCCAAGCTTTATGTATCATGTGTATAGTATTAGCCACAGTGCTACTCATATGTTTCTTTAAGCAAGTGGGTCTTAAGGTGGGTCTTAAAGGTGGATAGAGAGGGTGCTAGTCGGGTATTGAGGGGAAGGGCATTCCAGAGGTGTGGGGCAGTCAGTGAGAGAGGTTTAAAGTGGGAGAGGGTTTTGCTTGAACTAAATTCATGAAATATAAGAGTAGTAGAAAAGGGAGATGGTGTCATTTAGAAAACGTGAGCTTTTGCATAGACTTTACATGCCATGCGTGCCTTTCTACCTGTGTAATTGTTGGTACCGATTGCCTCCAAGCTGCAGAAATGTAACATCTAGTAGCCGAGGGAATGTGTGTGGCCAATCTATGGTATTTTTAAGAGAGCTCCATAGATGGTTTATTAATTAGTCGTAGCCATGGGCTTGGGGGCATTGCAGGTCCCACACTCTCACTAATGTTTTGGGGCGTTCCTACCATATATATGGTACATTGTACCAGACTGTCTACATCCCCTACAACACAGGGTGGAAACATTTTTCTAAATGTTATGTAAGAGGGTCAGGCAAAGGTACTATTTCAACAGCACTTTAGAAGCATTCTCTTTTATGAGCGTGTTTTTAGAGGAGGTGATCATTGCCTCCCAAATGTCCCCCCATGTCCTCCACCTCCAAAAGGTTCTCCTATGTATGATTCCCATTATTTCAGAACAGTGAGGTTTCACTTCTTTAATGTTTGGCATAACATTTTGTTATAAGATTGAAATCAGACTGCAGCTTAGAGGAGAGGACCTGCATACAGATTCATAGTAAGTATTTGAGTTGGAGGACACAGGGAATGGCTGAAAATGAATGACATTTTTTAATTGCAGGTATCAAAAACATTGTTGCTTCAAGGCTCTATTTTTTTCTTTGAAGCAGTCAAAAGTCTTCAATTTGTCACCTTGCAAGAGATCCGCTGCTCTGGTTATTCCTGATTTGCTCCAAGAGAAATTGTTCTCACCTAGACCAGGCCCAAAAATGGGAGTACTGAAAAGCGGTAACATATTTGAGATTGGCGAGGTCAAGTTGTATTTAAACTTGGATGAATCCCATTGTTTCAAAGAATGTAAGACTATAGGATTCTGTAGGATGTTGAAAGATCTGCTCTATCGAGGGAGCGAGAGGAGTGACTCAAGCTCCAAAGGTCTCAGCTTGGCTGCTGCTCCCTTGTCCCACTGCCAGGAGCCACGGGGAAGTTGGCTCAGCTGTGCTGATTAACCCATCGGCTGTCCACAGACCTTACCACCCCGAGAGGGCCTCATGACGCAGTGGCTACATCACCATACTTACCTTGGCTCCGGGGGGGGGGGGGGTCATGATGTCACGTTGCCATAGCAACGTGACGTCACATGATCTTGCGGCGTCATTTGACGCCGCGTTGCCATGGTGACACGTGTGGAGCCAAGGCAAGTAAAGGTTTACAGAGGCCCTGCAGCTCCCCCGGCACTTAATTTAAGTTCCTTCGGGAAGCGCGCGGAGCCTCTGTAAACCGCGAGCCCCCCCGCAGGCAGTCTGGCGCCCCCCAGTTTGTACACCGCTGCCTTATATTGAGCACAGTCCATTTTTCCAATTAAAGTCAAAATTGATAGATATCAAGTTAGAACAAAAGACAAAAAAGCCCCAGTGCTATATAAACAGACAAGTAGATATCTCATAAGCAAGGGTCATTTAGTTAAATTCTTTGGCCAAAGTATTTGAAGCCTACAACCACGTCACAGTGTGGCCCATCTGTAGGACCCAACACTGCCGCACCTGCAAAAAGCCATTGTGGGTTCTGAGCTTACAGGGGCTGTGTGTGTGTTTGTATATGAAGTTAACCACGTCCAGAGGTATGTTTATGTTTAAAGCTTCTAATTTAGTACCGGTATTTTTCATCTTAAAGCCTGAAAGGTTTCCATGATAAGATCGTGTGGGAAGGGAGCATGTCCTGGTTTTTTTTTGTTTGTAAATGTTATAAATCATGATTCTCTTATGCTCTAACTTTCTGTGGTAACCTTTAGACTGCCACGGGCTCTGGGGAGAGCTCCATTTTAGCCCCATGGACAACTAAAATTGTAAACACTTATATCCTGAACAAACCTCAGATTAAAAAATTAAATAAAAAACAGTACCACCATTCCTTCCCCCCCCCCCCGTTCACATCTCTCTGTTTTACCCCCCCTTCACATCTCTGTCTACCTTAAATGCCTTAATTCACTAAAATGCATCAGCATGTATTATAGCACATTGATAGTGCTGCTGCCCATGAGTTGAGTGAACCAGGGTTCGATTCTTGGCTCGGATGTTTTTTGTTTTTTTCATTTTATTTATACTCGAGTGCGAATAGCCAAGCAGTTATTTAGACTGGAATGTCAATAGGGGAGTGTTGTGTCTACCTTAAATGCCTTTATTCACTAGAATACATCAGCATGTATAGCTCAGTGATAGTGTTGCTGCCCATGAGTTGAGTGAACCAGGGTTAGATTCTTGGCTCAGATGTTTTTCCCCCCCCCCCATTTTATTCACAGTCGAGTGTAAATAGCCACTTGGCCAAGCAGCTATTTGCACTCGAGTGGGAATAGCCAAGCAGCTATTTGCACTCGAGTGGGAATAGCCAAGCAGCTATTTACACTCGACTTTGAATATCCACTGCCCCGTATCACATCACCACCATACCACATAACCATATCACCACATCACCACATAACCATATCACATCCCCGCCATATATCACCACATAACCATATCACATCCCCACCGTATCACCACATAACCATATCACATCCCCACCATAGATCACCACATAACCATATAACATCCCCACCATATCACCACATAACCATATCACCACCACAACCATATCACATCACCACATAACCATATCACATCACCACCATATATCACCACATAACCATATCACATCCCCACCATATATCACCACATAACATCCCCACCATATCATATCACCACATAACCATATCACAACCCCACCATATCATATCACCACCACAACCATATCACATCATCACCACATAACCATATCACAACCCAACCATATCATATCACCACCACAACCATATCATATCACCACATAACCATATCACAACCCCACCATATCATATCACCACCACAACCATATCACATCATCACCACATAACCATATCACATCACCACATAACCATATCACATCCCCACATAACCATATCACATCCCCACCATATCATATCACCACATAACCATATCACATCCCCACTGTATCACCACATAACCTTATCACATCATCACCACATCTCCGCCGCACCGAGGCCACTCCTGCTGCAGCCGCTGTCAGAGCTGGGAGGGCGGAAACGTGTCACTTTGCAGCGCTGCGGGAGGGTCCTCCACTCCTCTCTCCCGAGGGGACCCCCACTGAGACTCCCATCCACTTCCTGCTTCCGGTGTGCTGCTCTCCCGAGGGGACCCCCACCAGACTCCCATCCGCTTCCTGCTTCCGGTTTGCTGCTCTCCCGAGGGGACCCCCACCAGACTCCCATCCGCTTCCTGCTTCCGGTTTGCTGCGGGGGCGGCCAGTTCCAGGGCACCGGGTCCACGGGAGCGGCTGCAGGTGCCACGTGTACCGAGTAGCTGCGGGTGATAGGGGCCGAGCCCAGGCTGCGGGGTTTGTCTGACGCGAGGTATAGAGTGGTACCACCATGGTTCTGTCTGATTGTTTACATGTTTGGGTTTCTGTGTCTCACTGTCACCTGCTGGAGGGGCCCCTATTGCCTGTGTTACTGTCCCCTTATTGCATGTGTCGCTGTCCTGTCCCCTTGTCCGTCTCACTGTTCCCTTATTGTCCTTCTCACGGTCCCCTTGTTGCCTGTCCCCTTGTTGCCTGTCCCCTTGTTGCCTGTCCCCTTGTTGCCTGTCCCCTTGTTGCCTTCCCCTTGTTGCCCGTCTCGCTGTCCCCTTGTTGCCCTGCCTCGCGGCTCCTCCTTTGTTTTGCCGCCGCCATCGCGGTCCCTGTTTTGCCTCCCTCGCGGTGCCTCTGGGTGCCTGCCTCGCCTGTCCTCCTTGTGTTGTTGCCCGCCGCGCCGTCCCCATTCTTGGCCCAGCCCTTGCCCCCCTCTCGCCGTCTCCCCTTGTTGCCCGCCATCGCCTTCCCCTTGTTGCCCGCCGCCGGCCGGCCCCTGGTTGCCCGCCTCGCGTCCCCTTGTTGCCCCGCTCGCCGTCCCGGTTGCCTCTAGCCGCCCGCCTCGCCTCGCCGTCCCCTTGTTTGCCCGCCTCGCCGTCCCCTTGTTGCCTGTCCCCTTGTCCCTTGTTGGCCCGCCTCTGCCGTCCCCTTGTTGCCCCGCCCTCGCGTCCCTTGTTCCCCCCGCTCGCTGTCCCCTTGTTGCCCGCCTCGCCGTCCCCTTTTTGCCCCCTCGCCTTCCCCTTTGGTGCCCGCCTCAACCGTCCCCCTTTGGACGCCGCCAGTCTCTCCGTCCCTTGTTGCCCGCCTCCCGTCCCCTTGTTGCCCTCCTCGCCGTCCCCCTTGTTTCTCGCCTCGCCGTCCCCGTGTGCTGTCCCTTTTGCCCGCTCGCCGTCCCCACCTTTTTGCCCTCCTCGCGTGGCCCTTGTTGCCCGCCTCGCGTGCCTTGTTGCCCTCCGCTGCCGTCCCCTTGTTGTCCCGCCTCGCGTCCCCTGTGTTGCCTCGCCTCCCGCCGTCCCCTTGTGCCGCTCCTGCACCTTTTGCCCGCAGTCCTGCCGTCCCCCTCTTGCCTGTCCACTTGACCTGCCGTCCCCTTGACGTTGCCCGTCTCAGGTCCTGGTCCCGCTCGTGCCTTTGCCCGTGCGGTCTGGTGCCCCCTCTTTGTTGCCCGTCGTCCGCTGCCGTCCTTGTTGCCCGCTCCCGGTCCCCTTGTTGCCCGCCTCGCGTCCCCTTGTTGCCTCGTCTCTCGCTTCCCCTGTTGCCCGCTCCGCGTCCCCTTGTTGCCCCCTCGCGCTCCCCTTGTTCCCGCTATCGAGTCCCCCTGTTGCCCGCTCCTCTCGCAGATCCCCCTGGTTGATACGCCCGCCGTTCCCTTGCTGCAGTGTGCCCCTTGTGCCGCCTCCCAGTCTCCGTTGCCCCGATTGGCTTGTCCCTCCGTCACTGATTGCCGCTCGCTCCCGCCGTTGTGTCCCCTGTTCCTTGTTGCCCGCCTCGCGTCGGCCCTTGTTGCCCGCCTCGCCGTACCCTTGTTGCCCGCCTCGCCTCCCTCTTGTTGCCCGCCCTCCGAGTCGCCTTGTTGCCCGCCTCGCCGTCCCCTTGTTGGCCTGTCCCTTGTTGCCGCCTCGCCTCGCCGTCCCCATTGTTGCCGCCTCGCGTTGTGCCCTTGTTGCGCCTCGCGTGCCCTTTGCCCGCTCGCGGTCCCTGTTGCCCGCTCTCTCGGTCCCCGTTGCCTTGTGCCCGCCTCGCGTTCCCTCTTGTTGCCCCTGCCTCGCGGTCCCACTTGTTGCCCGTCTCGCGGTCCCTCTTGCGCCGCTCGCGTCCTTGTTCCGCCCGTCGCGGTCCCTTGTTGCCCCCTCCGTCTCGCGGTCCCTGTTGCCGTCTACTGCGGGTCCCTTGTTGCCCGTCTCGCTGTCCCTGTTGCCCGTCTCGCGGTCCCCTCTTGTTGTGCCCTGCTCGCTTTCCCCTTGTGCCCGCCTCGCTGTCGCCCTCGTGTTTGCCCGCCCTCGCGGTGCCCTTGTTGCCCCGTCCTCGCCTGCTCCTCTGTTGCCCGCCTCGCCGGTGTCCCATGTTGCCCGCCTCGCTGCCCTGTTGCCCCCGTCCCCTTCGGCGTCCCCCTTGTTGCCCGCCTCCGCTGGCCCCTGTTGCCCGCTCCGTGCTGTCCGCTCCTGTTTCCCGCTCGCGTCACCCTGTTTGCCCGCCTCGCTGTGCCCTCCTGTTGCCCCTCGCGGGTCCCCTTGTGCCCGTCTCGCGTTCCCCCTGTTGCCCGTCTCGCGGTCCCCTGTGTTGCCCGTCTACGCGGTCCCCATGTTGCCGTCCCGTCTTGTTGCCCGTCTCGCTGTGCCCGTCTCGCGTCCCCCTTGTTGCCCGTCGTCGCGGTCCCCCCTGTTGCCCGTCTCGCGGTTCTCCCTGTTTGCCCGCTCGCGTCCCCTGTTTGCCCCCCTGGTCCCCCTGTTGTCCCCGCTCGCGGTCCCCTGTTGCCCCTCTCCTTGTCCCCCTGTTGCCCCTCGCTGTCCCCTGTTGCCCGTCCGCTGTGCCTCGGGGTCCTGTTGCCCGTCGCTGTGGGTGGTGGAGTCTGTTACTGGTTGACCGCGCGTCCGTGCTCCCCTGTTGCCCGTCTCGCGGTCCCCCTGTTGCCCGTCTCCGCGTGTCCCGTTGCCCGCTCGCGCGTTGTCCCTCTCGCTTGTCCCCTTGTTGCCACGCCCGCCGGCCCCTTGTTGCCCCTCCTCGCCTGGCCCCTTGTCTGGTCCCGCTTCGCGGTCCCCCTGTTGCCCGGCTCGCGTCCCCGTGTTGCCCTGTCTCGCTGTCATTCCCCTGTTGCCGTCCTGTTCTCCCGCCCATGGTCCCCTTTTTCGCTGCCTGTTCCCTCTGTTGGCCTGCCGCTTGTGCCCACTTGTTGCCCCTCTCGCGCTTGGCCCTTGTTGCCCTGCCGCCGCGGTCCCTTGTTGGCCGCTCTCGCGGTCCTTGTTGCCTCGCCCGCTCGCTGTGTCCCGTTGCCGCGTCCCCACCTGTTGCCGTCCTGCCTGTCCCCCTTTGTTTGCCCCGCCGCGTTGCCTCGCCTTGTCGCCCCTTGTTGCCCGGCCTCGCTCCCTGTCCGCTCGCCTTGTTGCCTTGTCCCCTTGTTGCCGCTCGCCGTTCCCTTGTGCCCGCCTCGCGCTCCCCCTTGTTTGCCTGTCCCTTGGTCCCCCCTGTGTCCCCTTGTTCCCCTCGCTGCCCCTTGTTGCCCCCTGCTGCTGTCCCTCTTGTTGCCTGCCTCGCTGTCCCCCTTGTTGCCCCTGCATCCGCCTCGCTGTCCCCCTGTTGCCTGTCCCTTGTTGCCCGCCTCGCGGTGCCCTTGTTCGCCCCCGCCCTCGCGGTGCCCTTGTTGCCCGCCTCCCGGTGCCCTTTGTCCTGCCTCGCGGGGCCTTGTTTGCCCGCCTCGCTGTGCCCCTTGTTGCCTCGCCCTCGCTGTCCCTTGTTGCCGCTGCTGTCCCCCTGTTGTTGCTCTCCCTTGTTGCCGCCTCGCTTCCCCTTGTTGCCTGTCCCCTTGTTGCCCGCCTCGCTGCCTCCCCCCCCTTGTTGCCCGCTCGTGTCCCCCTTGTTGCCTGTCCCTTGTTCCTCGCCTCGCCGGCCCTTGTTGCCCGCCTCGCGGTCCCCGTGTTGCCTGTCCGCTGTCCCCTTGGTGCCTGTGCCCTTGTTGCCGCCTCATGGTACCCCTTGTTGCCTGCCCTTGTGCCCTGCCTCGCTGTGCCTTGTTCGCCCGCCTCGCGTGCCCTTGTTGCCCGCTCGCGGTGCCCTTGTTGCCCGCCCTCGGCTGTCCCCTTGTTGCCCGCCCTCGCTGTCCCATTTGGTTGCTGTACCCTTGTTGCCCGCCTCCCGTGCCGTCCCTTGTCTGCCGGTCCCCTTGTTGCCCCCCATGTGTCCCCTTGTTGCCGCCTCGCTGTCCCCTTGTGTGCTGTCCCCTTGTTGCCTGTCCCCTTGTTGCCGCCTCTTCCGCGGTGCCCTGTTGCCCGCCCTGCCGCCCGCGGTGCCTTGTGCCCCGCCTCGCGTGCCCCTTGTTGCCCGCCTGCGCGGTGCCTTGTTGTCCTGCCTCGGCGTCGGATCCCTTGTTGCCTGCCTCGCGGTCGGTCCCCTTGTTGCCTGCCTCGCGGTCCCCTTGTGCCCGCCTCGCTGTCCCTGTGTTGCCGCCTCGTGTCCTCATCTTGTTGCCCCCTCGCGGTCCCCTTCTTGATGGGCCCTCTCTGTCTCATGTGTATGTTTTGATTAGTAATCTCGTTGGTCATATTCACCGACTCTCCCTGTATATGAGTGGAGAATCCTTGTACTGTATCAATTGTCTTCACACCATGGGCCCTGCTATATTCCATTTATCTATTGGAAATCAGAAACCTCAATCATTAATGATAATTAGGGTGAGAAGTAAACTGTGTGATGCCTTAGTTGTGCACACAGACCAAACACAACATAAAGTACATATTATCCAGAGGGGATTAAATGTGGAGGCCCATTAGATATACAAATACACTGAGATAATGGGACTACCCTCTCCAAGGGTTTTCATTGTGACACCTGTCCCTTGCTTTGCTTTTTTTTTATTTCAAACATTTTTATGTTTTCTGACAGGGGTACATTCACATCACATGGTTTGTTATAGAATAGTACTTAATTAACATATACATTTAAAGGTGAACAACCCGAAGCATCTCAAGGTTGATTGATCGAGAAGAGGCGATCTGCCCCTAGTATTTTGTAACCTCCTATGCATTTAGATTCTACTATGTAGATCCCGTCCGGAGAATTAACTAGTTTAGGAGGATCTTAGTATCAAACCCCTTATATTAGTACTGTAAAGGATAGCAGAGAGAGAGAGGGGGAGAAGATGAAGAACAGAAAAGGGGGAGAAGAGGGATAGGAACGGGGAGAGCTAAGGAGGGGTGTAGTTGTCCTCCCCTCCACCTTGTCAAAAGACCCTGAGTAGACATGAACTCCCCCTGAGGGGTTAGTGGTCTAATGCAGAGTCCAACTGAAGCATCCATATCTCATTTTTAATCTCTAATTATAAGGCCACTGTGCCCAAACTTTCTCATATTGTACTATATTCTGTTTCAGGAGCGCCGATAGGTATTCCATAAGCTTGACCTCCCTTGCTTTGCTTTTTCATTATCTTTCCATTAACTCAGGCGTTCTCTGTGTTTAGACCCCTATGTCACGTATACACTACTTTTTCTAATGAAAAAGTGAACAGATATGTGTACATATATACATAAGGCTACATTGGTTCTGATCTTTGTACCATGGCACTCATGGGTTTAAAAAGCGTGGCATTGGGAGACTCTTTTTTGAACTGCCTGGGTGGCCTGCAACCTACTGCAGTCTCATGCATTACAGAGCTATGGGTTATGATATACAGTATGTAGGCAATGCCCAGGAAGAGACCTTATCCGTCAGTGCAAAAAGTTTTATTTACTTCTCATTTTTGTTTTACAATACATTTCCCCCCTTCTATTTCACCTTAAATGCATCTCCTTATTATCCCATTTTGTAAACAGAGTTTTAATTTTGTTGCCGTTTTAAATATTTGTTGGATGTAAATTCTTGTGATCTTGTCTAAGGGCTGTGACGCAACAAGTTGTCACGATACCGGGGTGGAGAATCACTACAGTAGGTCTTGCTTAGTGGCTCCTCACTAAGGCTGCGCTTATAGTGCCGGCGACGTCAGGCTGCGGTCGCTGGAAAAATGAAATTGAGATGACTTCCAGCGATCGTGACCAAGCCGTCGCGCTTACTATAAGCGCACGCGACGGTGGCAATGCATTTGTTTTGCCGCGACGGCGCGTCGCCGGCACTATAAGCGCAGCCTAAGGCCGAGTCCATAGGACAGGCCGCGCAGAGCCGTGCGGACGCTCTGCGCTGAGCCCCTGCATCCTCAATGAGGATGCCTTGAGAGGGGGCTCACGCGAGCGTCCGCAGGCGTGCTGAGGCGCTGGATTTTTCAGCCGACAGCCAAGCTGTTTTTCAGAGCGCTGTCGGCTGAAAACATCCAATCAGCGCGGAGCAGCATCAACGTCACGGCGCGTTGACGTCGGTGCGTCGCGGGCGATTGGCCCAGCGACGTCACTGCCCCGCCTCCCTCAGTCTCCCCCCGCCTTCAATCGCGCCCGCTGGCTCGCCTACATGGGCATGAAATCGCGCAGATTTCAGCAGACGAGCCTCAGCGTCAGCGCGCCTCAGCCCTGCTTCCCCCTCTATGGCCCCAGCCTTAGGGTGCAGTCCCAGGTAATTATTTTTTTTCTTGCATTTGTCTGGTGATGCAATCCAGGGACGTGGAAGTGACGAAGGGTCCGGTGACACGACCCTCCGGCACTGAAGGGGTTAAAGTGTTCACATCCTTACTGATTTAAGTTGTGATGTTTATAGTACCTAGATCAACAGAAGAGAAGATGCATTGTCTGGAAAACAACCACAGACTCTGAGTAATATGTAGTCATTTTGCATTATTATTTTTTTTTCAGGACCATCACAGCACCCATAACCTGCGTGTTCATTTGCGGGGCGACAAACAGAATGATGGTGTCTAAGCAAGCCTTCCTGTTCAGTCTGGGATCCCTCTACCTGTCCCTCCTCTTTGTGTTTCTTCTTATGGACGTCTACGCCAGGCCTGCAAACAATTCTGCCCTGAAGGAAAAGGCCATGGACAATAAAGACGAGAACGAGATTCTGCCCCCTGACCACCTGAACGGGGTGAAGCTGGAGATGGATGGTCACCTCAATAAGGATTTCCACCAAGAGGTTTTCCTGGGCAAAGAGATAGAAGAGTTCGATGAGGATTCAGAGCCTCGAAGGAATAGGCGGAAGCTAGCAGCCATCTTTGCAAAGTAAGTCTCTTTAAAGGGAAGAGAATGGAACTTTAGGGGTTGTGGGTTACGTGTAAGGTCACTCACTGGCTTTTCTATGTTCCGAGTCCTGTGTTTAAACATACCAGAAACACTAATAGTATTTGTCAAGTCTCAGATGGCAGGACACTGCAGAATGTGTCAGAGCTCTCATCTGTCATCATAAAACCTTCTTTTGAAGAGCAAATAATGTACCACTGGTTGGTGGAATGCTACCTAGCACCCAGTACCAATTAGGTACTAAGGCTATAATTATATGTTTGATAGTTTGATTGTCTGCAATATTATTGAGCGGTATACAGGCATACCCCGCTTTAAGTACACTCACTTTAAGTACACTCGCGAGTAAGTACATATCGCCCAATAGGCAAACGGCAGCCCACGCATGCGCCTGTCATCACGTCCTGAACAGCAATACCGGCTCCCTACCTGTACCGAAGCTGTGCGCAAGCAGGGAGACTATAGAGCCTGTTATAAATGCGTTATTTACATCAGTTATGCACGTATATAACGATTGCAGTACAGTACATGCATCGATAAGTGGGAAAAGGTAGTGCTTCACTTTAAGTACATTTTCGCTTTACATACATGCTCCTGTCCCATTGCGTACGTTAATGCGGGGTATGCCTGTATTTCCTTCTTGGCTCTTCTGGTTGGTGGAATGTCTGTTAAAAGTAGGGTGGATATTAGAAGTACTCAACAACAAACATGGCTGACTAACACGATACTTGGGTGGGCATTCAACCTAGGTCAAAAGAGAACATGAGTTATGTCATTAATGTCAAATGAGACAGCCCTCCAGGGCTGAAACGCGTAGGAGGTGTTTGTTTTTGTATTTTGTTTGTCCCTATTCTCTTTTTTATGTAGCTTCATTAAACTTTTTTAAGGCTTCCACTTGATGAACTGACGGTGCCTTTTTTGGACTTCGCGGTCTATTTACAATCTACTTCTACCTTTGTATTGAAAAACAGTGGCTTGTTTTTTTTTTTTTTTTTTTTTTTTTTTTTTTTTATAAACGTTTTCATTTTTTATTCAACGCTTAATGACTTTTTAATGAGTTTTAAAGCTGCACTTCAAGCTGCCGTTTCTTTCCTCCTCATAGTACAGAACTGATTTATTTAAAAAAAAATAAAAAATAAAAAAGATATTGCTTGGTCTGCAGCATTAAAGCATCCTTTGCTTTGTATAGCAGGCTTTATCCCACCTCCCCAGCTGTGCCAGATCTTTGCAGCACTTTCCTGTTTGTGATCATTTGTTGTCAATGTTCCCAGCAGTTTGAGCTGTAAAATAACAGTAGATAATGTTACCTCAGTATACAGCACAATGCCGCGCGCACTGACACACACACACACACTCCGTCCGCCCTCCCGTCCGCCCTCCCGTCCGCTCTCCCCCTCCTCCTAGCGGGAAATTTAACTCACGGGCAACGCCGGGTCTCTCAGCTAGTGATATATATCCCTGAAGAAGCCGATTTATTCTACGAAACGCGTAGGACGTTTGAGGCACCGTATTAGCATTTTTTGTCCCCTTATCAGTTTGAGCTCTATTGACATCCTGCGGTGTCTATGCTGAGACAGTGCTGGAGGGTTGCTTAACAGCGGCGCAATCTAGTGACATCAGCGGACCCGCGACTAGGCACCGGAGCTAGGGCTTACACTGAGGGTGTCAATACCCTTTAGCCAGCAGTGAGGGACTTTGCTGCATCTTCACTTTCGCCGAGCCATCCGTCAAGGTTGACCATCTGTGTGAGGGAAGCGGGTCTTACCCCGGGGGAGGTCTCCAGGACGGTGACGGATCCGTGGTCCAAAGATATCCCCACTTCACCCAGCCGGAGGCACAGGACGACGGTGGTTATATATCAAGTGGCGAAGTAGCAGCTCATTGAGTGGTAACATGTACCCTAAACATGCCCTGCATTTTTGATCTGTATTCCTGTACGGGCATATATTACCTTTTTATTTTCGTTCTAATATATTTACCTTTACACTGAGTCGTGCGCTGTCTTTTTTTTTTCTTTACATGTACCTTTTTTATGATGTTGAGCCAACACATTTGACGAGCAGCAGACCCATCTTTGTGTCAGGTTTATTCTAATTTACTTGATATTATTTTCACTTGCATTTTTGGGTGCACTTATTTTTCAGAGTAGTTGACATCTTTTTTACTCTGTATTTGTCACTGGATATATTTCACTTCAATTATACACTGGTTTATTATCACACACATACACAATGTGTGCGCAGTTTTTTTCTTTGTGGTAAGAACCTGTGGGATTTTGGCAAATCATTTTGGCTCTTTGCCTGAGGTAACGTCACTGATTGCAAGCTTTTTGGCCAAGCATATCCTGTCTGCAATGCACTTTTTGTCTCACAGCAGCAAAAAGTTTAATGACTGCACTCCAGCTTTTTAAAGGTTTGGTAAAAGTGTGTGCAGCTGTGCTTGCTTCTGATGTGGTGTTTTTGCTGAGCGGAAATAGAATTGGGGGAAGCACCGTGTGCCTACACGAAGCAGAGCTTGTATTTGTACCACACTGCGACGTGGATGTTAAAAACAGGTTCCACTGCTCATCAAATGTCAGTTAAATGTCACTCGAAAACAAGTTCTGCTGGTACCTTCTTAGACAACACTGCCCGTGTGTATTTCTACCTACGGCAGGAAAACGGCGGGGAGCACTGTGAAGTAATAATAATAATAATTAATACAGGTAATGCCAAGCGAGGGCGGTACAAGTCCATCAACCACAATTATTTCCATCTTCCTGAGCATGGAACTCACAGCACATATATAGTGGGCATATCCGTGTGTAGAAGGAGTGGCTGTACTCAGTGCACCTAATTGTAGGAGTTTCCATACAGAAAGGTGCATCTCCAGGAGTGAAGGTTCAAGTGTACAAATAGCCATGTACAAAAAAATGTAATTACCCCTGTCACCGAATATCAGACCGCCGGTAACCAAAAACAGTGGGTCACCTTGGTACACAGTCTTTCTGGACTCTGCCCACTGGGAAAGTGCCTGCTGACCGTGAGGGATTCCTGCTCAAGCTAGCACAAAAAGGTTCCCAAAACCACACACTGCTAATGCTAGCCTACTCTGCTTGGAGGGTAGCATCACCAACCTGGACCACCAGTGGGAACCCACCCAGGAGCTGCGCTCTGATACCTGGAGAACTTCCCACCTTATCCCGGGGACCACACTTACTGGGAGTCGAAACTAAATGTTATACCTTGGTGGTTTTTGGGGGCAGTGGGACCTCCGCTAACTCACAGCGTCCCAGGGCTCACAGAAATCACACAGCAAAGCTAAACTATCACAGTGCATACAAAGTAACAATCCTAGCCAAAAGTCGCTAGGATGTAGCGTACCACCACCCAGGCTATGAGGGGAGCCTCCCAAGAGCACTGCTATTACACAGGGGCACACTCCCACACACTGCGGCTAATCCCTGGCTCGCTCAAGGAGTCGGTCCCACTTCAATGACTGGCGTCTCTGTCTATACTGTTACCTAGGGGTTACTGAGGGGCCAAGCCAAATGCCAGTGTCACAGAATTCCCAGTAAGCACATGAACCAAATAACACAGCATGCAGTATATACCAACTTAGTGAAAACCAAGTGAGCTAACACTCCGTCACGACAACAGAGCTATTAAACAATAGTTTTAATAGAGAAGTTTACAGTACACAAAGATATGACATCCACATCAGCAAATAAAAAGGGATGGTAGTGGAAAACTTATTATAACTTACAACGTTCAGTTAAAGTCCTTCGGTGCGAACTGATTCCTTGGGGCTCGGTGCAGAGATGCGGGGGGAGGAGGATTACTGGTGGAGGCACTGTCTTCCAAGGGAGACCCACGGCATCGAGATGGCTTCCCCGGTGAGTCTAAAAGGCAAAAACAGCTAGGCAGGGCATTTTATCGATTTTTCTCTCCCTATATTCCCTGTGGAATGTTTTGGACCAATCGGGGAGGTTTTTTTTCATCTTTAGCCAATCACTGGGCTGGCTGGTAACTAACATAAATGTCTTATTTAAGAGGGAATCCCGACCAGTTGGGATTCCCCAACCAAGGGTGCCGGTTTGTCTGAGATCTAGGAAGCCTCAAAAGTCTCGTCTTGGCAGGGGTCGTCCAGCAAATGGCAAATGATCACAGATCACGCAGACCCACAATATACACCTTCTGGGACAGTGTGACACCTCAGCTAGACACAGGACAGAGGAACCACAGGGGGCCTCTGGTGGATGTGACATGGGGCGGGGGGAGTATACCGTATATCAAAAAGCTGTACACTATTGCAAAGACATTCTTACTTATAGTTTTCTCAAACGAAGGTGGTAGGCTGGGCGTAACCTTTATTTGAAGGGAACCTTGCTGCCTCTTCTGTCACAGCCTTCAAATACAGCAGTGTGCAAGTAGGTCCCTTCTTCCTGATTTATATACATGCACCTGTTCTTGTTTTGCCCCATCTCTTCTACCCTTACCTGCAAGCTTGCATGGCCCAGGGGTATGAAGTACCACTTCATGGGACCTGCATCACTGGCTGTGCTCTCTTCCCAGGCTGCTGACCCCCTGATTTAACTGATAGTAGATTGGTTTCCAGGGGCCTTAGTAGCACTGCAGTTGATATCACGTTATCATCATCTCTAAACCTAGACAACTTACCCAAGTTCTGTTAGGAAGGTTTAATTCCAAGGCCCCGCTCTCACTGCGCACTTCGCGCCGCGCGCGTTCGTCACAGACTCCTGGCGGCCAATGGTAGTGTTCAGTATTGAAACTACCATTGGCTGCAAAGTGCGGCGTCGACGCTGCTGCAGACGCGAGAGTACTTTGAACTCCGGCTGCAGCAGCGCGACGTCAGTTTCAGCAGCCAATCAATGTCCAGACGTTTACATTGATTGGCTGCTGAAATTGACCAGAGACTCGGCGAGGGAGGAAGACAAGTTGCTACCTTTCTGAATTGTGACATTTTTAATGGGCCATCTCAAGCTTGAACAAAGCAAAGACACAGAAAGCAGTTCCGGGCAGTGACATCAGAGCGTTCTGCTCTTTTGGGCATTGTGAGATGCTGGAATTGCTTTGCACAGTGAATGTATAGTGATCCTTCTATAAATCCGGGACTGTGTGAGGCGTTTAAAGTGAAACAGACATTATTTTATAAAACCAAAGTAGAGAAGATATAAGAAATGGCTAATTTAGTCGAAGATATTTTATTTAGCGTTTTAATTATTTTCTATTGCTTTTCCTATCAAGTTGAAAGTACAAGGTGGCACTTGTTTCCTTCCTGGATGTCGCCTTGTATCGGATCATTCCGTCTGCTGGGGATGATCACACATCGCCCAGCAGACGGAGGCGGCACACACGGACGCGCTCACACTGCATCGCGAAGCCCCCTGTGTGAACGCGGCCCAAGTCATGGTTTTTTATTTATATCCACTTGCCTTTTGTAAATACATATGCGAAGATTCTTCTTATCGTTTTCATGCGCCTCTTAGACGCTTCACTGATGATCAGCCCTTTATAAGTCCATTTTCCCATTATGCAGTCCGTGTTGACAGGAAGTCAAGAAACTTATTTCAACTTCTCTACATCCTGTGTAACCCATGATCTTCCTTTTATTGAAGGATGTAAAAAAAAAAAGACACTAGTCCGGGATCCCCAAATGCAGTCCTGGAGAGTAACCAATAGACAAGGGATTCCAACGGTTCTTTAATATATACTTAATTAAGAAGCTAACCCACTTTAGCTCCATCATCCAAGACGCCATATTTTCCTATGCCTTTTCCCCAAAAACCTGGCCTATTGGCTGCTGTTGGGGACTGAACTCGGGAGAACCCTGGTAAATCCTACTGATGGCGCTATTTGTATATTAGTCTGGCTTTAAGGCTTTACATGTGGCTGCAAGCACAAAAAAATGGCACTGACGGAGTTTGTTTATATTAACTAAGTTATGGTGGGTAAATATTAAAACGGATAAGAAGTAAAAAGTGGCGCTGTGTGCTCATTTGCTTGTCATTTCCCAGAATCCCTAGCTGCAGTGGAAGCACTGTATGCAAAGAGAAAATGGGGGGGGGGGGGGACAGGGTTGCAGACCTGTCTGATGAGACGTGAATGTGCTCACAAGTGGTAATTTTATTTGCTGATTACGATCACATAACCGCACGTTGGGACCAGATGTCACCTAACGAGAATTGGTTCATTTTGAGTCACCTCGCATGTCTTGTTTAAGGTGAAGAAATGCAAACAGTCTTGCAATACGCACCAATGATCTTCTACATTTTTAGAACAAAATTGTGAAACGGGGAGGAAAACCATTGACAACGTAAATTCTGTAGAAAGTGGGGAAAATGAGCAGATAATCCTTATCCCGACGTGAATCTCTATGCAGGGCATAAAGATCACCCCTCTCCCACCACCCCATGAGAACGGAATTCAATCATTGAAACTTCGACCTCGCAACCTCCCAGCTGAGTGATGGCACTTTTGTTGTCTCTCTTGCAGGGTGGACAGGAACAAGGACCGGCAGATTAGCGCACAGGAAATGCAGCGCTGGATCATGGAGAAGACAGAGGAACATTTCCAGGAGGCTGTAAAGGAGAATACGCTTCACTTCCGGGCCGTGGATCCAGATGGTGATGGTAGGATACTGGAACAGCATGTACCCCATAACCTGTTCATAGCAACACTTAAAAAAAAAAAAAAAAAAAAGAAGTAATTAAACCTCTTTAGTGATGTAGAGGTATGGCATGAACGAGCGAGTAACGTGTGTTGGAGGAAGTATTTTTGTATGTTTTCATTTAGGGAAGGATGGAAAGGGGCGTTGCACTGCAGCAGCAAGAGAACATTGTTACAATGTTTTCACATGGTATGCTTTGCAGCAATGGAAGAAAGGAAAAAAGACCACCGTTGTTTGCACAGGAGTAGGGATGGAGCACTCTATACATTTATTAGCAGCAGGAGGTGTAGGATTTATTGGGAATCTAGAAATATGAATAACGTGGATCTCATAAGGAAACGATGTGTATAACGACGCTCTACACCAAGCATGTCAAACTCAAATGCTAACAAGGGCCAAATAAACAAGGTTTAAGTCTAGGTGGGCAGACAAAAAAAAAAAAAAAAAAAAAAAAACTTAAATTTTCATTAAACGTTTAGGTTATTTAAAAGAGTCGGGGGGGGGCGGGGGGGCGAGGGGTGGGGGCGTGGGTGGGGGGGTGGGGCGGTGGGGATCATGTGGTTGTGTGTGGTGTGCTGGAGTTGGCTGTGTGTGTGTCGTGTGTGTGTGTGTGTGTGGGTCGTGTGTGGTGTGCTTGTGTGTGTGTGTTGTGTGTGTGTGTGGGTGTGTGTGTGTGTGCTGTGTCATGAAACGAAAAAAAATAATAAAAAAAGCCAGATGTGAATGACTTCTGAACACATTAACCAGTGTCAGGATGCCCCCTCTTGACTTCCAGAGCAGCAATCCCGCTGGGATCTACCTGATCGCAGTCCCTCAAGGTAATATACGGAGGGGAGGTGTTCCCTACCGTCTTCCGATGTCTCCCGTGAGAGAAACTTGAGTCAGATCCCGGAAAGAACGCCCAGAGTAGGTTATTTCGGTTTGTGTATAGGGCAGTTAAGGATAAAAAACAGAGGACGTGGGTGCAGGTGTGACGAGAGCAGAGGCACAGAAGCAGAAAGAGCACAGAGAGAGAGAGAAGAGAGAGAGAAGAGGAACAAACTAAGAGAGAAGAGAGGCCAGAGGAGAGGCACAGAAAAAAGAGGACGTCCTCCCTGCAACGAGAGAAAACATAGATGGACGACGGACCCTGACGAGGAAAAGAGGACGGAGAGAGAGGGAAAACAGAGGCGACCATTAGATGATTGAGAGGAAACAGAGAGAGATGAGGGAGGACATGAGAGGAGAGATGAGTTCCGGACCGCAGAAGAGAGAGACTGAGAGAGAGAGACGAGGAGAGGATGGAAACAAGTCATACGAGACTCGCATCCTGAGAGCGAGAGAGGGATCGAGCTATCACTGATATGACGATCCCATGAGTCTGCCTCAGACGTGTGTACCTCAGAGAGAGACGGAGCGAGGGAGAGACGTAATAGTCTGAAGCAGGTCAGAGAGGAAAACAAAAGCAGTATCAGAGGAAGTCTGAGACGGCGCTGGCCTGAACGGGATTAGAGAGAATGAGAGTTGAGACCTTCGGTAGAGAGACCCGCCGAATCGAGAGAGAGGAGAACGGCGAGGAGGAGGAAGGAAAAAGAGGAGGGAAGGAGGGGGAGAGGAGAGAGAGAGGCACAGAGAGAGACGAGATGGAGAGAGCGAGAGCAGAGAGAGAGAGAGAGGCACACCAAAAAACACACCAGAGAGAGTGAAGAGAGAGGCACACAGAGAGAGAGGAGAGAGGCACAGAGAGAGAGAGGGTGGCGGAGACAAGAGAGCACGTAGAGACGAGGAAAATGAGAAGAGAGAGCCCTGATGAGACGATGACTGAGACGACTGAGAGAGAACGAGGAGGAACAGGATAGAAGGAAGACGAGAGAGGAGGAGAGACGGCAAAGACCGAGAGACAGAGAGAGGGCAAAAGAGACAGAGACGGAGCACGAGACGGAGAGAGGCACAGAGAGAGAAAGAGAGAGGCACACAGAGAGAGAGAGACACAGAGAGAGAGAGACACACAGAGACAGAGGGACAGACACAGCGGCACAGGGGCACAGACACAGAGGCAGAGGTACACAGAGGCACAGGCACAGACGGACAGAGGGACAGAGACAGAAGGGACATAGAAGAGGGGCAGAGACAGAGGGACAGAGGGACAGAGACAGAGGGACAGAGACACAGAGACAGAGGGACAGAAGAGAAAACCCCCACCCCCCCCCCAGGGGGACGAGCGGGGGGACAGAGACAGGGGGACAGAGGGACAGGGACAGAGGGACAGGGACACAGACGGAGGGACAGAGACACAGACGGAGGGACAGAGACACAGACGGAGGGACAGAGACACAGACGGAGGGACAGGAACACAGACGGAGGGACAGGGACACAGCCGGAGGGACAGGGACACAGACGGAGGGACAGAGACACAGACGGAGGGACAGGGACACAGACGGAGGGACGAACAGAGACCAAAGACGGAGCGGGACAGAAAAGACGGAGGGACAGAGAAGACAACAGACGGATGGGAAGCAGGGAAGAGAGACACAGACGGAAGGGAAAAGATGGGCCCATAGGAAAGAGGGAAAAGAAGGACAGAGGAAGGAAGAGGGAGGAGGTTGAGCTATTAAGAAAGGGAAAGAAAAGGGGCTAAGGGGAAGCGAAAGAGGCAGGGAAAAGACGGAGGAAGAGGAAAGAAGAAGCGGAGCAGAGGAGGGACAGACGGAGGGACAGAGGACAGGGCAGCAGAGGCAGGGGAACAGACAAAGACGCTGAGGACAGACACAGACGCAAGAGGCAGAGGGAAGACACAGAGGCCGAGGAAGAGGAAACGGACACAGAGGGACAGGGAGAGGGACAGACACAGAGGCAGAGGGAAAGACACAGAGGCAGAGGGACAGACACAGAGGCAAGGGACAGACACAGAGGGCAGAGGACAGGACACAGAGGCAGAGGGACAGACACAGAGGCAGAGGGACAGAGGAGGGACAGACACAGAGGCAGAGGGACAGACACAGAGGCAGAGGGGACAGACCACAGAGGCAGGGGGACAGGCACAGAGGCAGAGGGACAGACACAGAGGCAGAGGGACAGACACAGAGGCAGAGGGACAGACACAGAGGCAGGAGGACAGGGACAGAGGCAGAGGGACAGACACCGAGGCACAGAGGGACAGGGACAGAGACACAGAGGGACAGGGACAGAGACACAGAGGGACAGGGACAGAGACACAGAGGGACAGGGGACAGAGACACAGAGGGACAGAGACAGAGAGACAGAGGGACAGATACACAAACAGAAAGCAGAGGCACAGGGACACAGGCACAGAGGCAGAGGGACAGGGACAGAGGCAGAGGGACAGGGGTATAGGGAGAGGGACACAGGCACGGGGAAGGCTAGAGGGGGACAGAGGGACAGAGGCACAGGGACAGGGAACAAAGGCACAGAGGGACAGGGACACAGGCAGAGGGACAGGCAGAGGCACAGGGACACAGGCAGGGGACACAGGCACCAGGGGCACAGGGACACAGGCAGAGGACAGGGACAGAGGACAGGGCACAGGAGAATCCATTGCGATGAGGAGGGGAACAAGGAAACGATTCCCTTGCCCACAGACCCATCAGGGAAAGGGCCTAGAACATTAGGAAAACCTCTTCATTCTCGCCATCCTTGGGCCACAATGTCGGGGCGAACAAGCGAGGAAATGAGAGATGAAACTCTTCGGCTCGTATGGAAGCTGAAGATGGAGAAGAACTTGGAGTTGTGTGGGGGCGTGGAGCGGCGGGGGTTGCCATGTTCCGTGGCTGGGAAGCAGGATTCGAAATAAAAATAAAAAAATAGATCGAGGAGCACATTACACGACAATCAATCTAAAAAGGGGAACAGACGCAGGTTCAACTAACGAGAACAACGAGGGACAGGACGACGCATATCTGAAAACGGCTAAATCAACCGGCAAAAAGGAAGAAGGGCGGAGATAAAGAAACTGAAGGAAAGAGAGATGGTTATTCCGAAGTTGGGCTCCTGAAATCCTCCCGATTTCTTCCTGGAAAAAAGAAGGGGACAGCAGCCAGAACAAAAGAGAGAGCTTAAGAATCATAAAAAGAACGACGAGAAGGGGGTGGGAGTTGGGGGGTGGGGGGAGAGGGACAGACAAAAAAAAGAGCGGTGGGGGGAGGGCACGCGGGTCCCCGCGTGTTGGGAACATGCCTGTCGTCTAAACACACACTAGTTTACCAGACGTGATGTTGAGGTGTTGTTGCCATAGCGTGATAATTAGTGGTTGTATGTCAAATAAATTCGTAATGAAGGACTTCAGAATGACATCTTGTACTTTTTATTACCAGGGGTTGCTTGAAGCAAGGGTCTCCGCGATCTTACCCATTAATTCACGCTCCGGGACCCCGTGCTTCCGCGGAGGGACGACCTCCGACTGGGGTGCCGGTTGTTTTTTGTATCGGCCCAAAGGTTTTAAAGCAACACGCATAAGATGGAGGACCAAGGAAAGAGAACCGACCGGTGGAGACTGGACTCCATTGGCCCGAGGACGGGGAAAACAGCTACGCACAGCCCACTACTTGATTCCTGCTCTGCCGAAAGTTGGAAACACACCCCACCCCTTACAACGGAGTCTGTTCCTCCAGATGCAGGGGGTCCCCAGAGCTGAAATTGATATGGGGCTCTGCTACCAAAGACACCCCCTTGCTTCAATACTATTTAACAAAGAAAAATTGCAAAAAAGACATGCCCGTTGGATTGCTTCTTTAAATGAACATACCTGCGGATTTGCACCAGCCAACAACCGCAACTTTGCATCTTCCATTTAGGATGTCATTGGACTACGCACTTCTCAGTCACAGGGAGGTCATCATTTTTTTATTTTTTACAATGTATAGTTGTTTACTAATGTCTGCTCATGCTGAAGCTGATGGTCCTTTAGGTCGCACACAAAGACAGCCGTTACTTCTTCAGTCATGTGACAATCCTTTGTGGGGTCTTCCGGTCAACAACAACATAGGTGTCCACTCTCTTGTAGCCTGGAGGGGCGTGGCCCGTATCGCGTCCCCTCGGCCCGGGGCCAGCGGGAGAGGGAAAGGCGACAAGGGAGAACGCGAGGCATGAAGAAAGACAGACGAACATAGCGGCGAGCGCGAAATAGTCGAAAGACGCGGGGCACGGGAGGCGGAGGGGTGGCTGGGGAGCGGGAAGGTGGAAAACATAACGCGCGACAGCTGAGCACTACCCCCGGACCCTTATCAAATGTTGTACTCCTTCCATTTCCCATCTTTCGGCCACAAATGCCTATATCCACCTGTCCTTCATAGTCTCACCTCATCCCCATCTCGGTATTTTCGCCTATTTCCGGTATTTCTTTACTTCCCGGTTCCCCGGGGGAAGAAAGACAAAGCAACCCCGAAGACAGAGTGAATATGACATAGATTAACTTTAGGGAAGACGAAGACAAGCAAGACCTATCGCCTCACTCTCATCCGCAGGGACCACCCTCAGTACCCGTAGAAGTCGCGGAATTGCCTCAGCGGCAAGAAATTTCCCTTCTTGCTCGCTCCTATCTCGCTTTATCTCTCCCATTATCCCCGTCCCTTTTTTCACTCAAGCACGAGGAAGCCCTGCCGCACAGCCCGATCGATCTCGCTCCGAAGCAGACCACTGACGTTACACTGTCGGCTCCCCCCCCGAGATCCCTTTCTCTAAGAGCAGCCCTCCTATCCCTCTCCGGTCCCGTAGTTGACGGCTCTGGTTCCTACCAGCCGCGACCATAAGTTGTCCCGTCACTACCCCCGACCACGGGTTATTAGCCAGGGATAGGCTCTCGTCGCGGCGTTCATTTTTCGTTATACTGGGCCCTTGCTAGTATTTCAGTCCGAATCATCGCAATTCCTAACTCCCGTACGCCCGAGACGGGCTTCGCATGATGCCCGACTCAATCACCCATCCGTGTTGAATTTCTTCCCGATGAGTATATCCTCACCACTGAACCGCCCTTACTTGTGCGAAGGAACATCGAACGCAGTTCAGGCGCAGGTGGGTATTCTCCTGCCCCCCGTGGAATCGTGTCCGACCTGCCAGAGCCCTCGACCGTAGGAGACTCCCCCTTAGCACCTGCTCAATTGTAGCCCAGGTAGCAAGAGTTGGAACTGGAATGCTGGACCTCAGCCCACGACAGCCGAGTGCCAACACCCATTAAATGAGCCATTGGTCCTACACAGCTCGGCATGCCTTCATTGGGGAGACGAGGTGGGTTTCCATGTGGGTGTGGTCCCGTAGCGGAGGATTAGGGGGAAGGGGGACGAGAAGCAAAAAAATAGAAGAGGGATAAGGTGGTCGGGGTGTGAAAAAAAACCTCCAAGTACTCAAGGGGGACACCAAACAGCGTCAGGTTTTCAGGATATCCTCTTCGCAACCCCAGGTGGCTCAGTCAATGGCTGGTAATTATGATGACCCAGACCCTGGCCTATTGCCTTCATTCAAAGCAGAGCAGATTGCAGTGCCCTTTATTCTGATCTGCTTATGAGTGATGACATCCTTGTCTTTTTTTAATTTAAAATAAAAATACAAATTTATAACAGTCTGTCCTTCTGAAATTGTTGACTTTTTCTCTGAGTTTGCCAACATTTTATGGATTCAACCTGATTTATAACACCCTGTACCTCCCAAACATACAGTAGTTTTTGTCGGAAACTAACTGGTCGTTAGAAGTTGGAAAGCATGTATTTTTACCCAATGAGTCAGTGTTACTTTTTCATTGCGATGCTCAGTTGAGTCATAGTCATAACGGGAATGACAAGCGTCTGACATTCAGTTATATTTTAAAGATTGTATTGTGGTTTTATATAACTGTAGGTGAATGAGGTTCGCTCAGTAGATGGTAAAACTTGCTGATATTCTGCGGCACTGAACGCCATTGCGACTTCATTAAAAAATGTGCAGTGGAACTGGCTTAGATTAATAAAAAGGACCTGTTTTATTCCTTCTCGTGAAATACCAACATTTCATTTAAATAAATAGGTGTGAAGAATTAGCTTCACAGGGTTTTGCTCGTCCACACTGATGTACAGTACTCTTACCTCTTTAGTGCCAGAAGGTACTGTTCCCATGCCTCCGTAATGCTTGTGATGCTTTCTTGGTATTAGGGTTCGTAGAGTTTGGCTCATCAAACACACGTGCACTTTCTTGCACCTTTGCATCTTATACCAGAATTATCCTCTTACACAGTTACAACTACTTATACACCAACGCCTCCTTACACTTTTTTCTTCTTCTGGCTGGTCTTGCTTCTCCTAATAAAGCACACACTTCTCCTTCCTGTAACCCAGCGCTGTAGCACTCTCCTGCTTCAGTGCTTTCAATTCTTCGGTAGAACCTGCTATTCACAAGGGACGTACTATACACTGTTTTGAAAGAGAACATTAAAAGAAAGGGGAAAGGGAAAGAAAACGCCCGCATCGCGGGAACAGGCGAGAAAAAAGGACAAAAAAACAGGCATAAAACAAAGACGCAGAGGGCCTGGAAAAGGAGGGTAGAAAAAAGGAAGGGACCCAATAGGAGGGGAGGGAGAACAGCGCGGAAGATCACGGACGAGTCAACCGGTACGCTCGGCCTTGCTGGGCGAATAAATTTATCGCGGTTCGGCTGAGAGTGGGAATAAGCCCGTGGGAATAGTAAAATAACGGGGCCAAAGAAATGAATAGAAGATAGGGGAAAAAAAAAACATTAAAGAAAAATAGTGAAAGGAGATAAGACAAAAAAAGAGGGGGGAAAGAAGTTAAACAAGGAAAAGAAACTGAACAGCAACAGAAGACAAAAATAAAAAAGCAGAATCAGAGAAAGTAAATGAAAACCACACCAATATCAATCTTCGTAAGTAATAATAAAGGGAAATTCCTTACGAAAGAGTTAATAAATAAAAGAAAATTAGAAACGAAAAATCCTAGAAAACGCTCCCATCCAAGACACGAAAGAATAGCTCAGAAGCCCGCAAAGTGGATACAAAAGACACTCCAATTAAGAGCAGGACCAATAGGACTAGAAAAAAGGGGAAATGCAAATGCTAACGCCCCCGTTCACTGCTCGCACCCCTCCTCCCATGCTCACGCCCCTCCACCCCTGCTCGGACCGTCCCCCGCTCTCGTCTCTGTCGTTCAACCCCGGCCCGTTGTGTCCCCCCCGCTCTCGGTCTGTCGTCCCCCCCGGCTTCGTCACCGTCCCCCCCCCGCTCCGCTCTTTTTTCCATGGTCCGTCCCCCCGCTCTCGTCGTCCCCCCGAACCCGCTCTCGTGTCCCCCCCCCCCCCCGCTCTCGTCCGTCGCCCCCCGCTCTCGTCCGGCGTCCCCGCTCGCGTCAGTACGTCCCCCCGCTCTCGTTTTCCGTCGTACCCCCGCTCTCGTCCGCGTCCCCCCGCTCTCGTCCGGTCGTCCCCCGCTCTGTCCGTCGTCCCCCGTATCAGTCGTCGTCCCCCGCTCTCGTCCGTCGGTCCCCCCCGCTCTCGTTCCGTGTCCCCCCGCTCTCGCCGTGTCCCCCGCTACGTCGTCGTCCCCAACGCTTCGTCCGTCGTACCCCCGCTCTCGTCCGTCGTCCACCCGCTCTCGGTCCGTAGTCCCCGCTCTCGTCCGTCGTCCCCCCGCCTTGTCCGTCGTCCCCCGCTCTGTAGTCGTCCCCCCGCTCTAGTCCGTAGTCCCCCGCTCTCGTCCGTCGCCCCCGCTCTCGCCGCGTTCCCCACGCTCTCGTCCGTCGTCCCCCGCTCTCGTCCGTCGTCCCCCGCTCTCGTCCGTCGTCCCCCGCTCTCGTCCGTCGTCCCCCCCGCTCTCGTCCGTCGTCCCCCCGCTCTCGTCCGTCGTCCCCCCGCTCTCGTCGTCGTCCCCCGCTTCGTCCGGGTCGTCCCCCCGCTCTCGTCGTCGTCCCCCCCGCTCTCGTCGTCGCACCCCCGCTCTCTCCGTCGTCCCCCCTCCGTCCGTCGTCCCCCCGCTCTCGCATCCGTCGTTTTCCCCCTCTTAGTCGTCGTCCCCCGCTCTGTCGTTGTACCCCGCCCCCGCTCTCGTCCGTTGTCCCCCGCCTCGTCCGTTGTCCCCGTCTGTCTGGTGTCCCCCGCTCCTCGTTGTTGTCCCCGGCCCCGCTCCGTCTGTTATCTCCCGCCCCCCGCCTGGCCGTTTGTCCCCCGCCCGCGTCCGTTGTCCCCCGCCCTAGTCCGTTGTCCCCGCCCTCGTCCGTTGGTTCCCCCGCTCTCGTCTGTTGCCCCCGCTTCGTTGTTCTTGTCCCCCGCCCCCCGCTCTCGTCTGTTGTCCCCCGCCCTCGTCTGTTGTCCCCCGCCCCCCGCTCTCGTCTGTTATCTCCCGCCCCCCGCTCTCGTCCGTTGTCCCCCGCCCCCCGCTCTCGTCCGTCTCCGCCCCCCGCTCTCGTCCGTCCCCGCCCCCCGCTCTCGTCCGTCCCCGCCCCCCGCTCTCGTCCGCTCTTGCATTACATGCTAATGCAGGATTGACTATTCTCCCCCACAATTTATTTATTTCTTTTTTTTAAGTGATCTCTCTCCATTGAACAACATTTAAATAATATATTTTTCAGTGAATTGCAATATCTTCGTGTGTTTAGTCACAGAGCAGAATATTTGGTTGGAAGTTATATTTTTTCCCTCGTGATGGAGACCTATTTTAATGGTGGCAGTCAAAGATTGATGGATTATGTATGTATATTTATTGGTATAACGCCAACCAGGTACATAGACGGTAAAAAAATGACGGTAATCGGTTATCGCCTTAAGACAATCTGTTGGTAATCTGTATACTTCTGTATAAGTCACATATTGCAATAGCCATGTCTATGCTTCCACAGCACAAGAAGTCTTGGATAACTTGAAGGACCGCTGGTTCCAGGCAGACAACCCCCCTGCTGATCTGCTCCTGACTGAAGAGGAATTTCTGTCTTTCCTGCACCCGGAGCACAGCCGCGGGATGCTCAAATTCATGGTGAAAGAGATTATCCGGGACCTAGGTGAGCAGAGGTGGCTCCGTGGGGAGAAATCCTTCTCTGAGTCAGCCTGGCTTTGGTACACCACTACTTCCTGGATCCTGGCTGGAGGTTCAGCTTCTCTTCTCAATTCTCTTCCCTGGAATTCGTACTCTTAGGCCTCAGTCTTATGCTTAGAGCGACCGCGCTTGCGACAGCGCGAGCGGCGCAATCAAACATTGAGGTCTATGGGAACGTCCACTGTGTGCACGTGAGCGACGGCGCGGCTAATTTGTGACGAGACAACATTTTTTTTTGTCGTCGTCTCGGCAACGGCCGGGTGACGTGTACAGTTCACCCAGTGAGTGCGAACCAGCTCCGTGATGTCATCAGCCACGCCTCCCTGTCGCGATGATCTGTAGTCCGCAGATCGCTCGGCTCACAAGCGCACGAGGCCATGCGCTCCGTAGCGCGCGTGCACCATGAACTCGACCGTCGTATATTTGCTCCCTGGCCCACTTTGGTCAATAGGAGCAACTCCATGTGTGATGTTGAAGTGGTATCTGAAAGTTGTCCCTGTTTCATCTTACATTGATGGGGTGCCAGCTCCCACTCCTAATGTGGCAGCTGAGGAGTCGGCGCATGCACCGGGGGGAAAAAGTGTCTCTCATAATGGGCAGAGCCTGGCGGACCCGGTCATACCGTGGAAAAATACCCTGCTCTGTTATTGCTTTAGTATAGCACATTAATGCAAGCTTTTTCCCACTTCAGCACCCCACTACTTCTGAATATTTGATGAGTCACCTGGCTGGGGATTTGAGAACCGTGTGCTGTTAGAAACGGCTCTGCAATCTCTGCTGACTACCTGAAAGTCTGCAAACCCCCTGACTCTGCACCTTTTCTTCTCTCTGACTCAGCGTCTCTGCTCTGTAGCCCCTATCACAACACCTTCCCCTGAGCTCTCGAGTTCTCACATTGACATGTAATGCTGATTCTTTCATCTTTCACACCCATAGTAAAAGAAAAACAGGAACTCGCTGAAAAAGAAACGTGACTAAAATGTCAGTGTTTTCGTCCCTTTGCAGGGACATTTTTAATGTTTATTCTCTTAAACATGGGGGTTTTTGTTCTTTTTTTTTTCAACCCTGTTTTCTATATTAAAGTTGCAGTGCACTTTTTAGTTTTGTTGTATTATTAAAGGAGACCATTGTGCTCCCACCTCAGAGAGTACCGGAGAGGGAAAAGCGTGGAAACATTTCTTATGACAGCCAGCTGTTAAAGGTTACCGCACTGTCGCTGGGCGAATCGGCTGTAGAAAACACATTTTTGTTACTGTTTTTCAGCCAATGGTGGTTCATAGTGCTCAGTATAAATCAGTGGGCAACTCCAGTCCTCAAGGACCACCAACAGGTCAGGTTTTCAGGATAGCCCTGCTTCAGCACAGGTGGTTCAGTCTTTGATTGAGCCACCTGTGCTGAAGCAGAGATCCTGAAAATCGGAACTGTTAGTGGCCCTAGAGGACTGCAGTTGCTCACCCCTGGTCTAAATGGACTCGCTTAAAGTCTGTAATATGGAGGGCTGCACGTACCCTCCTCCTGCCCCCCTTTGCTTTGATAAATGAAACTAGTTCTTCACAATACTTCAGAATCGGCCCTTTTGTTGCGCAAAAGGCAAAATCGTGCTGCTTTGCAACATGTTGTTGGCCCCTCCGGCAGCTAAGAGACTACTGAAACAATGGCTCACGGCAGACCTTGATCTTAATCCTTTAGTAACAATATCGGTTTAAGCGGGGATGAAACATTGTGGGGGTACGTTGTACGATCCGGCAGTCACGGTTTCTAGCAATAGGATGGCAGCTGGTTTCTTGATTGTGCTACGGTCTCCCTCGCAGACAGAATAAGATGTTTTGAACTCTGACAATAATCTTAGGCTTAGGGATATCTCTTTAAAATACACCGTTCCTCTGAAGCCACCACCATATATTTTTTTCATGCAGATCAGGACGGAGATAAGAAGCTGACCCTCTCCGAGTTCATTTCTCTTCCCGTGGGTACCGTTGAAAACCAGCAGGCCCAAGATATTGACGACGACTGGGTGCGAGACAGGAAAAAGGAGTTTGAAGACGTTATTGATGCCAATCATGATGGCATTGTCACAATGGACGAGCTTGAGGTGAGGGAGAACGTGTTACATAGTAGATGAGGTTGAAAAAGAGAAATGTCCATCAAATTCAACCTATTTGTTGTTGTGTATATGTGGAGAAGGCACGGAATCCAAAATAATAGCAGATCTGCTGTGTGTGTACTTTAAAGTATTTTGACTTTTTTTGACCTCGGGTAATCTGCCCTTGAGTCTGCTCTGGCCTTCACTGGATACTGCTACTGTTAAAGGTGAGAAAGAAGTGGTCTCAGAAGACACACATTGGTAGTATCAGTGCAAGATGAAGGAAGTATTGTTACTCTTGTAGCAAGCATTCTTCTTTTGGATCCATAGTTCTCATGTGATACATTCAATACAACCTGGACACATTAACCTCACCAATAGTCCCAAAAAGTAAAATGGGCAGGTTACAGATCCCAGCCGACATGTAAGTTGTTCTTTTGTTTTGTGTAGGAATACATGGATCCTATGAATGAGTACAACGCTCTTAATGAAGCCAAGCAGATGATAGCCGTGGCTGACGAAAACCAAGATCACCACTTGGGGATGGAAGAGATCCAGAAGTATAGCGAGTATTTCACGGGCAGCAAGCTTATGGACTATGCCCGCAATGTTCATGAGGAGTTCTGAGTCTCCTATGTCCTTTTCGTCCAGATAACCCCTCTCCCCTTTAGCTGGAGGAACTATAGTGATGGGTAAAGGATTTCTCTTGTAGGCTAATGGGAAGAGGGGCTACACAAGTTTTGCTGCTACTCCTACCTGTGTTCTTAGTGTGCAGTATTGTGTGGGGTTATCTCATTACCCACCACAAGCTACTTTCATGCCAGAATTTGCACATAAGTGATGATAACCCTGGCTTTTATTTGCTTCAGTGCTTTCGCCATTGGAAATAATTGCAGAGAGCAACTGCAGGAGTTGGGTTACTGTCTGCTAACCCCGCCTTCTCTATGGCATAAGGGTAACCCAGCTCTAGCATTGCACAAAGGGCTATAATACTGGGATTTGACATTGAAGGAGCCGTCCACTTAATGTATATTATAGCAGAGAGTATTTGTTTGTTATTAAGCCTCTCAGAGGAGTCTCTGGTTTCATGGCTTGGCTGTGGACATTGAGGTCAATAGACCATGCAAAGCGTGTATTGCCAAGTCTTATCGGCTGCAGAGCGGGAGCAAAGGGACCTGTTTTGTAGCAAAAAAAAATGCTTTGTGTTCTATTAACTACCTAAAAAATAATAGGATACATTCTCGTATTAGGGAGGTTAAAGCCAAAGTATAGTATGTGTATCTGAGCATAATATGGATTATACAGCGAGGAAAAAAATCAACTGAATCAGAATTACTGCACCTCTTTGTCTGGGGGGTTGTTGCGATAATACTGATCCATGTCATTATAGAACAGAAACTACCATTATTGTCCAATAGCAGATTCCATGCGACAGTGCCCAGAACATGACTATCTCAGTTTCATAAATAACCCGCGTGGTCACTTACACACGGCAAAAAGAAGCTGTCTGGTCGAGTTTCTTACTTCCTTTTCCAGGCATGAAACTGGTAATGATATTGTGGTTTTTGCTTCTCTCTCGCAAGTCACGGCTTACAAAATTCCCAACCAAAAAAAAAAAAAAAAAAAAGATTTAACTTGGAGTTTTTCATGACTTCCCTCGTCTTCCCCTTCCCTGCTTCCTGTAACAAGTCGGTAATAGAAGGTTCACATGGGCTAGACCTGCAGAAACCCATTAACACTTATGCACAAGAACAGCTGAATATCCAAAGGGGAAGTCCCACTGCAAACACAAGCTATATACATTATATTAAATAACTCAAAACTGGGCTGCGCTTATACAGGCAGCGACGCGACTAATGACGACAACATTCGCCATTGCGAATGTTATAATGTTTGGGAGACGTCGCTGGCTACAAGGCCAGTGACATCAGCAAGGGGGAAAGCAGAGGGGCGGAGAAGCTCTCTTGATTGGCTGATAGCCATTCACAGGTGGAGACCGTCTCTCAAAATCAAATACTACTGACTACCAAATTTTTGGTAGCGCTGTCGCTCTGTCGCGTCCACTATAAGCGCCGGCAACCGCGACAATGCATTTGTTTTAACGCGACGTCGCTGTCGCCGGCACTATAAGCACAGCCTTAGGCTGACATGCAGTATGTCTGCAAAATATTTTACATTGACTGATAGAGCCAAATCGGCTTTGATAGCCATGTGGTTACCAGTTTCACTGTCATGATATAGCCTCACAATGCACATTTCAAAGCCAGTTCCAGTGTACGTGTTAACTGGTAGCTGCAAAGAAAAGTGCATTTGTAACAATGATGTATATAATTAAACATGAGCCCACCCATAGCAAGAGCAGGAATAATGTTCTGGTGTAGAAACATAGCAGACACCAGAATGCTGGAAACAGAAGTGAGAGCTTGTAAATCAGTGAAGCAATGGGTGTTACAGTGGCTGCAAGGTATCGCTGGTTTCCTTTCTTTAAAGATAAGATTTCAGTATCCAATAGCTGGGCCAGACTTTGTGGTAATTTGTCAAAGTTTTTTATTTACACTTGTAAAATAATATATATAAATTGTGAAATGTGAACTTAAATAAGCATGTGACAAGTGCTAATGAGGGATAGGTATAGTTCAAACTTAAAGTGAAAAGTGCAAAGCAATTTGGTGAATCAAACCAAAAGTGGAAGGTGAAACAACGTGCCGGAAACGTCTTTGTGAAGTGTCCAAAATGATGGATAAACAGTTCAAGGCATCTTGGTCCCAATGGTAGTTCAGCAGCTTTCGACAGAGATGAACGATATCCGTAGGGTAGCTATGAAAAAGGGAGCGAGGTGCGTACATCATTGCGTAAATCTGGATAAAAATGTATTTGTACAAAAATAAAAGACGAGAGAGGCACTCTCACAAGGGTTGCAGATTAAAGTGCATTTTGAGATGAAATCTCATAATGGAGGCATGGTCAGAAGGTTCGGCGTCAAGCAGCAGTCGCCACTCACGTCCCTGCAGCCGTAGACCAGAGTCCTGTATGTAGCCGCAGCAATCCCAGATGAAACGCGTTGGGACAGCACCTCTCGGTGTGTCACGTCACCACGCTAACGTCTCCTGGAAGTTTGGCGGAGGTCCCAGCTGTCACACACTCCCCCGCTACCAGCTATTGCTTCCCCTCGGCTATTGCGCCTGCATGACACCGGACCTTCTGACCATCCCTCCATTATGAGATTTCATCTCACAATGGGCTTTTCCCTGCCACCCTTGTGAGTGTGCCCATCTCGAGGTTTTTATATTATTATACCAATAAACTTTTGTCCATATGTAAGCTCTCCCCTTCTCTCTCCCCCTTCTCTCTGTCCTTCTCTCTCTCTCTCTCCCCCCCCCTCTCTCCCCTGTAAAAGCTCTTTGTAGATGTAGGTTCTTGAAAAGCTCATATGTAACCTTTTACAGTGGAAAGACCTGTGAGATCTCCAAAGCGCATGAACAAACCATTCCTCAGCTTGTCTGCAGATTGATGCAGACATTTCGCAGTGCCTGCCCACGCAGCTCATGTAAAATCTACAATAATCGATAAGAAAATGTATCCAATACACGTCTTGTTGCTTTGTAAAGATTAAGTCCCAGATCTACAAAAGGGGTGCTAAACTTAAGCATGTCTTTACTCCCATTTCAAATGAAGAGGAGTAAAGGCATGCTAAAGCTTGGCACACGTGTGTGGATCTGTGCCGGAGTGGAAGAGTAATACTGGAGATATTAAAATCAGGGTTCACATGATGTAAAAGGAGCCGATCTTGGTGGTCACCATTGCTTGTTCAGCTACAGTGTCCACCTACATGAAGATGTCATGTCCCAGTGAAAAATGTCACGGTCACCCAAAAATGTTAAGAAAAAATATATTTCAGATGAAGTGACTTATCCAAAGATGCACCTTGTTAAGATGGTTAGTCAGGTGCGCTTACGACTAATGCTAAAGTTGCCCCCGTTTTAGGTTTATGATGTGAGGGACATTTGAATGACTTGTAAGGTCCCCTATGGCTTAGCACTGTTCAGTAAATCTGCGCCTTAATCCTTTAGATCCACGTGAAACCAGCAATTCATAACAGTACACTCTTGCACAAACACTATTGGTGTATCATACAAGAAGTCTGCATGAAATTAGTAATGTGTCCTAGGCCGTTTCCCCGGGGTTAAGCTGCCGCCATCTCTTGTAGATGGAAGTAAAACGTTTGCATTTGCACTGTCGGTTGTGATCACATTTCCTGTTATGTTCATTGTGAAGTATTTGATGATAATTCAGTTCCTGACATATTTGGAAATAATGGTTATGCCATTGAATTAGTCTGTTTCGATATGTTGGGGTCTGGTTTGATGAATGCCTTCATCTAGAAAGCCACTTTAATGTCAGGATATGCTTCTGATTTGTGGTTATATCCTAATGTTCTTATTATCTTTAGCCCTAAGGACACTAGGGGGCTCTGGGGGTAATTCTATATGGTCTGAAGCAGCAGTCAACTCAATAGGGGTTTGCGGACGATATAGAATTTAGAGGTTTAACATAAGGCTCTTAAAGGCACACATGCCAAGGTTCTGTAATGTGATACCTATAGGGTTAATTGGTAACTAAAATAAAACTCAATATATGCTCTATCTATATTTGCAGGTATTGTATTTCCAGTTAACAGACTCAACTGTTGTGTGGTAAATACAGTGGAAACCAAGCAGTCCCAGTGTTGCTACATTATGTGAATTACCCTGCTTCTCGCTTCCATTGTTTATATGTTTTTCTTTTTTGGGGGGGTGGGGGGGGCGCATCACTTTGCAAAGCTTAAAGCTGCAGTTCAGGTTCCCGTTTTTTTTTAAACTTCCAATAGTTTCATGTGGGC
Source organism: Ascaphus truei (assembly GCA_036426205.1). NCBI lineage: Eukaryota > Metazoa > Chordata > Amphibia > Anura > Ascaphidae > Ascaphus > Ascaphus truei. The sequence continues at coordinate 79,605,834 of CM071572.1, forward strand.
AATCTCTACTTACCTAAAGAACTGCATAGCTGCCGGTCAATTAGTTCTCCGTCTATTGATCGGCAAAGTTTGGCGACATCTTTAAATATGGGGAATGTAAATCGTTGCTATAGGAACAAGCATGCTTGTTAAAATAGAATACAAGAAAACTGGTCTTTCAAAGTTGTTGTTTTTTTAAACAGAAAATGCTAAAAGTATTTTTTCATACTACAGAACTGATTTATTTTAAAAAAAACACACATGCAGGATATTGCCTGAACTGCAGCTTTAAGTCCATCTCACTTTCAATATCTTGTGTCTGAGGCCTGTAACAAAGTTCAGAGCTCTCGCAGTAATTGTTTTTGGTGACTTTTGACATATGGAAACCTAGAAAATACCATAATATATATATATATATATATAATTTTATTTTTTTACTGTAAATGGGGAAAGCTCTGCTTGTGTAAATGCAAATTGCTCTCTCTGTGTATTTTACAGTTCCTTGGAACTTGGTGCCTGAAAAAAACAGCATTTTTTTGTAGCCTTTGCAAGCTTTGGAAAGTAGTTATACAGCTTCAGTGGAAAACAACTGATCTTAAAATCTGTTTGTGACCCAGGTACACTTGTGTCCAGTTGTCTAACCAAGGATAGCTCCTCAGACAGGTACCATTAAATACATTGTCTATAACCTAAAGAGGTTGTGTTTAAATAGTGTGCAAACTGTCTTTAAGTTCCTGCTTTTTTTTTGTAACAAACTCACAGTTTGAAAAATTCACCACCGTATAAATCTCGTACAAATGAACTTTACCATAACGCCTTCCATGCAAACGGGATTATTAGCGCTATATTTAGTTATACAGATGTTACCACCACCACGCCGCCACCAACCGTCCCTCCCCCCTTCTGGTATTCTGGCAGTATATTTCTTCGTCTCGCTCTGAAATATTATATATATATATATTATATATATATTATATTATATATATTTATATAATTATATATATATATACACAGTGGTTGACAAATCACCAAACAATCTACTCGCCACACCAAAAAATCTACTCGCCACCTAGTACCAAACTTGCTGCTTGGGCCATATTTACTCGCCGGGGGTTAAATCCACTCGCCCGGGGCGAGCAAATGTAAGTTTGTCGAACACTGTGTATTATATATATTATATATATATATACATAATATATATATATATATTATTATTATATATATATATCATTATATAATAAAAATTCAATATATCACCAAAGGAGGGTGTTGAAAAGTGACATGGATGCTTGAAAGCCATTTTTTTTTTGTCGTTTTCTTGGAGCAAAACAGCTCTGTGGTACACAAAGAGGCCTAACAAATATCATTGTCCCGTGAGTTTTTGTTGTTGTTGACCAATTGAATTGTAGGGTGAATTAAACTCTTGTATCTGATGCAATCTTCACATTGGTGCTTCGAGGTTCCATGCTATGCAGTGGACACACCGTGCTGTACATGTGTACCCTGCAGTATCTCTCTACCAATCATTGGGACACAACGCTTATTAAAGTGGTCACATCACCTTAAACTGCTAGGAATAACGTTAATGCTGTGGTTGTGTATAACTATATACCCCTTGAAAGGTGCAATGTTTATTTTGCTGCTCCCTTTTGTATGATCTTGATGTGAATCCTTCATCATCTTCAATTTTCCATGGTTACGGTTAAACAAATAATGATGAGAATACCCTGTCCTGTTACCTAAATCACATTTTTCATTCTGTGTTTCTGTTCTGTATCTTGCTTGCCCTGCTATTCTGTTTTGTACACTACATTGTGTTTCTTTGTAAGGTTTCGCACTCAGACACAAAAATTAATCAGAAGAATTAGCTACCCGTAAACTATTCTTTTGCACAAAGTGTTTTTTTTTTGGTTCCTTTTAGAAATACAGGCGGTCCTCACTTATCCGCCAGAATCCGTCCCGCAAACCGCCGTCGGATAACGGACCGTCGGATTGTGGGTCCATGTTAATCCGCGTCGGATAAGCGGTGCCAACGTCGGATAATGCGTCCCGAGGACTGCATTATGCGCCGTTGAATAAGCCGTCCAGCGGAAAGCAGACCGTCTGATACAGAGGAAAAGCTGTACTCATAGTTTCAAAGTTTGGATAATGTTTGCATGACCCAAAAGTATTTCAGTAATGGCTATAACGTTCCCTGTATTTCCATGTCAACATTACAGACCACATTGAAATCTCCCCCTAAAATAAGAGGGCATTGAGAATAAATTGGTGTATTGAACCCCAGATGGTTTAGAAATTGGAGCATACATATAAGCTAAGGTAATTTGATGTTGATTTATGGGGCATTTTCAAAAGAATTAATATTTTTGTTAAAAGTATGCAAATTCCATGCTTGTTTGTATTATTCCAATAGAAATTTAAATAAATGATCTGTAAATCTATGGCTATCACCTATTTTTTTTTTGTAATAAAATGTCTGCCCCAGTATTTTTATTTATTTTTTAATTCCAGGAAAGCCAATTCTCCTTCAGGGTCCCCCATGACAACACTAAATTGGCTAAAGCTCATCAGCTGGGGTAAAGGACAAGAAAAGTTGGTTTCGTATGTAGCATTGGGGTATGCTAAACTTTTCTTAGTGCATCCTCTACAGGCAGTTACGGGGTTACTTCCTTTTACAGGTCCTTGTTTGTAACCAATTCCAAGTAACTAATGTGGAGTAACTTATTTCATGTTGCAAGTGACATAGGGTGGTGATTGGCTAGTTTATTTGTTTCCAGAAGGTAGTGGAAAAATCAGCCCCTTCATGGGATGATTTAGTAGTAAGACCTCTTTTCCTGCCCAGCAACGGGGGTGGGGAAAAGGTTATCAATGTTTGGGACCTGGGTATCTTTCCTCAGTGGACCTGTGTTGAGGGGATCTCCAGGGCTCCTAGCCGTGTGACGGGTCAGCAACCTTTCTTGTTTTCTAGGTTAGGGCAAGTCTCCCAGTATAGCGGCCCTAGAGACACTACACTAAAAAGGGATCCTGCCCCAATAGTATCGCCCAGATTCAACGGAGAGGCTAAGCTACGGACTGCGATCCGTGACTGGCCCAGTAGGTACAGAGCTCCCTGACCTGTGGTTCTTGACCCGTTTCACCTGACCTACAGAGAGCTTTTGCCTGTCCCGAACTGGTGGAATTGCATGTTTCACAGGTACGTGCCCCATCTTTATTAGACCCGCATGACTAGTGTGCAGGGCAATACTGTGGAGCACTGGTGGGAAACCGACAAACGAGAGACTGAGATTTTGCTTAAGAGGCTGTACAGTATGGACCATCTTATCTATTTCAGTGAGGTCGTTTTAGCTGACATTTCTAAGGGCTTGACCCCGCTGCCTACTACAGCACGCACGAGAGCCCTCCCCTCAATGGCGCCGGGACCGCTGCGAGGGGGGGCCGCCGCGCTGAGGCGAGAGCTGCTCCTGCTCTCAATAGAATTGAGAGCAGGACTCGCGTCGAGCGATACGGCACGCCCCCCCGGCGGTTCAGCCAATGAGGGCGAACCTGCCGGGTGATGTCATGGCCGCGCCCCCGTCACTCCCCCGCCTCACCCCCCCCCCCCGCGGTCTCTTCCTCCAGCTCCCTGCAGACCAGGTAATCGGCTGCACGCGCCGCCAATCTCACGGGCGCGTGTTGCAGCTGAGTTACCGGGGCCGTAGCCTAATACTCCTCCTCCCACTGAGGAACCCTTAATATTGATTCTTCCTGGTGCACCTCATAGCCAACGTTTAATTCGGGCTAATAGAGCCGATTAGTTATTTTGGAAGAGATTTGAGGGGTATGAATATCCATATGTGCCAGATAAAGTAATACAGCGAGCCGAGACCGCACCATAGGTGGGTATGAAATGCTGCGGTAAAGTATATGGCCAAGTTATGCTGTGCAGTACCTGCGAGAGCTGAAGAGTGTATTGAACATTTGATCCGTGTATGGCATGGGAGGAATGTATACATGGATCTCGTAGAGTACGTTAGTGAAGGAGGCAAAAATAAATGCTTCTGTATATATGTGCCAGGTGGTAGCCCTATAATGGGGTTAGGGCAAGTCTCCTAGTATAGGTGCCCTTGAGACACTACACTAAATCCGGATTCTGTCACCGTAGGAAGTGGGTTCTTCACAAGGGCTCAATGAGGAGACTTGGGGGAGCTGCTAAGAATTGCAGGAGGAAGGTTCCAGCTCTGTCTTAGGCAGTAGAGGAAAGGCTTGAAAAAGAGCCACTCTACCTACAAACCTCATGGTTGAGGAAACCTGAGTGTAAAGTGTCTGCATGTAGCCGAAGAAAACCTGTCCTGTTGCTGCCTGAAATGCGGACTGTTAATAAAGTTAAAGAAAAGTTCCTGGCGCCTGTTCTATTAGTGCTAAGCATACCAGCCCTGCACAAAGTACCAGCACCTTGAGATTTAAGGTAACAACTGAGCATCACCTGCACACAGATTGGGACAGTTTGGTGTGGCCTTTCCTATTGGCCGCCGGTAGAGGTGTTACACAGATATGAGGCATTTCCTTCACTGCCAAGTTGGAGCTTTATTTTATTTTTTATCCCAAAGTCCCTCCAGGCTGCACAGAGACCTGGTGCAGGGAGGGGAGAGGGAAAGTGAGCTGAAGACGGCCTCCTCTCGCAAATAACGGTGCTCCGATCTAACATCCCAATTCCCCCCCCACTTCTGTACTTTGTGGAAGGCAACCTCACCTGAGAGTCTGCCCCCGGTACAAGCTGCCAGAGGACAGTGGGTTTTTTTTTAAATTGAAAGGCAGGCTCACATTATTGTGGCCCTATAGGTTAGCTATGGAGGTATGGTCAGGAGAGGGAGCTTTAGGGGGTGTTCCTTAAGGAGGATTGCTCACTTGCCTGATACCTGCATACATCTATGCAGTATGTCTACCTCTACAGAACTGTAAAGAGGACCCAGGGTCTTCTGTTGTGTCTGTGAAGCCAAAGAAAGCTACTGCTAAAACAAAGCACTTAATTTGCACAGAATGTCATTAGAAGCTGCCTTATACACACATACACAACGTTGCAAAGCGTCGTAAGAGCGTTGGATAAGCCGTTTTGGCGTTGTAAAAATGAACATAGATATGCATTGCATAGCGTTGGATAAGCCATTCGTTGTAAAGCGAAGCGTTGTAAAACGAGGACTACCTGTACAGGGGAATGGTAACAGCCTCATTAAGTCTACAAACATCATTGTGCAAAGACTGGACTTTCATCCATATACCTGATAACAGTGAATTGTATGGGGCCAACATGGCACATGTTGGGGAGATCAGCATTCAACATTCAGACGTGCAATGACAATTTAATTTACATCTCCAGCCAGTACTAAAGAAGATCACGAAGGGACATGTGACAATGCAAGATCTTCCGCAGCAGCACTTTAACCATCCGATGTAATGTTAATGTTTGTTTTTACATGTATAGTGCCACAAATGTACGCAGCGCTTTACAAAAGAGTATACATTTCAGGGAATTTGAATGCAATATGTGCTAGAAACAGAAAATCGGGAAATGAAATCCCTGCCCCCAAGAGCTTACAGGCAGTGTGGAATAAACTGCTCTGCAGTAGCAGGTGAACATTTAGCACAGGAAGCAAATATACAGTACACATATCATAGAGCAGGCTTTGGCTTCTTCTTTCTTGGTTCTGAAGTTTCCCACGAGGCGGTTTAACAGAGTCCTTCATTTTAGATTTTTGATCCCTCTGGGGCTCAGTTTTCATTTCCCTCCCGGAGACGCGTGACGTCATATGGGCGTTTCTGGCGGTGCGCATGCGCATCGGTTCGGACATGATGACGTCATTAGGTATTCGGGCGCGAAACAGGAGCGCCTAGCTGGGATTCAAAAGGACTGCAGGACACAAGTGTATTTTACTCCTTGATAAAGTACTAAGGTACGAAACGCGTAGGAGGTCTGTCCTCTATGCCAGTGTTTCCCAATTAAATTTAGTCGTGGAACCCTTTTTTATTTTGTACAACAAAATGTAACCCCTTAAATATTTTTAGCATAGCACATGAAAAAAAAAAAGAAGAAGAAATCTGCCACAGGCGAAAAAAAATTTCTTGGTTCAAGATCAAATACCTTTAAATTGAAAGTTACAGTTTTCCAGGGGGAAGGCAACTACACGTTTTGTCCTCTTTCATCTCCCATAAATAAATGCAGCTGCCCTGTATACGTGCCCATCAGGGGAAACAAATGATAAGGTTTTACTCTTATATGATAATTATAGCATCAGATTCTTTGTTTATTATTATGGGGTAGGCGGGGGAAGGGAGCCCGCAGGGGTGTTGGTGTCTCCGTCCCTCCTGGTGGCTGCAATTTTTAAATGTTTTATTTTTTCTCAAAACACTTAATTTTACCCCACAGAACGCCAGGGTTTTTTTTAAAAAGTCCCCCCCCCCCCTGTCCCAATACATTTTTAAAAGACCTCAGGGTTCCGCGGAACCCCATTTGGGAAATGCTGCTCTACAATAAATGTGTTACTCCTTTTACTATAACACATACATACACACACACACACACACACACACCTCTCACTCCTTCCTATACACTTCCCCCTATACACTTCCCCTCACTCCTTACTATACTCTCCCACTACCACTTCCCTCACTCCCGTACTAACACTCCCCTACTCCTTCCACACCTTCTATTACTGCCATACACTTTCCTTCTAAGTAAGTATCCCATGCGCCCTTCTCTGCCTGTCAATGCTCTCCTGCTTCGGCGCGAGCTGTAACCCCACCCTCCCCACCCTCCACCTCGCGCTCCCTTCTCATGCACGCTCGCTCTCGTCTCACTTTCCTTCAACCGGCAGCTTTTGCCACGGGTTCAGCCAGCTGCGCTAGCGGCCATCTTCCCACCGAACGAGCAGCGTTCAAGCCGGGGTTCCCGCACGAGCCTCAGTGGACAAACAGTCTGTCCTCTTCGTGGGCTGCGCGCCCTCTCCACAGCCGCTATGGGGGGGTGGGGGTTGGGGTGGATGGAGAACATGGTGGAACCCCATTTGGGAAACACTGCTCTATGCTATTGTATTCACAATAAATCCTACTTTTGCATTATTTGGACACCTCCATTTGTTTCCTGGCTGTGTGCTTACATCTTAACTCTATCTCTGGACGTTCTATTCAGAGCGACTGAACGTCTTTTCCAGCATCAGGAAGTGGTGTGATTCTTTTATCAAAGAGACTGTGAGTACATATTGGCTTTTTATTGAATGGACACACATAATGAAACAGGGTTTTGATCATTCACTCAATCCCCTGTTTTCAGGGATTAATCCGTCATTCCTTTATTTCATGACATATAAAGTACTCACTACATTTTTCTATATGGTTATGGTATGGCTCACCCCGTTTCTATTATACCTGGATTTTATTCATCAGCATTGGCCCTGTATTAGAACGCACCTTACTACTTTCTAATCCACATTAATCCACTTACCCACCAAAACATAAAATTCTTCTAAATATGTCTGTACTGTTAACATCACACAAAAAAGTACCTGAGAATATTTTCCTTGGACTGTGCGTGTGTATACAGGCCACAGACAGCTTGCCCTTCGGGGCCCAGGACTAGAGTGTTTACCACTGGGCCCTCCCCAGGTTGGCGATCTTGTGTGAGACCATTCCACTCTCCTCTATCGCCCCCACTTTTCTTACCCTCTGCGCCCCTCACGATTCCTCTCTCTCCTCTCTCGCACCTGTAAAGGCATGTGAGAGGTACAACCATGGGAAATTTGTGGGAAATGAAACGGTGGGTCTTTTCCGTCCGTCACTTTTAAACCATACGTTTAAGGAAACACAAAATAGATAAACAGCCTATCCTTGTTAGGGCTAACTCACTATCCCAGTCCCTCTGCAGGGCAGGGAGATAAGCCCCTTCCCAACCTATGACCCCAAAGTCCAAAGACGTACCTGTAAGCAGGGTCCCCTTTAGTTTCTGGTCTTGGTTTGGTGTCCATAGAGGGCCCACGCTCTGTCGGGTTCCAGGGTCCTCGTGCCCTGGATAGAGGTCTGGTCCTGGTGTCTTGGGCTTGCGGGCACAGTCCCTCTGTGCTCAAACACATGTGTCTGTGAGTCTCTTTCTGGCAACACAGTCACTCTGTGCTCAAGACATATCCTGCAGTTCAAGCAGGAGGCTTTCTCACAATCTGTTGATGAGCCAGGTGGAGACTGGTAATTGTCTCTAGCTTGCAATTAGACCAGCCTCCCTGCTGGATTCCTCAGACCATACAGACTTTCTATTGAAGCTCTTTAGATAGGGGTAAGGCCCTGTTAATGCATAACCTCTTCTCGTCCCCTCTCTCTCGACCCCCACCTCCTCCTCCCCATTTCTCTCGCCCACATCTCTCTTCACCCTCACCTCCAATCCTACCACGTATCCCTTCTCCAATCCTAACACAATAAACCCCCATTCCAACCAACGACACACACCCTTACTCGAGGGGACGCTCTGGTGCTGTGCCGATCCGAAGTTGGGCCCATGTCTGCTCGCGGTGACGGGTTTACACCAGAGGCTGGCCCTTTGCCGGTGTGATAAAAGGCCCGCTTAGGGGGGGAAGACCTCTGGGCCAGGCCCAACATTTCAGCACGGCAAACTGGACCCTCCCGCAGCTACCGGGACAGTTGTCCCAGCCCCCTCCCCTCTGTTGCAGCTGTGTGTGCGTATATACAGTATATAGATATATATATGAAAAAGAAAAAAAAAAAGGAAAAAAGCACCGCCTCTATTAGCAAATCAGTAGAGAAGCATAAAATAAATATAATAAAATTAATGGTAAATAAACAATATAAACTATATGGTGAAAAATATTAAGTAGCACAAATCAATAAAACTGTAAAACCATAAACATAAAGAGAATGTAAAAATACACAACATATATATATCTAAAACAAAAGAAAAGAGAGTATAAAAACCAGTCCTCAAAAATAAGTCCAATATTGATGTGTGGTTCCGGTTATGGAGGGTCTCCGGCAGCTCTCAGTGTGGACAAACCACGTCCACAGAGAATCTAGGGAAAAAGGGAGAGAGAGCGCACGCCCATAGCGTAAAATTGTATTTTAATAGAGGCCGAGGGGGAAAGGGGGGTAAAAAATGCATCACAAGGGTACAATAAAAATCAAGCATTGCGTGATATAATCACCACCATCCGTAAATGTCTGCAGCGTCTGGGGCAGTCCCAGTCTTGCAGTATCAGGATCGTGTCCCAAACAGAGTCCAGGGCAGATGGTATTCATTACTGTTGATTGAGTCCTGGAAGATGCTCTGTGTAGTAGGGGTTCTGCAGCAGTTGCGCAGGATCAGTCCGTTCAAGGCTCGGTGATGACGTCAGTGTCAATGCGTCTGACGTAATGACGCTCACTGACGCTGTTCGTCACTCTTGGTAACTTCTCAAAGGGACTTTGAGAGTGACGAAACGCGTCAGGGAGCGTCATTACGTCAGACGCATTGACACTGACGTCATCACAGAGCGCTGGAACGGACTGATCAGCGCAACGCTGCAGAAGCCCCTACTACACGGAGCCATCTTCCAGGACTCTAATACAACAGTAATGAATACCATCTGCCCTGGACATCTGTTGGGACTACGATCCTGATACTGCAAGATGCGGACTGCCCCAAGACGTGCAGACATTACCGGATGGTGTGATTATATCACGCAATGCTTGATTTATTGTTACCTTGGATGTTATTTTTTACCCCTTTCCACCCCCTCCCCCTTCATTAAAAATACAATTTTACGCTATGGGCGTGCGCTCTCTCTCCCTTTTTTTCCCATATATATATATATGTATATATATATATATATACATACACAGAGATCGCATACACACCTAATAATAAATGGGTAGACCTAATAAATAATATTCTAAATAGAAATATAGGTCGGGGCTATTGAAACAAAAAGAAATATAACAAAAAAGAGACGAGAAGAAGTCTAGCAAACGAGCACTCAAATAATCCCAGAAAAAATATAACAATTTATTAATTACAACTGCAACACACTTAAAATATATATATAAAAAAACCTGAATTAGACACAAGGAAAGTGCCACAGAAATGCTCACAGGACATAAATCTGATTACTACACTGAGTGAAGCTACTGTACATTAAATGAATAGCAGATGATGGCTCAGGGAACGTGCTTCCCTGGGTTCTCAAGACCGGCCGGTCAAAGAGAAAAGACCCTAAGACAAAGCTAAGAGTAGATCTCCACAATCATTTCATACATACCACTCATGCACATAGATATCATAAAAAAATCAGATAAGTAAAAAAATTCCCAGCTTGATGAAAAAATGTACAGACTAATGATTAATAGTCCTGACACATATTCCAGTATGCAGTGCATAAACCACCAGAGTAGACGGATAGTCATGTGAAACAATCCAAGGGTAATAAATGGTTAAAACATAGGTACTAAGGCAGTTAATCTGGATTTGACAAAAAATGTCTCCTTATTTGTTAAGGAAGTGAACCTATTTTCTTCCTTGAGATATTTACAGGTGATACATCTACCTCTCTTGTAATTTCCAGATGCGGACAACAAAGGTGTGGAAGAAGAAGAAGCTCCAAGGGGTTTTAATCTGCTGGGTGCTACCATACTGTACGTTTAATATTTCTGGCCTTCTTATAAATGGCCAGTGCCCTACTGGGTAGATGAGGACCCAGACAGGGGTCACATAAAAAAACGCCCCAATGTTTATTAAAAATCTTTTGGATAAGATAAACCGATGGATTGAATTTCGTGAGAAATGTAGGTGCTTGTCGTTATTAATCATCCTTATCAGACCCCATATGATCCTGTGATGAATATGTGTTACAAATATTCAATCTTTTAGACTCACTCTTTCAAGATTGTGCTAAAAGGGTCTCTCTATCCGTGATCCTCACTTTGTGATATGCATCCATTATAAGGTCTCTATTATAGTCTTTGGCTATAAACTTGTCCACAAGAACCACAGTTTGGTTCACAAAGTCCTTTTGTATAGAACAATTCCTTTTGATACAATGTAATCGTCCCAGAGGTACATTCCCTAACCACCTGTGATGGTGGTTACTCCTGACGTGAATGTAACTGTGGGAGGGTACAGGCTTAAAGTGAGTACTGGTCTGAATAAAACAATCTTTTTGAGCAGTAAGCTCCAAATCCAGATTAAACTATTTTGTAGAGCTGATAGACACAGTAAATTCCAGACTGAAATCATTATGGTTAAATGCGGTCAGAATGTTCCTAAAAGTATCCTCTTCACCATCCCAAATTAAAATTAGATCATCAATGTAGTGGCCATAGTAGACCAGGTCCACCCCCAGCCTGGTGTTTGCCCAAACATGCCGTTCTTCCCCAAATCCCATAAAGAGATTTACATAGCTGGGGGCAAACTTAGTCACCATGGCCATCCCACATGTCTGAAGATAAAACTTTTCTTCAAATAAGAAATAATTGTGAAGGAGAATGAATTAAATTCTAGATAAGAGGAACTGACTGTGTGCCGGAGCCATATCGGCATCTGACTCCAGGAAATATCTGATAATTTAAAATACCTTTCAAATGCTGAATACAAGTGTATAGTGATTTCACATCGGCAGGATGCCCAGGAATCCTTCCATCTAATCCCAGAGAGTGAGTTGTTGAGTTGCAGCATGTCCATGAGATGTAACCTCAGTCAGGCAACATAAGGTTCTAGAAAATAATCAACATACTGGGACAAGCTGGACGTCATCGACTCCACTCCCGAGCTGGACGTCATCGACTCCACTCCCGAGCTGGACGTCATCGACTCCACTCCCGAGCTGGACGTCATCGACTCCACTCCCGAGACGATAGGCCTCCCAGGAGACCTATCTAGACACTTGTGAACTTTTGGTGAATGGGAAAATACCGGTGTTTTGGGATGTTCCAAATATAGGAATTTGAATTCAGTCTTAGTAATAATCTTCTGATCAAGGACCCCCTGTAAAATGTGTCTTGTATGCAGTCGGAAAATCCTGGACAGGGTCAACTGCTAATATTACATAAACCAGAGAATCTCCCAGTAATCTATATGCTTCCTCTACATATATACTGTATCTTGAAGAACTATACCGCCCCCCATGTCTGCTTGTCTGCTTGTCTGCTTGTCTAATCACAAGATCATCTAGATGTTTTATTTCATTAAGAACTTTCTGCTCATCATAGGATAAGTTTTGAAATCTATGAGAACGCTTTTTACATAAAGCCTCAAAGAGAACCAAGGAATATATATATATATATATATATATATTATATATATCTATTATATAGATATATACTATGATATATATATATATATTGGTCACAGAGACCGGGACTCCTCACCCAGTACAATATCACCAGACAGATACTCAAGGTATCAAATTAATTGATTGGAAAAATAAATATCCACAACTTCCTCCCCCCCAACAACATACAGTACACACACACACACACCCACACACACCACCACCACCAACACACCCACACACACACACACACACACACACACACACACACACACACACACACACCCACACCACACGACACAACATCACACACACACACACACACCCACAACGAAACTGCGGTTACCCTATAGAACTGGGTGCAGGGACCTCCCTAAAGAGATTATCCCTGTTCTTCCTTCCTGCATTGTATCCTGCAGCTTCTCCCAGGTGCATCAGTTAAAGATCTCTGAACTCACAGCTAAAGCTGAGCTGATCTAGCTAGGGGTCTCCGTGCCCCCACCCCCAGGTGTTTGCAATATGACCCAGCCCCTGATTGGTGGGGGGAAGAGTTACTTGGAAAGGTAATGGCAGGCTTGACCTTTATTAAAAGAAGTCACATTTGCCACTACTGTCCCATATGTATCTATCAAAATGAAGTGAGGTAGTACACCTTGAAAATACTAACCAAAGCAGCCAAATCACTGGCCTACAATCTGTGTTAAACCTGTATAATGAGTAATATCTATTTTATAATGAGTAATAGCCGGGTGCCGGGGGGGGGGGGGGGGCGGGGGGGGCCGGGATGCGGGGCGGGGGGAGAGCAAGCCGGGGTGCCAGGCGGGGGGAGAGCATTGGTGGGTACGCATGGGCCGGGCGCCTGGGGCCCCCTATGCTGTGGGGCCCCCGGGCAACTGCCCAGCGTGCCCATACGTTAAGACGGCCCTGGTCGGGATTCCAAGATATCCCTGCTTCAGCACAGGTAGCTTAGTCAGTGACTAATTATAGTGACTCAGGTTCAATCAGGATATCCTTAAAACCTGACCTGTTGGTAGCCCCTGAGGACTGGCATTGGCCACCCGTGTTTTATAAGGAAAGCTTCTGCATGAAAAAAACTTCTGCTTGTCTTTTGCTGCTCAGTCGCTTAATACAACCGTTTTATTTCAGTGACGTTATCAAGCCTCTGAAACGTTATTTCATTGGTTATCATGACTACTTCCTATTCCCTCCCCCTCAAAAAAAAAAAAGACAATGAACGAAGAGACAGACGTATCTGTGTCATTTTTGCAGAACTAATTCATTCTATGTTGACTGGCGAAGCGAGGTGACAGAGAGAGGGATGGAGGAGGTCTGCCTAAGATTACCTATTCTGCTCTCAGTACTGCTCACCACACAGGCCATGATCCAGTGCCCAGGTCACCAGCATCTTTTCTCTCTACCTTCAGGCAGAAAGGTCTGCTGTGATAACTGTGCCGCAGGTAAGTGCATACTGGGAGCAGGGAACATATTGAAATGCTTTTGTGTTGGAGTTTGGAAACAGGGAGACAACTCACACGGGTAATGTCCTGCCGGGGCCATATTTAAACTGAACTAAGATTGAGACAAAGTGCTCATACCTTAGGTATTTATTTATTTCAATCTTTTTCTAGCGCGTTATTCACCAAGAAAACTCAATACTCGAGCGTGTGTGAGAATTTAGGGAGGGTTGGTACATTGTTTAAACCCTCAGTGTTACAGTCTACAATTAGAGTATTATTCTCGTGTGTAACGTACCCAGAACAGTATATATAGCATTGCTTTGCAAGGAATTGGTGACCACTTGGGCAGCAAACGTACGTGCTGCAGACATACATGCTTGAAGAGTTTAGTATTTGATCATGCTACACTTCATCCTTCTCTTCAGGGTCATCATTGTGTCTATATTCTGGTACACTGCACAGTTTTTGTACTCTCAGTGAAAACATAGTTCATTTTTTTTGATGCTGCTTCTATATTATTTATTTACAAATACATAGTTTCATCAAGGTATTTTGTTAATACGGCCTCACACTGCAGAGACCCAAATGATTGAAACAGCTGTCTGTGAGTAGGTTTACTGGCTGTGCACTTCTTTAACCCAGGCTGTGCTGAAAACCTGTGTAATGCGGGAGGCATACGCTTACAGGGGTCCATATTAAAATGGATTTGAAACAAAAGGTGTGCTCATTTGCATGTCATTACCCAGAATCCCTGGCTGCAGCAGAAGCACTGTTTGCTAAGAGAATGGGGAAAGACAGGGTTGCAGACCTGTCTGAGACATGTGAATGTGCTCACAAGGGATATTTGTATTTGCTGTACTTAGCACAGTCTGGAAGGGAAAGCTGGATGGGACAGAAGAGGAAGACTTGATATTTGAAGGTATTAAAAAAAATAGTTCTAAAAGCTGCTATCTCTGAGATACCTCAGCCAGACAACACTTGTGGGACATCCAATGCTTGGGCAGACAAAGTGTATTCACATCTGCTCTTGTTTATTTGTAGGAATTCCTGGTGTGGATTTATGGTTGGTAGTATAATAAGTATTAGCACTTAGATTGTACGATCCTCTGAGCAGGGTCTCCTGTCCTAATGTTGCTTTTATGTCTGAAAGGACGTGTTCCTATGATGTGTTACATTATTATGTCACATGGGTTACTGCTGTGAACTGCTATGTAAACAAAATGAAGATATACACACATATTCATCTGCGAGCCACAATTGCAGAACCAGTTTTTGCGCGATTAAGTTGTAGACGGGCAATAGCAAGAAATGTGAGCAACTACTTATTCATTGAGGTTGTGGTGAATATCGTCAGAGGTGGTTAGCCAGATATAGTAACAGGATAGGAAACAATGCGTGACAGAGTGTTAAGGGGGTCACATGAGTTATGAATGAATTATCCAAGCTGGATATTTGACACAGTCAGATACAGTTAGAAGGAGCAGACAATTAATTTGCAGCTCTTTCTATAAACAGTGTGATCATATATGCTGTAAATAAAAATACCACTTAGCATGTCTCACATAGGACTGCAACCCTGTATTTCCCCATTATTACTTGGCAAACAGTGCTTCCACTGAAGCCAGGGATTCTGGGTATTGACATGCAAATGAGAATTCACTTAATGTAGTATACATTTTAACATGGACCCCTATAAGCTTATGCCTGCCTTATTACA
Organism: Ascaphus truei; assembly: GCA_036426205.1. NCBI lineage: Eukaryota > Metazoa > Chordata > Amphibia > Anura > Ascaphidae > Ascaphus > Ascaphus truei. The sequence continues at coordinate 79,621,262 of CM071572.1, forward strand.
CAGCTTTTCAGCACAGCTTGGGTTAAAGAAGTGCAGAGCTTGTAGATTTACTCAAACAGCTGTTTCACCCTTCCATCGTATATGCGAGAAGTTAACTGCAACGGTCCATGAACTGGGAGTTCAGCATATTTTCCGATCTGTCTCTTCATTGTAAGGAACCCCAACCCTCTCTAATAGCGTGTCTGAGATCAGATGCATTATAAGGATCCCCCAACCCTCTCTAATAGCGTGTCTGAGATCAGATGCATTGTAAGGAACCCCAACCCTCTCTAATAGCGCGTCTGAGATCAGATGCATTGTAAGGAACCCCAACCCTCTCTAATAGCGTGTCTGAGATCAGATGCATTGTAAGGAGCCCCAACCCTCTCTAATAGCGTGTCTGAGATCAGATGCATTGTAAGGAACCCCAACCCTCTCTAATAGCGCGTCTGAGATCAGATGCATTGTAAGGAACCCCAACCCTCTCTAATAGCGTGTCTGAGATCAGATGCATCGTAAGGAGCCCCAACCCTCGCTAATAGCGCGTCTGAGATCAGATGCATTATAAATTCTTCTGCGTTTTGTCCAATTTTCAAATGACCTGAAAATTATAGGGAACCATTGGGGGTGCCCGGGGAACCTAGGGCTTAAGAACCCCTGTTGAAGAACACTGTAATATTACAAGAAGAAGTGGTTGATAACAATTTCATAGTCAGAAACCCCGGTAGATCCATGCGTCAGCGTATTAATGCAGAAGAACTGGACTTTGTTTCTGTAAACTTGATACCAACAGAGGCATTTTGTGCATGTGACTTAATACCAATATGTTAATGTATTCAGCTATTTTGCCCATGTGTCAGCTTGCCATTTAATGAGCACTTTCTGAGGAGTTGCATGACACACATACAATACTACAGTGGAAAGTGTCAAAGTTTGCATCTGAAACTGTCAATATTTCCTTTTACCGTCTTCGTTAACATCCCTGACTTAAGATCTACATTTTAATTGAGATTTGAAGAGAAATACGTCCATTTAAAGGAAAATGTTTTCTGTAAGATGCATATCTCTGCTGCTTGATACTGTTGGAATCTTAATTAACAACGTCTCACAATACTTCACTAGTTTCCCCCGTCATAAGAAAAGTCATCTTCACCACTTCAATCGTGTGAAACAAATTGCTGGTTGGGAATTGAAACACACAAAGGTATTTTCAATTTTGTCTTTGTACCACCCATTTCCACTATGTAAAGAAACTGCAATACACATCATTTTTCAGACTTTCAGTCTCAGTTTGGTAGGGGTGAGTAAGACACTTCCCCAGTAGATCAACCTTTCCCAAAACTTTTTTTTTGGGGGGGGGGGGGGGGGGAGTTCAGGAAGGCAGTCGAAGCGACACTTTAAAAACAATATATATATATATATACAAAAATATATATGCAGGCATACCCCACATTAACGTACGCAATGGGACCGGAACATGTATGTAAAGCGAAAATTTACTTAAAGTGAAGCACTCCCTTTTTTCCACTTATCCATGCATGTACTGTACTGCAATCATCATATACGTGCATAACTGATGTAAACAGCGCATGTGTAACAGGCTCTATAGTCCCCCCGCGTGCGCACAGCTTCGGTGCAGGTAGGGAGCCGGTATTGCTGTTCAGGACGTGATGACGGGCGCATGCGTGAGCTGCCGTTTGCCTATTGGGCGATATGTCCTTACTCACGAGTGTACTTAAAGTGAGTGTCCTTAAACCGGGGTATGCCTGTATATACAAAAGGACCGCTGGGTGCACACAAACATATGAACATATAAATATATAGTATACTTATCTGTAAATCCGGGTGCTCGCAGCTAGACAAGGAACACCAACCAGTCCCAAATAAGTAGAACAAAAGGAAATCTGCAGCACTCACATGTAGAAAAAAAACAGAGTGTTTTGGAAACTGTATGACTGTCCTGTTTTTTGATTAAACCTTTTTCTCACATGTGAGGCTGCAGATTTCTTTTGTTCTATCTATCTATCTATATATATAGATATATATATATATATATATATATAATAGATATATATCTATCTATATATATATAATATATATATATATATTATATATATATATACTATATATATATATATATATATATATAGGAGTGGAAAGAAATTGAAGTAGCACCTACTGAATTCCTAATCTAGTCAAGGTACCTTATGTGTAATAACACAAAGGCTTTATACTAGGTGCTTACCCGAATTTTAGATATGGAGTGTGTGCAGACTATTATGTACTCATATAAAAAATGATCTAATGAAAAAGTAAATACTAATTCAACATAAAAAATATATATAACAAAAATTGAAAGTATATAAATGATGATAAAAATACAATACAAATAAACATCCAGTCCCAGTACACTGTCCTTCAGAGTCTTTGCACCCTGATTATAGGGTGCCCCTGATGAAGTCATCCCAGACTAAACTAATAGGGTGTGTTTGGAGTGGCAAGTGCAGCAACTCTTATTTTTACTGCACACACATACGGAGAGACTAGAACTTGAACTTATAGCCTGCTGATGGGAAGGCAGCCCAAGCAGATGATCCACACCGCAAGACATTGCGAGTGAGCTGTGAGCTGAGCTAACCGGAGGAGGAGCGCCTGTGAACGGAGGGGCCAGAGTGGAGGGGCGCACGAACATCATATCCGGTACACAGGGGTTTGATGAGTCTCCAGGTTCTGCATACACAATGGGAGAGGCACTAAATCCCCCCCAGAAGCTGCGCTGGATCCTCGCTGCAAGTGTTGGCGTTTGAGATTTTATCTCATAAATGCTGTTGTTCTAGATCTGTTTGTGAGTGCGCATTTTATATATTTTTCAGTCCTACATAAATTGTGAAACTTTAATACACTGGGAGTATGCCTGTTTTCTTTTTTCTTTTTTTCCCCTATATATATATATATATATTGTTTTTGTTTTAACATATGCAGCCTTTGATTACCTTTATTGAAAACTAATTACCTAAGCTGCCGATTGATTAGTTCTCCCGTGATTGACCAGCAAAGATTCTGCTAGCCAGGGTGTACTAAATGTCTGTCGTTGAGTTTCAATCAATCCTTCAGTTGGTGTAACTCAGCAGCTACAGTGTATTCTTATATTCCAAGGGTATGCTATTGTTACAGTTTGCAGCTTAAACTGCTGGGAACATTGGCAACAAATGATCACAAACCAGAAAGTGTTGCAAAGATCTTTCACTGCTGGGGACGTGTGCTATAGACAGTGTTCGACAAATCCATTAAAATACAGGCCCGTAGCGACTGGATTTGACCCCGTGGCGACCTCCTCATGGCCGACCCCAAGCAGGGCGGGATTGGGAGCGGGACTAGGTGGCGAGTAGATTTTTTGGTTCGGCGAGTAGATTTTTGGGTGATTTGTCAACCACTGGCTATAGAAATCAAAGGATGCGCAGTATATTAAAAACTTATTAAAAATGGCATTAAGAGTTGAATTCATTGCAAAAATTGTTTAGTAAGTATTATCTAATACTACAGAACTGATGTAAAAAATAAATAAATAAAGACTCATGTAGGATATTGCTTGGATATTACTGCAGTTGGAAACAGTTTCATTATTGTCTTTGTTTCTTTTTCTTTTTCAGGGGAGGAAATGAGAGCGCGTTGCTCAGAAAACACTAAAACCGTGTGCAAACCGTGTCCTGAGAAATTCTACAACCCGCCGAACAGAACTAGCAAGTGTAACACTTGCAACTACTGTGACACAGGCAAGCAAACCCCAGGCTGTACGAGAGAAGCTTGTCCAGTAGGTGATTCTGGACTAGGAGGGAATCAAGGAGATTAGTGAAACTACTGTTACAGACGAGACAACGAGTATTTTTAGGCCTCGGGCATGGTGGGTGCTTAGGCGCTGACCCGTGCGGTGGCGCGCTGCTGCTCGGCACTGAGCCCCTGAGCGGCTTTAGCAGGGGCTCGCGCACGCTTCTGCACGCCTGCGGAAGCGTGTGTCTTAACAAATGTTACGTTTCAGAGCTCGCCGGAGCGCAGGGCTGGTCACGTGAGCGGTTCGCCCAATGAGGGCGAACCAGCTCCGTGACGTCACTGGCCCGCCCCCAGACACGCCCACGGACGGCGCTCGCTCTAAGGCCAGGGAAAGCAGCGCGGTTACATTCTGGGTATGTGCTGGGTGTAACCTGGCTAGTTTAAGACAAGTTTATGGCATTTCTGCATTGACTAATGACCCATAGGATTAACACAGCAGGGGTCCCTGGCAGTCCCATGCAGTTTGAATGTGACTGCAAGGAACCCCGCATTTAATCTGATGGGCCATTAGTCAATGCAGAAATGCCTTAAACTTGCCTTAAACTAGACCCAGCATGTACCTGGGTCTTTTTGGCGATTGCCACTGGTTTGTGTTAGAATAACCGTCGGCACTACAGTATGTTAAGGTTTTTCTTAGTGCGTGGGTGCCCGCAATGCATTGTACAGCGGTGAATCGTCAGCACGTCCTATCAACCAGGCAGCTTTAATGCTGCAAAGCCTCGCTTGAAAACATTGAAACTAAAATGTGTGGGGGTGTGGTGATATAAATAGCAAGACTTCTTCCTCCATCAGAGAGATAAAGAGAGCGTTTGCAGATAGTATTACCGTGACATCGTTGTAGGCTTATAATGCTTTGGCCAAAGAATTGAACTAAATGACCCTCGCTTATGAGAAGCAAAACAGATGGTATTTAACTATATCATTTATTATATTGGATGCAGCACTGGGGCTTCTTGCCTTTTGGTGTATATATAATATAAATATATATATATATACAGTGTTCGACAAACCTATACATTTGCTCGTCACCCGGGCGAGTGGATTTACCCCCGGGCGAGTAAATATTGGCCCAAGCAGCACACGTTGGGTACTAGGTGGCGAGTAATTTTTTTTTTGTGTGGCGAGTAGATTTTTTGGTGATTTGTCAACCAGTGTATATATATATATATTATATATATATATATATATATATATAATATATATATCTAATATATTATATATATATATATATATCTATAGCAATGGAAAATATTACTATATGCTCATTTGCATGTCTTAGACAGGTCTGCAACCCTGCCTTTCACCATTATCACACAGCACTCCACTGCAGCAAGGGTTCTGGGAAATGACTGCAAATGAGCACACAGTGCCACCTTTTGCTTCAAAACCATTTTATTACATGGTTCCCTATAGGCTTAAACTTGCTGCATGGTCACAGCTTTGAGCACTGTCTGGGTTAAGATGCACAGCCAGTAAACCCACCAACAGACAGCCGTTTTGACCATAATGGGTCTCATCAGTGTGGGGTTGGTTATTCTGGCTATGCAAAAATGAAGCAATGAGGATGGATTTATATATATGTGTGTGTTTGTGTGTTTGTGTGTGTGTGTGTGTGTGTGTGTGTGTGTGTGTGTGTGTGTGTGTGTGTGTGTGTGTGTGTGTGTGTGTGTGTGTGTGTGTGTGTGTGTGCGTGCGTGTGCGTGTGCGTGTACATATACATACACACACATTCTATTTTAAATTCTGCCCCAGTATTCACATTTTTTTCCTTTTCCATTTTGCCAATCTGACCACCTTTACCCAACCAATTTAAAGTAAACTGAGTCTAGAAAATAAAATATGTGTGTTAAAACGAATAAAAGTAACGAATTGATGCGGTTATTCGGAGCTGACTCTAAGTGTTGGAGTCCAAAGTTGGCCAGCGTGCATGGGACTAGTAAAAATACAGTGCGAGTGAGAGGTCCACGGGGAACATATATAGTCACAAACTATGACAGGAATCCCAAGACCAACAATTTTAACTCCAGTCCAATATACTTTAAGGGAAGCAGCAAGCAGCAGTACCGTAACATAAACTAAATAAGGCCGAATGTAGACAACCTGAGCTGCAGAACTTAGAACTAACGGTAATAGCTGAAGAGCACAATCTGGAAGCCCACCCAACAATGATGCCCCTATAATAATTGGGGTGAAATCTGCATATGCCCCACTTACTTTGCATCACTAGTTGTCCATTGTAGCTTCCAGAAAGGAATAGGTTTTTATGCTTAACATATTCTTATTAATAATAATAAGTTTGTTCTTGCTAGTTTTACATAGCGCTTTACAGAGACATTTTGCAGACACAGTCCCTGCCCCATAGAGCTTACACTCTATGTTTTTTGGTGCCTCAGGCACAGGGAGATAAAGTGTCCACCGGAACAGGTTCCCCTGCTTCAAACTCAGTGCCAGTCAGTGTCTTTACTCACTGAGCCGCTCCTTCTCCTTCCTTATTGGCCAGTAATGCATATGGAGTAGTAACTAAATGTATTAATAACCTGCAGAGGCGCCAATAATACAATAATTATATAGCGCTAACAATGTATGCTGCGCTGTACCCAGATTTTTACAGGCACTTTGGGTCTGTGCCCTCCAAAGGGCTTTCAATCGAAATTTGGTGTCTGAGGAACATATAGATAAAGCTCATGGTCACAAGGAGAGTTAACACTGGGATCTGGACCAGTGTACCGTATCAGAAGGATGCACAAACCCCTCCAGATACCAACTGCACAGGAACATTTAGTACATTTAGTTAGGCAAATACAAGGAAAAGGTTTAAGTAAATGTCTCTACTTTATGTAATTGGCACCAGTGTTATGTTTCCATAATAGACCTTCCTTATGTCTCCTTGGTGGTTGCTCTGACAGGTTCGGGGAGTATTGAGGTGAAGCCGTGTGACAAAAGCTCGGATGCTGTGTGCCGCTGTCCCACAGGAAGCACCCGAAGAAATGACAAGCAAACAATGTGTCTGTGTGAGAAAGGGAAGCAGATTGTCAGTGATGGCAAGTTATATTACATATTACACTTCCAAAACCTTACCACTGAAGCATTGCACACTCTTATTAATGGCATGCCATGGTGGGCATTTAGAACACCTGTACTGTGTATCTATCTTCAGCATAAGTGGCTCAATCTGTCCCTGCTTCAGCACAGGTCTTCGACTGAGCCTCTGATTGAGCCACCTGTGCTGAAGCAGGGGGATATCCTTAAACCCTGACCTGTTGGTGGCTATTGAGGACAGAAGTTGGACACTCTTGCTATAAACTGATAACTTTGAGTTTGGCGCATTGTATGGCCAGAAAACATACAATTATTATGTCAAAAGTGTGCATTTAGCAGCACATATATTGTAATTTTTCAGATACAAAACGAATGTGCACATAGCACAACGTTTCAGGTGGGGGGCAACCCCCTATGTCACAGTGTCCCTCCAAGGATAAAGTTTGGGCTTCGATACTGTACATAATGCTGTGTCCTTAATCCATTGCATTGTGAAGTGAAGCAGATGTTCCCCTGCAGAGCCATATTCACACACACTGAATAGCAGTTCTCTCTTCTCATTACAGAATGTGTGCCTTGTCCACAAGGATACTTCTCAAGTGAAGACAACAGCAAGTGCCGCCCGTGGACAAAGTAAGTGTTGGGTGAAACGTGCTTCGGATTGTCACCTTCTGACCTTGGTTTCTCTCTGCTGAAGGTTGTCAGGACGTTTGTAGCAATTCTTCCTTTAACAGTAGTTAGTTTAGTTTAGTAGTTTAGTTTAACAGTATGCTAGTCCTACAGAAATGCAAGCTCTTGGGGTTCGGAGGGCCAGGCCCACTGAGCAACATATATTGGGGTTCAGTAAAATGTAAAATTGCTGTTTAGTCCACGTGATGTAATAATGTTTCTACATTTCGTCAATACTTGTTTCAGAATTTGTGTATTGGCTTTTGAATGTTGGGGCCCCAAATCCTAGCAAATAAAATAATCTATATGTGACCAAAAAAAAAAGAGTTGGCAAAGAATGCAGCAGTAATTCCAACTTTCCAGTGATCAGGGTTAAGTTGACAGACTAAATATGATGGTGTTGACCATTTCATCTCTCTCATACACTCTCATACACTCTCATACACTCTCATACACTCTCATACACTCTCATACACTCTCATACACTCTCATACACTCTCATACACTCTCATACACTCTCCTTAACACTCTATGTTCTGGGTTGTGACTCTTCCTCTTCAATTCAATGACAGCTGCAGTGCTAGAGGCGAAGAGGTCCAGGAGGTTGGTTCTGACACAAGGGATACACAGTGCATCAGACGGAAAAGCTCCCCCACCCAAATGCTCTCCACCAGCACGTCCACCACCAAGCCCACCACTAAGCCCTTTGACCTAGGAACGGTCACACTAATAGCCAGTCACCTAACACCCACAGCAAGAAATACAGTGCCCAACGCCAACATCAACACCACCAAGCCACCAGGTGGCGCTGCGAATTGGGGTGAGTTAAAGATAACCGATTTCACCTACTGGAGATATATTAAAATGACCTTATTTTCTACAACTGTCAGGCAATAAACAGGAGCTGAGATAGAACACATGGAGGGGGAAGGGCCGGCTTGATGGCGGTGCCATTGGTGCGACTGCACCTGGCCCCTCACTTACAGAGAACCGGCGCTCTACCACAGCCCAACTTCCAGCATTACAGTTTAAATGTTGCATAAAGTCTGTCCTTGGGAGCTGGCTTTTATAATGGTCCAGCGCTGGCTATTATACATCAGGATGATCCTGCCCTGTATGGTCAGTTTTTACTGCCACAGATTTCTTGACTGAGCTCCAGAGGTGATCCTGCTCTCTCTCACACACACACACACTCTCTCTCTCTCTGTCTCTGTCTCTGTCTCTGTCTCTCTCTCTCTCTCTCTCTCTCTCTCCACCACAACCATGAATGTTGGGTGTCAAACGGGAAAAAGTGCTCTCGGAGTACCTTTGTTCCCTACTCTATAACTAAAGGGACAAACAGTTGTGGTCACGCAGCAAAACATATCCTTCTCCTGGGAACACAAACAGGAACCCTCCCAACCCAAAGCCCCAGGAGCAACAAGCAGCATACGAACCACTGTATCGGTTTTTTAATTAACGACATTAAAAAAAAAAAATTCAAAAACTTTATTCTTGTAAGAAAAACCCTTTTATTTCAGTTTACCACCTCTCCCTGTGTGGCGACGAGGCTTGTGTACCAAGGGGGGGTGGGAGAACGTTGGAGTCAAGGCGTCCGTGCACCAGTAGTGAGTGTTTAGGTAAGTAGTTTAGTTTAACAGTAGCTAGTGCCTACAGAAAGTGCAAGCTCTTGGGGTTCGGAGGGCCAGGCCCGACTGAGCAACATATATTGGGGTCCGCAGATAAAATGTAAAATTGCTGTTTAGTCGCACGTATGATTAATAATTGTTCTACATTCGTCAATAACTTGTTTCAGAATTGTTTATTGGCTTTTAATGTTTGGGAGCCGTCGCAAATCCTAAGCAAATAAATAATCATATGTGACCAAAAAAAAATGAGTTGCAAAGACATAGCAGCCGTACTTTCCACTTTCCATTATCATGGTTATAGTGACAGACTAAATATGACATGGTGTTGACCCATTTCATCTCTCTCATGGTGTAACACTCTCATACACTCTCCTACCTCTCATACACCTCATACACTGCTCATACCACTTCTCATACACGCTCATACACTTCTCATACACTCCATAACACTTCTCGCTTACAAACCTAGACTCATAGTACACTTTCTGCGACTTGTGACATCCGTCTCCGGTGCTTCAATATTCAATCATTGAAACCGCGACGCTTGCGTGAACCGATGGGCGAAGAGGTCAGGGGTTTGGTTCGAAACTACAAAAGGGTACAAACACAGCTTGCACAGCACATCAAAACTCCTCGGTCCCTCCACCCCAACATGTGCCTCCTGAACGCTATTCACCGGGTGCGCCACGCTACATACCAAGTTGGGTAAGAGTGTCTGGGAAAGAACCACAGACCATCAAGGACTACGAAGATCAGCCCGTACCCACCACAGCCCCTTGACCCACTCCTACGGGACAGTGGCGCAGGGTTCTGCTGCGAAACTCGCTAGCCGGCGAAGAAAGAAAAGGAATCCTCCCGCTCTCTCTACCTAATACACCGCATACCATCGCTCCTGGTGACAGAGCTAGCTAAGACAGAATGAAACTACAGATCCCTGGTCCTCCCCCAACCCGGTCGCTCACATCCTATCATTCTCTCGTACATCTCTGTTCTCCAACCAGCACAGGAATACTCTCAGACCAGCAAGCCACTCGCGCTAACGTCCGCGCGCTGCAATTGAGCGCGTTCGCTTAAGTAAACCCCGATTTCAGACCTACTGGACTCATTGGAAAATGTTAAACGATAACAACACCTTATTTGTCTACAACTTGCTGTCATGCTCCGAACCTAAACAGGTTGGGACTGAGATAGAACACATGTAGGGGGATAGGGCCAAGCCGTAGGGGCATTGAATGGCTGGTGGGTAACCACTGGGTGCGACATAAACTTTGTCTACACCAATAGGACTGCAATCCCTCACCCTATTAAGACCAATCGAGAACACTGCGCACGGTTACAATTGTGGGCTTTCTAAATGGACCGAAGTTTCAGGCTTCAAGCAAATTCATCATATCAGGTCTTTCATACCAGACGGGCACAGCGCCAACTTCCCGCATTACAGTTTAAACTGTTGGCATTAACTGAATATCAGAACTAATCCAGAGGTTCTTCAAGTCCTTGTGGCGTGAGCGGCGCGAAGTTTCAAGGGGGCAAACCAACCAACTTTATAACTGGTCGCAGCGTCTGGCGTATATTATAGACATCAGGAGATCCTATCCTGTATGCGTCCGTTTTTACTGCCATCAGATTTCTTGAACTGAGCTCCAGAGGTGATCCGTCTCTCTCTCATCACCAAGCACACCACCCACATCTCTCTTCATCTCTGCTCTGTCTCTGTCTCTTTTCTCTCGTCTCTCCTTCTCCTGCTCTCATCTGTCGCTTCCCCTCTCTCAGAGCTCCTCTCCCTCGTCCTCATGCTATCTCTTGATCCTTCCTCAGCCTACTCTTCAATTCGTAGCAGCAACTATAGAGAAGGTGCTAACATTTCCTCCACTTCTCTCACGAAACCACTTCACCCTTTCTCATCTGCTCTCATCATGCGTAAAAGTGCGTAACATTTCGCCCAATCTCCCATCGTTCTTTACAGGTAACACTTCAATAGCTCTCGATCTGCCTCCTCAACTACGAGCATCCGATCTCTATCTTACCTGACACCAATCCCTCCACTCTCAGAATCGTTTTTCGACTCAGTAGACCTTCATGTTTTCAGATCTCCCGAAGTCCTACATCCCGTGGACAAAGTCAATCCTCCACCTCCACACAATGAGTGCTTCCAAGCTCATCCATCCCTCTCCAAGGGAATCTCAGTACCTACTCAAACTCGGCGCCATCCACATGGTCACTCAAGATGAACACTCATAGAAGTCGAGGCTTCAGAGCTCTCGAGGTGCCAAGCGTATCTCTGAAAATAAACAGACCGCAAAAACAACGAAAGCTCTTGCGTCTCAGAGAGTGGCGAAGGGGGACTGCAGGTAATCCGTAAGCAGTCACCCAACTCCGGAACAGCTCAGCCATCCGGCATCGGTCCGGATAGAGAGTCATCCTCGGTAAAATCGTGCCTCGCGCGAAGATTCATGCTCATGCCTCTGAAAACTGCTCGAGACTCTTGACAGGGCCGTGGCTTTGAGGTCTGGCCTGCCCTTTGGGGTTCTTTTTCTCTTTCTTTCTCTCTCTTTTTTTTAAACTTTCCCTCCTGTCTCTTGTTTTGCTGGCCTAGGTTTCCTGCCTTTTGTTCTAATTGGAGTGATCCTGCTTTCAGTCTGCCGTGGAATCATTGTAATGCATAACTGAACAAATTAGCGAAAAACCACGCAGCAAAGGATTCCATTAGTAAGTGCTGATCTCGCGCCGCCTGCCAGGATGACAGCCGCACCAACCTGACCTTTCCTGGCAGGAAATTCTCTAACGGAATGAGCCAACTCTGCTTGGTATAATTATAATTATTGGTTTACACTATTTTATCTCATATCTTTCAAACACTAACACAGAATCCTTATATCAGGGCCCAACAAACTGGGCCAAAACTCCATCTCGCCCCCCCCCCCTCCCCCCCCCGTCCAGTCTCACCATCATCCCGCCCGCCCCCCCTCCCACGACACATCCTCGGCTGGGGCCGGCTCCTGCTTGTCCTGACGGTGTCTCCCGGCCTTCTGCTGTCTTGTCGCCCTTTAAAATCATTTTTTTCTCCGCTCTGCAGCACTATTAAAAAATGGCCGTCCGGCGTCATATGATGCCGCGTTGCCATGGCAGTGGGACGCTGTGACGTCACGATGTGCTGCGTAACATGGCAACACGGCCATTTTGAATAGTGCTGCAGGAGAAAAACACGATTTTAAAGGCGACAAGACAGCAGAAGGCAGAGCCGCCAACAGAAATCATGGGGCCCCGGGACATGAAAGGAGCCTGCCCCCCCCCCCCCCCAACCCATAGTGCACACGCCCCCCCGAACCCATAGTGCCGCCCGAACCCATCATGGCCCCCCCCCCAATGCCCCCCCCACACCCTAGCGCCCCTACCCCGAACCCATGCAGCCACTCACAAAAATATTTTTAGTGCGCAACTTTTACTTACTGTTGTTCTTATTGTGATACAGAAAAAACATTACACATGCAACCTGTTTTATTTTTATATTTTCAACAAAAGACAGTGACTGCCTATCTGTAGTGCTTGCCTGTCTGGGTGAGTGAGTGGTATGGAGTGAGGGGTGATGGAGTGAGTGGGTGTAGTGGGAGTGAGTGGGTGACGGAGTGAGTGGGTGACGATGTGATTGGGTGCCGAGGTGAGTGGGGACGTATGTGAGTTGGTGACGGGATGGTGAGTGGGTGACGGGGTGAGTGGGTGACGCGGGTGAGTGGTGGACGGGTGAGTGGGTGACGGGGTGAGTGGGTGATGCGTGGGTGAGTGGGTGAACGGGAGTGGTGGGTGACGGGGTTGAGTGGTACAGTGCTGGGTCGGAGCTGGGTGTTACGTGAGTGAGTGGGACGGAGTGAGTGGGGGTGACGGAGTGAGTGGGTGACTAGTGATTGGGTGACGGAAGTGAGTTGTGAGTGAGTGCGTGGTTACGGAGTGGAGTGGTGAGGAGTGAGTGGGTGACGGACTGAGTGGGTACGGAGTGTGGGATGGGTGAAGAGTGGAGGAGTGGTGATCTGAGGTGGGGTGAGAGAGTGAGTGACTGGGTGGGTGAGAGAGTGAGTGACTGGGGTGTGAGAGAGTGAGTGACTGGGTGTGTGGGAGTGTAAGTGACTGGGTGAGGGTGAGAGAGTGAGTGAGTCTGTGGGTGAGAGTGACTGGGTGGTTGATAGTGACTGGTGGGTGAGAGGGATACTGGGTTGGGGTGAGTGAGAGTGCAACTGGGTGGTGGAGAGTGACTGGGTGGGTGAGAGTGAGTGACTGTTGTGGAGTTGGGGTAGAAGTGACTGGGTGAGATGTGTACTGTGGTTGGAGTAGAGACGTGTGGAGAGAGTTAGCACGGAGTGGAGAGAATTGCCGTGGGTGAGGTAGACGAGAGGGTGTGGTGTGAGAGAGTGACTGTGTGGGTGAGCGATGGGGTGAGAGTGAACTGGGTGGGTGCGCGCGCGCGCGTTCCCTTGGTGTGCTGCCGCGCTCTCGGTGCCTGGCTTGATTTGCGCGCGCCATGCGCTGGTTGGGTGCGCGCGCGGCGCCGTGCCTGGAGTGGGTGCGCGCGTGACTGGTGGGTTCGAGAGTTCCTTGGTGGGTGCGCGAGTGAGTGACCTGGGTGGATCGCGCGTGCGTTTTGCCTGGGTGTCTGCCGCGTGCGTGACTGGTGGATGCGCGCGTGCGTGCCTGGCTGGCTGCTCAGTTGTCGTGCCTGTGGTGGGGCGCGCGTGCGTCCTGTGTTGTCGGCCGCGTGACGTGCCCTGTGTTGGGTCGCGTGACTGTGTTGGGGCGCGTGCCTGGTGGTGGAGCATTGCCTGGGATGGGGCGCGTGCCTGGGTGGGGTGCTTGTGCCGGGTGGGTGACTTGTGACTGTTTGAGTGCCGTGTGACTGGGGTGTGTGAGGTGCCTGGGTGGGTGAGTGTGACTGTTGGGTGAGGAGTTGGACTTGGTGGGTGAGAGTGACTGGTGGTGAGGAGTGACTGGGGGTGAGAGTGACTGGGTGGGTGAGAGTGACTGGGTGGGATGAGAGTGACTGGGGGTGGGTGAGAGTGACGTGTGAGTGGAGTGAGTGACTGGGTGAGAGAGTGGGTGGGTGAGAGAGTGAGTGAGTGACTGGGTGTGTTGAGAGATTGAGTTACTGGGTGTGGGGGGGGGGGGGGGTTAGTGGGTGCGTTGGATGTGTTAGTGACTGGTTTAGTATTAGTTGTGATGGTTTGATTGTAGTTATTATATTGGTAAGTTAAAGTAGATAGAGTGTTAAAAGGGATGGAAGCTGATGTCTACGTTTTTACAATCATTGCCATTTGGCACATTAATCACCCTTTTATAAATTATAGATAACCAGTAACAGTGTAACACATAAACCGTAGAATAAGATGTAGGAAGGCTTAGTCATGACTGTATGGGTACTTAATAGAGAGATTCTACTTTACTACAAACGTAAGCTCCTAAGTTGAAGAGAAGAGGTTATAGAGAATGTTAGAAATCAGAGTGGCGTGGGGGGTGGGCAGATGCGTGGTGGGTGGAGAGTTCGTGGGTGGGTGGGAGATTTGCGTGGGGTGGGTGGGAAATCGTGGGTGGGTGAAGAGGTGTTGACTGGGTGGGTGCGAGAGTGCGTGACTGGGTGGTGAAGTGAGTGACTGGTGGGTGAGAGAGTGAGTGACTGGTGGGATGAGAGTATGACATGGGTGGGTGAGTAGTGGTTGAAGGCTGGTTTGAGTGTTAGACTGGGTTGTGAAGTGAGGTGAACTGGTGGGTTAGAGATGAGAGTGACTTGGTGTGGTAGACGTGAGAGTGACTGGGTGGGTGAGGTTGAGAGTGACTGGGTGGGTGAGAGAGAGTTGATGGGTGGGTGAGAGAGTGATGTAAGTGGTGGAGAGTGACTGGTGGAGTGAGAGAGTACGGGGTGTGTGGAGATGTTACTGGTGTGTTTGAGAGTGAAGTGACTGGTGTGGGGAGAGACGAGAGTGAAGCTGTGTGGTTAGAGAGAGATAGAGTGACTGGATGTGAGAGAGAAATGACTGTGTGGGTGAGAGAGAGGGACGGAGTAAGTTGACTGGGGTGTGAGATGCTGTTGGGAGAGAGTGACTGGGTGGGTTGCAGAGAGTTCATGACTGGGGTGTGAGGAAAGTGTGACTGGGTTCATGAGCGTGACTGGTGGGTGGGCAGTGCCGAGTTGGTATGGCAGGTAGCATTGTGCTGGGTGGGGGGCAATTGCTGGTTGGGGTGATAGTGCGTGGCCTGGTGGCTGGGGAGGTGCACTGGTGGTGGCGCGAGTGCGTGCTGGGTGGGGGAGAGTGAGTGCTGGGTGGGGGAGAGTGACTGGGTGGGGTGTACGGTGGTGACGTGCGTGGGGTGGTTGAAGCTGATGTGTGTAAGGATGTGAGTGGTGGTGAGTGACTGGGTGGGATGAGTGTGACTGGGTGGTGATGTGTACTGGGTTGGGGAGTGTGACTGGTGGGTTAGTGTGATGGGTGGGTGAGGTAGCTAGGGTGGGTTAGAGTGACTTGGGTGGGAGAGTGACTGGGGGGTGAGAGTGCGCTGGGTGGGTGAGATTTGGACTGGTTGGTTGGAGTGACGGGGGTGGTGAAGTGACTTGGGTGGGTGAGAGTGACGCTGTGGGTGAGAGTGACGGTAGTAGATAACTGGGTGAGTGAGAAGTGACGGTGGGTGACGGTGAGTGAACTGAGGTGAGAGTCGTGGGTGGTTGCGCAGAGTGAGTGCGTGACTGGGTGGGTGAGAGCGTGAGTGACTTGGTGGGTGTGGCGTGGATGGGTTAGTGACTGGTGGGTTGGGTTATTAGTTCAGTGCATGGGTGGGAGAGTGCGTCGTGGGTGGGAGATGCGGTGGGGTGGGATAGGGCGTGGTGAGTGGTGGAGAGTGCGTGGGTGGGAGTTGCGTGGGTGGGTGGGAGAGTGCGTGGTGGTGGGTGGAGAGAGTGAGTGACGGTGGTGAGTGATATGATGTTGGTGAGTGGGGGGTGGGTAGATTGAGATGACTGGGTGGGTAGAGTGAAGAGTGTACTGGTGTGGGTGAGTAGGTGGTGAGAGAGTGACGTGGGTGGGGTGATGAGAGAGATGTGACTGGATTGGGTAGAGAATAGAATATGGTTGTGGGGAGGAGAAGAGTAGATGACTGGGTTTGAGGAGAGAGTACTTGTGGGTGAAGAGGAGAGTGACTGGGTGGTTGAGCGGACTTGGTCGAGAGGGTGACTGGGTTGGTGAGAGAGTGATGGTACGGGTAGAGTATAGTGAGTGAACTGGTTGTGAGAGAGAGTGAGTGACTGGGTTTGATGAGGAGAGTGGAGTGACTGGTGTTGGATTGCGAAGTGAAGTGACGGTTGTGATGAGAGTTAGTGCGTGGTGGGGGAGAGAGTGAGTGACTGGGTGGGATGTCGGGGTGGTAGGACTGGGTGAGGTGACTGGGTGGGTAGAGTGACTGGGTGGGAGAGTGACTGGGTGGGTGAGTGTACTGTGTGGGTGGAGTGTACTGGGTGGGGGAGATGTGACTGGTGGTGCGTGTGACTGGGTGTACGGGTGGGTGAGTGTGACTGGGTGGTGAGAGTGACTGGGGGGTGATGTCGGTGGACTGGCTGGGTGGAAGTAGAGAGTGACTGGGTGGAGTGAAAGTGCTAGTGAGATGACTGGGTTGGGTGAGAGTGACGGATTGGTGGGTGAGAGTGACCTGGGTGGGTAGTAGAGTGACTGGGTGGGTTATGCTGGTCGAGTGACTGGGTGGTGAGAGTGACTTGAGCGTGTGGGTGAGAGTGACTGGGTGGGTGAGAGTGACTGGGTGGGTGAGTGACTGGGGTGGGTGAGAGTGACTGGGTGGGTGAGAGTGAGTGGGTGAGTGAGAGTGACTGGTGAGTGATGAGTGACTGGGTGAGTTAGGTGACTCTGGGTGGAGTGTAGAGTGAATGACTGTGAGGCAGGGGTGGCTGAGAGAGTGATGAGTGACTTGCGGTGGGTGAAGAGAGTGAGTACTGGGTGGGTTTGTTGAGTGGCGTGGTGGGTTAGTGACTAGGGTGGTTAGTGCGTGCATGGGGGGAGAGTGCGTTCGTGGGTGTGAGAGTGCGGCTTTGGGAGTAGGCGTGGGTGGGTGGGAGTGCGTGTGTGGGTTGGGTGGTGTGGTAGAGTGCGGGTGGTGGGGTGCGGGTGTGGGAGAGTGCGTGGGTGGGTGGGATGAGTGCGTCGTGATGTGGTGGGAGAGTGCGGGGGAGCCCCTTTGGTTCCTCTACCCTTGGTGTCAGATCCTTTTGAGAGGATTGGGGTAGACTTGGTAGGACCTCTAGAACCTTCTGCGAAAGGACACAGGTTTATTCTTGTAATAGTTGACTATGCAACAAGATATCCTGAGGCGTTCCCCCTGAGGACAGCAACGGCCAAGCAAGTAGCCAACAAGTTGTTGGAGCTGTTCTCGTGGGTTGGACTTCCCCAGGTTATGTTGACAGACCAAGGTACAAATTTTATGGCTAAACTGATGCAGGATGTCTTAAAATTACTATAGGTCAACTCTGTTCGTACATCGGTCTACCATCCACAGACTGACGGATTGGTGGAAAGATTTAACCGAACTCTAAAAGGGATGCTGAGAAAATTTGTAGATTCAGAGAAGAGAGCTTGGGATGAACTTCTCCATTTTCTGCTGTTTGCAGTGCGGGAAGCTAGTTTAATAAATAACTTTTATCATTAGCTTTGCTTAAGTGTTGTTTGTCTAGTTGTGTCTGTTTGTTTTGTCTGTTTATGTCAGCCAGTTGCAAATATGTCTGTATAAATTGTTTAACTGTGTTGCACTAAATATTTCTTTTTTCATTGCATGTTCTACTTCCACTGCATCAAGTCATATCTGAATACTCCAAGATACAGAGACTGTTGATTTCCTTGGAACTGGAACTATTTCTACTGGATATCCAGGATTCCATTATTTTTGGACTCATTAGGCGCCGGTATCTCTTTTGTTTAATTGCTGTTTATTCTGATTGTACTGTCAGGTTACCACCAGGCTGCCTTGCAACCATAGGGCTCACCCTTAGAGTAGGGTCAATTGTTTGTAATCCCCATTAGCGCTATTATACATCACTCCCCTTTCGCATTTGTTAACAGGCTCTATAGTCTCCCCGCTTGCGCACAGCTTCGGTACACGTAGGGAGCCGGTATTGCTGTTCAGGACGTGCTGACAGGCACATGCGCGAGATGCTGTTTGCTTATTGGGCGATATGTCCTTACTCGCGAGTGTACTTAAAGTGAGTGTCCTTAAACCGGGGTATACCTGTAATGTTTTCTACTTTTGTATGTGCATAGGCGCCGACTACAAGGGCTAAAGTCCCTCTCAGGAAGGTCTTCCAAAGCACCATAGACACAGGGCTAAACAATATTTTTACCTCTGCGTTCTATTGTTCCCAGCCCATATACAGTCTAAGGCCTCATCCACGGTGACGCCGAGCGGGCGCGTGCACACGCGCTGGCTGCGATGAAACACATTGCTGCAATGTGTGGCCAGCGTGAGCAAGCACCTGCGCAGAAACGGCGCTTAGCTGCTTGCTGAAGCAAGCAAATTTGATTATGCCACTCGCTGGTGCGTCACATGAACGGTTCGCCCAATGAGGGCGAACCAGCTCCGTGATGTCATGGCTGCACCCCCGACACGCCACCCGCATGCGTTCCTAGCTGGCCACAAATCGCCCGGCAGAGCAGAGCGCGTGACGTCACCGCACACGAGCGCCAGCGTGCTCGCTCTCAGCCTGCAGTATAAGAGAACTCAGGGGCCATGCCCGAATGTCTGGTTCAAGAGCCATGTGACCACAATGAGCTATGGGGCCCTTTTTTTGATGTTCTCAGCAGCTGTCTATCAATGAGAAGTACAAATTCCCACCCCACCATCCAAAGAATGCACATGCTTGTAGAAAATAGGAAGAGGGTGTGACATCATCAGCGGGAAAACCATGGTCAGTCATTCTGCACTTCACGGAAAGTCAACTCAGCCCAGTCAGCAACAAATCAGGCAAAAGACAGGAACTCCTGCATTATAGGAGTGCGCATGACCAGGGGGCCGGCTAGCCCTCTGGTCACGTTACGGTTAATTTGGGGTGGGCATCAGGGTATTTAAGGGGAGAATTGCAGCATGGAAGAGGAGGAGCAGGAGATTGAGCACGTGTTACTGAGGCTCTGTGAGCAGGCGCAGTTGCACAACGCAGTTTTGGTCAAGGCCCGGATGGAGGCAGCAGAACTTCTGCTGTCATGGCTGCAGAGGCTCAGCAAAAAGGAAGCGAGACTGGTTTTGGGCAGAAGATGCGGTGGAAGTGCTGTAGGTTTGCTTGGAGAAGAAGGTGGACTTCCAAGAAGATGAAGGTCTCAATGTGGAAGGGGACCTCGGAAAAGGTTGTAGGGGGTTGGCTCAAGAGGAAGAAGGTCTTCAGGGTATACCCCAGACTCAGAGAAGCAGGCAAGTCACAGAGGAAGAGAAGTGATCTGTAGCAGTAAGCAAGCTAGGAGGGAGCAGGTGAGAGATGTGATCTCATCCAGCAGAAGAGGCAGGATCAAGAATAAAAGGGCTGAATCAGGAGCAGAAACCTTCACCAGACGGTGATTACATTTTTTCTCTGATGGATTGGATGGAAAGAGGTGAAGGCCCTTCAAGGAGGACGGATATAGGGTCAGGTAGATACTCTTTAGTGGAATGAGGTCTTGGTTATCCCATAACCACTAAATTAAGGGAAGACGGTAATCCTGGCAGTAGCAGCTCTGGCGTGGATTCAAGACTAGGGGGTCTTGTGCAGCCAATCTACTGGCTATGGGGAAGTGGAGCCAGATACATGGCGAAAGACCGCAGGCGGGTGAAAAACTATATTTTCCACAGGATTTCTTGGCAGAACCAGCTAGGATGTTGCAGGGGCAGGAGCCACTTTTCTCGGTGGGTAAACAAAAGATGGTGGCCGTGCAGCAAGAAAAGCAGATCTTGTTAAGTTTGTTGGATAATTTGAAGTCAGTATCAGGTCAGGATGTTAATGCACGCAGAGGAGGTGGCTGCGACCAGGGGAACATATTATGGGAGAAGAAAGTATAGGGGGAATCAAGCCAAATTAGGGAAGTGTTGGTCAAGTGTAAATAACTCTAGACAGGATGGGTGTGGGGACTAAGGTGCGGGGGTCAGATAGGCCCTGCCCAGTCAAAAAGTAGGGAGTGGGTAGGTATGTATGGGTGCGTGAATAAGCATATGTCATGGGTTGGGAGTATGTATGATGCATAATATGTGTGGCAACTCCTTTTGGGATGTATTTGTCTGTAGTGGTGGAAGAGAAGATATGGAAAGGGAAGTATGTGGATCTGGTTACATTGAAACCAGGTTATAAGGAAGGGGGTAAGGTGGAGGGTGGAAAAAGAGGGTAGAAAGGTGCTGGTGGGAGAAGGTTCCCAAGATAATTTTGGGATTGGTTGAAAGCGTTTGTTTTCTTGGCTACTGTCATTGGGAAATACAGTAGTGCCCCCCAGAATGTAGGGCAATGGGGGGTATAGTTTGGTGGGATATGATGGGTTTCTGGCAGAAGTTAGCAATGCATAGGCATATGACATGAATTGCAAGGATCTGGGAATGTTTCTCTTGATAACATGGAGAGCAATGTCCTTTCAGGGGACAGTCGATGTTAACCAGCACTCAGAGAAGCCAGCTGGGGTCCAAAGGGGAGTGTGTTGGGCATTTAACGAGGGTCAGTGTGATTGGTGTCAGGGCTGTAAATTTTGGCCTGAATATGTGGTGTGTTGGAGGTTATGAGGCAGAAAGCTGTTTCAGGCGAGGTAGGGGAATGTGTGGAAGAGGCTATGGTAGGGAATTTGGCCAAAAAAGGGGAAGACGCCAGTAGTTTTAGGAATGATGGAAAGATGGCTAGGCCATGGCTCAAATGTTAGGGTGGCAAAATGTTTGCGGAGTTGTTTCAGGGTAGGGTTTTGGATCCTTTTTTGAAAAAAAGAGGGTTGGGAGTGCAAGAGGAATTTGCTGTCATTATACAAGCATATTGCTTGAGTCTGTTCTTCGCAAATGATGGCTTTCATACAACGTTTATTCCCTGCCTTACGGTTTCTTGTCCCATTCCTGCTGTCAGAAATAATTTCTTCTCTGCAGAAAATTCAAGAAACGTTAAAAAAAAAACTCTTCGGGGTGCGCTCATAAACAATATAAAAAGACTGCTGACCGGCACCGCAGACCAATCCCGGTTGTTCATGTTGGAGATAGAGTCTGACTCTTCACCAAGAATCTGCGTTTGAAGATTCCGACCATTAAGCTTGGCCAGAAATATATTGGTCCTTTCAAGATCTTTGCTCAAATAAACCCTGTTTCATTCCATCTGGATTCCATGATAGTGCTTTCTATGTTCTACACCGAAAAGAATAGAGGCTGGGGCGCTCCCTTATTTATTAGGCTTGTTGTATGGCCTATTTATAATGTATAACCAAAATAAGGGGTAGTGTATACTTGCCCTTGTTGTTTTCTGCAGCTGGACCTGTAGAGAAGATAAAGCCCGGAATCTTCTTGAAATGGCAGTAGAATCGATGGATCGGTCAGCGCATGGATTTTTTTGCTCACAAGATGAAAAAGGAAATGGGTACACTGATTAGTGTTTAATAGACAAAACCTTAACCAATAATACAATTGGTTGTCTAAAATTGATCTTGTTTAAAATAAATAAAATACAATAAAAATAAAAATAAAATAAATTAAATCAAAAATAATATATCATATATATATATATATATCAGAATGGAGAATGTAACATGTTATACCTTGGTTAAACAACCTGAATTCGGGCTTGGATGGAAAGGTCTGAATAAAAACCACTTCATAATTTAAAAAGTTTTTTAACATGGAATTCTGTTGTTATTGTGGGAGTGATGTTAATAAAGCGTACGAATCGGTGTGGCAGGTGATTGGCGCGCTCTTGGCGCACCCTGCTGCCAAACGGGACGTTGATGCTGTTAGTGCGCCTATGTCAAAGCCTACTGTCTGGCTAAAAGTAGTGATGCTGGTTTGGCAGTGTTCGTTTGTATTTAAATTTTGGCCGGAAGCAGTAGCTCCTCCTCCTTCTACTGAGGTGGTATGCGGTGCTATTCAGTGAAAGATTATAACAAGATAAAATAGAGTTCGGGTGTAGGGGTGACTGCCTACTCCTCCTAATGGGGCGGTTTGCAAGTGAACTTTCGTCTCCCGGTGCCCGATTCAAGGAAGGAAGGGCCAACCGGTGAGTGGGTGAAAAAATAAGTTTATTAGGTGCATAAACAGCAACAGTGAACAACACTTACAATACATCTTTGGGCAATAGCCCAGCTGCAGCCTGATCGTCCGATGGCGCTCCTCCGACCGTTGTTCCCCCGTGATCGCGTCCATGGCGGAACCGGAAATGGGAGGGCTTACCGGATGTCAACAGGCTGGCTGGGTCCTTCAATGTAATGGGCTCCGCAGGGAACTACGCGTTTCGCATGATGCTTCGCGGTTTTACCTGACGAAGCTCATTGCGAAACGCGTAGTCGCCTGCCGGCCCATTACCTGAAGGACCCATCCGTTGACATCCGTAAGCCCTCCCCTTCCGGTTCCCGCCATCGGACGCGTCACGGTGGATACACCGTCCGGAGGAGCGCCATCGGACGATCAGGCTGGCAGCTGGGCTATTGCCCAAGCTGTATCTGTAAGTTTTTTCCTGTTTGCTGTTATGCACCACCAATAAACTTATTTTTCACCCACTCACCGGTTTTGGCCCTTTCCTTCCTGAATCGGCCACCCGGAGAGAAGTCACTTGCAACCGCCTCCATTATGAGGAGTAGGCGTCACCCCTACACCAGAAACTCTATTTTATCTTGTTTATAATCTTTCACTGAACTAGCACCGCATACCACCTCAAGTAGAGGAGGAGGAAGCTACTGCTTCCGGCAACATTTAAATACAAACGAACACTGCCAAACACATCACTACTTTTAGCCATAGACAGTAGGCTGCATAGTACTGCACTAAAGCATCAAACCTCCTGTTTGTGGCAGCAGGCTGCGCAAGACGCGCCAATCACCTGCCCCCACCGCTCTTACAGCTTTATTTAACATCCCTCATCCCACCATTACAACAAATTCCATTTAAAAACTTTTTTAAATTTATGAAGTGGTTTTTATTCAACCTTTCCATCCAAGCCCGAATTCAGGTTTTAACCAAGGTATATACATTTTCCCTTCTCCATTATATATATATAATATATCTATAGATATATATAACATATATATTTTTATTTATTTTTTTATTTTTTATTTTTTATTTTATTTTATTTTATTTTAACAAGATCAATTTTAGACAACCACATTGTATTATTGGTTAAATGTTTTGTCTATTTAACACATCAATCACGTGTCCCCCATTTGTCTCTTTTCATCTTGTGAGCAAAAAAATCCATGCGCTGACCGATCCATATGTTCTACACCGCTCTGTTAAAATCCTTTTCCTAGGCGCATCCTTCCTCCTCCTGACCCCGTCCAAGTTGATGGCGAGGAAGAGTTTGTGGTAGAGAATATCCTGAACTCTGGAATTTTTAGAGGAGAACTCCAGTACCTGGTACAATGGATGGGCTATGGTCCTGAGGAGACATCCTGGGAACCAGAAGAAAATGTTCATGCTCCAAGGCTAGTCTGGGTTTCTCAAAAAAAAATATCCTGCCAAGCCAGGAAAAAGATCGTCCGGAGGATGCTCCTTGGATGGAGGAAGTAATGTCAGGGATGTCCCTGGTGGGTCTTCAACCGTTTAGGTCAAAAGGTTTTTTTGGGACGGATCTCATATACATCTGTTTTTTTTTAAAGTTTATCCTGATGGGTCTCAACAATCGCCTATAATTTTAGGTCATCTCCATTGCCTTTTTTCCTGCCCTCTTTCTCCTTTATTACCATACTCTTTCTTAATTCACCGCCAGACCTTGAGTGGGTGTCCATAAAGCTGCTTACCGTTATCACTAGCATGTGCAAACAAGATTGATGATCCCTCCCTTCCTTACCCATTCGTACATACATTTATAAACCTAAACAGGCAGGGAGTAGGAATTTGTTTCAGAGCTTAGTGTAAAGATCTAGTCGCTGTATTGGTTCTTGAGACTCTAGTCTGTGATACACTTTACTGTTGATCCATGTCCCGAACGGCCCACCTGTGAGCACGTGACTTGCTCATGTGACAAGGGTTAATACACAGCTATCTAGCTGACTCAATCTTTCCGCAGGGACCCAAAAATGAGTAATATCTCCCTTCAATCCGTCACAAATATAACCTTAAATCGCTGCCACCACCAAAAATATTATCAAGTTCTACTTGCAGATTCTTTGGGCCCCGTTTACTAAGAAAAATATGTAATTAACACACAAAAATCTATTGTAGCAAAATGTGTCCGAAAATGCAGTTCACTTAGACCCCATAGCAGTACTTATTACGTTTTAGATGTAATATACAAAAGTAGTACCAGTGCTTAGTTTACAGAAAAAAAAGAATGTTACAAGAAACACTTTACATTTTAATAATATAATAGAGTAAAACAGGAGAATCTATACGTTACCAACACACATCAGTTCCCTCCCAAAAGAGGTCTTTGGTGGAATATGAGAATTCACGTGCCTTGTTGGCATAAAACAAACCGCTTGTTAAATTCAAGATTCATATCCCAAATGCATGGTTTTTATCCTAAAAACCCTTGCATTGAGAACAGAATAAACCCCACTTCTGAGCATGTCATGAACGCCGCTGTCATCAATCTCTAGTGACATTTGCAAGACTTGGGGAGAGAAAATAGTTTTCTTTTGAATGAATGAATGTCTTTATTTATATAGCGCCATTAATGTGCATAGCGCTTCACAGCAGTAATACAGTAGTTACAATCATATAAATAATAAGATATAAATAACACAAGGGGAAGAATTGCTCAGACATAAAAGTAACATTTAGGAAAGGGAGTCCCTGCTCCGAAGAGCTTACGATCTAATTGGTTGGTAGGAAGAACGTAAAGAGACAGTAGAGGGAATTCTGGTAAGTGCGTCTGCAGGGGGCCAAGCTTTATGTATGAGGTGTTAATTATCAGCCATGGTGCTACTCATAAAAAAGAATGAAAAAAATGCTCGAGTATAGAAACATTCTCATAACTTTATCCCCATAGATCCAAGAATATTGTGACCCATATCAATGCACTGTATCCGGCTGATCAAAATGTATGTTTACTTTTCTATTTTGATACGCCCATATCCATCTTGGATGGACAAAGGAATCTCACATATGCACCTTAACTAGTCCAGCACCGTTGGACTCAATTGAAACAACTGAACGTGCTGGTTAGACATACTGTATGTGTTTTTTATTCCTGTGCATCATTTCAGATCCAAGATATCTTTTATTTTTAGTACGGACCTTAAACTGAATGGTGACCTGTTTGTCACCTTTCTCTGCTACTTACAGGAGGAGATTTCCGGAATGTGAGGTTCCCTTTGAGGATGACACCCAGGTTCTCTGGTAGGTCTGGGTACTGTCATCAGGCTTCCATAATATACACATTTTATTGGGTCATCAATGACAACCCCAATTAAGCTTATTTCCCCTGTCAAAAAAAGGAGTTGTGCATCTAGGGTTTTAACTACCCCACAATTCCAGAGCAGGTCACCCTTAGATAACCCCACTTATAGACAAAACACAGAAAACCAGGCCAGGGCCTTTAACCCAATAAAAACAATACATGTGTTTTTAAGCTGTAACTTGTAACTCAAGTTAACGTGTTGTGTCGGGTTATCAAAATACTGAATATTCTAATGGTATTATCATGAACGTGGATTACAAGGCACGCCACCAAAAGTAAAACTGTACTATACATTGGTCAACTATGTTACGAGGAATGTCCTAAGAGTGTCCTTTGTCGAAAGAATCTCAGCTAGGCTGTGTGGCCCCATTGGTGGGGAATGTTGGAGTCTGAAGGAGGTCCATTGAAGATATATGAACCTGGAGGAGAAGGTTTAAGATTGGGAGTGGAGAAAGAAGAAGAGGTGGAGGACAAAAAGTGTTGCTGTAAATAAACAGCAAGTTGATTATATTTTACCTTAATGGAGCACCCCCCCCCCCACCCCCCCCCAGAAGCCTACATGAGTTTAACTCATAAAATGTTGCCCCCCTGAGCATGTCCTAGACTGCACTGGGCTTTGGGGAGAACTCCATTTTATCCCCCAGATACCCAATATTTCAAATGCTTATATCTCCCAAACAGAGCATCATATTAAAGAAAAAGATTTAGAAAGGACAAAACATTCTAAAAGGCAACTCCCTCCCCACCCAAAATGGCAATAGACGGCTGTTTTAAATTAGATCAGGGATTCTCTGAGCCAATCCTCAAGCCGCCCCCCGTCACCCCCCAATGGGTCAGGTTTTCAGGGTATCCCAGCTTCAGCATAGGTGGGTCAATTAGTCTTTGACTGAGCCACTGATTGAGCTTCTTGTGCTGAAGCAGGGACTGATTGAGCCCCGTGTACTGAAGCAGGGGGATATCTTGAAAACCTGACCTGTTGGAGGGTCTCGAGGACTGGAGTTGAGAACCCCTGAGGTTGGGGAAAGGTGGTGAATGGCAGAATATAGAAAAGCAGAAGAGATAATAACATCTACATTTACATCCGCTAAAAACCAGAAAGAGCGGCTTATTTTGGAAGGAAGTGTTATATAACTGATAAGAGCATAATTGTGATGTAGTTTTAGATAATGAGCAAGAACCAGTCATTCATTCAATGTGCTTCAAGCACCCTCTTTTCCTGTTTTTAATAAATGCAAATATGCTCTTTTTAATAACGTTTCTTCAGCAGCCTGGAAACCACCGTGCTCCATCCTGCCCCCCCCCCCCCCACCCCCCCAACAGGTCTGGTTTTTAAGATATCCCAGCTTCAGCACAGGTGGCGCCAAATCAGTCCGTGCTTCAGGTGGCTCAAATTCCGTGCTTCAGCACAGGTGGCTCAATCAGAGTCGTAGGGGCCTATGCAGAGAGCAGCGGTAAGGGGAATAGCGGCATTTTTTGGAGAAAAATGCCTGTAGAAAGGCAGGTACTGGCGAGTTTTAAAAAAAAGCGCCATTTTTTTTTTTAATTTGCAAATTTCGCCGCGCGGCTGGAGAGAACCTAAATCTCTCCAGTGTTGAAAACTGCCGTATTCAGAGAGGCGCGATCGCCATCTAGCGGCTGTTCGCGCCAAAAAAATGGCGCGATTTTCAACATTTTGCTTCTCCAAAAAAATTTGGCAAGAAGCTGGAGCTCGGCGCCCGGTGGGGGAGAAAAAAAAACAAAACGCGATTTTTTCCCCACAAGTTTCAACAGCGCTCATATCGCCGGTTGAAACTCTCCATATGCAGACAGGATTCTAAATGCAGTTTTCGGACCTTTCTGCATATGGAGAAAAAAACTCTCCATTAAAGCTACTTTTTATTCCCCTCTCCAATTTTAAATAGCTGAGCCCTCAGTCTTTGAACGAGCCTCTGATTGAGACACCTGTGCTGAAGCTGGGGGAAAATCTGACCTGTTGGGGGGGGGGGGGGGGGGGGGGGGGAGGTCGTTGAGAACTGCAGTTGAGCACCCCTCAATTAAACCACATTCTGTGCCTTGCATGGAGATGCCTAATGCACTTATATTGATCGCGAAGGGGGGGAAGGGAGGGGGGGGGGGTGATTGTAATGCACCTCCCTTATATTTATTTACATATTGGGGGCTTTTTATTTTTAAGTGATTTTTTTTTTAACTAAAATCTCCCTGCTGCAAAATGGGGGCAAACCCAGAGTGCAAAGGTTTGCAGGCAAATGAAAGTTTCCCACTGGGATAGTGCTTCAAAAAGGGATTTATTTCCTTGGACACATCTGGCACTGGTTGTTGCACTGGCTGTCTCCCTGGAAGCCATCAGTAAATACTGTATACTTCGTGCTCTCATCTCTGTATTGAATATATACATTTTTTTTTAAACTCTTTATTTTTTGTTTTGCATAACATAGTTACATAGTACAGGGGAGCGCAACCTTTCCCCGCCGCCCCCCCCCCCCCGCCTGTGCTCACCCCTTGCTCGCATCCCCTCCTTACCTTGTCTTCAGCGTCAAATGACACCGCAAGGTCACGTGATGTCTCATGACCCCGCTGCGTTATTTGACGCAGCGTTGCCATGGCGACGCATCACCGAAGGGACGTTGCAGAGGCCTCACGCGATCCCCCGGCATGAATTGAAATGCCTTGGGGGAAGAGCGGGGAGCCTCTGTAAACACCGCGCACCCCCCTGAAAGGTCTTGCGCACCCCTGACATAGTAGATGAGGTTGAAAAAAAGACATAGTTCAACCGATGTTAAATCTAGACGACAGATACTTTATCCTACTATATATCCGTACTTAAAGTATATTAACCCAGAGGAAGGCAAACAAAAAACCCCAGTAATATTACCCTATAAGGGGAAAAGTGGGAAAGATACATTTTTTCCTTCCTGGATCAACACAACATAACATGTAGGGGTTAGGTGAGGGGAAGGGGACAGGGCACAGAAAATAAAAGAGGGGGGGGGGGGGGGGGGGGGGGGGAGGTTTTGGGGGGGGGGGGGGGGGGGGGGATGTTTTAAGGGATTGGGAAGGACATGTGCAAAAGAAAAAGCAGGTCAATGTACATTTTGTATATGTTTGATTAAGAAACGTTGACATTTGGAGCATTATAAACCAACTTTTCCAGACTATCTTATTTGTTTTGGGTATTATGTAATAAACTGGTTAACTTTTCCATTAAACCCGTGTCTGACACTTTATTTCTTACAAGAGATAGAGAGAGAGAGGAACAGACTGTTTCGAACAACTACATTTGTTTACATTAGAAAAGAGGCATCTTAGAGGGGATATGATAACTATATACATGTAGCCCTGATTGGTTATGGGCTATAGGTCTGCCCTCCTCCTGGCAGTAATCCATAGTAAGGGTAGGTTGCCAGGAGTAATCATGGGTTTTCCCCAAACCTTGCAGTGCAGTGAGTCAGAGAAGGTAGTGCAATCAGGCCTTGTGTCCAATCAGAGGCAAAGGGGTGGTTCCTACTGGATCTGTACTTAACCAGTGTACTTCCTGTATTTAGTCAGTTGTCTCTACCTTGAGAAAGACAGGTTTACCCTAACCAAGCTGTCTGGGCTCTGGCAGTTTGAGGCCCTCCCTTAGGGGAGAGGAGGGAAACCATTTCCTCTTATTCCACCAGGGGATAAGGGAAGAGCTGGGACTGCTCTCAGTGCCCTTTGGCTGGGAGTGAATGTCCAGGGACATCCTGAGGGTGGAAGCCCTGTAAAGCTGTGTACTGACTGATGTGCTGAATACAGAGTGAATAAAGAGACCCGTGTTTTACTATACTCCTGGCCTGAGACTGAAATCTGTCAGGGAGGAGAAGAGATCGTTCTCCTGCAGAGATTTCTCCCCATACATCTTTGGGCTGCAAGAGATGGAGGCGCTGTCACCATGAGTACGATTCGGGCAAGACCCCAGAAGCCTGCCCTGACCTTTCCCCACAACACCCGGTGGGAAACCCAGGGCCCCCTGTTACCAGCAGGTTTGCACCACACCATAATGAGTAACCAGAGCAGCTTTCCCCGAGATAGGCCCGAGATGAGATTGGGTGGGGGAAACAGGGTTACATACAAATATATTCAGGGATGTAAGAGATGTGTGCAAATGTACAGATTAGGGTGAAATGATATCTTGGCTTTGCTGAGCCTGTTCCTTTATCCAGGCAAAACATACAAAAACAACAAAATAAAAAACCCCTATGACTTTGTAAGGGCTAACTTACTTCCCCTGACCCTATCTGCACTGGACTGCACTGGACCCTATCTGAACTGGAAGGATATCCCCATTACCTGCCTATCACCCCAAAGTCTCAGGAAGTATCTTAAGCAGGTGGCCCTCCATGTCAGTCTCTGGCAGGTTCCTGGGTGCTCTGTGTCCAGGAAATATAGGTGTCTGTGTTTCTGGATGTCTTGATCTCAGCACACCTTTGTGACAGTGTCTGTGACAGTGTCTGTGTGCAGGCTTCTCTGCTTTCCTTCTGTCAGCCAAATTGTGACCTAAGGAATCCCTCTCCTACACTATGTCTCACATGAGGCTTTTTACAGAGCTCTCATTAGTCCAGATGGAGACTAGTTAATTGAGTGGCTGCAATTAACTCTCTCTCTGCTGGATTCTCAGAGCTCTGAGGCTGCTTTATTTAAACAGGGATAAGTCCCTGTTACAGGGGACAATACAAGGAGCTTTCAAAATAACTATTCATCCCAAGTACAGTACAAAGGACACGGGCCATCCCTTAAGGTTGGAGGAAAGGAGATTACACCAGAAACAAAGGAAAGGGTTCCTCACAGCAGGGGTATGCAAACTTTTTTGCTTGCGCCCACCCTCGCCTGCTCTCCCCCCTGTTCATGGCCCACACCCCCTTACCTTTTCTCTGGCATCGGCAGTGTCTTTTGACTCCGCGTTGTCATGGCAACACGTAGCCAAAAGCTGCCGGAGAGAAGGTAAGGGACATTCAGAGGCCTTGCACGCTCCACTGGTATTTTATGTAAATGTTTTGGGGAAGAGCGCGGGGCCTCTGATGGCAGATACAATAGATATCTTCAAAAAATGTTGGACATCTTTTAAGAAAGGTATACAGGGATATACCAAATAAATAAACATGGGAAGGATGTTGATCCAAAGAGAAATCTCATTGCCATTAGTTTTCCCTTTATGAGACCTCTATTGGATGATGTGTCACTGGGGTTTCTATGTTTTACCGTCCTCTGGATCAAAATACTGAAAATACAAATGTAGAATAAGTATCTGTCGTCTAAATTGAGCATAGGTTGAACATGATGGACGTGCATCTTTTTTTTCAACCTCATCTACTGTGTATGTAACTATACATTGCTAGTCTGTGTATCTATCAGCCCCGGGAATAGGCTTAGTGAGCAAAAATTGTATTGAATATTTTATAGGTTGGGTTCCTGCATTTTAAATTGTATTCTTGTTCTTCGTCAATATGTTCCTCCCATGATAAGGCAGCTGTGTCCAGTCCTCAAGCCCTCCCCCCCCCCCTGGTGGCTCAAGTAGTCCCTGCTTCAGCACAGATGGCTCAATCAGTCCCTGCTTCAGCACAGATGGCTCAAAGGCTCAGCCACCTGCACTGAAGCTGGGATATTCTGAAAACCTGACCTGTTGGGGAGGGCTTGAGCACCCCCTATAATCAGGTACAGAATACCTTATAAACAACTAATAATTTATCTACCTTTATTTGTATTCATGTCTCAAACATTTCCCTCTCGCGCACTGAAGCACACACATTTAATACACTTTGACTAAAGGTTTAGGAAGTTCCTTAAAATGCGGATTTGCTCACAGTCTTGCATCTTTTTACAATGATTGATAACTGCATTTGTGTTGCAATGCAGTGCATGGCACTGAAGGCGTTAAACAGTAGTCCAGCTCCTTCTATACCTGTGGCCTTTTGCCTGATGGCGTGCTCGTGACTCTGTGTTGAGTCTGCTGACGCACTGCGTGGTTTAAGGAGGGGGGGGGGGTGCTGGCCTTTTGAAGCCCAGATTGTTACATTTGCTTAATTCTACTTCCTACATTCACGGCACCTGCGTATCATGCGGCGTTTTAAAGTTCACCAACCCGGACGGGGACGGTGAGAACTTTGGAGTTGGTGGTGGCACTGCTATTTGGGAGGGGTAACCCGTGTACTGTTAGTTATCCCCTCTCCCCACCAGTGAATGTAAATGTCACCGATTCGTTCATGCTGACCACACTGAGAAAGACCTCTTGGGTCACTGCACACATACATCGTATCCTCCAGGTGGGAAAAATGTACTTGGTTCAGATTTTTTCCTCAATCATGTTCGTAGTTTGTAGCTTTACATTTCACGTGAGCTTTCTACGTTATCACAATTCTGTGGGGACGCGGAGTGAGGGACTCATATGCTGGATTTGTACACTAACCCCTTCAATGGGGTAATCGTGTGCTCCATCTTGGCTGCCCTTGCCCATTCAAGTATCTCTATTCCCAATTCTGTTCCCAATCCACCCAGTCTCTGTGCATCTGCTTTCTCTCCCCTCATTCCTTTGGTTGAGTGTTATTAGGCTAAGGACCCGCTGCGGCCGCGGGCCACCAGCCCCTTTCCTCCAGTCTGGAGGTCCCCGCTGGCTCCTTCCGACGTGGCTGACTGCGTGCTGTTTCGCGTCAGCCGGACGATGCATCAAGCTTCTGCTGATCAGAATCGCTGACGCGTCACGTGGTGCAGCTGTCAGCCAATGAGGTGAGGGAGGGGAGGAAAGGAGGGAGGGGAGGGAAGGAGGGGAGGAGGAAAGGAGCTACAGAGCTACTGGAGGGAGGCGGCTAGGAGGGAAGTCTGTGAGGCAGCCGTGCATGGCTCTCCCCTCCCTCCCCCCTCCCGTGCATACATCATCAATACATGCGTAATGACCCCCTCTCCCCCCCCCCCCCGCTCCCCATATCCTGCGCTCCCTATTTCCCCGTGTTTGCTGATGGGAGATGGGGCACATGGGAGGGGGGGGGGTGTCTCTGTGTTTGCAGGGAGCTGCAGAGACTGGGTGTGGGGGGGGGGCGGGGAGCTGCAAAGACCAGGTGGGGGGGAGGAGGCAGGGAGCTGCAGAGACCGGGTGGGGGGGGGGGGGGGGGGCGGGGAGCTGCAGAGACCGGGTGGGGCAGCGGGGATCTGCAGAGACATTGCCGCCCCCGACTCATTTTGACCACGCCCCCCGCACGCAAAAATGCTCCCTATGGACCATAATCCGCCTGAAGTGCCTCTCAATGCGCCGCCGCAGTGCAGTGTGGGCGCGCTGACTGAGGCAGCGGGGCCTCGGCCATATACATGTAGACCTTGCTACAAATATATGTATTGTAGCGCCGACGAGTATTCTAAAACAAACCTGGGGCAATCCCCAACAACCCGGTACATGGCTGGTACATGCTGGGTACATGCTGGGTACATGTGCTGGTACATGCTGGGTACATGCTGGGTACATGCTGGGTACAGCTGCAACATTTCAGTTACATTTCTGCAGACAGACTAATGGCCCATCGGATTAACACAGCAGGGGTCCCTGGCAGTCCCATTCAGTTTGAATGGGACTGCCAGGGACCCCCGCTGTTAATCTGATGGGCCATTAGTCTGTCTGCAGAAATGTAACTGAAATGTTGCAGCATGTACCCAGCATGTACCCAGCATGTACCCAGCATGTACCCAGCATGTACCCAGCATATACCCAGCATGTACCTAGCATGTACCTGGTGATAGCCCCAGATTTTCCAAGGCAAGTTTTAGAATACTTGTCGGCGCACCTGTATACTGTGAATAATACAGAATACATCTGCTCTACCTGTCACCAGCGTGCTAAGGGTTAACATGTGCTGTGCTTGTACTATGTGCAACGTCAGCTCCACCCACTGGAATGTTAATGAGCCTGGAAGACAAAGGACTTTGAATCCACAGCTGCATTCAATCTGACCCCCTTCAGTGTACATCTGCGTCGCCCCAAGGGCGGACAGCCTTTGGCGCAGCGGAAAGGCAGCTTAAGGGTGTGAGACATTCGCTAATGTTTGGTGATGTTGAAGCTTCTCTATTTCGATTTGAAACTCGCCAGCCCTTTTATACCCTGTACCCAATTTTGCAGCTCTATCTGTCCATGAAATGTCTGTGAATTGACTGTATAACCTCTGTTCTTTTAATGTAACCATGTATTGTTATAACTCTGTTATGTGTTATGTGCCCGGGACATACTGGAAAATGAGAGGCGACTCTCAATGTACTGTATTACTTCCTGGTAGGTAAAACATTTGATAAATAAACATGACAAGGGATAACAAGAAAACCAGATTGAATGTTGAAATAAACTGTCAGTTTGAGAGACACAGAGGGAGTACAACTCCCAATCTGAGACCAGACGCAGAGGTAGGGAGTGCCAATCTGAGATGCACACACAGAGACCGTCCAGGTGAAAGAGGAGGCTTGTATGAGACTGCTAGCCAGGGACAGAGAAAGAGAGAAACAGCGGCAGAAACACATTCCCTACACTCAGAGAAAGAAACAATAGAAGAGCCCAGAGTAAGAGAGATCCAGATACTTGGCGGGGTATCAAAATCGGATGGAATGTCCTCGGGCGCGTCACTCTGCTTGCGGCTCCACGGCGTGTATTATATGCAGGGCAAAGGAGAGAGAGAAGGGCCACAGTGAAAAAAGACAGCTCAAAGTTTTGCACACTTTTTCAACAGGGTAGAGGGAAAGGGGGGGAGGGGGGTTTTAGGAGGGGTGAGAGATGAAAACAAGGGAACTGTTATTGATTCAAGCTTGTTGATTGGGGACACACTCACATTAAAAGCTCTCAAAACTTGAATCGATGTCTCCTCCTCTTCTTGTGCTTGGTGTCTTCAACAGATGTCTTCTCTTCTATATCAGTATAGCAGCAGCGTCTCTCACCCTCTCTGTATACAGAGAGGGTGAGAGACGCTGCTGCTAAATACAGAGAGGGTGAGAGACGCTGCTGCTATACTGATCTGGGAAGGCACACACAACACCCTTGATAGACTGAAAGAGACCTGCTGCAGGAAAACCTTAGGAGGCATCTCCTCGCCTCAATCCATCACCTGCATATAGAAGAGAAGACATCGTTTGAAGACACCAACACAAGAAGAGGAGGAGACTCGATTCAAGTTTGAGAGCTTTTAATGTGAGTGTGTCCCCAATCACAAGCTTGAATTAATAACACCATCCCTTGTCTTCATCTCTCACCCTCCCAAACCCCCCCCCCCTTCCCTCACCCTGTTTGAAAAAGTGTGCAAAATTTTGAGCTGTCTTTTTTCACTGTGGCCACTCTCTCTCTCCTTTGCCCTGCATATAATACACGCCGTGGAGCCGCAAGCAGAGTGACGCGCCCGAGGACATTTCACCCGATATTCTATTCAAATCCACACAGAGGTTGGTGAATAACCTCTGTAAAGACTCAGGCAGCGAAATCACTCTGTGGAAAGGACTGGAACCACATATTGAACAGTAGGGAAAATTTCTTTTTTTGGCGCAAACTTTCCCCCTTTTTCCCTCATACCGGGGTATCAAAATGCAATGGGAGAAGAGACATCGAGTATCCTTTGTGTATTACACCAACCTCACAAATGTGTCGCCCTTAACAGGCCTGCAACGTGACTACACGCCATTTTCAGAACAGAGTTCTGACGCGGCGCTGGCAATAAAATCAACCTAAGAGGCTTCTGCAGTGGACACTGAAACTAGTGTGACAGGGTCTGCCCCTGGCTCCCCTTAGTACCCTTCACCTCCACTACGGCAGCGGGTGCCGGGAGTGTTGCAGGGGCACACAGGTGCTGGTGGCTTGTGAGGCAGGCGACGGGGTCGGCATGGGCTCCGGCGGCTCCCTTTGCAGGGCGCCGCCATGTTGCGATTGGCCGTGCATGCGCAGTGAGTTGCGTATGCGCAGATAGGTTCCCGGTGTGGCGGCCATAAGATAGAGATCTGCAGCAGCGGCCTTTCGACAGAGGCTTCGCGGGGACTACAGCCCCTAGCATGCCGAGGGGCAGGCAGTCAGGTGCCCAAGCAAAGCCAATAGGGCTGCAGCATTCCCTGTACCAGGGAAAGGATACATTTGGCGCACCAGGGACCACGCCAGTCGGAGCTGGGACAAGGAAGAGGTAGGTTGTAGGTGCAGGGATTTGTGTCTCCTGCCAGATGCCCCCAGCTAGGCCACGACTCATCTCATCTGCTATAAGGATAGGCCCCCTAGATAGGGACACTGCCCCGCTTAGCGTCCATAGTGTCAGGGACACAGCAGAAGCTGCGCAGCAGTTGTGGCCTGTTGCCTGGGACCAGACTATCACTCAAAGACACAGACTATCTTCATGGTGGGACACTCCAACCGGATACCACCCCACGCGGAGGCGGACTCATCGGGGATTACGCCATCGCTGGATCAGCAGATCCTGTCTGTCTCTGTCGGCGCGCACCCGGCAGGTACTTCACTTTACACGTGCGCTACACTAGTACAGTATAAGGGACAATATTGCAGCATCCTAATTTATTGTGTAACGTACATGTATATATATATTCATATGTACTAAGTATAGCATGTTTTTTTTATCTTTAGGAGTAGGGGCTGCTGGGTTAAGGTTGCCCAGGGGTCATAAAGCACTGGTTTAGAGATACATACATACATACATACATATATATAATATATATATATATATATATATATATATATATATATATATATATATAAAGCTGCTATTGGGCCTTAACCCCTTCATTGCGTTAGCGGATAGCCGCTAAGGTAATGATGCTGCTTTAATTTGTATTTTTTTTAATAGTGTGCGGGAGGAGGGGGTCTCCTGAGCTGAACCGCTTTGATTCCTGGCTCAGGGACCCCCGGCTTCCCGAGTTACAGGCCCCGGTATGGAGCATCGGCTGCCATTGCCGTCGCCATTTTTAAAGCGTCCGCCTCACATGACATTTAAATAATGGAGAGATAAAAGCACCCCATATCTGAGCCTGTAACTCGGGAAGCAGGTGGTCCCGAGGGTGAAATAAATGCGGCTCATCTCGGGAGACCCCCTGCTCCTGCACACTATTAATAAAAATGACATAAATGCAGCTTCATTATCATAGTGGCTATCCGCTACGGCAGGGGAGCGCAAACTTTTTGTGCTGCGCCCCCCTGTCACTCTGCCCCCGGCTCTCGCGCCCCCCTGCCTACCTTCATTCGCGTCAGATGACGTCACACGCCCACGCAGCGTCAAGTCACATGGTGCCGCGGCGTCTATTGACGCCGCGTTGCCATGGCGACGCAACACAGACGGCTGAATCCCGGTAAGTAAACAGTTGCAGGGGCCTCACGCGATCCCCCGGCATTTAATTTAAATGCCTGGGGGAAGAGCGCGGGGCCTCTGCAACTGCCCGCGCCCCCCCAGCACAATCTCCCGCCCCCCCTGGGGGTCGCGCCCCCCACTTTGCGCACCGCTGCGCTACGGTAATGAATTATTTGTTATTGTTATGTGTGTTTTCATACTAGTGTACACGAGCAGGGGGTCTCCTGAGCTGAACCGCATTGGTTTCAGCCTCAGGGACCCCCTACTTCATGAGATACAGGCCCCGTTATGGGGTGCCGGTATCCCCCTGTAGGATTTAAATCAGCTATCGCGCTTTAGAGTTTTAAGCACGATAGCAGGGGGGGAAAACAGCTTGCTCGATCGGGCATATTTTTGCCCGCACCTAACCAAATGCCAAATGCCCTTCACTTATTAGAATCCCACGCCTGGCTTCATTTTTTATCGTGGGATTACTAATGTCCCAGTCGGGCGCAAATGCTCACTGCTTAGTGAATCGGCCCCCTCAGTGTCTTTACTCACTGAGCCGCATCCTCAGCCAAAAAAAAACAAAGAAAACTGTACTTAGGCTAAAAAGATATTACGGTGTTACTCGGTAGCACAGATTACTATCACATCATCAAAACCAAGCCGTGAGAGGAAAAACATTTTCAGATCTTGTCAGGGAGGCTGCTATTACAGGTAGCAATGAACCTTTTTCCTGCCTGAAGCAGGAAATGGTTAATCTCTTTTCGTAGTAGATGATAATAGGAAGTGCAGATCTGTGGACAGGGGATGCTATGATTCCAGGAAACGACATTTTTAACAATATGTCTGCCCACGCAATAAAGCAGATAGGATGATATATAAGTCCACCAGCTGAACTATAGTAGCTTCAAACACAGTGAGACACTGAAAGGCAGTGACAGTGACTGACTCGGTGACAGACTGAGAAGCTATTTGGCACATTAACAAACAGAGATGCTTACAGGCAGTGATACTCAGATTATGGTGAGACAGTGATACCCAGCAGGACACTGACATACTGACACATTGGCACACTGGCACTGCCATAGTGGCAAAGACATAAGCACAGACAGTAACATTAAGGATGTCCTGAGTCAGTTAGTGCACACATGTAATTGTATATGTTCACATAGACAGCCACTGACAGACCAGAGAACTACTCAACTTCACTAACATCTGGACGTGTCTCATAAGGATCTTGAAATGAGACTCAGTGGTGGCACCTGTCAGATGATTTGGTCCTTGTTGGGTTCATGGTGGCTGTTGGTCAGGTTAGGGACAGGATGGGCTGTGAATGCTGAATGTAACATGACATTTCCCCGAGTGACTTGCAAAGAAGGCATCCCATCCTGCAAGAAAGGTATTCAAGGTAAGTTTTCTAACCTCTCCTGAATAGTAGTAGATCAGTCCCTTCCCATCTGTTTCCCCACGTTCTCTTCTCCACTTAACACTACACACTCTTCTCCCATTTACATCATTATGTGCAGTATGTATGTATGTATATCCAGGTGCATAGCGCTTTACAACACATGACATAATATTATAACACAATGGGAATAAGGGCTTCAAACATAAAACAATAGGAAAAGCAGTCCCTGCCCCGAAGAGCTTACAATCTATTACCTTTGTATTGATGGTTTTATGCCTCTGTCTGTATCTCCCGGTCTGTCTCATTTTTGAAATATCTTTTTAGAATTCATATTTTAAACATTAAATCATTAGGTCATAATGGTAAAGATAATCCGTCAATTATAATAATATGTGGCAATACCACAACTCGCTTGGGAGGTAATGGCAGGGGATTGGATTCTTAAAATTTATCAGTGGATTGCATCCAGTGGCGGTTTTGGATGAATCCACGCGGATTGTAACTGTAAAAACCGTTGGCGGACTTGACGCCGTGGAACGGATTTCGAATGGACAATTCGGGAGATGGATTTGGACTGCTTTACCCATCTCTATCCAGCACTTGAAAGCACCTTACCTTCACCTTAACAGGTAGTAAGGTGCTTTCCACTGCTGGAGATTGCCTTGCGGTAAAAGACGGCTTTAGTAACGGGAGGAGTGGGTCAGTGAGTAACGACACTGACTGTAAACAATGACACTGAGATTGAATCAGGATTCCCGGTGTCGGCTCCTTGCGACCCTGGACAAGTCACTTTACCTCCCTGTGCCTCTGTCACCAAAAACAAAGACTGTAAACTCATCTGGGCAGGGACGGTGTCTGTAATAATCCTATGTACTGTACTTCATACCATCCACTATACTGTACTTGTGATGCGCTTTGAGTCCCATTGGGAGAGAAGCACTATATGAAATAAAGTTGTTTTTTTTTTTGTTAAATATGGCCCTGTATCTTGCAATCAATGTCCCGCTTGCTCACACTGCAGGAGAAGTATGAACACATAAATCCCCCAGATTAGCCTTTCTTAAACACCGACATGCCAACTCTCACTGGTTTTCCCAATAATTTGGAGTCAGTCTCCCTGACTTATCGCATCAGCAGTTTCAGAGACGTTAGTCTCACTGATAGATAAATCAGTCATTTTCTAATCATATCATATTTTCAGTCTAGAACCTCTAAATGTTAGGTTGACATGCCTGGAAAAACAGTGAGACAAGGAAAAGCCGTGACAACGAGAGACCTAGACACCAACCCGGTTCAAAACAGTGACCCTGTTTCTCCCTCTTTAACAGCAAACCCCCCTGTGCCGTGCCGACATGACGGGTACTGCTGCTGCAGTCCAGGATATGTCTGCAATGGAAAGCCGTGTGAATATTGCATTGAGGTGCCGCCCTGTGGGAAAGGCAGCGAGCCAAAGAGGATAGGTAATTGATGTTCCCTGACAGCTGTCAATCTCATTAACGCCCCCCCCCCCTTCTACAAGAGAACATATTATGTCCATCTAATACATGCACTAATTATCTGTGTTTTTATTGTCTCTATTTTTTGAGATCAAAATCTTGCGCTGACCACCACACTGCATCTATATGCACACAGCCATAGCCTCTCTGACCACATACTTCAGTCTGACTTTTTGAGACTCGAAAGCTGGATTTCCCAAAACAAACTGTTTTTAAACAGACAAGACTGTAACAATGGTATTTGGGACCAAGACCAAATTTTTAAAGCTTCCAGTGACTGAGCTCCAGATCAGAACCAACGCTAACACCACCCTAACTCCTGTTACTAGTTTAAATACCTGGGCATATGGTTTGACTCCCACTTAACATTCGGGATGCACATTGATACCCTGACATCCAAAACCTATGCCAAACTAGGGGTACTTTACAGGAACAAATCCTCCCTAAGTCTCCTGGTCAGAAAGCGTATCACACAGCAGATGCTAATGCCAATTATCGACTGTGGAGACATACTGTAGTATACGGCCCGGCACACCAAACCCACCTTGGCAAACTTGATACCCTCTACAATTCAATATGCCGTTTTGTTCTCCAATGCAACTACAACACACATCACTGCGAAATGCTCAAAGAACTAGATTGGTCATCACTTGAGTCTAGGCGCAAAGTTAATCTTTCCTGTCTTGCTTTCAAATACTTTCTGGGCAAGCTACCCGTCTATCTGAACAAGCTCCTCACCCCTACCACATGCAGCACTTATCATTTGAGATCTGACTCCAAAAGACTGTTCATGGTCCCAAGACTCAACAAAGTATCCGGCCTCTCCACCTCCTCTTACCGTGCACCCCAAAACTGGAACAACCTACCGGAGACTCTCACATCCACCACCAGTCTAAGTTCTTTCAAAACTAAAGCGGTCTCAAATTTTAATCTGGTCTGTAACTGTTACATAGCCTATAATATATATTTTCTTTAACTGTGCAAGCAATGTATTTTATATAATGTATAACCCTGTTCACTTATGTAACTGTATTTTTAACCATGTAATATCTGTCTGAACTCTCTGCCCAGGACATACTTGAAAACGAGAGGTAACTCTCAATGTATTACTTCCTGGTAAAACATTTTATAAAAAAAATAATGTATTGTTCCTTAAAAAAATAAAACCTTATGTAAGTATTTTAAAAAAATGGCTTTAAAGCTTGAGGTTTCTGAAACAAGTAGTTAAACATAATGATGAATTGTAGTTTTAATTTAGTTGAAAATTTGTAATATACAGACAGACTGTAGCCAGAATGAGAATTAACTGAAGTCATGTGGTCAGTAGAAGTTTTCACTCATCTTCCAACTCACTCCACCTGTATTGTCAGCAGACGCTGATAAACTTACTTTAAAGCAGAAGTCCAAGCTGCCGTTTAAAACAAATGGTCTCCTTTAATATGTTCATCAATACACTCCACACAATGATAAGTAATTAGCTAAGTTGCCGATCGATCCGTTCTCCTTATGATTGATCAGTGAAGATTCAGTTCGGGCGTTCACTAAATGGCTGTCCGTGCAGGAGAAGAGGACCAAAGATGCAAAGTTATGTGGGGAAGATCATGTGACCTGGCAGTCACTAGATACCATTGGTGCACTGCTAGAGAGAGAGAGCTGGGCTCAAAAAGGGTCATGCCAGAGCCTGTTTCAGAAGATTTGACTTTGTAAATGGTTGCAACAGAAACAAAAAAAAGTTTGTTACATTATAGTACATTAAAAATGTAATTCAGAGATGTTTTAAAAATAAATAAAATGAAAATGCTACAAGTATTTTCACATAGTACAGAACTGATTTATTTAAAAAAAAAAACACACACGTAGATTATTGCTTAGTCTGCAGCTTTAATACAAGTGTTTTGTAATAAGTCCTAAAGGTACACGTTTTCAAAACCAGATTTCAAGCAACAGGAAAATAACAAATATGAAGAAAAAAAAATCAAACAGTATCACAACTTGTTACCAATAATACTTTTCAATGTGGCCAGTACTATCTCTCCTTAACACAGAGGTACCGGCAACAAGGCGAGACGCCTGCATTGTCTTGGATTTTAGCGCTCTCGTGGCTGGGTGTGTCGCCGCAGTGAGCAGCACCTGCTTATTACAGCTTGTCTTCTCTTACAGGCCAGTTTGTGTTCTCGTACCCCTGCAAGCCCTGTGAGAACGGGACGTATTCTGACACGGAGAATGGGTCCTGCAAGCCTTGGACAAAGTGAGTGTTCAGGACACGGCTGCAATCTCCACATAAGGGGCCGAACGCAAACTGCCCTCTGCCTTTCATTTTGAAACCAATAAGGCATCCCTATGCCATGGGTGCTCAACTCCAGTCCTCAAGCCCCCCGCCTCCCCCCAACAACAGGTCAGGTTTTCAGGATATCCAAGCTTCAGCACAGGTGGCTCAATTAGTCTCTGCTTCAGCACAGGCGGCTCAATCAGAGGCTCAGTCTGAGCCTTTGATTGAGCCATCTGTGCTGAAGCAGTGATATCCTGAAAACCTGACCTGTTGGGGGGGTGGGGGGCTTGAGGACTAGAGTTGAGCACCCCTTCCCTAAGGCAAACGTCCCTTTTGGGATGTATAGCTCAGTTGCCTTATTGCGCACCATAACAGCTGAAAATCTTGTCTCTCCGACACTGGTTAATGGGCCTCTCCCCCCCCCACCCCCCCATGTGCTTTAAAAATAGGGGCCAATATATAGACGGCCAAATGTATACCAGTTTACTGTCAATTTATGCTATTCTGTAATGCCAGTGCACGTTTTTATTATGCAAATATCTACCTGATTATCTGTATGAGAAAGAGGCGCGACCTGATATTGTGTCACTGTCATCTAGTTCGAATCCCAGAGACGGCGGTGGTGATTTTGGCCAGGACAATCCATGCTGCTCAGCAGTTTGTTTTTTCGTGTTCCTGAAATGAACTGACCCGCTCTCTTCCCGATGTCCTCCACCCCCTTTTAAAAAAAAATAATTTACATTATTTTTTAAATATACAGTACGTGGGATGTTTAATTTAAAACATAGATGCGGCTGTACATGAGATTATGAAAGACCACAAATCTGTGGAAATAAGACACTCCGGGCTACGTTGTTGTATTGCCAGAAACTATGTTTTTTTTAGTTCAACGTGCACTGAAACATTGAAGTAAAACATCATTTTTTGCAACACAACGGGGTGTCATATTTCCGTATGATGAAAGGTCCATGTGGGACCTGAAACGGGCTGTTCCCACTTTCCAACTTGTGAGGAGAGCTCTACTCTGTACCTCTGTCTTAGAGGAGACCTGTACGGTGAATACATTTTTGTGTATGTTGTGTTGGCTGCACAAACCGGATTCTCCTCACCTGTTTCCCCGCCCTTTGGAATTGTACTATATTTCCGTATGCTGTGTGACCGGTTCTGGAGGAACGCTGTTAGCATCCATTTCCTCCCCCCCTCCCCCCTCCCAAAAAGCTGATTTTTTGCGTCATACCTGTCTCCTTCACATATACTAATGCAGGGGTGCGCAAACTGGGGGGCGCAAGATTTTTCTGGGGGCAGGGGGGGGGGGGGGGTATCGCAGGTGGTGGCAGAGGCCCCGCGCTCTTCCCCAAGACATTAAAATTAAATGCCGGGGGATCGTTTGAGGCCTCTGCAACCCCAACTTGCCGGGATTCAGCCGGCATCTGGACGCGTCTCCATGGCGGTTACGCGGTGTGATGTCACACGCATGTTGACATAGCAACGCGGCATCAAATGACGCGGCGTGTCACGTGACATCACATGACCCTGCGCGTCATTTGACGCAGCACTAAGCGAATTTGGAGGGGGTGAGCACTGGGGGACACAAGGAAGGGGGGGCGCAGGAGCAAAAGTTTGCGCTCCCCTGTACGAAAGTATGTGTACTGTCAGTTCCATTGGATATGTGAATAGTTCAAAATATATAGACGTATATGTACACTCAAAAATGAAAGATACTTGCAGGTGCTGAAACTCAATGGTGAAATCCCACAGAAATTAGGTGAAAAGAGTAGCCTTCCAAAATAGTGGTCAAGTGGTCAATATCTATTCATCCAACGTTTTGGTCCAACAGCAAAACTTTCTCAAACACCTTGAGACAGGTTTGCTGTGTGAAATGTTGGATGAATAATTATTAACCACTTGACCACCATTTTGGACCGCTACACTCTTCCCTTCAGTTATATGTGAATGATTAAAATGGTTAATGACTTGGCTTGTGTAGTGTGTTGTTGAGTAGATATTTAGCACTACATTTTCCCTGTACAACTAGATAATATGTTGTGATTGCAATGTTTTCATCAGCACAGGGATTGCATATACAGTAGATGTTGATGAGTTTTGAAGACCATGATAGCCCTTTCTTTCACTTGAGAAGACACATCTAAAGTGAACAAGGAACATAAGTACTCCTTGAACAATCTTTGCAAGTGGGCATTGCTCCCCTGGGTTCTCATTTTATCACAATGATTGTATTTTTACTGATCAATGCCTATGCATAATAGATAAACCTAATGGAGCCTCTGTATGAACTTCCTGCATTGGCTGTTTTGATAGCTGACTGATTATGTATGTGTGTGTGTCTTTATTTATATAGCGCCATTAATATACATAGCGCTTCACAGTAGTAATACACGTGACAATCATATAAATAACAAATAATACAAATAACAGAACATGGGAATAAGTGCTTCAGACATAAAAATTTACATTTAGGAAGAGGAGTCCCTGCTCTGAGGAGCTTACAATCTAATTGGTAGGTTGGAAGAATGTACAGAGACAGTAGGAGGGCATCTGTAAGTGCGTCTGCAGGGGGCCAAGCTTTATGTATCATGTGTATAGTATTAGCTACGGAGCTACTCATATGCTTTGTTAAGCAGGTGTGTTTTAAGGTGGGTCTTAAAGGTGGATAGAGAGGGTGCTAGT
This sequence comes from Ascaphus truei, assembly GCA_036426205.1. Lineage (NCBI taxonomy): Eukaryota > Metazoa > Chordata > Amphibia > Anura > Ascaphidae > Ascaphus > Ascaphus truei. The sequence continues at coordinate 79,666,130 of CM071572.1, forward strand.
CGGGTATTGAGGGGAAGGGCATTCCAGGGGTGTGGGGCAGCCAGTGAGAAAGGTTTAAGGCGGGAGAGGGCTTTAGATACAAAGGGGGTAGAGAGAAGATATCCTTGAGCAGAACGCAAGAGTCGGGATGGTGCATAGCGAGAAATTAGGGCTAAGATATAAGGAGGGGCAGGAGAGTGTAAAGCTTTGCAGTGAGGAGGAGAATTGAGTGTGAGATGCGGGATTTGATAGGAAGCCAGGAGAGGGATTTCAGCAGGGGAGGCGCTGAGACAGATTTAGGAAAGAATAGAGTCATTCTGAATAGAAAAGTAATGTAATTCATAGCCTTTAATCAAATATTTCAAACCTCTAGAACAGCAAATGGTTATTGCCCTAACTACCCTAGCTATATAGGACAGGGCAAGCAGAGTTGATTTATGTAAATATATGTATGGTTACCAGTATTTTGACACCCTAATCTGCACCCATCCCTAATCCGCACCTTTATATTCTCCTCTCCCCAAAGGTGCACCAGTAAAGGACTTGAAACCATGACCACCGGAAACAAGACAAATGATGTGAAATGCGTCGTCTCTGCTGTTAAAAACGCACCAGAGAAGCCAGGTAAATAGGACAGATAACAGCAACCTGTTTTATTTTACCATTTGGAAACCAAACCCCTACCACAAATCTTATATTAGAATTTTGGAATTAGGCTGCTAGTGGAAAAATAGATGGTAAATGGAAGGGAAGCAGTAATATTGTGCTTCAGCTACTGGCCTTTGAATTGGGATACCATGGTTGGAAACTTAGTGCCTGCTACATGTAGCTTTAGAAAGTACGTTTTATAGCTACGTATTGAACACCAACATTTGCAGTGTTGTTAAATCTTTAGACTGGTACCGAGAGTCAACTGTTATTCCATTGCCTGTGAAAGGGTAGGAATGTATGTGTGAGTCCCGGAGCTTCGTGACCCTAGTCAACTGGAATAGTTCATGCAGTCTACGTTCTTTCACTTAAATCTCGGACTGGTTCTGAAAAGGGGATTGTAGACGCCTCAGACGTATTGAAAACCACCAGTAGACTAAAGTCAGAGGTTGTTATTTTCCTTTTGTATTTTTAACCATACAATAAGGTGACTCAGATGCGACTTGCAAATGAGATGCAAACCCAGGAATGTGTTTATCTACCCCATGTAAATCCAGATATCTAGTAGGTAGTTTGGGGCACAAGTCCCAACAACAGTACTCAATCTGATTCGGACTCAATGGAAATCCAAACTTGAATATAAAAGTCCAAATATCATGGTGAGAGCAGCAGCACATAAAGCCAAAAGAGAGAGTATTGGACCCAGTGTTTTGAGTGCAGTGATTGTACTATAATGTATGACTGCCCATATGCTGGAGTTGGTAAAGGGTTAACATACCATCATTCTTGTGTGACTCCGCGGGGCATGAAATCCTCACTGCAGCACTGTTCCCGGTCAGCAAATCCCCATATTGAAGGGGGAAAAACAATACTCACGAGTGGCAGCTTCTCATGGTGCGTGCATCCCTCAGAAGTAGTGTAGAGCTCTTTGATAAAGGACAATTTCTGTCCGAAACGCGTCAGAGTGTCTGTCCCCGTTACCATGTGATTTCAATAAACAATATTTTTGAACCTACACCTTGCTGGTCCCCTCTCACTCACTTTGCTGTGCACCGCTGCAATCCAAGGATTTCTACTCTAAATCCAGATATCATTCACATTACCAGAGCAGAAACCAGCACAGCCCACCTAGTTGTTTTTTTTTAAATCCAAGATGGCAGGTTTACATGAATCAAACTTAAAGAAGGCTTCCTTCAGAATCGGGTAGCCATAGCAATGAATAATAAATTGCAGCTCTTTCCCCAACGCTATAAGACTGGTTACACATAGGCGACTGATCGCTTTGATTATGTGTAGGGTGACAACAATGTTTTTAATCATCACTTATTTGGATTCAGTACCATGCCTTAAAATCTCAGTACCAACCTAGCTCCATGTCATCTTGAGTCTTTCCTCCATTCCGTATGTGCCAACGCCAATCCCACTGTATCCTGGTTAGTAAAACTCCTGTGCCTCTAAGAATAATGAAGACTTGGAAAAAGAGAACTCACAATGACAAGACACCAGGTCGGGAACACTACGGCCAGGGGGGTCCGTGGATTTTGATGGGTAGAATCTGCTTTCTAAATGGCGAACCTTGTGGCCACTCTATGCAAACCCAATAACCAGCTACGAGTCTGAGTGAGTTAACCTTATGTTTGACTCCAACCACGTTTGCTACATTTGGCACAGTGTATAGGACAATAACAGTTCAGTGTTGTATGACGTCTCGCTACACAATAGCACCTTGAATAAGTGTGTTTATATCTGTGGTTCTAAATCAATGAGTCAGCAACGGATGTGTTGGTACTAATATATACTAAGACTTTTTTACTGATGACAACAATACATTCACCTGATACTGTGTCCTATTATTATATTATATATCAATGCTGCCTATTTTTTGTAGTCAATACTATGCGGTTTGGTATCCACTGTGAGCATGATAAGAATATTAGAATGCTCATCAGATTTACTCCTCAAGGAACTGCAAGCTGCACCAATTAATAGTGCTTTCTCGTATAGTAGCACATGTTATATGTGGGATACTCAAGAGATCTAGCTATATCGTATACTCTGTTAATAATACCTACTCATAATCTAGGAGGCTATTTGACTTATTAGAGTATTACGATTTGGGTACAATCCCTCTTTTTTGGGTTAGAGTTATAGCATAATAACCCTGCTAGCTATATCCACTATGAGCCGCCCCACCTGGGGATTTTAAACTATTGTGTTATGTATATATTTTAAAATATCGTCGCTGTGAATTATTGAAATAAAATGTTATTATTTTTTGTATACGTGAGACCAATACACACTTTGTTGTGTCAATTTAAGGGAGTCATTTAACTCCTATATTTGGGATATTGTATACCCTGACCAATATGGTTATTACTCATTACACTTTGAGTGCAGTTATCTGCGTTCTAGTGTTAACACATTGTTAACTTTTTTCTCCTCCAACCACATTGCCAGGAAGTTAAGAAGAGAGAGCCGCCCACAAAAGACAAACTGTATAAGTTAAATGCAGGCTTCCTGTTTTTACCTTGTGCTTGTTCTTCATGGTGCTTGTGTGTACATATCTGATTCAGATTATTCCCCAGAGCGAATGAGTCACTTAGTGTGGGAGTTTCTGATGTCATATGTTTATGTTCAATCATCTAATGGAATTTCACGTTACTACTGAAGGCAAGCGAGTCACTTGGGGAATATTTACTGCATAGATAGGGATCCCCACCTTCCTAGCGCCCATTCCATCATGAGACGCATACTGGTTTTTCTCTATCAAGGCTTATTCAATGGTAACTTCGCCCTGGCCTTACTGTTTTAATGTCTACACATAATCTCCTTATATAGGAGATTCTATCACACAATCACAATCACACATTGTCAAAACAGTGTGACAAATACATCCTCAGTGAGACAAACCTGAGCATTGGGTAAGTAGTAATTACCTACTATACTAGTAACTGATGTAACCGTACTCATTCCTACCTTGTGTAATCCTCCCTGCCCAGCTCCTAGGGAGATGACATTGGTGTGTTATGTATGGCTACTCCTCATGGGTTACCTGGACTCAGGGGCTGGATTCAGGCGGCTGGGCGGTGAGGTAGTGTTACGCCGATGCTCGCCACAAACCGGGACCGGACCGCGGGGCTGAGGTGGGGTTATATAATCACCGACCTGAGTCCACGCAGACTGATCCGGACTAGGTGCGCAGTTCGTAGTCGTACATCGCAGGGTCAGGTATGGAGAGGCAGAAGGCAGATCGCGTTATGGAAGCAGGAGTTCGGCAACAGGTAGTCAGGATTCCACGCTTAGCTTAGGAGCTGTGGAGCGCGGGTGGTGGCTTATACAGCGAGGAGGAGCGGCCTCGGCACCATGACGCGATACTCAGCAGGGAGGCAGACAGCAGGCTGGCCGAAGTTCACCGCAGCGGCAGCGTCGGGTAGAACCAACGCTTCAGCGCGCAGAAGTCAAGGCAGGGCAATGCAAGAGGATCGCAGCAAGAAGCCCAGGAAAGGGAGGGTAGCCACTGTAGGAGGGAATGCGCAGCAGCGTACCGGTGCTGGCAACACGCTTTCAGCAACAGACGTCCGTGCTTCGGTAGGCCCACTGCAGGAGAATAGCAGCAGGCCGTGCTGGCATCAACGCTTCAGCACAGACGTCCAGGGCAGGCCACTGCAAGGAGATAGCCAGCAGGACCGCAGGAAAGGAAGGGTAGCCACTGCTAGGAGGGAATGCCAGCAGTACCAGTGCTGCATCAACGCTTCAGCACAGACGTTCCAGGATAGGCCATTACAGGAGATAGCGGCAGGCCACAAGGACAGGATGGGTAGCTACTGCTAGGGGGAGGATGCAGCAGTACCAGTGCTGGATCAACGTTCAGCACAGACGTCCAGGGTAGGCACTGCAAGAGATAGCAGCAGGCCAGTGCTGGCAACAACGCTTCAGCCACGACGTCCAGGACCAGGCCTTCTGATACTCAGGAACTTGGAAGGTAAGAACGCTAGGAGAGAGCCTGGGGTGGTTTTTGTGCAGAGACAGTAACATAGAGGTAGAATAGTTTTAGCTCGGCGCTGGTTCAGAGCCAACGCCTAGAATATAAAAGGCGGCGAATCCAATCACAGGAGGATGGTGTGTGGAGAATTCCTCCAATGAGTAGCACAGGGCAGAAGCTGCAATGAGAGCAGCACTGTAGCCGATATGCCCGAGAAGCCTGCAACTGCACAGCACGGTCTGCAAGGCAAAAGTCAAAGCCAGTATGTGGATTCCTTACAGTACCCCCCCCCTTCAGGTGAGACCTCCGGACGAACAAGATCCATCACAGATTTGGGGGACATGAATTGTCCTAACCTCCTTAGGAGAGACGCGGTGGCGTGAAAGCCCATAGTTTGTCGGGATTGGGATTCCTTACAATGTACCCCCACCACGGTGAGAAGCCTGTGTGAACAGGACCATTCTAAGTGTCTGGGAGGACAATGAGTTGTTCTGAAGTGTCCTCCGGCGGAGAATTAGGTCCACAATCCAGAATGTCATTGGCGAGCTGCCATGAAAGACACCGGTGGTATGCCAGTCTGGTTACATGGACAAAAGGGACCTGAGGGCTCCGGAATGGAACATCGGAAGGACAGTAGCCAGTGTCCGGTGACATAGTAATAGTACCAAGAGTATGGGACACAGGACACAGATTGTTGGACAAAAATGGCAGAGAGGACACTTCAGAGAAGGCAATGTCTTTGGTGAAATCAGCACGGAGGAAGTTTGCGAGGTCTTTAGTCTTCCAGAATCGCGGCGGGTGGTGGTAGTATAAGGGAATGGGGCGAGGAGGTTCACTACCACTATGCAGCGGGTATACTTTTGATAACAAGCAGGGTTGCTATCCCAAGCAATTTGGAGAGTCGTAGCAGTGTGTATGCAACTCATTATCTGACAGTTGAAGAAGGATCCGCTTCCTTTGGTTTGTGTATTTAGAGAGAATGAAATCCGAATTTGTGGCCTTGGCCGAAGGACATAATAAGCATGTCTATACCCATAGTGGACCCATAGAGAACAGGAACGGACGCTTCAGGTAAAGCGACGAGGTCCAGTAAGGGTTGTCTTCGTCTTAGGGAGAGGCCAATTGCCATACAGAACGGGCATTTGGGCACCGCACAGAGACCTGCGAGTAAGGAGACTGTTTGAAAGGTAGAGAAAACAGATTTTATCCAAAAAACAAGGCAGGCGGTAACGGTGCATCAACCTTAGGGAAAAAAGTCTGTCTTGGGGTTAAGCTGGGGCCTCCAACACAGAGAAAGAAAGACAGAGAACTAGAGCTTGGCTTCGGAGTGGAGGTCCCATGGGTCCCAGGTACCACAGTTCATACTGTGGGGAAAGCAAGACAAATTGTTACTGTTTTAAACATAGGGTTTTTAACATCGGTAGCTCCAGGCACCTTTTTGAGAGGTAACCCTAGTTTTGTGGGAAAGGACAGTCAATAGCAAGTACCCCAAGTTATGTGGAAGACACAGAGAAAAATAAGTCCATTTTAAAGACGGGATCTTCTGAAAAAAGGGAAAGTTCCAAATGCGATACCCCCTGAGTTCGTGGTAGTAGACATACAGTCAGTAGTGGATACCCCGAATATGTGGGCGAGAAACAGCGTGAACAGTATTATTACAGGAATGGGCATCCCAGACTTAAAGTCATTTTTAATCATCCCGGACGGCTGTGGCATAATCCGTGAGAGAAACTCGTTGGTGTAAACTCTCCAACAGACACAAGGGACATCTTGTTGTTAGAGAATTGGGTCCCTGAGAATCCCTAGTGAGGGCATCAGAACTCCATGGGACTTAGTTGACAGGGGTTTTGGACCTGATTAAAGGAATTGCAGGTATCACGATTTAATAGGAGAAATACCTTGCAAAACAGAAATTTTAGTAAAGGTGATAGGCATCACCGATAGAACAGACAGAAGTAAGCAGGCAAGGTGCTTCTATAACAGAAGATTTGGCAGCGGCAAAGCTTAACTCAGCGGCTGCTGGAGAACTTAACTACAGTGAGAAGGGACTGCAGATTTACAAAGTCAGGGATAAAGGGAGTCTCAAACTTGAACGCCTGATCCTTCAAAAGAAGGGCCCTAACTTTAATGGTACTGAGGGAGCAAACAGCATGATCGCTGATCTCATGTAGGGTCATTTGGAAAGCAGATAATATGTACTGTTCGCTTTTAAACCCTAGGATTTGAGAAAGAGAAATCAGACAGTGCAAGTGGGCAACACGCCTGTGCTGGTCTCTGAGTGGAGTATGGGTAATTGGGAAAGAGTGTCTGGGACATCAAGAAACGACAACAGATCCACGAAAAGGGGTCTATGCTCAGAAGTAGGGGTCTCAGCTCCATCTCTCGTAGTGACAGAGGGGTGGAATGTGAAATACTAGGAGTAGGATTCTTCGAACAGGTTTAGAGAAGAGAACAAACGGCTCCGAATGACTTTTTACTGGAGCCAGTATATTTGCCGAATTCAGGGGGCATAGCCCCGAGAATTTTAGCGATCAGAGGATCAAAGGGGTTGATCTCTGAGGCTAAGGAGGGTGTCCCTGACTGACGAACTAAAGGATCTACCAGGAAGGTTCACCAGGGCTGACCTGCAGGGTTAACATAGGAAAAACCCCAAGGGTTAAATTACTCTGTACCTGAGAATCAGAGAAATAGAAGCTAGTCTCCGACGATAGTGGGGTCATAGGGGGTTCCTGCCTCTTGCCCTAGGGACCTATCATTAGACTGCGCGAATACTAGGGTTAGCAGTAGGAACCTCACAGAGCAGACTAGACAGGGGTTTAATACAGAAAAACACTCGGAACAGAGCTTAGAATTTTGTTTAGGAAAAGAGGGCAAACATGATTCATTCTCTGGTACTAGGGAAGACACACTGACCTGGATACTGCAGGGATTTACAGTGGGGAACGCATAAGCCTGACTAGACAGGGGTTAAGACCGAAATAACTCAGGACAGACTTAGGGAGGTTAACATATCAGGATTAGGAGCGTGGCAGCTTTCTTCCTAGCGGGCAGCGCACAGAGAAATGGTTTGACCATTTAGGAGAGAGAGGTTAACCCCACAGGTTTAGTAAAAGGACTGGTAGCACAGAGAATCTGCCAAGCAGCAGCATAGCTGGCAAGGAGGGATCCGTTCTATTATGTGAGTGTCTCAGTCTTGAGGAAAATACATGGAGTGTATCTTGAGACTGAGCCAACATGAGGAGGGCGCCTTGTTCTACTAGATGAATGTCCAGTGATGAGGCCAGGACATAGATTGCCTTTGGCGCGTCGGCCAGTTCCATAGGGTTCACTATCTAATCCCAGGTTAAAGGGAATCAGGATGAGAGCGAATACAAGCGGCTAGAGACTGTTTTAAAAGTTTCAGCATGCGAGGTAAGCCGTTAATAAAGAGATCACAACGGCATTGTCTTGCAAAGGAAAGGGTTAACCTTCATACGTCCACAGTTCATCAATCAGGGGTAGTACTTCAACAAATACTGGCCTTCATAGTGGGACGTGATACGCAAGACGGGACATAACTTCAGTTGGAAAATTGCCATCCCCCGCCACGGCGCGCCTTCCGGTTTTAACGGGCCGAGCATACTGTACGCCGATGCTCGCCACAACCGGGACCGGACCGCGGGGCTTGAGGGGTTAGTATTATATCACCGACCTGAAGTCCACGCGACTGATCCGAGTGCGCAGTTCGTAGTCGTACATCGCAGAGGTCAGGATTGGAGAAGGCGCCAGCATGTCGTTATGGAAGTCAGGAGTCCGGCCATACAAGGTGTCATGCGATTTTCACCCGACTTCGCTTGAGCAGCCTTTTCTCCGGTGAGACCGACTGCGGGTCGTGCGCTCTCCTGACTGTTCGAGGAGCGGCCTTCGCCATGACCCGATCTCAGCAGAGGGAGACAGCAGGCTGGCGAAGTTCACCGCAGTGTGGCCAGCGTCGAGTATGCCTTGTAGCTAAACCACACACAAATCACAACGCTTCAGCGCAGAAGTCCAAGGGCAGGTCACTGCAAGGGATCGCAGCAAGCGCAGGAAAGGAGGGTAGCCACTAGCTAGAGGGAATGCAGCGGTACCGGGCGGCACACGCTTCAGCACAGACGTCCCGGTAGGCCACTGCAGAGAATAAGCGCAGGCCAGTGCTGCATCAACGCTTCAGTCACAGACGCCAGGCGCAGGCCACTGCAAGGAGATAGCAGCAGCCGCAGGAAAGGAAGGGTAGCCACTGCTAAGAGGGAAGCAGTCACAGTTACAGTGCTGGCATCAACGCCTCAGCACAGAGTCCAGGTAGGCCACCTACAGGGATGAGAAAAGGCAGGCACACAGGACAGGATTGGTAGACTACTGCTAGGAGGGAATGCAGCAGTTACCAGTGCGGCTGCATCAACGTCAGCACAGACGTCGCAGGTAGGCCACACGAGGTATAGATGCAGGAGCCAGTGCTGGCAACAACGCTTCAGCACGACGTCCATGACCAGGCCTCTGGGAAACTCAGGAATTGGAAGGTAAGAACGCTAGGGAGAGGCCTGGGGTGGGTTTTTGTGGCAGAGACAGAACATAGAGTAGGAATGTTAGGCTCGGCGGTGGTCAGAGCCAACGCCTAGAATATAAAGGGCGGAGATCCAATCACAGGAGGATGGTGTTTGTGAGAATTCTCCAATGAAGTAGCACGGCAGAAGCTGCAAGGTGGACAAGCACCTGTGCCATAGATTGCCAGAGGAACTGCAACTGCACAGGTCTGCAAGGCAAAAGTCAAAGCCAGTAGTGGATTCCTTACAGGTAGCAAGGTTGTGGAATAATCTGCCCCAGGAACTCTGCCATACCACAGTCTTTTATTCAGGTTCCCAGGCACAGGGACAGCACACCACACGTTAAACAATGTTGTATTGTTTCTTTATTTTTATAGATACATGACATGTTTCCATGAATGCCCACTCAACACTTAGAGGAAGGTATATACATCTTAGTTTTTTTTAAATGTTCTGAGACCCGGGTCCCCCTCTTTTTCTGTTCGGGATACCCTCCTGCTTTATCCGGTAAGGCTAGGCCCATTGAGAATCCTATCAGGTCCTGTACAAGTGACCCCAATACCTGTGTGGGAACTACCACTTCCCTGCAGCAGAAGAGGGCTGTTAATGCAGATAAGTGGTTAGGGACAATCTTCTGGCACCCAGGAGTCCATGTTACTGAGGCCCTCTGCGGCATGCCATTTTCATACTTCATATCTTATATTGGATTAATTAATCTTCTTCTGGGATCCTAACTTAACTATGGTACGGTCCCTAGCTAAAACATAATAAATTGGAGGGGGGCCTGCCTCGATACTAAATGTATGTAAAATCCCATGTCTCCTCCCTGAGGCTCCTCTCCTCTTGTCCTCCTGGAACTTGCCTTCCCTCCCGTTATATACGCTCTGTGATGGCGTGATCCCATGGCAGCACAGGGTGGGGCCTGAAACACACTAACCATACTGGTAACCCTTTAGAGGGGGAGTTAACAAAAACCTCAGCTGACATCCATATGACAATATATAGTTTAAATACTTATCTGTTTTGTTTTCATAACTGAGGGTCATTTAAGTAAATCTTTGGCCAAAGCATTAAGCAGGCAAATCGTGCCACGGTATCCCTCCTTTGCAAGTTCTAATACTACTGCACCCGCAAAAAGCTCCCCTACCTCTTTAATGAGACGAGAACTGTCTTAACCAGATGGTGATTCACAGGTGCAGAACAAAAGAACTGCATTTAAAAGGTGATGATGAGTGAGACTTGAAACCAGGGAGGGGGTTCACTAACCTCAAATGTATACCAATTATAATTATATTATGATATATATAATAATATATATATACACACTCAGTGTTCGACAACAATACATTTGCACGCCCCGGGCGAGGGATTTAACATCGTGGCGAGCTCCTTGGCCCAAGCAGCACAGGTGTTACTAGGTGGCCGAGTAGATTTAGTTTGCGCGAGTAGATTTTTTGGTGATTTGTCGTACCACTGTGTGTATATTATATATATATATATATATATATATATATATATATATATATATATATATATATATATAGATAATATACATACATACACATACAAGAGAACAGAGAGACGCAACGTCATAGTGTAAAAAGTACATTAATATTAAAAAGAGGACAAGGGGTTAAGGACACTCACAAAAGTAATAGAAATTCAAGCAGTTTGTGATATATCATCACACCAACAGGGCAACACCGTCCTGGATCACACCACGCGATCGATATCCATCCGACCGCCATCTCAGCTGCTTACCTGATGGACAAATAATCGTGTCTCTGCTTGCAGTGCGATTTCCAAGTGTAACCGCCTCAAATCAGCTCCATGAGCTCTTCGGCCATAAAGCGCGCGCACTGCGTGATGACGTAATGTCGTCAGTAACTACCTGACGCGTTTCTGCACCAATGCATGACTTTCAAAGGGGACAGTAACACAGTGGAGACTCGATATATTATACACACCCACATGAGGGAGTACAGTAGAGTCAATAGAGCAGCCAGAGGCCAATCGCCAGTGCCTGCCACAAAGAACAAGACACTGGGGCGTAGCCAATGAGACCCCATAACTTTCCCAACATAAACATAACCACACATTGCAAGAATGTCAAATAATAAGTGAGCATATTATATACAAATAAAACAGGATCAGTATGTATCATACATAATGTAAAAGAACAAATTAATAAAATACATATAATACATAATAATGTAAAACCATATTTATGAGTGTGTGTATATGTGGTGCCTATGCTAACATGATTTGCACACACATATACACAACTAAACACACTTCAAAAAAATGAACAAATAAAATGACCTACGGAAATAAATTCCTTATAAATAATATAAATAGACTAATTCATGAAAGCATGTTTATATGTATAACATGAAACATAAGTATGTTCTGCTGCTCTCTGTTCTTGTTTTCATAGATTTCATGCTGGAATTGGTTATTCCTTCTGAGAGCAGTCATTGGATCCTGGAATTATCTGTTCCCAATTTGAATTTTCTGGACTTCAACTAAGGGTTGACTCTCTGCATATGTTGTTTTTTTTTTTCATCGGCTTTGTTGTATATATCATTATGTACGTGATCTATCATTATTGATAGGCCACAAGAGTACTTATTAGATTAAGTAATTTTCTTCACAGTACCTTATATGTAAGTGTATAACACATTCACATTGTTATATATCACATGTTTCACAAGTGGCGGCGCTACTAACGTATAGTTATAGATATCTATATAATGTATATTATTATTTAGAACTATTATATATTAAAATGATATATTATTACAGTATATGTATTGGTATATAAGATTCTATATATATACAGTATATGTAAATGCGTGGTCCGCTTCTTGCCCGTGCCAAAAGGTGCTGGTGAGGGAAGGGTTTTTTTTCTGCTAGAGAGCTAAAAGGTTTAGGACTAGAACCATGCAAATGAGGCCTTGAAACTTGCTGTCTCCACTGCCCCATACACTTGCACTTTTTAAATGGTAAATATCTAAGGAAAATAACTAAAAAGACACCGATGACAACAGGGAGATTTGTTTTACTTCCACTTGTGTGCTGTGGATATCTTTTTTTCATTTGTATTTTTACGGCTTTTGCTTCCATTACCGGTTATGATGTCCCACGTGTGGTCAGAGCTTCCATGAAGTGTCTGCTACTGTCCGTCAATTCTCCAGGAAATGAGACAAGCCACTGCTGTGTTCTCTGAATTCTTTCATGTTGGCGGGCAGCTGTTTTGATGTCAGGGAAGTTCTCTCGGTGTGTGAAAGTGAAGAATTGATGTGTAAATTTCTGTGTAAATTCCCGGCATTTAATTGCAATCTGCGGTCCCCCCCCCCCCCCCCGCGGACAACAAAGTGATCACGCAGATGTCATCTTGTAGCTTCTCGTGGTGACCGGGAGTGTTAGGCTACGTCCATAAGGGGGGGAGCCGTGCTGAGCCGCGCTGACGCTCCGCGAGGAGCCCCGTCATCCTCAATGAGGATGTCTTTAGAGAGGGCTCCCGCGAGCGTCCTCAGGCGTGCTGAGGCGCAGGGATTTTCAGCCGACAGCAGAGCCTGTTTCTGAGCGCGCTGTCGGCTGAAAACACCCAATCAGCACGAAGCAGCGTCATGACGTCGACATCATCACGTGATGTTGACGTCGGCGCTTCGGGGGCTATTGGCCCGGCAACGTCACTACTCCGCCTCCCCCCTCCCGCCCCCCGATCGCATATGCTGGCTCGCCTGCCAGTCCATGGAATCTCTCCTTACCGAGCAGGCGAGCCTCGGCGTCAGCGCTGCTCAGCACGGCTCCCCCCTCTATGGACGTAGCCTTAGTCTTGCTACATCTGTAGATCAGATCAGGAACACATCTGGTCTCCATAGACATACATTGCAGCCTCTTACAGGAGTCACACAATGACAGACGAGACTTGTTTCCAATAAAGATGTGGGTAAAAAGGAAGTCTGCTGTAAGTAATTTTAGTTTTTTTTACTAGACTCATGAGTATATTTAAGGGTGGAAGGAAAGAATTCTAAGTATCAGGAGTGCTGTCCAAATATGTGCAAACCCCGCGGTTTAATATATCGTAGGCAGAGTAGAAAAACAAGCACTAAGTTTTATGGGGGGGATATAACCACTCTTCGTTTGGTGCATAATGAGCCTCGGTAATATTTCTTATGCTTATGATTTTCCTCCATGGTTACTGTTACTCCCTTCTCTCTCCTTCCTCCTTAGAAGTGACTAATGCCTATTCATACCTGTACATCGCCCTGTCAGCTGTGGCATTATTGATCCTGATTTTACTGTCTATTGTCTTTCACCTCTTCATATGGAAAATGAAGACAAATAAGCTGATAAAAGCTGCAGGTAAGTGTCACTAGAGTTGGCTCTATTTATTTAGATACCATCTGCCGGTTTTCAAGCGAGTCTAAATTCTAGAAGAATGTACAACTTGTCCATATTGTGTGTGTATATATCTATATCTATATATAATAAAAGTGAATGTTGTGAGTCTGGTACTAGATGCGGTGAATCTGATTGGTCCTCAGCCTCTGGCCAATCAGATTGGTGTCTCTATTACATCAGCCAACTGCCACTCTCTTCCCCCTCGGCCTCACCACACTCACACACACACACTCACACACACACTGTCCTCTTCCCCCCCCCATCACCCTCACGTGCGCCGCCCTGCACCGGCTCCCGGACAGAGGTGAAGCGCGGCGCGGCCCTCCTGCCCTAGCCGCCAACTTCAGGCTCCTCCCCCCTCGCTCCCAACCGGCTCCCGGGAGGGGAAGCGTCGGCGCGCCCTCCTGCCCCTAGCCGCCAACTTCAGGCTCTCCCCCCCATCGCTCCCAACCTGCTCCCGGAAAGCGCGGCGCGTCCCTCCTGCCCCAGCCGCCAACTTCAGGCTCCACCCCCTCGCTCCCAACCGGCTCCCGGATGGAGGGGAAGCGCGGCCCTCCTGCCCCAGCCGCCAACGCTTAACTTCCCTCCCCGGCGCTCACTTCCCTCCCCGGCGCTCACTTCCCTCCGGTGGCCGCGCAGGCCGGGACATGGCCGCTGGGGGGCCAAGCAGCCTCCTCGGATCTGTGCCAGTTCCACCACCTCTCACTCCCGTCATGTGTATGTGTGGAGGGACATTTTACTCCTGCCAACAATTTGTGCACCCCTCTCCCCGCCCCCCCCCCTCTCCCTGCCCTTCACGCACCCCCCCTCCCTGCCCTTCACGCACCCCACCCCTGCAATCTCGGGCAACGCCGGGTATATCAGCTAGTATATAAATATAAATGTAGCCCCTTTACCCCCACCCTAAGTGAGATTTGGTCTGCTACTCCATATTTACTACGGTGTGCTGCATACCTGTGAGGTAACAGGAGGGCTGAGTTGCTCCGCGATGGTGTGGGGAGAATCAGGACAGGCTTTCAGGGTTCTTCACTTGTTGGCAGTGCCTCCAGCCAGCATGGATCCTGTGTCTGCAGGATGATCCATACTGACACTATGTTCTGGTCCAGTCAGTAACCACAATGGATTATAGTGCAACTGGTTCTTTATTCAGTACAGCAGAAGTCAGACAGACAGTATCGCCCTCCTTTAGGGATTAGGCCTTGCAGGCCCCATCCAGATTCTTATCACTGGTAGTGCACACTCCCACACCTCAGGGGAAGGGGAGACAGAATGACTGAACTTCTGGGAGAGTGTCGGTATCTTCCCAGGTGTTGGGCTTGTAACCCTGTCCCCATAACAGAGCAGGTCTGATACTGACAAGCATCACATCAACTGCATGTGACCCAGTCAGTATCCTCCCCTAGGCTGATACTCTCTGGTTGTTGCTAGGCCCGCCCTTGGAAGCAGCAAATGTATCCAAGGCTGCAATAACAACTTGGCCTTCAGGAGGAATTAACCCATCCACTGCCTGCACCTAGGAGGACTTACACTAGTAGGGTCCATAAAAGGATGCAACGCGCGGATGCTTATGTTTCATCATAACTACTAATACACATGAGGAGAGTGAGAGATACTACTTGATCTATACTAATATATATATATAATATATATATAATAATTACTATATATATATTATATATATATATACTTAGTATGCGATAAATATCTATATTACACAGAGGCGCCCGCCAGACAGATAACTGTCAAGCAATGTATCACCATCACAAATACGTAGTATCCAATTACAATTTAGTTCAAAACAATGGCAACCATTCGCCATCTTAGGAGAGAGCCCGGTTCACTCTGCAAAAGATGCTGGGAACGTGATTGCTAAAGTCCCAACATGTACAGTACTCGGACCAGCCTGATCAATCTCCTGATGGCGGTGTTAACCCCACAGAGCGGATGTAAAACACGTGCCCTCGACGCGTTTCGCACTTTACATACTTCCTCAGGGCGTTCATTGTGTCACGTTTGAACAATCAATATACTGTATACCCCACTTTATTAACAATGACATCACATTGTCCAAATGAGAGCCAATTGCGGATGAAAGTCTGTTTAAAATATAAGTACAACCTTATATCTATATAAAAGATCTGTGTTATAGTAAACAATATAAATGGGGAATATGTTACTATGACTAGTAAATTACTTAAAGTGTATAGACAGACAAGTGTGCGGTGAATATATGTAATACTTAAGTATCAATTTACATGTATGTTATGTACAATATGTATGTAATGATGTCAAATTAAATAATTAACCAAAAATTTGATCTAATAACAGAAGGGCTTTATTAAAATCTCGACAAATTATTATGTTATAATAACAAAGATTAACGAAGACATTAGAGTCCCATAGAGTTCACGCAGTATACCAAAGTATCCCACGTCAATACATTTCACATGTCATTAGAAAAATGAAAAACATTATTTGAAAAATTGAGTTATATCTATTGATTCATAAAACCTAGTGGGAACCACGTCGGCAATCCAAAAATCCAGAATTGTTCTCTTTTTAATAGTAAAAGATCCCTGTCACCTAACCTGACGGTGGTAAACACTAGTTAAATTCCCGTAAAGCATAAGGATAGCGGGTCACAACTATGTTTTCCTTTGGAAATGGCAAAGTAAAGGGGTAAGAGGCTTTTAAGGAACAACATATTTAGGAATATTTTTCATATTTCTATAATGTTCAGAAAGTAAGTTATGGTGAGTAAAAAAAAAGTGACAAAAACTCCTCCACCGTACAGTGTGCAGGAAATAAAAATACCACCTGTGAGCACATTCACGTCTCAGACAAGTCTGCAATGCAGTCTTCCCCCCCATTATCTCCGATCAGACAGTGCTTCCACTGCAGCAAGGGATTCTGGGTAATGACATGCAAATGACTGAGCAGTGTGTTACCTTTTTAGGTGTGTCCAACTCCAGTCCTCAAGGGCCACCAAAAGGCCAGGTATTAGGGATATCCCTGCTTCAGCACAGGTGGCTCAATCAGTGAGTCAGTCATTCTGATTGAGCCCCCCGGTGCTGAAGCAGGGATATCCTTAGAACCTGACCTGTTGGTGGCCCTTGAGGACTGGAGTTGGCCACCCACTCTATAAGCTTATGCCTGCTTAAAATGTTCAAGTAATCGTTTAAATGAAAAAAAATTTACAACCAAAATCGCAAAGGTATACTGACTCCCAGTCTTTTAAAACAAATAAGTGTTTAGAAAAATAACAGTGATCTCCAGTGAATGGTGTTGTTTCTAATGTTAGCAAACTGAGTGGGTGCTATCTATGTTATTAGTGATAAAGGTAGATACAGTGTGTTTGCACATCTTGCAATGATGTTATCAAATTGGAGTATAACGTGAACCATTTCATCAATTGCAGCACACAATTTGTAGTCTATTTATTGCAGTGTGAATGTATAATGCAATATATAGGAAAAAACGAAGAGGAAATGACCACGAGAATACTTGAACATTCTAAAAAAAATATCCTTCTTACTCAAAAAAAAAAAAACCTTCTTACCCCCTGTACTTTGCCACTTCCAAGAGGAACATCTTTTAATAAAAAAATATTTTATAGACCCATGGGATTGATTTATATGTACTTATATTTTAACAGCCGGAATTGGCTCCCATTTGGACAATGTGATGATTAGCAATTGGTAATAAATTTGGGTATATATTGATTGTTCGGACGTGACACGATGAACATCCTGAGGAAGTATGAAACGCGTCGAGGACACGCGCGTTTTACATCCGCTCTGTGGGGTTAACAGCGCCGTCAGGAGATTGACCAGGCTGGTCCGAGGACACGTTGGGACCTTAGCGCTCACTTTCCCAGCGTCCTTTGCAGAGTGAACCGAATTCTCTCCTAAGACGGCGATCAGTAGCCATGGTTTTTAACTGAATTGTAAGTGGCTGCTATGTCTTTTTTATTGTGCTATATTACTTTATACTTGCTTTCGGTGAGCCTCTGTGTACTTTTATGAGATTGCCTCTTCGAGGAACTTTTATGAGGAAGCTGGGCACCGCGCTACACTTGGGCTCCAAGAAGAGCTGGACCCATAATTGTGTCTTCACTAAAGAGCCCTGTACATAGTCCAGATTTAATATACTGGACAATTTTACAATCATCCCACTCACAAACACCATATGGTAATGAGCATTATATATTTCTCTCAATATCTTGAGTCTTCCCTTGAGCATCAGATGCTTTCTCAGTGATGCATACTGTATATGCCAACTCCTAGACAATAAGAAACTGTATAATGGTTTGAAAAAATCAGACTTTAATGCAGTCTATTGAGTCGACAGAAGACTAAAGGGACGTCGTTTCCAGGAATAAGGAAGACTGCATGTCACAAAATGTGTCCATTCTAAATGACTAACTAGTGTGGCCTCGCTCATTGGTATCTTATATATGAACATTTGGAGTGTAATTGGAATGGGCCAGTCTACATTATAAGAGTGACTGGGAAGTAAAAGGTGATATTTTTTTCTCTCTGCTAGGGATCAAGCAAAGACTAGTTAAAAAAAAACAGGTAAAGAACAATCTGCATTAAGCGCTCATAATGTCACGTTATCAAAATCAGTAACGGACTTTATGTTCCCTGAGCTTCACAAAGGTGGCGTTACTCCCATCCAGAAACTGAAATATGGGTTTTGGGGGAGAGAGGGATAGAGAGAATCATATCCTAGTGTCCCAAGTGTGCTCTCTCTCTCCTACCCAACCCATATTTCAGTGTCTGGATGGGAGTAACACCACCTTTAGGTATAAACCAAGTAACACATCATTACCTATAACGGAGCTCTGTGGATCTGGGGCTGTGTTAGGTAGGCTGATACGTAGAACTGCTCACTGGTCTGGTCATGGACCCAACTTACACATCTAGTACCTCCAAATTCATGCTTCTTTGGCACCTCTTTGTTAGCCCGCTTTAGAGGAGGAAGTTCCTTGTTACAGCACATGCACAGCTAATTTGTGTCCCCCTCTAACAGTGCCTCAGCCCCCTCCAGTGTGTGCGCCCTTGCGCCTGAAGGAAGAAGCGGATTCCTGGAGCTGTCAGTTTCCAGAAGAGGAACATGGAGAGAAAGCAATGGAGAAGGACTTCGCTGTACTACATTCCCGGCCACTAGGATAAAAACAGCACTGGATATTTCAACATACAACTCTTATCCCAAATGTGCCGTGGCTGATATCTTTCTCAAGCCAGCAATCGTTTGTAGGTTTAGCAATAGCAGTGTTATATTTGGAGGAACTTCTATTTGCCCGCGTTCCGAGTGAACAGCTTGTGGATTTATTCGATTTTCTGATCTTGTTCTTGGCTCTGCGTACAATGAAACATGCGGTTGGATGCTACGTAACTTAACCTTCCTGGTGCTAAACACGCATAAAACTGGGCAAAAAAAGAAGCCTCTCTAAGGCCAGGTCCCCGCTGGCTACTGCAGCGCTCGCTATGGCGGGCGCCGAGGGACAAACGTTGCCTCCCAATGGGGCTGGGCCCGCTGTGAGGGGGGGGGGGGAGCCGCCGCACTGCACAGTGCGTTTTTCAGACTCACATTAAAATTGTGATGAGACCTAGCGCGGAGCGCTAGGCCACGCCCCCGGCAGTTCAGCCAATGAGGGCGAACCTGCTGGGTGACATCATGGCTGTGCCCCGTCACTCCCCAGTCACGCCCCTCCCCCCCCATCTTTCCCCATGCAGCTCTGCAGACCGGGGAATTCAGCTGCACCCGCCACCAGCCTCGCAGACGCACATGCAACGGGCCGCAGCCTTAGCACCAATGTAATGCCAAAGGTTACCATCCTACTGTATATAGACAAATTAAAATAATTAAGTAGGATTCACTAATGTACTCTGGCTCCAGTCCAGAGTACAAAGTCATGAGTCTCTGTCCCCGGGGAATGGATACAAGAGGGCATATTCTCTGATTAATTATCATGGGCCAAGTACAGGCCTTTTATTTCTTGGAAGTTGCTTTTATTTATCTTATAAAGACAAATGATAAGGAATTGGTTGTAATATTTATGTACATCCCTGGTGTGGATTGTCCAAACAGTCAGATTCAGACGTAGTTAAAGTCCACCTACTGAGTAACGTAGACACAGACACAGCACCATTCAGGGGGTGGCACAAAAAGGAACAGAGATAGCTGACCACAAGAGGAAAATGGAAATACTCAGTTTCTTTGCCTTATTTGACCATGATCACATGAAAGCAGCTTAGCGCTTCAAAACAAGGCTGGAAATAATCTGTGGGAGCAACACAACCACAGCATATTTCCAGTCCAATTTTCCAGTCCAGCGTTTATTGTATCATATATAGGGTGACCAGATGTCACGGTTTAGCTGGGTCAGTCCCGGTTTTTAGACCTCTGTTCCGGTGTCCAGAAATGTATTTATATGTCCCTGTTTTTGCGCAGCTCTTTTTGGTCGCGCTTGCCATTCGCGCAGGCGCGATGAGCGCTTGCTGTTTGAGCATGCGTGGTCGGCGCTCGATGGTCACGCCAATTATTAAATCCTAATCGATGCCGTGAAATAGATTATAGGGCAAGTATTAAAGGAGCAATTGCATCACATCAATGCCACTATATAAACCACTATATAAGAAAAAAATCTTATTAGAATTGAATAGATTATACGTGGTCTTTTGGTGTAAATCCATAAGGACCATGCAGAAAACACTTAGATTGTAAGCTCTTCGGGGCAGGGTCTCCTTTTTTCTAATGTTACTTTAATGTCTCAAGTGCTTATTCCCATTATGTTACGTGTATTACTGTTGTGAAGTGCTATGTACATAGATGGCCCTATATAAATAAAGATTATACATACATTATGGACCGAGAGGATGTTCTAACACCGTATGAGACTAGATCGTTATGAAATACAGAATGCAAGAACTGTCTTTAAAAAAGGTGTTTTGTTTCTTTAATTTTTTTTTAAATTCAGGTTTGAAACGGGGTCTCTGGAGCGGATCCCCATTAATTTCAGCTCCGGGGACCCCCCGCTTTCAGAGATACAGACCTCCGAAGGGGGTGCCGGTACCCCCTGCAATATTTCGCTTCCTCATCACATGGGCCAATATGAAGCCGCACCTGATGATGTCACGGCTTCCTATTGGCCCGCAGTGCCCGGAAGCTCTGAAAGCAGACATATAGTGAACCCTGGTGTGGCCACTGGCACCACCCTACAGAGGTTAGTACCTCCTGAAGAAAGGGGTCCCCAGAGCTGAAATTAATGGGGTTCAGCTCCGGAGACCCCCGTTCAATTCTGTATCGAAAAAAATGACAAGAAAAAACAAAAACGGGTTGGATTGACTTCCATCAACTTTTTACTGGACACTTCCGGTAGAGACCAAAATGTGTTTATTCACTAAACTGCGATAGAGCCGATTAGGAGCACGGTTACACGAAAACGACAGATTTCAATGGGCGTTTCCTTGAGATAACGCCCCAATTGGCACAATCACAATTTATTGAAAAACCGCGAAGAGTTCTACACTACCAATAATTATTCTAATCTTTTCCTATTTAAATTGTTTAAACATTTTGTATCGTCTGTACGTGTTTAATGCGTTCTTTTTTAATATAGAATAAATACTAGAATAACAAATTTGAAGTGATAAAGGCGCTCAACGTTTGATCCCTTGTATGATTGTAATAAACAAATGAACAGTATGGGACATAAGGGTATGTGAGAGAAATAGAAGTAAAGTCCCCAAGAGAACCAGTAATCCCTGAAGGGCAAGAAAAAAGGCTAAAATAACCTAGATCAAGCCCTCATTGGGATGGTTTCTGGACTCACAATAAGTATTCAATATTGAATAATACTCACAAAATCCCTTTTTCCATGTCCTATGAGGCGTGCAACCTGGTAGAGAGATGCTGGTCTCTGGAACCAAATAGGAACAAGAGAGAAAACCAGCGCACTGCAAAAGTGGGTCCCAAGCAAATGAATAGTAAAAATCTTCTTTATTTAATCCATCTAAAAGTGGAGGTTAACACCCTCCTACGCATTTCGTGTAAACATACACTATCAAGGAGTATGCAACATCTATACATCACTGCCTTTATATACACATACTCATTTCCTATTTTCGCGCCAAAAGCTGACATCATAAACACGCCCATAATGCGCGATGACGCGACTGACTCCCTGGGACCGCCCCCTGAGATCCTCCATAACCTCTAAGTGAGCATATTACTAATCCCCTCCTACCTCGCGTCCAGCCGTCTGTAAAGAGGGAGGCCCGGTGAGCACGACCATGATCCCCATGGCGCCCCATCCCCCGGTTATTGCCGAGAGAACACCTCTGCTCGACGTCATCATCAGGGGCGGGCCCACGAAGTCACTGCCGGGCTCAGACTCCTCCCTTTTAGTGACGCGTGACGCAGGAGTCATGGGGGGAAATGAACTACCCCTAAGGGATAGGGGACCAATGGGATAAATCCCTTCAGTGGGTACGCCCCCCTGTGTCATCAGTTGTTGGGCAAACATAGGAAAGTTATATCAATACACAATAACTTTATTAAGAAGACAATTCATTCGTTTTGTCCACAAAATGTGTATATACAGAAATGAAAAAAAAACACATGTTGAACAACACATGTTAAATGAACATACTATAATAACCTCCATTGTAAACTATGCAGTATTTTACATCAATTTGAAAATTTTGAAATTAGGAAAGTAATAACAATAACAAGATAGCAATGGTTCCCTGCATATATGATGGAAAATGGTCAATCATTACTAATTGCATTATTTCCACTTTTAGATCGATTAAATAAAGAAGACTTTTACTATTCATTTGCTTGGGACCCACTTTTGCAGTGCGCTGGTTTTCTCTTTTGTTCCTAGAATAAATACGATATACTTAATGGTCGAAGGTGTTAGCTTTTGAATTAGCTAACGTGAAGTGGATATAATTCAACATACTGAACTGACACTTGGTGAAGAATAGTTACATTAGAAGAGGAATAAGGGTGGGAGCTGCCTACAAAATTGGTGCAAAATCTGTGCGCACTGTAACATCTGGAAAAGTTCTTATTTTCCCGTCTCCATTGTGGCAGATTTATCAAAAAGAACGGCATTGCCCTGAACGCAATGTAATATTTTTTCCCCTTTCATATTGCTGCTGTTTATTTGCAACTGGGTGCCCAACTCCAGCTCTCCAGCCCCCATCAGGTCAGGTTTAGGGTTTTCAGGATGGATATCCCTGCTGCAGCACAGGTGAGGCTCAGACTGAATAGCTCAAAAGCTGCGTTCATTTCAGCTCCGGGGACCCCGTTTCCAGAGATACATGCTGTACCGCATGTGACATCGCGTTGCCATTTGACACCGCGCTGTCATGTCGAGAGCAGGTAAGAGGCAGTTGCAGAGGCCTCGTGCGGGCCCTCTCCGACATTTTATTTAAATGTCTTGGGGAAGAGCCTAAAATGAATGCAATTCAGCTCCGGAGACCCCCTGCTTACCACCCAGAAAGTGGGGGGGGGGGGGGGGGGTGGATTTGTTTTAGTTTTCTTTAAGGAAATGGTTCTTTCCTTTTGTTGGGTTATTGGGTGGGGAGGATGCACTTTATTGTGCTGAAGGAACATAATGCATCATCAACGTGATACAGATGGAATCTGACCAACAGGAACTGCAGACCAGACAGGCCACAAACTAAAAACAGCACCGCTCACGGTTGTACCAGGGCCGCCAACAGATTTCCTGGGGCCCAGGACTAGAGTTCTGACCGCCCCCCCTCCTCCTCCCCCACCGAGATGTCCCTCCCCCGTCGGCAGTGTTGCGAGCCCCCCCCTCCATTTCACACCTCGCGAGCCCCCTCTATTCCCATGTATTGCTCTCCCCTCTGTCTAACCTCTCAATCTCCCCCCCTCCATCAATTACCCCCAATCTCATTCAATCCCTGCCCCCCCGCCTCACATGTATTTCTCTCCCCTGCGTCTCACATTTACTCCCTCTTTTCCACCCTCACTCCCTCACCCTCTTACACCCTGTAAGAAATCCAATTTAGCAATAATTATATTGTAATGAATGAATCTGTTATCAAAGGCAGAATGTTAAAGTATACAGTATAATAGTCTGGACTTTCCTTCATATCTATATATTATATCTGATTGTATTTTCGGTTATAGAGTTATTTTGACGGTGCAGCTGTCCTAAAAGGTCAGAGTAGGCAGAAACCCTGTTTAGGTTTGACACTGAGTGACTATTGACAACTGTGACTTTAGCTGAGAGTAGAGGCTGTGACAAAAGCTCTGAGACTCTTCCAGTCCTTACTGTATTTGGTATTCTATGTTTAGAATAAGTGTGCTGTTTCTGATTCGATCATAGTTTGAAACTGCAGGACCTAATTTGGAATAGAAATATATATTAAGAGAGCTGATTCAAGGAATATTTTATGGATAAATACAACAGTGAGCTTAGTAAGGAAGGAAGGAAGGAAGGATAGAGAGAAGATAGGCCAGAGGAAGAAAGACCAGGCCAGAGTGATGATATCATGAAGAGGAGAAAGAAATGTTAATACCTGGAGAGATTAACAGAAAGAAGGTTACTATGTGCAACTATTCTTAAGAATATCAATCTATTTGAAACATCATCGTCATTCTTCGTATTTTTGTATGTAAGTAATTATTTTCAAAATAAACGTTTTGTTTTTGTGTGCAAACGACAAGAATGCTGAATTCTGTTATACTGATGTAAATCTACAGAAAAAGCGACTTTAAGGACATTTAACACACCCCAACCATCCGTCAATTACCCCACTCAATCCATATCAAAAATCCTTGCCACCTCCCCTAAATACATATCAAACTCTGCCCTACACCCCCAAATACATATATTAAAAAAACCTCCACCCCCCCAATACATGTAAAAAATGCAACCACCCCAATACATATATTTAAAAAAATACACTCACCCCTCCAATACATTTTAAAAAATACACCCCAATACATATAAAAAATAACCCCCCCCCCTAATCATTTAAAAAATGATTCCCCCCCTAATACATATATGGAAGTAAGCTGTACCTTCTGTCCCACCCGGATTCACATTTACATGCTGCAATGCCCTCTATGCAAGAGGAGGATTTTCTGCTGTGTAGAGCTTTGTGTAGTACAGGATGTAGTCATACAAATTGATCATTCAAACCCCTAGGAGAAACCACAGCTTTAATGTAGAAATGTATTGAATCATTATAGGATTGGAGTAATAATAATAACTTTATTTCATACAGCGCTTTTCTCCCAATGGGACTCAAACCCCTTCACAATTACAGTACAGCGCCTGCTACGCAGCTCATAGTATTGTTATAGTCACTGCCCAGATGAGCTCAAGTGACTTGCCCAAGGTCACAAGGCGCCGACACAGGGAATTGAACCAGGTTCCCCTGCTTTAAACTCAGTGTCATTATTTGCAGTTAGTGCCTCTACTCGCAGAGCTGATCCTCCCCACTTTTATTGCCCACTTTTGAGATGACACCGATTTGATACGTCTGTAAAAAAAAAAAATGCATACAAATAACAATAACTTCTTCTAGAGAAGATTCTGCCGCTCAGAAACACCACGTACCACACAAAAGAACAATCCCCCCTTTGGGAGGGGCGTCTCAAACATAGTGGAAATCTGCATAAGTGTCCAAAAAGCATTGGCGAACTTTGATGCGTTTCTTTTCCAGATCGGATTCCTCGTTAATCTTTTCGCCAGGCCTCAGTGGGCCTGTAATAATGTCGCCGTTTTAGGAAATATCTCCAGGCAGGGGGAGACGCGATCGCCGGGCGCTCGTTTTATAGTCCAATTAAGCCAAATCTGAAGCAAATGTCTTCTCATTAAAGCAGGTAATACAAGATGTTCAGCGCTCGTGCTACAGTTGATTGGTAATGGAAAATCCCTTTGCTGCACGTGTGTGGAGCGTCTCCCTATGCAGCTCCCACCTCAAGGTGGTCCCCCCCTAAAAAGGGGGGAAGACACCCTGAAAAACAAAAATAAAGAATGCACACAATGCGCACCAGGGATTAGGTAATTATCATTTAATAATAAAAATACACAAATAATACTGAGGGGATCCAACCCCAGCTCAGTAACAATTGTTACACAGCTAAGTTACAGTGACCATACATATGAACCCTGAGATTCCTATATCCCTAACCAGTATAACACATAAAATACAATACAAAACAAAAGTGATCAGTTAATATAAAACAATAATCCAAGCTGGTTTATGGAAAAACCGCCATAGAGGACTATCAATGGCTGACAGGGGGAGACGGTTACTCACACTGAAGCAGAAATGCGGGTCCACGGTGACCGTATGAAGATCCGGATCACGGCACCGCAGAGATGGAACCACCGCATGTGCTTCCTGCAGGCACCGTCTCAGCCCGTCAGCAAACATGCGCAGGATGACCTGTCGTGACCTCTACGCGTTTCGCACTACGTGCTTCGTCAGGAGGCCTCCTTTATTTTTGTCTTCTCATTAAAGCTAATCAAACGATTTTAGGGAACGGAGCAAATTAGCATATTAATCGGATCTGCAGTGCACATTCACCTACATGCCATCTTTCCTTTGTCACATTGGCAGTTGACGCAGGGGATCCCAACTCCAGTCCTCGACCCCCCCCCCCCCCACTCCATTCCCAACAGATCAGGTTTTCAGGATATCCCTGTTTCAGTACAGGTGCCTCAGTCTTTATTAGGATATCACTGCTTCACCACAGGTGGCTCAATTAGTGGCTCAGTCAAAGACAGAGCCACTGATTGATCCACCTGTACTGAAGCAGGGATATCCTGAAAACCTGACCTGTTGAGGGGCTCTTTTTTTTTTTTTTTAATGTTGCCAATCCCTCATGGATGTCATGTGCCCTAGTCCTAGATACAGGGAGGAGACCCGTGTGATCGGGGTTGCCCCGGTACGTCAGTGGGTTGGTGCTGTGGGCTAATGCTGCAGCTCCTCGGCTCCCTGACCACCTGCAATACTCTCTCCCTCCTGCTGTCGGTGCCGGATCCTATTTCCATCCGACCGGAGGAAGGAGCTGGGAGAGGAAGGCGCACGACTGATCCTCACCCCAAGGTGTGTGTGTTGGAGTGAGTGAGAGGGGGGGCGGGAGGTCTTACCTTCCCCTGCAGCGTGACATTGTCATGGCGACACAACGTCACATGCCGAAGTGTTGCCATGACAATGCGATGAGGCGTTGCCAGGATAAAGCGACGTCAGATGACGTCCGTGATGCTGCAGGAGGAAGTCCGCTCTTCACGAATCGCCCGGGCTGGCAGGTACTGTATATCCGCCCCTGCGCAGAGCTCATCAGCCTGTAGTACTGCTGGGTGGGACTGGAGGTGGAAGTTACTCTGAAGTATAACTTTATTTCACAGTTTGCAGGATCAATTCACACTATACTTGCATTCACAGTGCTATAGCTGCAGTTCAGCAGGGCCAGCCTTAGGCTTTGCTGGGCCCAAAACGGCACGCTGGCAGCGAGGTCCCCCCTTTAAAAAAACCAAGGGACTTATCTAGACCAGCAGCCTTCATCCGGCAGCGTCGCGGTGGCATGATGCCACGTTGCCATGGCAATGCGATGTCATGACGGTGTGTTGCTATGGCAATGTGGCGCTGTAGGAGGTGGCCCGCTGCAGAGAAGGTAAGATACCCCACTCCCACCTGCCGTTCCGGGGGCCCTACGCTCCCTCAATCTTCCGAATGGAGGGGGGGGGGGGGCTGGAGGAGAGGGGGCCCCGTGCTCCCTCCTCCAGCTCTCCCCCTCCCCACTCCAGTCAGGTGAAAGTTGGATCCCATCACCGGCAGGAGGGAGAGGAGGGAGCGCAGGGCCCCAGAATGTGGGGGACCCAAGATGGCCGCTTTGCCCCAAGGCTGGCCTTTCAGGAGAGCTAACATTTTGTGCTGGGGAGCAGCAGGGCATGTCTGGGGTATTGGGTGTGTACTGTAGGGGGGGAGGGGGCGATTATGTGGGTATTGTGTGGAGTTGTAATTGTGTGTGGTGGGTCGAATTTTATGTGTGGTTGGAATTGTGTCCGAGTGTGTGCTGTGGGTGGAATTGTGTGTGTGTGTGTGTGTGTATGGGACGGGGGAGAAATAGTTTGTCTTTCCAGTGATTGGGGGAGGGGTAGGGGGGTTGAGAATGGGGTGGGGTGTGAGGAAGGGGATTGAGGTAGTGGTATTGTGTCAGAGAAGGGGGCATTGAGTGATAGCGGATGGGGGAGGAAGTGTGAGTGGAGGGGGAGCGAGCGAGAGACGGGGTGCAAGAGAAGAGGGGAGTGAGTGTGAGAGAGAGGGGGAGAGTGAGTGAATGAGAGAGGGGGGAATAGTGAGAGACAGAGGCCGGGAGAGAAATACATGGGGGAGTGTGAGAAAGGGGGAAATAGAGGGGCTGAGA
Organism: Ascaphus truei; assembly: GCA_036426205.1. Taxonomy (NCBI): domain Eukaryota; kingdom Metazoa; phylum Chordata; class Amphibia; order Anura; family Ascaphidae; genus Ascaphus; species Ascaphus truei. The sequence continues at coordinate 79,694,141 of CM071572.1, forward strand.
GAGCGAGAACATGTGTAAGAGAAAAAGGTGGCTCGCAAGGCCTCCGAAACAAGGTGGGGGGGGCCCAGTGTGAACTCTAGTCCTTGGCCCCAGGATAGCTACCAGCAGCCCTGAGTCTATCATATCATAGTATAACATATACTATTTATTCGTATATACCTATATGCACAGCACACACTGTAAGAGTAGAACAACAAAACACTTATCCGATCTACTTTTCATTTGACCTTTGCCATCAGTGGCCAGCTGCTCTTGTGACCTGAAGTCTCTCTGCTTAAACCAATGAAACAGACAGCGCGGTTCTCCATTGCACTCACACACGGGCAGACATGGATATGACAGGTACAGCTGCTCCTTATGGAGGAAACAGGTACTATATCTGCTAAATACATACAGTCTTTCCTTTAATGCAGGGATAAACAACTCTAGTCCTCAAGGGCCACCAACAGGTCAGATAATCAGGATATCCCTGCTTCAGGACAAGTGGCTCGGTCATAATGACTGGCCCTTGAGGACTGGAGTTGGCCACCCCTGCTTTCATCTATTAACATACTTTGCTCCAGTTTTGCCCTGTGCACCAGCTTTTTGATGTTTCAACTGGAGGAGTTGCAGGCACCCACATAATAACGGTATGTACCAATATCTTTATTGAACCTTTGTTGTTCTCCTTTGCCTCAAATATTTAGCCACGTCAGCGGTGGCATGAACATCCAGCTAATACTTTGTGCCCATTACAAGAAACGAACAAGCTTCTCCCACGGGACACGTTACTTTTCATTCCATTGGTAGACACCGCTCTCTAGAGCTCACAATGTGATAAAAGTGCCAAGAGTCATCAAACGTCATCTTGAATGATCAAAACAATGGTGGTTCATTACCCGCTTCTTAACCCGTGGGTGCTAAAAGCTCCTGCAAGTTGCAACACGTAGTCATTTTTAAGTAGCACATTCTCAAATCATGACAAATTGGTTGAAATGTGAAAGTCTTCCAGCAGATGTGCTCTTGAACATCTGGTCATCTAAATTGGTGCATGTAGAATTCATCTTGTAATTGAATGAGTCACTTTAACCATTAAGCTACAAACAGCCTCCTCTTTATTACTCTCTCTCTTATTCCATCTTCCAGCTGTATGTTTTGTCGTATCCTTCTCTCTTTCCGTTGAATGCCTTTTTGTCCCACTTTCTTTCACTGCGCTGACCTCATTTGCACCGCCTATGTCTTTTCACATGCCGTTTACGCCGGCACTTAGTCACAGATTACATGATTCCCATGGTAAATAACACACTCAACCTGTGTCAAACTCCGGAATTCTGTTTATCGTCTCCTGTGTTTGGCGGGTACGGAGGGCAGGGGGAACCGGCCGATGCCACCGTTGGGTTGTTCTGGCTGCAATATAACAAAGCAAACACCTAATGAAAGGGGAGGGGAAAAGGAAAGGTTGACCCTCGCTACTGCCTGGCTAGAGGTGCTACAATCAGGGGCAATGTAGGATACACAACAATAGAAAAAGAAACCCCTATAACGAGAGCACTCTGAAAAGGCTACTCCACTGATAACACCGGAAGGAATCTAATATTGTAATGTAATGATGAATTGTTTAACATAATCTTTATTGGGAGATACCTCAAAATTTAAATAATACAGGTAAGTGAACCTACGCCTCAACTGAGGCTAGCCTATAATCTAAGGTGCGAATTAAAATGAAGTGGGTGTGGGCTGGGGTATAAAGCCCCACTGAACAGCGGATCCTTACCATACCCTGTATAGGTCACTTAGTAACCATTCAGAGTTTGGTGATTAGCTATATTTATATATACATGCATACCCCGCATTAACGTACGCAATGGGAGCAGAGCATGTATGTAAAGCGAAAATGTACTTAAAGTGAAACACTCCCTTTTTCCCACTTATCCATGCATGTACTGTACTGCAATCGTCATATACGTGCATAACTGATGTAAATAACGCATTTGTAACAGGCTCTATAGTCTCCCCGCTTGCGCACAGCTTCGGTGCAGGTAGGGAGTTCAACTTTGCTGTTCAGGATGTGCTGACAGGCGCATGCGTGAGCTGCTGTTTGACTATTGGGCGATATGTACTTACTCGCGAGTGTACTTAAAGTGAGTGTCCTTAAAGCAGGGTATGCCTGTTTGTGCTCCTGCATTTATATTTGATGGCTTTATAGTCCCACTTTTACGTTACAGTTGGGGCTTTATACCCCAGCCCACACCCACTTCATTTTAATTCGCACCTTAGATTATAGGCTAGCCTCAATTGAGGCGTAGGTTCATTTACCTGTATTATTTAAATTTTGAGGTATCTCCCAATAAAGATTATTTTAAACAATTCATCATTACATTACAATATTAGATTCCTTCCGGTGTTATCAGTGGATTAGCCTTTTCAGAGTGCTCTCGTTATAGGGGTTTCTTTTCTATTGTTGTGTGCAATATAACAAAGTAAGTGTATGTTGAAGAATCATTGCAGAATACAACATACTGTAAAAACCATGTACTGTACCACCTTAGCAACGGTCCAAGTTTCCTTCTTAACCATAGATTTATTTTAGAAAAGCCTTCTCAACTTTAAACCATAAATATAGTATACATAGTTCAGAAATATGGAACATTTACCCCAATGTTTCATAAATGCAGAACTTTATTCAGTTGTGCGCTACGTTTTATTACCACCATAGTTAGGGAAGAGGGTTGTCGCCCTGTGTCTATATGTTATAACATCTGTATTTTTAAGGATAGGTGCAGTACCACAAATATAAACCCATGTTATTTCTGTGTGTGTGTGTGTGTGGTGTGTAAGGACATCTAAATGAAATATGTGCTCTCCTGTTAATGTTGTACCTTTTGTAGATGAAAAATCCAATTATTGTAATCCTCAGCAGTGATGCAAGAAATCAAGATTGGTTCCATAAGATCCCCTAAGGGGCAGAAAAACAATCATGTAGATAATGCTGGCATTTGTACGTCCATACCCACGGATATAATGCAGCACGGATAATTACCCAAACTGGCAGTTTAAACTTAATAACAAAATGGGTGCTGAACTTTGAACAAGGAACCAACTGGAGAACAGATTGTCTGCCATTCATGTATCAGGTCTTCAGTGTGGTCATCATTCATAAACCCTGTTCTTGGTTAATCAACACAGACAAGGTAATATGTAATATCGTGCATGCGTTATTTAATAACGAGTCTCCTTCCCTCTCTAAGAAGGACAAGGGAAACAAGAACATATTATAACAAGACGTTAGCCATGGAGTTAAGGAAACTTAATTTACAGAATCTCTTATTTTGTTTTCACAGTGGGATATGTTTCGTCAATCAATATTTGTAATTGGTATATAAGTGGAACAATACAACAAGCAATAATAGGAGTTGTTTGACACACGTGAAAATGAATTGTATCCATTCCTGCATCTCTTGCCATAGTTTTCTGGCACTCTTTGATTGGCAATATAATGACTAGGTGTTAAGGAAGTGGAATTAAACTTGTCTAAAAGTCAAATATATTTGACGTGCTGTACACGTTTCTTCATTTCGCACATTAAATATGAAACAGTGAATGGTCTGCGTGATCTTAATCCAGTCTTTCTGATATGCAGATCCCCATAGAGTTACCGGGGTCACCAAAAGTTATTTACAGAAGTTTCTCCACTGTCAAACCAGTGCAATCGAATTGCAACAGATTAATCAAATGGAAAACGTCACTGCTTTCGCACCCCCCCTGTTGTGCAGCAGGGAGACTGTAGTGAATAACTATACACTTTTATAAAACAGTCAAGGACTGAAGTTAAACATCTGTTCTTAATATAAGAACTTGAGAGAGGGCAGCAAGAACCATGCCCAAAGCTGTTAACTAGATCCAACTCCAGGATGTTTGCTATTTGCAGATCCGGTAAATGCATGCATGGAAAGCACATTAGAAGTTGATCTGCCACTGGATTAACCTAGAATGAATGACAAGCCCTGGACAGGACACAAGACACTAGTATGAAACTCCATGGAAGGGAAGCAGCTCCTGTGTAAGGCCTGGGACCCGCTGCGCCCGGCGGCGCGGGCGGCCACACGCGAGTTCCCCACCAGCAGGGGAATCCTCCTGAGCCGGTCCCGGTCCCCCCTGGCTGCACAGCTCACTACACGCTGTGACGCGTCAGCCGCTAGCGGATACAAGAGAATGGTGATCCCAAGCGTTGACGCGTCACGTGGTGTGGCTGTGAGCCAATGAGGAGGGGAGGCTTCGGGAGGAGGAGAGGCTTCGGGCAGCGGGGAGGAGTGTGGGGGGAAAACAGCGTGAGTGCCTGTCTGTGTGTGTGTGTGTATGTGTGTGTCTGAGTGCGTGAGTGCCTGCCTGTGTGTGTGTGTGTGTGCCTGTGTGTGTGCCTGAGTGTGAGTGTGTGTGTGTGTGTGTATGAGTGCCAGCCCGAGCCCGTGGAGGGAGGGGGGGGGAGAGTAGCGGGTCCCGCCGCTCAAGCCACGCCCCCCCTCCCGCTCAAACCTCCCACTCCCGCCCACCTCCCGCTCCCTACAGACCGCATATCGCGGTCTGTGTCTGTCAGCACCCCGCCTGTCTGCAGTGTGGGAGCACTGACGGAGGGAGCGGGGCCTTAGCCTAAGTAGTGGGAGTCCCAGGACACATTAGTAGCAGGGCTCTCTGTTGGGGTTGGTCACAAATTATTGAGGACCCACTAAGCGTCCTCTTAAATGTGTTTGCGCCTACCTGTAATCTGAAACTCCAGCCTCCCGTTCCACGTTATACTCTCCTTAGCTTGGATTGCATTTAATGGGAGTGTACCCTGAAAAAACAACAAAAAAAACCCATAAAATCCAAAATAAATGAGATTCACTGAAAAATACCAACTCGGCTTATAATATACATAGAGAAAAGCAATGAAGATTATGAATATTCAATATTATTAGAGGCAGTAAAAGCCTCACATTAGCTGTTACATTAATGCCTTTAACCTATTCAGTTGTGGTAACAAAATACAGGAACCAAGGGGTTAACTTTCATTTTTTTTTACATACCTATTTTTCTCTGTCTCCAGTGAGGTTACCTGGGTCAACAGGGTTAATCAGACAATAAAACACTGAAAAAACGATATGTTTATAATAATAGTGTCCGGTGACAGTGTACCAGAGATTTGACCTGATCCCTAGGCTATCTTCAAAGGCAACGTGTACATTCCCGACACTCTTCTGATTAGCAGACAAAAGGTGACAGAAAGGGCTCTCTCTATTTCCTTACAGAATTAAAAATGTATGATAATAAAAATCTGAGGCAATTCACAATGATAAAAGATATATAGTGGCACCGCAATGATAATTACAGACATGTCATCGTTTTTCCATGATAACCTTCATGAATCAAACCCAGTCTTTTCTTAAATATCCAATAGGGTTTATATTAACCGATTCCATGTCTTTTGAAATAAAATGATGTATGAATTAGACAAACAATAAATAATTAAGAGTCAGGGTATGTGCAAAAGTAAGTGAAACCCTGGTTTTATCACTAAATTAAAGGTGATAATTAGAATCATGTGTTTAAATTAGGTAGATCTTCAGGGGTGAGTATGGTAGGCCCGACCCCATATAAAGATCAGAAACTTTGTGCGCTTGGTCTTCACCATACAGGTATGTAGAAACACGTCATGTCACAATCAGAAGAAATATCTATGGACCTCAGAAAAGCAGTTAATGGTCATCAGTCTGGAAAGTGTTACAAAACCATGTATAAGGATTTGGGGCTCCACCAACCCACTATAAAGAAATGGAGAAAGTTCAAGACCACAGTCGCTCTATCCAGGAGCGGTCATCCTACCAAACTCTCTTCAAGAACAAACCTGCAAATAAACCAAGAAGTCACAAAGAACCCCAAAGTAACATCCAAGGATTGTCAGGCCACCCACGCCTTGGCTAATGTGAGTGTTCATGACTCAGCTGTCAGTAAAACACTGAACAAGAATGGTGATCATGGAAGGATATCCAGGAGGAAACCACTGCTCTCTAAAAAGAACATTGCTGCTGTCAGAACGGAATTTCGCCAAAAAGTACATAAATGATCCACAAGACTTCTGGAACAAAAGAGTCAAAGGTAGAACTTTTGGGCCTCAATCAGAAACGTTACTTTTGACGAAAACCAAAACTGCATTCAAACAGAAGATCCTCATCCCAAACGTCAAGCATTGTGGTGGGAGTGTGATGGTTTGGGGTTGCTCTGCTCCCTCAGGACCTGGACGGCTTGCCATTATTTACAAAACCATGAATTCTACATTGTATCAGAAGATTCTAGAGGAGAATGTCAGGCCATCTGTCCGTGAGCTGAAGCTGATGCGAAAGTGGGTCATGCAGCAGGACAATGATCCTTTAACATACAAGCAGATCTACAAAAAAATGGCAGCAGAAGAAGAAACTCTGCATTTTGGAATGGCCTAGTCAAAGTCTGGACCTAAACCCCATCAAATTGTTGTGGCAGGACCTAAAGCGAGCTGTCCATGCAAGGAAGCCCTCAAATGTCACTGAGTTGAAGCATTTCTGTAAGGAGGAATGGGCCAAAATTCCTCAAAACCGATGTGAGAGACTGACCCGCAGTTACAGGACACGCGCAGTTGAAGTCATTGCTGCTCAAGGGGGCGCCGCCAGGTACTGAATCTAAAGGGTCACATACTTTCTCACACATGGATATTGAATGTTGAATCATTTGTATAAAAATAGATGTTGAAAAAGTATCATGTTTTTGTGTCATTTGTTTGATCATGTTATCTTTATCTATTATTAGGACTTAGATTAAGATCTAATAACATTTTAGGTTTCAAATATGTGAAAATCCTAAGTGATTCACAAACTTTTTCTCACCACTGTAGATTTGTGATGGGGAAAATTAGGTGGATGCAACAATATCAAATGTGAGGGGGGTGTCTATGTTGGAAGGGGGGAGAGCCAGGACAATTGTCCTGGTGGCTGTGGCGGGCCCAGTAGGGCCCAACTTATTTGCCCAGATACTGGTCCTCTTGTTGTGACCAGGCCCCGGCTCTGCCCAGCTTTGGGCCTTTCTCATTGACACTGTCCCACACCGAGCCTCTGATGCCGCTGGGCGCCTGGCCTCTCAGATGATAGCGCTTGCAGAAAGCTGGGTTCAGCTTCCGGCGCGTACCGGTATGGGAGAAGCCTGGCGCATGCCAGCATCGGAGGCTCGGCATGGGACAGTATCCGTGAGACATGCGCACAGCAGAGCAGAGCATGGGACTGGCAGCATCGAGAGGACCGGCAGCCGGACAAAGAAGTTGGGCCCGGCCAGAGGTTTAGTTGGTCCCGGGAAATCTGTTGGCTCTCCTGGTTGCATATATCAGATATTTGTTCCCTATCTCAAAACCAAAAGTTGCGTTGGCAAAATTGATATCTACCCCTTTGGCAAAATCATACAAATGAAACTGTGAGGGTAGTTTATAGGGAGCGAGTTATAGGATATATTATACTCTCAAATTAATTTGGGTTTAAAATTATTCCCTCTCCCAGCCATTAAAAGTCACCAAAGATTGATGAGTGGGAGATAAGACACAACCACAAAAGTTCAGCCTGCCCTTGTCACAGAGGAGGCAAACATTTGACTTTCAAAAGGAGGAGTTTGAGTACAAAAATAAGAATTCAGGTTCTCTGGTTTATTAAAACATACTGGACACCTAACAAGCTCCTATTGAACCCCCAAAATAACCACAACATATATATAAGCATATGAGTGTCACAGAGGAGTGCTACTGAGCATGGCAATATATATTTAAAATCAGAGACAGAACATAAAACACAGACAGAGCTCAGTTTTTAGCACATCCAGTGAAACTCATACATGGTACAGTGCCTAAATATATATGTATAAATATCAAGTAAAATGGTCTTTTAGTTTAACATTTTTGGCCAAAATTGTTGTAAGCCCCTGAGCCAACTGCACGGCAGACCACAATTCAGGGGTCCCTAACGCTAATATAAATTCTTAATAACCTGTGTAGTAACAGGAAGAATGATTTATAGTAAATCTGTCAATATTAGTTGCAAAGTTCTAAGTCTGATTGAAGCTTTTAATAACCTGTACATTACCAGGAAAAGCACTCTGTATTAGAGTTGTCACAACCATACTGCAAGCCAGCAAGTTCCCCTGAGTGGAAGATGCTATGGAGTGAGCCCTTAACCATTTAAATGTGGGAGGGGGTGAGCTACAATTAGGTAGGAGGTTGCCACCCTCCAATCAGCCAAGAATAGCAGAACAACAATTGTAAAACATACTGGACACCTAACAAGCTCCTATTGAACCCCCAAAATAACCACAACATATATATAAGCATATGAGTGTCACAGAGGAGTGCTACTGAGCATGGCAATATATATTTGAAATCAGAGACAGAACATAAAACACAGACAGCTCAGTTTTTAGGACATCCAGTGAAACTCATACATGGTACAGTGCCTAAATATATATGTATAAATATCAAGTAAAATGGTCTTTTAGTTTAACACTGGATGTGCTAAAAACTGAGCTCTGTCTGTGTTTTATGTTCTGTCTCTGATTTTAAATATCTCTGGTTTATTACACAGTATATACTAAGATTTCTAATGTGCGTCAAAATGTTAGTGCTAAAAAGTTGTACAAATCTTCATAAAATGTGTGTTGTTTGTATGGAGGCTTCCTAAATATGAAACGTCATTCGTTTTAATGCATGTCGTCTTGTTGAATACCTGGTTGATAATATTTAAATTAAGATACAAATATGTGTATTTGTTATTTCTAAATAGTGTTAGTAAATATACATCATTAGTGTTATATTATTTATAATAGCCATACTGTGAAAAATAATAATACATTTTCTTAATCCATATAATGAAATCTCCGTGCTGCGTCAAATACATTTTTGGTGGTGGATTTTGACATACTTTTTTCCTTGTTTTGGGTACACAGAATCTTTATTATGAGTAAATACCACTAACATCTGTACACCCTGTTCAGTCTGTTTCTGAAGAAAATCATTTTTGATGCTAGTGGCGCAGATTGAGAAATATCAGGTGAGTGCACAGACGCACACAAGCGCAATTTAAAACTAAATTTCTGCGCTCCAATTTTGCACCAAAATAAAAAGCCATTTGGGACTCTTAGTACATAAGCTCCATAGGTGAAATATAGAAGAGAAAATCATATTGGATTATTAGTATTTTTTAGGCTATTAAATGTTGTGGTTCTCATGGGACCCTCTTTTAGGGGGACGCAAAGAAAGGTTGGGGTTTCAAGGTTAGGGACTGATCTCATCTGAGGTTGAGTTGATACAGGAGGGTAGGATTATATAACGAAAACCGAAAATTTAACTCATTTTTAGATGGGATGTATAATTACACTGAGTATTTTTGGGGCAGAGGTTAGGACAGTGCGCGGACATTTTCTTTGTTTACATGATCTTCGTGGCTAAAAATGTTTTCCTTGCAGTCCTCCTACTGGTACATAAAATATATGGTGATAGCAACCATACATCAAAAGCGCAAGTGATGGCCGGGGTTTGTGCATGCGTGGTCGGCGCTCATTGCTCGTGCATGTGCAGCCCACATTCATTCACGCATGTGCGGTCGCCATTCCTGGACATTTTTAGTTATTTCAAAATTCCTCCCGGACAGCGGCCTTCAATCAAATATCCGGACATGTCCGAGACAATACGGGCGTATGGTAACCCTAAGTAATAGACAAAACTAGCGATATATTTGAGGTAGAGCTGACCAATTTGTTTTATTCTATACATTTGATGACTGAGGGCTTCATGCTGAATGCTCACCTGATGTATCACTGTTGTCCTATTAGGGTCTACGGAGAGGAAGACCAAGTCGTCAGGAAAGAGCAGGAGAAGTCGATCTTCAAAGCCCTTCAGAGTAGGGGAGCAGAAACCCATCATTCTATACAGGCAGCCTGCAGGGGTCTTAGAAACTATAACATCCTGTGTGACCATTACCAGCACTTCATAACTTCCACATAAAAAGGCTAAACATGTAAACAAATTCATTATCATCAGGGTTTCCCATTGAGTTTGTTCACATATCATTGAAGACCACCTATTATATATATTATATATAATGTATACCCTGTTCATTTATGTAACTGTACTTGTAACCATGTATTATTTGTTTTACTCTGTGCCCAGGACATACTTGAAAACGAGAGGTAACTCTCAATGTATTACTTCCTGGTAAAATATTTTATAAATAAATAAATATTACTATCAGGGCTGTGTGTTCCCGTGAGGCACGTAGAAGTTATGTTCCTGTCACTAAGTTTCTGTCATAACAAACCTCCCAGATGGAGCCAGGCTGATCATAGCAGCATCTATTTCATACGCAAAGATTATTAGAGCACTTCTAGGACAAAGCATATTGGTTTGCGTGTGGCCATACCCAGAAACAGTGATTCCAACCCAACAACAAACAAAATAGCAAACTACATTATTTGTATCATGTTAGCATAAGTAACAATTATATGTGTATGGATATACTTGTTATGTGCTTGTGGCCGTGTTAATCATTTCTTCATGTATAGGAAGGGTAATCGGCTTCAAAGCTTATGCTGATCTATGGTGTTATTTTGTATTCACAATGTATGAATTCAATCTCTTCATTACATCTCAAATGTAGTAACAAGGAAGGGAGAGGGAGAGGGGGTATGATACCTTTAATTGGACCAACAAGTAGTTGACATGTTACAAGCTTTCCAACCTCTCAGGGTCGTTCATCGGGTATTGCAGGACCTTGACAGGTTCGAAATCTTGTAACTAGTTGGTCCGATAAAGCTTTTTGGTCCAATAAAAGCATCATACCACCTACTCCCTCTCTCTCCTTTTTTACTCCATGGAATAAAGGACAAACGCGGCCAGCCCACTCTTCTTTACCTTAAATCTCCAATGTGATAAATAGGTTAAATATCTCTTCATGTAGAACTCTCCATTGCTAAGTAGGCTCCATCTCTCTGCCATTGTGAACCAGGAAGCGTAATATCTGTAAACCATCGATCAGCATTGGATGTAGCGGTACAGTGAGATACGTACCCCAGCAATAGTGTGAGACACTTGCACTGCAGACAGGAAGGTGCCACTTCCCAAGTGCTGAATTGATTTCCCTTCCCACTTCTGAATGGGGCAAGAAGTCAAATATTTCATGAGTTCCTTCTTCTTCCACAATTTGTCGCATGGCACCTTCAGGGAGGACAGAAGTAAAGACACGTAGACAACTAGCACAGTCACAGTGGGAAGAATTCCTTTAGAAAGTATATTTATTTTCAGGCCGATTTTAGTAGTTAGAGCACATGAAGCTCATGACTACAGATGAGTGAATCCGCCTGTAGGAGATGTATGCAGCGGTACATATAATGGTGACCGATTTGGGTGCAATGATATCTTGGCTTTATTGAGCCTGTTCCGTTATCCAGGCAAAACATACAAAAACAACAAAATAACAAACCCCCATCCCTTTGTAAGGGCTAACTTACTTCCCCAGACCCTATCTGCATGACTGGAGGGAAATTCCCATTACCAGCCTATCACCCCAAAGTCTCAGGAGGTACCTCAAGCAGGTGGCCCTCCATGTCAGTCTCTGGCAGGTTCCTGGGTCCTCTGTGTGCAGGAAATATAGGTGTCTGGGTGTGTTCATCTCAGCACAGCCTTTGTGCTCAAGACAGTGTCTGTGTGCAGGCCTCTCTGCTCTTCTTCTGTCAGCCCAAATGTGAGCTAAGGAAATCTCTCTCCTGTATCTCACATGCGGCTTTTTACAGAGCTTTCATTAGTCCAGGTGGAGACTAGTTAGTTGAGGGGCTGCAATTAACTATCTCTGATGGATTCTCAGAGCTCTGAGGCTGCTCTATTTAATCAGGGATACGTCCCCGCCCAAATCCGTTTCCCGGATTTCCGCTGTTACCCCCAAAATGCGTTTTGCGTTGTAAAATCTGCGCAGATTCATCAAAAACCGCCATTGGATACAAGCGGACAGATTTGTAGAATCCCAATCCGCCGATTCTGCAATCCGTTGGCGGATTCTTAAGAATGGCTGAATCCACGGATTGGGATTCTACAAATCCGTCCACGGGCTTGCGGAATCCACGGAGTGTATTGGTTCCAATAATAATCATTTTAAAATCTGCAAAATGCGAATCGCCCTTTTTGACACTGATCCTCTGAAATCTGCAGACCGAAGGAACCGGCTGATCCAAATCCACCAGCTGGAGACCCCCTGCAATTTGTTTCAAAGCCACATGTTCCACAGCTTTAAGTCTTTTCAGAAGGTTTACTGGGTGGCTCCTAAGAAGAACTAAGTTCTCCTCTTCAGTTTTCAAATGGCCAGCAACAGATTTCAGTTAAAATTAATTGAGGGTAGGCGTCTTTAACTCTTCTAAATATTAATCTGAGGCAGTGATAGAAGAGGCTTCAAAATAGTAGCCTACTGCACCTGATTTAAAAAAAAACATCTGTATTTATTAAACATTAGGAGAAAGCTCTATAGCCTGTATTTTGTAGAGATGTAAGAAACATTTGTGCTGTAAAAAATAGGGGACGGAAAAATGTCCAAAATATGTCCCGTTTTTCTTTGAAAACAACATGGAATTGTAAGTTTGTAAATAACATTTTTTTTTTTAAAGAGTAGTGGTTCCCAGCACCTCCTAGTACCATCACACTTGAATCACTGGTTTTAGGTTTTGGTCTGGTTCCTAGTTCTGACGTTGTTGCTTAGATAAAGTAGCAGCTTCTTATCCTTATAACAGGAGCACATATTAATCCTGGCACCTGAATGCAGAATTCCAGCTAAACACCTGCTCTGCTGCACCAGACATTGCTGGCACTGACACCGCTATCCTTACATTTCACGGAGGTCAGACGCTCTCATTATTTAATATAGGCTGTTTCAATATAAATTAGGGGCCTGTGTGATAAGCCGGGAGTAGCCAACTCCAGTCCTCAAGGGCCACACCAAGGTCAGGTTCAGAATATCCCTGCTTCAGCACAGGTGGCTCAAATCAATGGCTCAGTCAACAACCTGTATATTGTACTAGTCTACTCATAACATGCTCATTGTGCCACCCAGTGGTATTAAGCAGCATTGCTCCATTATTTGCTAAATAACCAGAGATGTGTGAATGTGACTGTGCCCCTATTTAGGGTACAGTAGGGACCCGCTTATATGGCGGGTTCCGTTCCATGGCGCCGCCGCAAAGCGAAAAGGGCCGAAAAGCAGAACCTGTGATTTTCGGCGCCCTCTACCCTTCTGCACATGGGCAGACTTGCAGTCTCCCCGTTCTGCGCATGCGCGAACTCGGCTGCTCCCCCCTTCTGCGCATGCGCAGACATGGCGTCCCTTTCTCGGTACCGCCGGATTGGCGGGTCGCCGAGAAGCGGGGCCCTACTGTATTTGCTGTAAGAGAATATCATGCATATTTGATGAGAGGGCTCTATGCTCAATGGAATCGTCAGTGTATAATGAGTTGCTAATGGTCAGCAAGCTTTTGCAAACGTTGACTACTTTTGGGCCAGATAATTGTCGATAAATGCCCAAACTGGATGAACTAAGGGCATGGGGCCTTTTGCATAGGCTTAAAGCCATAATTCTCACCGAAACATGGCCTAAAACCCTTGATGCATCTATCTCCATTCAGAGATACTCCGTTTCTAGGAAAGATAGGTCAATGAGAGGAGGAGAGGGGTTATTTTATATTGCAGGCACCTTACAATTTATGCTGCTAAATTGTCCCCCAAGGCCATCCACTTTTTAAATACTAGTTGATAAAATGTGTCTGCCCTTCTCCAAGCCTATTCTTATTTCTGGCATCTACCGCCTACATAAGCCCCACTACAATCCCAAACAGATACCACTCAGTTTCTTGGCATAATTTCTTCTCTGAATGTGAATGTGATTTTAACCTCAATTCGCTTGACCCTAAAAACAGTAAAATCTGGACACAATTCCAGTCACTTAATTTAACCCAACTAACTTCCCAACCCACGCGGAGAAATCTAAAATCTAGCAACCATTACTTGATAGATTGTATCCTATCCTCTTGTCCCAACAGAATCCAATCCTCTTTAACCATGCAATAGTGTACTGTGAAAGGAAAATCAGACCATCCCAATCACGGTTTGTGTTTTTTGTGTTTTTGTGTGTGTCAGTGACACATCCTCTGGTGGTCTTGCGCTTTGTTCTCTTGCTGCATTTATTGTGTTGTTTGAAAACAACATTCTCTCAGAGCTACATATTTGAATATATATTCACGTATGGTTAATCACTTTACCATTTACGTGTGTATATTAATTAGGACCTCTTATTATAAGGTCCTTAATATTGGTTAAACAAGTATCATTTGCGCTTGTCACAAACTGCACTAAATAGACAAGTAGTGGAGTTAAGTACCACTGACCAGTGCTGCCACACTTCAACCCCCGTGTCCTGGGCTTTCTACTCCTCTGCTCTCATTGGACTTACCAAGTAGGACAAGATGCTGACAGAGGGGGAAGCAGGTGGGCAATGAGCATTGGCCTCCAGGATGTGGCACTGCAGGGATGATATCCAGAGACTGCCCTCACTGGGACTCCTACAGGACACCCCTCGTGGCTCTATCATTGGCCCTGCAGAGGAAAGGACAGCAAAGAGCACCAGGGTTTCAGTGGAAGAGTCAACCTAGGGAGCCAGATGTGAGAGCGCCAAAGGATAAAGAACACAGGGAGCGAGGGAGGAAGAGATAGAATGAAGGGTTTACTGTGCTCTCTTACCACTGATTTGAAAAGTATGTCCTGAACTTGTCTGTGCATGAATCACACTCATTCCTGAAAGAGGCAGAAGTCCCTGCAGAACAGGCAGACGGTATTTCATTATGTGTACAAGAATAGAGTATTGGAGCGCTACATATATTAAATAAACACTGACATATCCCTGACGACGGTCTAGGACATTTGATCACAGCCGTTTCGCTGCCACCAAATCTCCGCCCGCATTTCACTGCAAGTGACCTCGCCGCCAGGACCTGTCGCCGTTGGTGACTTTGCTGCTAAGGTAAGTCCCTAACCTTAGCACTTACCCTAAACCCCCTAATCTTAACCCCTAACTAATACTAACACTACCCTAAAAACCTTACCCCCTTACCGCTAAAACCCCTAAAGTTAACCCCTACCCTCTAAAAAAAAACCTAGCCTAACCACTACTCATTTCCCAAGGAAGCAGCACACACACACAATTTCACCTGGTAAATAAATCTTCTCTCCTGATGATCCATAGATAAAATCAGCAGGTGAAGCGGAAACAGAACCAAAAAGCGCTCTGACATCTCCTGTGGAAAATGGCACAAATCTGGTTACCAGCACAGAGACTGAAAGACGTCCAGTGTCACTGAGACACCCTGTGACACAAAAGCAAGCAGAGAAGACAGCGAGAGACCGAGACACTAATGGACAAAGAGCGATGCAGACCCGGAGAGACATGCTTTGTCAATAAATGGCAACATCAGATACTGTGTCGTTTTTGTAGGCAAGAGAAACCACAGATACACTGGACAGCCAAGTGACACAACAGGCAAACCGTGACAACTAAGTGACACGACGGGTACACTGTGGCAAACAAGAGACACGACAGATACACTGTGACAGTAAAAAAAGTCTTTAGCTAACTCTAAAAAAAAATCAACGTGGATGTGCAAGAAATGTATTACATATATAATTAACTGGTTATATACGTACAGTAGGTCCTCGCTTATCTGCCGGGATCCGATCCAGCAAACTGCCGTTGGATAACGGACCGTCGGATTGCGACGTGTTAAAATCCACGGCGGTGTCGGATAAGCGATTCTGACTTTGGATAATGCGTCCATCGGACTGCATTATGCGGCACCGGACAAGCCGTCCGACGGAAAGCGGGCCCGTCGGATATCGAGGACCACCTATAATTCATTTATTAATCAGGTTTCTTGTATTTGGTGTCAATTTCTTTGCGAGGGAAAATGTATAATTCCTCATTTTCGGCAGAGATATTTGCACAAGTGATTATGTACCCTGTTATAATGTGCACGCTCCTTCCTAACTCCTCACATTCCTTTACAAACCCACTGCCCAACTGCAAGACAATGCAACGAGGGCACAAGATGGAGAAATAGCTTCAAACAAAGTATTGAGAGATGTATGTTTAAAATGCACCTGCAATGGGTATTTTGAACCCCGAATGAAAAACTGGTAGAAAAAAACAACAGCTTTAAATAAAAGGAATGCCATTGAAAACAACAGAAAGCAGATAATTGTGGTGTTTTTGGTTTGCCACATTGTGCAACCGGGAATCTTTGAGAAGTAGATTCCACTGTGTAAATTGTATGACATATACAGGCATACCCTGCATTAACGTACGCAATGGGACCGGAGCATGTATGTAAAGCGAAAATGTACTTAAAGTGAAGCACTACCTTTTTCCACTTATCGATGCATGTACTGTACTGCAATCGTCATATACGTGCATAACTGATGTAAATAACGCATGTGTAACAGGCTCTATAGTCTCCCCGCTAGCGCACAGCGTCGGTACAGGTAGGGAGCCGGTATTGCTGTTCAGGACGTGCTGACAGGCGCATGCGTGAACTGCCGTTTGCCTATTGAGCGATATGTACTTACTCGTGAGTGTACTTAAAGTGAGTGTCCTTAAACCGGGGTATGCCTGTAATACTTTTGGTATATACTGTAGCTCCTGTGTGACCCTTAAAGAAGCTACCCAAGCAGCCTTTCTTTTTCTCTTTCTTTACATAGATTTGATGCAGGAGGTCTGAACACTATTCATTTCAGGACCATGGACCCCCCGAGAGACTTATCTCCGTAGGCAATGGTGGATTTCACAATCCAACGCCCCTATGCACAGCTGTTGCGGCCGACCCCTTACCTGCCGCCCCCCTCCTCCTTCTCAACCGCGTCGTCAAATAACGCCACGGGCGTCACCAACGTGACGTCGCACGGCATCACGTTGCCAGTCATTTGACGCCACGTTGGTGATGCCCGCGGCGTCATTTAACGCTGCGGTTCAGAAGGAGGAGTAGGGCGGCCGGTAAGGAGCGGGCCGCAACAGATAAAATAACTTCCCATTGGCTCCGATAGGCCAGAGAACGCGGTAAAAGTATATGGGGCGGACATATTTACCGCCCCCAAATTTTGCCGCCCCAGGCCTAACGGGAAATCCGCTACTGTCCGTAGGGGGTGCCAGTATCTCGATGGAGTTTAAAGCCCCCGGACACGCGGGCCAATAGGAAGCCGCACTAGATGACGTCACAGCTTCGCATTGGCCTGCAAGGCGCGGGAGCTTTGGAAAGCCGCTATTACATGAACCCCATAGCCGAGCCAGAGAAACTACTGGCACCTCCTATGGAGGTAATAAGTATCTCTGTGTAAGGGTTCCCGTCCTGTTTTGCAGGAACTTGCCATTGCAGCCATCTTTGATCCTGGCAAACTTCTTCCTGGAGTTAGTAACTGGCTGCACCTGCTCCAGGGCTTTAAATATACAGCAAGGTACTCCCAGCCCTGGCCCGAGCATGGCATATTCTGTGTGTTCCTGTGCCCTGTTGCCGAACCCAGCCTTGCTCCTCTGCCGCCTGCCTTGACCTCTGCCGCCTGCCTTGACCTCTGCCGTCTGCCTTGACTCGGAGACGAGTCCTCTGGAAGCAGGGGGTCCCCGGAGCTGAAATGAATGGGATTCAGCTCCACAGACCCACTGATTCAATCAAATGTTAAAAAGAAGAAAAAAGGCCACTTGGATTGCTGCCTTAAGTTCTCAAAATGGCCACACATTACCCAGATTATATATATACTAGCTTTTGTACCCGGCTTCGCCCGGGGAGCTGCCGGCACATCTCCCCACGCTTTCTGCCGCATTTCCCCTCGCTGCCAGAACATCTCTCCGACCCCACCCTTCCCCCCGCTGCCGGCACATCTCCCCTCCCCGCTGCTGGCACATCTCCCTGCGCTGCTGCCGCATTTCCCCTCGCTGCCGGAACATCTCCCCGACTCCACCCTTCCCCCCGCTGCCGGCACATCTCCCCTCCCCGCTGCTGGCACATCTCCCTGCGCTGCTGCCGCATCTCCCCTCACTGCCGGCACATCTCCCCCCCCCCACCCCCCCCCCCCCTGCCGGCACATCTCCCCAAAGCTGTTGGCACATCTCCCCACGCTGCTGCCGCATCTCCCCTCGCTGCCAGCACATCTCCCCCCCCCCCCCCCCCCCCGCTGGTACATCTCCCCCGCACATCTCACATCACATACACACAGACACACACAGCCCCGATCCAGCCAAGGACACGCACCCTCCGTTAGTAGCTATGCTCCTCCCCCCCCGCTCTAACATTTTTGCAGGACACCCGATGGAAACTTAGAATGTCTATAATTTGAGGTGAGTCATATTGGAAGCTCAAAATAGCTGCGTTGGTCTACAAATCTGCAGCACAATGTCCAGTAAAAGTTTTGTTGAGGTACGTCGTGCCGTTTGTGAGATTTCAATGCTTCGGACATACAAACAAACAAACGGAATAACAAACTTAGAAATATAGTATAGATATAAATATATATATACTGTAGCTATACATATACTGTACATATATACATACATACACACACATATCTATATATATGTTCTCGCTGCCCCTTCCACTCATGCTGGCGTGCTGAGGAAAACAGTCCCACTACTCTCCTTACATTGGAAACTAGTGATTAGCACAGGAGAGATGTGAGAAGTACATTAATTATTAGCGCACGGTCATTAGGCAGCTGAAAAAGCTAGGCTCATTTTACAGGGCCAGCCATGGGGCAAGGGGATTGGGCCCCACACCTTCGGGGATGGCTCCGCGCTCCCTCCTCCTGTCAGTGCCCGGATCCAAATTCCACCTGACAAGAGGAGGGAGCTGGGAAGTCCCCGAACCGGGACCAGGACCAAACCGCTGCTCACCCCAAGGTAGGGAGGGGGGGATAGAGGGTGTGCCTGTAGCTGGAGGAAGTCTTCCCTTATGTGGAGCGGCCTTCCTTCTGCAGTGTTGCGCTCTCATGACAACGTGACGCCGTTACGCCGTGACGCAAATCAACCTGCAGGTGGAGGGGGCACCACTGCCGGCATGCTGACTTGGGACCCGCCAAAGGTAAGGCCGGCCCTGGTCACACCAGCAACATCTCCACTCTCTCTGCACTGGGGAAAGTGGGCTACAGGGGTGGCCAGCAGCTGGGGGCCTCAGGAGAAACCTCCGAGGGCGACATGCAGCCCCTGGGCCGCCGGTTGTACCACAAAGTTTGCCATCAATCTGCTAACTGTGCAAACCATCCTGGTTCTCACAATGGTTCTTGCTTCAGTGTGTGGAGGTATTAGAGCTCCGATAAAAGCAGACCAGGTGATGCCTGACTACTACATGACATTGGCTTGAGTGACGTCAGTGTGTCGGGACATCAGCTGCAAATCTTGCTAAGCACTGCTGCACAAGGGCTCAAGGTACAGTAGAGTGGTCATGTTAGAAGAATAAGGTCCCTCAAAAAGGCGATTAGTTACCTGTGTGTGACTTATCTGCATGACCACCAACGAAGACATGACGACGTTCCCATAAGCTTGGATGTCCTGACCTTCCCAACCCCGGATTGGCTCTAAAAGTATCATGTTATTGAAGTCCTCCAGGGTTCTCCCCCAGAACAGCAGTGGCTAAAATACAAAAGAGATTAATAGCCATAACAACAACAAAAAACGGACGTCATAATTTGTAGTAATAAATAGTAATTCCCAAAGAACGCAACAATACTAAGTGTTAATACCATACAGAAAGAGTGAACGTGGTTACTGGGTAATACCTAGAGATGGGCTAATTTTTTTGGGATCGGCCAGTTCCTTTGGTCCAGTCTAAAAAAAAAATGGCGATTCGCCTTTTGCAGATTTCTATTTATTTCATTTTTTTACGCCGACAATCCATCCGCAGAATCAGATTCTAAGATTCCAATGCGCACGTGGAACGCGGAATCCGTGGATTGTTAAAATCCCCCAGTGGATTGTATCCAGTAGCGGGTTTTGGATTAATCCGTACGGATTTATACTGCAACAATTCATCGGGGGATTTTACAATGGAAAACCCGGGAAATGGATTTGGACTGGTTCGCCCAGCTCTAGTAATAACCTGTTCTGAGAGAATCATTCTTTTCCTCTTCGATTGCCAGGTTTTTCAATGAAGGTTTATTTCTCAAAGTCTCCCTGTTCAAAAAAAAAAAAAAGACTCCAGCAGCCACAGAACTTGTACTCGTGTACCCTGCACTGTCTCACTTTGCCACATTATTGCCAGGGAGACTTTAATGCATTGTACCTCTGGCAGTAATAGGGATTTATAACGGGAGAAGGAGGGGCTTAGTGAGTACAGACGCTCACTCTATAAACAACAACACTGAGTTTGATGCAGGGGAATCTGGTTCATATGCTGGTGTCAGCTCCTTGTGACCTTGGGCGAGTCACTTTATCTCCTTCTGCCTCGGGCACCAAAAACAGAGTGTAAGCTCATCTGGGCCGGGACTGTGTCTGTGACATTCCTACGTGCTGTACTGTCATTGTGACATGCTTTGTGTCCCATTGGGAGAAAAGAGGCGCTATATGAAATATAGTTATGTGTATATAATACCTAATTTTTGGCAGAGATATTTGCACAAGTGATTATGTCAACAACAATACGTATCTCTAAATTGTGTCCTACAGAAGGTAGAGGTGTGTAAATATCTTTAGAAGTGCTTTGCGAGTTTCTCTTTGGTCTCGCATGTTCGCTAAAGTTTACGCTGCTGGGAAACATTCAAAAACACACTTTGATGCAACACTTTCACCAGATTCATTTCATGAATTCGCCAGTCCCACTATTTTTCGATAGTATTTGGAGAAATATGGCAGTAAATGGAAGTATATAAATTCCCTTGTATACGGACTTTTCATGTTTGGTGAACTTTGTTGGCCAATTTTGCGGTTTTCAGAAAAATGTTATTTATTTCTTGCCGGTGAACCTTAGGAAAAAACACTCCAACGCACAGCCCTGAATAAAGTGGGTCCCACACCAGAAAAACGGATAAAAATATATAATCCTTTATTGATCCATGATCACAGGACTGGGGCAATACTAATTGTGAGTATGCTATTCTTTATCTACCTTAGGACTCTCCCAATGAGGCTTTAGGTCTGATTTTCTTTCATCTCAGCCTTTAACCTTCCGGGTCACAGATATCCTTGTATTTTGTACATGAAATGCTACGATTATGAATACATACCTCACTAGCCCCAGTACCTATCCTCTGCATCTTATTTAAGGACTTATATCGCTTACCAAAATTGGATCTAAATGTTGGAGCGCATATCACTAATCTACTTGCCGGTGAACCTTGCCTGGTTTGCAAATTTTTGAGAACATTTGGCGCATCTCTAATCACGTGCACACATACATCTTAATGGTTTACCTTTGAGCGGGATTGTTTAATTATTCCGTGGGAGCCAGATTCTTCAGAGGTCACGACCTGCTGGAACAAATTACCAATAGTATTGGTACCATTTACTGACATGTTAGAGGCGCTTTATTTGCCATATAAAGCTGCAGTTCAGGCAATATCCTGCATGTGTGGTTTTTTTTTAATAAATCAGTTCTGTAGTAAGAAAAAATACTTTTAGCATTTTCTGTTTTAAAAAAACAACTTTGAAAGACCAATTTTCTTGTATTCTATTTTAACAAGCATGCTTGTTCCTATAGCAACGATTTACATTCCCCATATTTAAAGATGTCGCCAAACTGTGCCGATCATTAGACGGGGAACGTATTGACCGGCAGCTATGCAGTTCTTTAGGTAGAGATTGCCCACATGAAACTATTGAAGTAAAAAAATTAATTAAAAAAAAAAAGACTGAACTGCAGCTTTAATGCCCACAGGGGTAATGCAGGAGAAGGGATTAATTCCCTAAAATTATACAAGCCACAAAGGCAACAAAAATGTAATTAACAGGAAGGGGATCACACTGACTACTTAAATAGCACCCCTTGAGTATATGGGCCATAACATTTCAAATGCTTGTATCTCCTGAACGATTTTAAAAAGTAGAAAGATCTTTGGAAAGAGCAAGAAGCGATCTCTTAAAGTCAGAATAGAAATACCAGGGGTTCCTCCATCTCTCCGCGTACTACTGTTTCACACACTTACTGCCCCTCTCTGCTGGGTTGGGATACAGCAAGATCCTCCAGTCGGAGACCCACATTCTGACTGTTTCCTGGATGGAGAAAAGTCATCAAATAATTGAATTTCTTTAAGAGGCGTCAGGTGGAATTGTCCTGGAACTAGATTCCATATTCCTCTGTCTCCCTTTACAGTTTATGGGATTAATTTCTCTCTAGTGCCTGTTATTTTCCCTGTCCCAGCAGCTTGCTGCATGTGAAAAGGCAACATTTTTGGTACACATGTTGTTTCCTCTGACCGAGACAGTGAGTTGCAATAGCAAACTCAGCCTTTCTCTCAGAATGGGCTAGTCTGCTCTCTTCCCCTCTGCCTTGCTCACAGGTGGTCTGTTACCAGGCTATCTTGTTACCCAGAATTCACTCACACTTCCTTTTCACCTTCACCACTGGCTGAGTGAGCACCTTCTGCTATTTGCTCTACTGGCAAGGCCTCATCCTTTTCACCTTTCCCTACCATCAAGCGCACTCACTATAGAGACATTCTCTCCCAACACCATCATCCACAAGTGCCTTTGTAAATCCATGCTTTTCCCAATAAAGTGAAGAAAGACAAAGAACTTGTTGTGCTTGTAACAGGAATGAGTTGAACCTATCTGGGCTATTCATACCACACATGACTCTGGCCTCAGAATAGGAATGTTAACATTCAACTTAAAGCAGCAATTTTGCTTTCCTTTTTTTTATAGTTATAGGTTTGATGTAGGGGGGTCTCCGGTGCTGAACTGTTAATTTCAGCTCTGGGGGACCCCTGCTTCCAGACACACTTACATTCATAGGGGGTACCAGTAGCAGCTCCGGCTGGGTTATTTGGGGCTATCAAAATGGTGGATTTCAAGCTCCTGCGTCACGTTGAGAGTGGGCTCCTCAAGAGTGTGGGCCCCCGAGATTTAACTACACCCCTGCTCCCTCTGTATTCAACGTTTTGATAAAACTGTGATTCACACCAACAAACCTCTGCAGTGGAGGGAGGCTGAGAGCAGGCTGCTGGGAGGAGCAGTGGTTACGGGCTGCTGGGAGGAGCAGTGGGTACGGGCTGCTGGGAGGAGCTGTGGTTACGGGCTGCTGGGAGGAGCAGTGGTTACGGGCTGCTGGGAGGAGCAGTGGTTACGCGCTGCTGGGAGGAGCAGTGGGTACGGGCTGCTGGGAGGAGCAGTGGTTACGGGCTGCTGGGAGGAGCAGTGGTTACGGGCTGCTGGGAGGAGCAGTGGTTACGGCTGCTGGGAGGAGCAGTGGTTATGGGCTGCTGGGAGGAGCAGTGTTCGGGCTGCTGGAAGGACAGTATGGGTCGGGCTGCGGGAGGAGCAGTGGTTACGCTGGCTGCGGAGGAGCAGTGGTTACGCTGCTGGAGAGCAGTGGTTCGGGCTGCTGGGAGGAGCAGTGGTACGGCGCTGCAGGAGGAGCAGTGGTTACGGGCTCTGGAGGAGCATGGTTAGGGCTTGCGGAGGAGCATGGTTAAAGGCTGCTGGGAGGAGCAGTGGGTACGGCTGCTGGGAGGAGCATGGTTACGCGCTGCTGGGAGGAGCAGTGGTTACGCGCTGCGGAGGAGCAGTGGTTACGCGCTGCGGGAGGAGCAGTGGTTACGGGCCGCGGAGGAGCAGTGGTTACGGGCTGCTGGGAGAGCAGTGGTTACGCGCTGCTGAGGAGCAGTGGTTTACGGGCTGCAGGGAGGAGCGTGGGTTACGTGCTGCTCTGGGAGGAGCAGTGGTTACGGGCTGCTGGAGGAGCAGTGGTTATGGCTGCGGGAGGAGCAGTGGTGTACGGTTCTGCTGAGGAGCAGTTTACGGCTGCTGGGAGGATCAGTGGTTACGGGCTGCTGGAAGGAGCAGTGGTTAGCGCTGCTGGGGAGGAGCAGTGAGTTACGGGTGCTGGGAGGAGCAGTGGTTACGGGTTGGCCTGAAGGAGCACTGGTTAGGCTGCTGGAGGAGCAGTGGTTACGGCTGCTGGGAGGAGCATGGTTACGGGCTGCTGGAGGAGCAGTGTTAGGGCTGCGGGAGGACAGTGGTTACGGGCTGCTGGAAGGAGCATGGTTACGGCTCTGCTGGAGGAGCAGTGGTTACGGCTGCAGGAAGGAGCAGTGGTTACGGGCTGCTGATGAGCCAGTGGTTACGGTGCTGGGAGGAGCAGTGGTTTACGGCTGCTGGGAGGAGGCAGTGGTTAACGGGCTGCGGGAGGAGCAGTGGTTACGGGCTGCTGGGAGGAGCAGTGGTTACGGGCTGCTGGAGGAGCAGTGGTTAGGGCTGGGGAGGGCAGTGGTTATCGCGCTGCTGGGAGGAGCAGTGGTTACGGCTGCTGGGAGGACAGTGGTTGGTGTAGAAGAGCGCTGCTGGGAGGAGCAGTGGTTATGGGCTGCTGGGAGGAGCATGGTTACGGCTGCGGAGGAGCAGTGGTTACGCGCTGCTGGAGCGATGGTTAGGGCTGCAGGGAGAGCAGTGGTTAGGGCTGCTGGGGGAGCAGTGGTTCGGTGCTGGGGGACAGTGGTTACAGCTGCAAGGTATGGAGAAGCAGCGGGTTTACGGGCTGGCGGGAGAGCATGTTTACGGGCTGCAGGAGAGGCAGTTGGTTCGGGCTGCGGGAGGAGCAGTGGTTAGGGCTGCAGGGAGGAGCAGTGGTTACGGCTGCAGGGAGGAGGCTGCTGTGGTTGACGCTGCTGGGAGGAGCATGGTGTTAGGGCTGCTGGGAGGAGCATGGTTACGGGCTGCTGGAGGCAAGCATTGGTTACGGGCTGAGTGGATGAGCAGTGGATTGACGCTGCTGGGAGGAGCGTGGTTTAGGGCTGCTGGGAGGAGCAGTGTTACGGGCTGCTGGAGAGCAGTGGTTACGGGCTGCAGGAGGAGCATGTTACGGCTTCAGGGATGACAGTGGTACGGGCTGCTGGGAAGCACAGTGGTTAGGGCTGCTGGGAGGAGCATGGTTATGGCTGCTGGGAGGAGCAGTGGTTAGCCTGCGGGAGGCATGTACGGTGCTGGGAGGAGCAGTGATACGCGCCTGCGGGGAGGAGCAGTGGTTCGGCTGCTGGGAGGAGCAGTGGGTGTGGGAGGAGCATGGGTACGGGCCGTGGGTACGGGCATGCTGGAGAGGAGCAGTGGTTACGGCTGCGGGAGAGCAGTGGTTACGGGCTGCAGGGAGGAGCAGTGGTTACGGGCTGCTGGGAGGAGCAGTGGTTACGGGGTGCAGGGAGGAGCAGTGGTTACGGGCTGCAGGGAGGAGCAGTGGTTACACGCTGCTGGGAGGAGTAGTGGTTACGCGCTGCAGGTGAATCCACCAAGGCCACCTGTTGCCCACCAATACCTTAGAGCAGGGGTGCGCAAACTTTCCGCGCTGTGCCCCCCCTGCCTGCTCAGCCCCAGTGCTCGCACCCACGCCCCCCCCTTACCTAGGAACCGGCATCAAATGATGTCACGGGGTCATGTGACATCACGTCACCCCGCGGCGTCATTTGACGTGCGTTGCCATGGCGTCGCCCGAAGCCAAGGTAAGTTACAGAGGCCTCGTACACTCCCCGGCATTTAATTTAAATGCTTTGGGGAAGAGCGGAGGGCCTCTGTACCCGTTGTGCCCCCCCCAAAAGAAATCTTTCCCCCCCCTTAGAGGCTGCAAAATGCAACATGTTGCAGGTACATACAGTACAGTTTGATGGATACTACATTCGTTTGTT
>CM071572.1:79720332-80048906 GCA_036426205.1 Ascaphus truei
TCTCTGTGGGGGGGGAGGGTGCTGTGACCATGTGTGCTCCCCCCTTGATGTTTTTGTGGGGGGGTACTGTGACCGTGTTTGTGTCTCCCCCGTTGTCTCTGTGGGGGGGGGGGGGTGTGCTTTGACCGTGTATGCCCACCCCTTGATGTTTTTGTGGGGGGGCTGCTGTGACCGTATGTCCCCCCACCCCTGTTGTCTCTGTGGGGGCGGTGCTGTGACCGTGTGTCCCCCCCACCCTTGATGTCTCTGTGGGGAGGGGGAGGGTGCTGTGACCGTGTCCCCCCCCCACCCATAATGTCCCTGTGGGGGGAGGGGTGCTGTGACCGGGTGTGTGTGTCCCCTGTTGTCTCTATGGGGGGGTGCTGTGACCGTGTGTCCCACCCCCCCCCCCCGATGTCTCTGTGGGGGGGTGCTGTGACCGTGTGTGTCCCTGATGTCTCTGTGAGGGTGTGCTGTGACCGTGTCCCCGACCACCCCCTTCCCCCCACCTCCTGATGTCTCTGTGGGGGGGTGCTGTGACTGTGTGTGTGTGTGTGTCCCTAATGTTTCTGTGGTGGAGAGCTGTGACCTTGCCTCCCCCCCCCCCACCCCCTGATGTCTCTGTGAGGGGGAAGTACTGTGTCTCTGTGTATCTCTGAAAGGTGCTGAGTCTCTACAGGAGAGGAATTGGAGCTGCAACATGTGTTCATGGTAAAGTGACAAGAGCTAATAGTCCTATGTATTTGTGGGAGGGAATTGAGCTATTTGTGTTACTGGGGTCTCCGTGGTTAGGGCACTCGTGACGCTGCGCTTCATGTGATAGATTTGACACGTTTGCCCATCGTAATGGGCATTTAGAAAACAGATGCTGTATGTATTGCTGACAATTCTGTACAGAAGACGGTGCATAATACAGTATGTATATTTATTTATCAAACGCCAACATGTGCACAAGTGCACATCACTTTACAAATAAGACAGAAGAATATAGTGAATTACAACACAAGTGCAACAAACATCAATCCAGGCAATAGGAGAGGGAGGGCTTACAACCTAAGCGGTGCGTCTCTGAAGTCGGCGGGGGAAGTTATGCTATGAGAAGATATCTCTGATTGAGGTGGCAATATCACTGATATCTTTTTGGACTGATGCGAGTGTTACCGACCTCCCAGGTAACGGTATATGAAGTGTCACTGGTGTTTGGGTAGTATGACGTATCATTGACATCTCTGGTGTGGTGGAGTGGGTGAAGGTGTCACACTGATTTCTTTATTGTGAGTAGGGTAACACTCATCCCTGATCTGTTATTTGTATTATTTGTTATTGATACGATTGTCACGTGTATTACGGCTGTGACGCGCTATGTACACTAATGGCGCTGTATAAATAAAGACATACATACAAGCACGAGGGAGAATCTGCTCCTTAATTCACCAAGACTAGATGACAAGTGTCTTGCGTGCTTGGGTAGGTCCATCACCAGAAGAGAACTGAAATAAACCACTAGGGTTTATCATGAGTAAAGTGTTGGGTGCAGTCAGAGGACTTACCTGCTCTCCTCTTTATGCAGCAGTTCGACCTCCTCGTGCCCATCGCCCTTAGAGTTGGCACCCCTGGCTGTCACACTGCAGCACCCCATCTATGCCAGCTGCGTCAGAGCCCGCTATACCTCACAGTGTGGTCACCCAACATCACAAGTACACAAATTAAAGATGTGTAGCGTACTCCCACATCCTTCCTCTTAAAGACCAGGAGATCCTTGTCCTGTGCACAGGGGGGAGGTGGATAGCTACAATATGCTAGCCAGTTAGAAACCGGTAGTGTGAAATGCAGAAAGCTTCCTGTTAGGTTAAAGCATGTCTCTGTTTCCTGCTCAAGTAGATGGCTTGGGGGGGAGGGAAGGTTCAGCAAGTTTCTCAGTTTCAGAGAAAGAAAAGAGGTTAGACAAAGGGGGAAAGGGGAGAGACAGAGAGGAGAGACTGACAAAAGAGATAATGAAAGGAGATTAACCCTCGTGGTGCCAGAGTGACCTGCAGTGCTTTACAATTGACGCTGCTATTTCATTCTACGGCATCTTTTGTGATTAGTCAATAAACCAACTATTGTGTGCAATGATATTTGGGTGTGCTGTCTGGCTTTTGTTTTTCTTGTTGGACTCTACAGTCTGTGGGAAGTTGGCCGTTACGTGGTTCTGATACTTTTTGTTAGTGTGCATAGCGGTACCATGTTCTTTTGTTATAGCTGCTTCTCCATGCCAGGGACGACACTGAGCTCCATTTAAATGGATGGTTTATGACACATAGATGGATTGCTGTGCAGGATCTTAGACCTCTATCGTGTTTTATGGCATTGGCAAGTTCAAACCCTTCGTTGATTGGAGGTCACCATTTGCAAAGCTTTCAAATATAGAAAGGGTACTTGGAAAATACCAATTCAACTCAGGTTAATGACGCCTATTCTGCTTGTGGGATAGTATTTTACTACTTTAACAAAACGGCACCTTCATATTAAGTAAATAAATGGGTGGATGGATGAATATGCAGCTCAACCCCGTTATAGCGCGATCCGTTACAACGCGGATCCGCTTATAACGCGATGCAAGCGTGGCTCCCAATTTTCGTATTTATGAATACTTTACAACACAATTATTGGTATCTTAAATACTTTATTGTACAATGCATACAATTGTACATTATTTCTAACGCGATCCGCTTATAACGCGATGTGATTCTTTGGACCCCAAGCACAGCGTTATAAGGGGGTTGAGCTGTACGTACATAAGCACAGAAATCAATCAATAAATGAAAGTATAAGCAGTATAAATGCATTGCCGGTTCAAAGGATATTTGTAAACACGAACAAGCTAAACTGATGCTGTCCTGCA
Source organism: Ascaphus truei (assembly GCA_036426205.1). Lineage (NCBI taxonomy): Eukaryota > Metazoa > Chordata > Amphibia > Anura > Ascaphidae > Ascaphus > Ascaphus truei. Next base: position 79,723,196 of record CM071572.1, read on the forward strand.
CACACATTGAATGAAACATACAAATTAAAAATAAGGCAAATCATTTTAATGAGAATATTGAGCTAGATGAAATGTCAGATCGCTGACCCAGTTCACCAAAAATAAACAGAGAAGGTGTTCAGTGTCATTGACTGCCAGAGACCTGCGGTCCATCGTGGATTAGGAAGAGGTTCCTGTGGTTGCCAAAGTTATATTTATTCATACTCATAGTACAAGTTATATTGTCATTAAATACACTAATGACTCTTTCCATTCGGAGAGAGGGAGAGAGGGAGAGAGGGAGAGAGGGAGAGAGGGAGAGAGGGAGAGCGAGAGAATTATTCATTAAACTTCAATAGTGCAGATCAAGGCACTATTACAAAGAAACTCCCATTAAAGCCAATCGGATTTGTCATGCGATAGTTCCCCGATCGGCACTATTGCAGTTTAATGAATAATCCCAAGAGAGCGAGGGAAAAAAGACAGAGATACAGTACTTAATATAGCTGGCTCCATGAGATTTTGACTCTAAAGCATAATATATGCTTATACAGATGAATACAACTTTAAATCCCACGATGGATAGCCACAAGCCAGCATTGTGTAGGTCTTTCTAACAGTGAACATGTTAATATTAATTGTCTTGTGAATTAGTCAATCCCATTTAATATCTTGACTGCAACTATACATATAAAAATCCTGTATAGATGTAAAAAATATATCATTCATGTTTCTAAAATATACAGAACACACCGCAGTGTGTGTGTGTATATATATATAGTACTAATTTGCACACTGCGCCATTACACACACAGAAAGGTATTATCACCTTCACTGCTTGAAGAGCCTGCAACACATTGCTATGCAAACTCTTGTAGCAAGATCGGGTTCAACATTACAGTTCAGAAAAATCTTGGCCTGACGGGACGGTTGCATTTCTGTCCCATTGGACCTTCTTTTTCTAGCATGAATCAAATCACCATGAAGAATGCAGCAAAATAATGACAAAATATAAATATTGTTAAATTGGGTCATGAGATTTTGATTTGGCTTTGGGGGGAGGGGTGGGGGGTGTTTGTCAGAGAGCACCATAGACAACCCTGGAAGAAGTTCCAGATGAGGAAGTTTGTTATTTTTCTAATGCAGATGTACTGTAGACACATCTTCATTCCCCTGGGACCGTGGCGGTTTTTTCTGCTTTGTTGTGTGTTCCTTCAATAGGAACAAGTCCCATGAGGTCACCAGGCTCTATGTAGGGTTTGATGTGTAAGATTTGGGTTTTCCGGCTTGAAGTGGGTTCTTGATTACAGTTGCGAGGTGGAGCATATGGGTTCCCTTTGCTGTACTGCGGAAACTTGCTTCCAAGGATCCGGATTCTCTGAGGGCTTGGAAAGGAGACTTCAACTATAGGTGTGGGATGCTCTGATCTTTTCGGCCTCTGCCCAGCCTCTGATGTCACATCACTCGCAGACACACTGCTGAGTATGGGCTCACTCTTGGGTTTGGGTTTTACTGCACAGGGTGCAATGCCACTGGGAATATCAGTCACCTGAACTGGGGACATGGACAACGTTGTCCTCTGAGTAACCCTGGAGGTGGCTAGTTTTGCTCCATTAATGTTTCCATTATCTGAGGGAACTTTAACTTTCTTAGCAGGTTTATCACCATTCTTCGCTGGCTCGTGGCTGCTGTCTGCCTGCAGTGTCTTCTGGACTCTAACAGGACTCAGGGTGGTTTTGGCCCGATTAAACTTCATTGCCTGCTCGTTTAGGTCCCCATTATACAATAACACAAACTTGCTCTGAGTATTTAAGGGAAGAATCCGTTGGCTTTTCAGACTCTTACTGAAGATTTCAAGAGCCAGGTCTAGGAAAGCAGATAAAGATACGTATGTGACCAAACTCCTGTGGAGGACTGTATACTTACTTATTTTTTATAAAGGCCTGTAACATTATGTGTCTACACAACAAAAATAATATATGACCTGAAGAATAGTTAAAATGTAGGGTAAATACCCGTGCCTAAACAAATTACCCAACTTACAATGTAATTTTGTAACTGAGGCAAAGAGAGATAAAACATGGTAGTCAAGAGTCAAAAGGTGTAATTTGGTTTGGAACAGCAAGAACATACCCAGAGTTTCACTGACCACGCTGGGGATTACATCCTTCAGCACCCTACAGTTGGTATGCAGGGCTGGGTTACAGTTCATCTCCAGGATCCAGACCTGAAACAAAGAGCCAACATTGGTATACTCCTCGGCCAACATTGGTTCTGGCCCCAACCCGGCCATATGCAGTCCAATTTGATCCAAATGATGACAGTGATCCAAGGTGTGCGAGGATAATTATTCTACCTGGAACTGCCTAAACTTCAGCTACTTGGATCAGAAAGCAAGCACCCTTGGAATCGTAAGTGCAATCTGTGTTTGGGTGTTTGTGTTTTGGATCATTACCTTAAAGTCTACATCGATCAGGAAATCACAGCCAATGAGGTCAAAGAATCCCATGCGGCACTCCAGCTTTGATTTAACAGCCAGGAAACAGTGCATCATTATCTGCTGCATCCTTTTCTGCCAGAGACAGGAAGACTATCAGTCTAACATAATCACATGCGCACACACACACACACACACACACACACACACACCCACCACACACCCACACACACCCACACACACACACACACACACACACACACACACACACACACACACATTATTTCCTACATCATCCTCTGCTAAAGAAAGGGAAACGCAAAGATCTGCTACACACTTCACTGACAGAATGGGAAAACTGGAAAGGATTTTGCAGAGTCATCGATTCACATACAAGCACAGGAGAACTCATAGAGAACACAGACAAAACTCCACCTATATACAGTTGTGTGAAAAAGAAAGTACACCCTCGTTGAATTCTATGGTTTTACATATCAGGACATAAATACAATCATCTGTTCCTTAGCAGGTCTAAAAATTAGGTAAATACAACCTCAGATGAACAACAACACATGACATATTACACCGTGTCAGGATTTATTTAACAAAAATAAAGCCAAAATGGAGAAGCTATGTGTGAAAAACTAAGTACACCCTTACTGCTTCCATAGGAATTAAGATGCTAAGTAGCAGACAGGTGCTGCTAATCAAATGCCCTTGATTAATTGATCAGCAGCAAGTGTGACCACCTCTATAAAAGCCAGGGTTTTAGCAGTTTGCTGGTCTGGAGCATTCAGGTGTGTGTTAACACAATGCCAAGGAGGAAAGACATCAGCAATGATCTAAGAGAAGCAATTGTTACTGCCCATCAATCTGGGAAGGGTTAAAAGGCAATTTCCAAACAATTTAAAGTCCATCATTCTACAGTTAGAAAGATTATTCAAAAGTGGAAAAAAATTCAAGACAATTGCCAATCTTCCCAGGAGTGTACGTCCCAGCAAATTCACCCCATGGTCAGACCGTGCAAAGCTCAGAGAAATTGCAAAATACCCTACAGTTACATCTCAGACTCTACAGGCCTCAGTTAGCATGTTAAATGTTAAAGTTCATGACAGTACAATTAGAAAAAGACTGAACAAGTATGGTTTGTTTGGAAGGGTTGCCTGGAGAAAGCCTATTCTCTCTAAAAAGAACATGGCAGCACGGCTTAGGTTTGCAAAGTTGCATCTGAACAAACCACAAGACTTCTGGAACAATGTCCTTTGCACAGACGAGACCAAAGTGGAGATGTTTGCCCATAATGCACAGTGCCACGTTTGGCGAAAACCAAACACAGCATATCAGCACAAACACCTCATACCAACTGTCAAGCACGGTGGTGGAGGGGTGGATGATTTGGGCATTTTTTTTGCAGTCACAGGACCTGGGAGCCTTGCAGTCATTGAGTTGACCATGAACTCCTCTGTATACCAAAGTATTCTAGAGTCAAATGTGAGGCCATCTGTCCAACAGCTAAAGCTTGGCCGAAATTGGGTCATGCAACAGGACAATGATCCCAAGCACACCAGCAAATCTACAACAGAATGGCTGAAAAAGAAAAGAATCAAGGTGTTGCAATGGCCCAGTCAAAGTCCAGACCTCAACCCGATTGAAATGCTGTGGCTGGACCTTAAGAGAGCTGTGCATAAACAAATGCCCACAAACCTCAATGAACTGAAGCAACATTGTAAAGAAGAGTGGGCCAAAATTCCTCCACAACGATGTGAGAGACTGATAAAGTCATACAGAAAACGATTACTTCAAGTTATTGCTGCTAAAGGTGGTTCTACAAGCTATTGAATCATAAGGTGTACTTAGTTTTTCACACATGGCTTCTCCATTTTGGCTTTATTTTTGATAAATAAATCATGACACGGTGTAATATGTCATGTGCTGTTGTTCATCTGAGGTTGTATTTACCTAATTTTAATACCAGCTAAGGAACAGATGATTGTTATTATGTCCTGATATGTAAAACTATGGAATTCAAGAGGGTGTACTTTCTTTTTCACATGACTGTACATACAGCAGTGTTTTTCAACCAGGTTTCGCTAAAGGTTTCCCTGCAAATTTCAGGTAATTTCAAAACGATATTCAATCTCAGACACTATTAGAGTGGGTTAGGGTTCCTTACAATGCATCTGATCTCAGACGTGCTATTAGAGAGGGTTGGGGTTCCTCACAATGCATCTGATCTCAGGCGCGCTACTAGAGAGGGTTGGGGTTCCTTACAATGCATCTGATCTCAGACACGCTATTAGAGAGGGTTGGGGATCCTTACAATGCATCTGATCTCAGACACGCTATTAGAGAGGGTTGGGGATCCTTACAATGCATCTGATCTCAGACACGCTATTAGAGAGAGTTGGGGATCCTTACAATGCATCTGATCTCAGACACGCTATTAGAGAGGGTTGGGGTTCCTTACAATGCATCTGATCTCAGACACGCTATTATAGAGGGTTGGGATTCCTTACAATGTATCTGATCTCAACGCGCTATTAGAGGAGGGTTGGGGATCCTTACAATGCATCTGATCTCAGACACGCTATTAGAGAGGGTTGGGGATCCTTACAATGCATCTGATCTCAGACACGCTATTAGAGAGAGTTGGGGATCCTTACAATGCATCGATCTCAGACACGCTATTAGAGAGGGTTGGGGTTTCCTTACAATGCATCTGATCTCAGACACGCTATATAGAGAGGTGGGGCTCCTTATTCAATGCCATTGAATCTCAGGCGCGCTATTAGAGAGGGTTGGGGTTCCTTGCAATGCATCTGATCTCAGACGCGCTATTAGAGAGGGTTGGGGTTCTTTACAATGCATCTGATCTCAGGCGCGCTATTAGAGAGGGTTGGGGTTCCTTACAATGCATCTGATCTCAGACACGCTATTAGAGAGGGTTGGGGATCCTTACAATGCATCTGATCTCAGGCGCGCTATTAGAGAGGGTTGGGGTTCCTTGCAATGCATCTGATCTCAGACGCGCTATTAGAGAGGGTTGGGGTTCCTTACAATGCATCTGATCTCAGGCGCGCTATTAGAGAGGGTCATGATTCCGAAGAATTTCACATAGGGTTCCTTAGCCAAAAAAAGGTTGGAAACCATTGACAGACAGTATGAGCAGACGCCATTCACTTCTGGCTCACCGTGAAAACGCTCAGCACCCAGTCAAGGGGGAGCCCTTTGGCTGCAGCAAACTTTTCATTTACATAGCTGTTGAATCGTTCCATGCCCCACACTGTCTCCTCCTTTAACTCACTGTAAAGTGGGTTCTTCTTTTGCATGTACTGGGACAAAAGGAACAGTTATGGGAGAGGATTATAAGGATCAGTGAGTCATTTGTTGCAGCCTTCTAAAGCACCTGTTGGTTCACTGAAGCAGCTTTTAGGAAATGGATAATGTATGTTTGTACAGTATGTATGTCTGTATATAGCGCCATTAATGTACATAGCGCTTCACAGCAGTAATACACGTGACAATCGTATAAATAAAAATTTAGAACACAGAGGAAGCCCCCCGCTCTGCTAATATAATGTACTCTATACAGACATACTAGAGGGGTGCTCTATGAACATATACAAGAGAAAAGTATCCCTAATATGAGCAGTAAATCTCTAAGATAAACAATAATATAAAGTTTAATGATATCTTGTTAATCAAAAAGGAGAGAGAAACAGACATGAAATATACTACTGTACATTCCAAACCTTACTGATGTTATGTACCAGACAGGGATTATTTTCTCTTGTATATAATCATATAAATAACAAATAATATAAATAACACATAAATGGCAGAAGTGCTTCAGACATAAAAGTGACTTTAAGAAAAGGAGTCCCTGCTCCGAAGAGCTTACAATCTAACATGAAAATGTTCCCTAACAAAAAGTGAGCGCCCACAATAAGGGGGTCATTCTATAGAGCCCAAAGTGATCATTCAGGCTGTTTTTGACCTAAAATCCCCATTTACATTAATGTGATTGTACTCAACCTGTGATCCTCCATTTAAAAATTGCTATTGTTTCCATTTAATAGATATGTTGTGTTTACTACAGGATCTCTTATGTATTTATTGCTTATCAGTTAGGCCTTAGATCAGGGCTTTTCAACTCCAGTCCTCAAGTCGTCGTCGTCGTCCCCTCCCACCCCCCCAAACAGGTCAGGTTTTCAAAATATCCCTGCTTCAGCACAGGTGGCTCAATCAGTGGCTCAGTCAAAGACTGAGCAGCTGATTGAGCCACCTGTGCTGAAGCTGGGTACCCTTAAAACCTGACCTGTTGGGAGGTTCTTGAGGACTGGAGTTGAGAACCTCTGCCATAGATGGTTACTATGTAGAAATAATGCATGTGGAAATCAGTCGTTGTGGACATGTGGTATGGGTGCCCTGAGTCAGAACCTTGGGAGCAGAGACCAGCTGGACATCACAGCACAAAGTGTACAGTACCTGGTTGGTCAGGTGCCCGGTGAGGTCGTCTGACTTGGGATCATAGTGATTACAGGTGAGGCGCACATAGCCATGGCGGAAGAACACAACATAAGGTACGGTGGAGGCTATGAGCAGATAGGAGCGGACATCAAATTTCCGGCCATCCAGAAGTAAAGGATTGTGTAGATATCTGCAATGTCAGAGCAACAATAAACTGAGTGAGGCAGGGGGAAGAAAGCATTGGCTACAGTACAATTGGGCAATTACATACCCAACCCTCATTGATAAGGCTGTAATTGCTGTAAGTCCAGTGATATACAAATCCATGTTTACTAAACGATACTACTCCACATGTCACGTTCTGGCACTTCAGACTGCGCATGCGTGAACGGCAAGCACGGACTGTGCAATGAGCGCTTGCACGTGCGGCCGACAAGCACAGATCGCCGATGGACACAATCGGCTGGCGCACAGAGAAACCGGGACAGTGGGCAGAAAAGTTGGGATCCAGGCCAAACAGTGGGAATGTCCCGGCTAAACCGGGACGTCTGGTCACCCTACCCATGACAGAGCTTGATAATTAACCCCCTGTTAGATGCACATACATTCACTTGCATCAACACTCGCATCCACTTCTCTGAAATACCACCACAAACATCAACTAGCAGACACATACTCATAAATCCTCTAACAAAGACATGCACACACATCTATTTTAATACATACACATTTAGGGCATATACACACACACACACACACAAAATATCTATACATACACATTGACACCTATACAAAATACCCACATTGGCAGAACAATATGCCAGTGCCCCCTCCGGGAAGGACATAGTTTTACTTATAAGGGGCTGGTGCATCTCTTCAGAGGTCCTCTTCTTCTAGCCTCCTGACCACGTGCAAGTGCTTTTCCTAGCAATGCATTGAACCATTCAGAGCATGAAGCTCGTCGCTCCCACGAACTGATAGTGCCGCTTCCCAAGTGCCCCAAACGCTGCTAAGGTTAGAACCCCACAGGACTATAAATCAAACTTAATCCACTATGTATCGATGCCTTCATTCATGGCTAGCTATTACTTCAGATAAATGAATGAGACCGCTATCACCATTGTTAGCTTGAACAAATAGGGATCAATGACAGGTGCTGTAAGGGTAATAAATACAATAGTATCGGTGGTGATCAAAAGATTGATCAGAGAAGATTCCCTCATATGTAGCAATCGCGTGTCATACATGTATTATCATATTTATTGGACATAAATGGTCCTGCAGTAAAATACTGTATGTCTGACAAGTTCCCAGAATCACAGAGGAAATCAAAAATAATAAAATTTTATTAATTCTACATAGATATTAAAAACACATATACATTATTAAAAATCCCTGTTATTTGAGTGGTAGATATGTATCAGTCAAATTAAATCGGTATAATACCATGTACAGACATATCCTGACTTTCTAAATCACAGCTGATTTTAGTGTCTCAAAACCAACGGGTTTACAGGTGTGTGATGTATGTCAATCACAGAGCAGTCACCTGGGGTGAATTTGTATCTCTATATATTCTATATAGTTATATCTAGGAGCGTATTGGCAAAAATATGTGGGATAGGTAATAACCAAGACAGAATATTTTAACACATATTATGTCACAGTTTATAAATAGCTCTGTCTGCCTATTATGCCTGTATGGCTATCCCAAAACTGTTAGTGCTATGTACAGCGGATAATTGCAGTTGATTAATTGTGCGATATCACATAGGTAAATACAAGCACAATATTGAGTCTATATGTCACAGTAAAGTTTTAGTGTGACACCATGTATCACATTGATGGTCCTCTATTAGCCAGCATAGACTCCTAAATTGCGTAGTATAACCACCATTTATACCGATTGATGTTAGTTGGTACTGGGAATGATTCCCGCTTATAACTTATATAGCAGTACAAAGTGTACATATGGTCTATATTAAACCAAAATCTCTCTAAAGGAATTTACATTGAATAGGAGATTTTGGTTTAATATGGCTCCCTTGTAAATTCTTCTGTATTTGGTATATAGCGGGTATTCCCTCTAGCCTGACCCACCCAATCTCATATTGGCCCGTGTGGTCTAACCAGCCCTCATTACTTGTTCGTGTCTGGTGGTGCACCTGTAAGCAACAGGACTCCTGAGTCTCCCGCATGATGGTATTCGGGGATTGTCAAGCCAGACAGGCAGCTGAGGTAGTGTGTGCGAGTCCTACATATATCACGTGCAGCACCTCCACCCCATCAGGATCTCTGCGTCCGCAGGGAGATGGTCCTGATGAGGAACTCCTTCTTGGTGGTGCCTTCCACTGGAAAGTAACTTAACACTCACACAGTGGGGGTATCCTTGAACAGGGCATCTTTATTGTTGATGTATGGGCAAGCTGCCCTTCACAGCCAGCTGTCTCAGCCGCACATATTTCTCTGCTGTCCCTTTGACAGGTACGCCCTCCCAATGGAGTGGGATCCCCTCTCCCCGTAGGGAGATCACCCCTGCGCCAGGTCCCTGGACACAGTGCGGCTCTATTCAGCTTAGATGTAGAAATGGACAACTAGTTACTGCTCTAGTGGATCCTTTATTCCCAACGCACTCCAACAACGCAGCAACCAACTAACTTTGGGCAGTGGTGTGCCTTATGTACTGTAGGAGCTGTCACAGCTCTGATGTCACTAACTGTGGACTCAGAGCATGTAGCCACTGCCACCCATACATGGGGCACCTCACCAGGGTGTGAGGGCAAACCTCCATGATTACTGCTGGCATCCCTGTAACTTACCAGGTTTACTGCCAGCAGGGGAGACAACTGCAGACCATTTTACATGCATGGCTACAGGTACAATTTTAAAATTACCTGAAAATTGCAGGGAGCCGTCGGGATGCCCGGGGAACCCAAGGGTTCCTAGAAACTCTGGTTGAAAAACACTGATGTAGATACATAGTAATTTACATAAATCACAGTGTGACACCAGGGGGTGCTCTTACAAAGGGAGAACGTTTTTTTATCAGCTGTTTTGTAAGGCCAGCATTCTCTATGTCAGGCCTGCACAACTCGTAAAGCGAGAAAAGCTGAACTGCTCCAAGGAAAAAAAATTTGGCCCGCACGGATAAAAATCATCATCATCTCTCATCCAGCACCTCTCATCATCGTCATCCTCATATATCTCCCCCAGAACCCCTCACTATCAACCTTTGCGATACTCCCCATCTATCTCTCATACCCCCATCTCTCCCCCTCACCCACACACATAATACTCCCCCTCCATATCAAACACATAATGCCCCCCTGCACCTCACATCCTTCTCCCCCCCTGCACATCACATCACTCTCCCCCCTGCACCTCACATCCTATGTGTGTGTGTGTGTGTGTGTGTGTGGCTGGCTCTGTGTGTCTGTGTGTGTGTGTGTCTGTGTGTGTGTCTGTGTGTGTGTGTGGCTATGTGTGTGTGTGGCTCTGTGTGTGTGTGGCTCTGTGTGGCTCGGTGTGTGGGGGTCAATGGCTGTGTGTGTGTGGCTCTGTGTGGCTCGGTGTGTGTGGGTCAGTGGCTCTGGGTGTGTGGGTCATGACAACGGGACGCATTATGGCGCCGAGGCATGACGTGATGCCACATTGTCATGGCAACATGTCACCGCCTGACGTCAGTGTCTCGTTGTCATGGCAACGGGGGGCGTGATGTGATGTAATTTGTTTCATAAATAATTTTTTTAATGTGTTCCGGTTTTTCATTTGGAAAATCTATTTGCATGCACCTCCAGCCTTCAGTGAGTAGTGACTCAGATCCCTGCATGCACCTCCAGCCTTCAGTGAGTAGTGACTCAGATCCCTGCATGCACCTCCAGCCTTCAGTGAGTAGTGACTCAGATACCTGCATGTCCCTCCAGCCTGCAGTGAGGACTGACAGATCCCTGCATGCTCATCCAGCGTGCAGTGAGGACTGACTCAGATCCCTGCATGCCCTTCTGGGCTGCAGTGAGGAGTGACTCAGATCCTTGCATGTCCTTCATTCTGCGCGGCGGAGTGGACTCAGATCCTTGCAGTCTCGGTTGGCTGCAGTCCCGTGCCCCAACGTTTGTTCTTGAATCTCCTTTATCACTAATAGTGATTCTTCTTGTAAGTATTTAGATCATAGCCGCGAGACACGCATGCCGTGGTTACATTCGCGCTAGGAAAAGGGGGGGGGCGAGAGGGGGGGAAAAGGAGGGAGGGGAGAGGGGACAAGAGCGGGCAGGGGACGGGGGAAAAAGGAGGGGCAGGGGGAAGGGGGAAAAAGAGAGGGGAGGGGGGACGGGGAAAAAAGGAGGGGCAGTGGCGGAGTGGGGGACAGGGCAGAGTGGGGGACAGTGGCAATCGGGGTGCATTCGAGGGAGGGGGGGGACGTGGCCGGGGAGGTGGTGAACCAGTGTCGCACCGGTTGGGGGGGTGGGGACAGGGAAAGAAGTGAGTGGGGGATGGGAGGGTGGGGGAGCGTGGAAGGAGGGGGGGGGGTGAGAGGGGAAAGGGGGGGGGACAGTGGGAAAGGACAGTGGGACAGGAGGGGATGGAGGGGGGAGAGTGGACAGGGGGGGAGAGTGGACAGGAGGGGGGAGAGGGGACAGGAGGGGGGGAAGAGTGGACAGGAGGGGGGGTGACAGTGGACAGGAGGGGGGGTCGGTGACAGTGGACAGGAAATCGGGGGGGGGTGACAGGAAGGAGGGGGTGACAGTGGACATGGCGGGGAGGGGGGCAGGGACAGGAAGGGTGGTTTGCTTTAAATTGACGGCGGGGTACCACCTATCCACTCCACCCCGCATCGTTCTCGCTAGGGACCACCCCCCACATGTGAGCTCCGGTCCCCCTCTACAGTGGTCTGAAGAAACCGTGTAAACACACACACACACGAAACAGACACACACAGTGTCCCCACCACCACAATGTCACGCAGTGACAAACACACACACACACACCCAAAAACCTTCTCATTGGCCGCGACTATGTAGTTAGTACGCGGGGAGGAAGGGTCCTTCCAGTCCGCCGCATCTAGGTGCCGCGTGGCAGCGGTAGGATAGCTTGCCCTGGCAAAGCATGTGAACCGCGCAGGAAGGGAGGTGAGAGGCTGGGGTGAAGTGGAGGGGGAGAATCGGAGGGGAGGTGAGTGGACTGGCAGCAGAGGATTGCCCTGGCCCACGGCTTCCCCGCGCCGGGGAGGGTGAGGGTGGAGCGGAGGTGAGTGGGGAGAGGGAGGTGAGGAGGACGGCAAGGCAGGCTGCCTGCCAACTGCCTGTCCCGCGCGAGGAGGGAGGTGAGTGGAGGGGGAGGGAGGTGAGGGAGGGGAGGTAAAGTGAGTGATGGGGAATAATGGGGACGAGGACAGAGAGAGAGGTTTTGTGTGGGTTGGTGGTGTGTGTGTGTGGTGTGTGGGGTGTGTGGTGGGTGGTGTGTGTGGTGGTGCTGTGTGTGTGCTGTGTGTGCTGTGGTGTGTGTTGCGTGTGGGTGTGTGTGTGTGTGGTGATGTGTCTTGGGCCGTCACTCGCCTTCGGCCAATGAGAGGGTGTCGGGGGAGGGCCAAGGGACCAATGAGATTGCAGCTCAGGGACGCAGGGACATACAGTGCTTCAGATATATAGTAGATTTAGGTATGGAGGATCACATGCTCCGTCTGAGTATTTGTATTGAAGCTAGACATTTGAAGAGTAACTTGAATCTTTCTACATCTTGAAATGGTTGCAGTCATAAGTAGGGGACCGAGGTCCAGGTGTAGCAAGGACAGTACCGTTTTTTTTTCCAATGTTTTATTAGGCATTAGACAAATGATAAATGCATAACAACGTAAGGTGCTAACATTTTAATAATAATCGGGTTTTTTTGGGGAGGAAACAGAGTGACAACCTGAGTTGTTAGAGAAAGGGGGGGCGCCTCGAAGGAGGAAGGCACGACACAGCAGAGGGGGGGGAAAAACAGTACAGAGGGTGCAGGGGTGGGGGGGTAAGGGAGGGGATTGTGGGGGGGGGGGGGGGGATTTGGTGGGGGGGGGGGGGGGGATGGAGAAGGGGGGTGGGGGGGGAGTGGGGTTGTCTCACGGATGTTGGTCGATTCTTTTCCAGGGGTAATTTTTAGTCATATATGGGGCGGGGGGGGGGGGGGTTCCGGTCTCGCCGGGGGATGTGTGTCGATCTCATTAAGAAGTCAACGGTGACCAAACATCCTCAAAGGCGGGGGAGTTTTGTCGGGCATGGCGGTGAGCCTGCCATGGTGTACAGAACATCAACGAACTCTTTTTTTGATGGTACTCTAGGCCGGCGTGGTTGTTTCCTCCAGGAGGCCGCCAATACAAACTTTCGCCGCGTGGGTAAGAATGAGGATAGTAATTGCTGGTTGGCCGACAATGTTGGAATTTGGGAGGGCCAAATAGGAAGGTCAGTGGTTTCGATAGGAATATCCAGGTCGGGTGACCTCTTTTATCAAAATTTGGACATTGGCCCAGTATTTACCAATTCTGGACAGGACCACCAGGATGCTTGGACCAGTGTCCCTCTATGACACAACAGCCTCTCCAGCTAGGTCTGATGCCAAAGGGTAGATATGGGTTTAAACGTTGGGTGGTAAGATACCAGCCAAACATATTTTATAAATGTTTTCTTTATGAGTTACATAGGGAAAGTAGTTTCTGATGATGCCTGGCCAGATTTATCCAAGCTCTCCCTTCTATATTTATGTCAGGTCTGCCGCCCACATGTTGAGCTGTAGTAATGCTGTTGTTGGAAGTCCTTGAGTGCTCTCTAAAGCACCGTAGATTTCAGAAATTAGGCCTTCTGATGGTCTCTTGACCTTACAGAGGTGCTTAAATTTAGTGAGAGTGGGGGTTATTCTGGGAGTGGCAGGTGGTGCAGAAGAAAGTTTCGAATTTGAAGGTATTTTGAATGTGTCACAATTCCTTAATTTTGGTTTGCCCTAAGTTCTTGAAGCAGGAGCTTACCAAAGCTTAGTAGGTAGCGGCAATCGCACTACACCCCTGTGTGCGAAATGGTCGACCAGTTGAACTACATCCAGGGGGGAATTTCGGGTTATTAAAGCTGGGGGGTCCAATTGGGAACTTGTCGCGGAGCGCCCATATTTGAGTTTACAATATCCAGGCTTACCAAGTAGGTCGGAGGCCTTTGTATTAGTTTTAGGTTATGTGCTGTGTCCATCTCCTCTTCAAGGCCAGAGGCAGTGCTAGAGAGACGAGGCATTGCATATTGAGTCTCTATTGTTACCCACAACAATGGGCGGAGGTCTGAGTTCACATACTGCCGGATTGCTTGAGCCGCTAGTAGTTCTATGTAAGTTGGAACCCCCCAGGACCCCTATGGATCTAGATGCATAAACAGACCGAGATGGCGACTCTCTCTGGGTCCTTTTGCCCTGCCCAATAAAGGAACAATTCTGTTTTGTATGTTTTTCAGTCGGTGCCCGGGACTGGATGGGATTGTTTGAAGAAAAAAGAAGTATAAATTCTTAGGAGTATATTCATTTTGGTGGATATCATCCTACCATCCAAGAGATCTGGTAACCTTCCCAATGATCTAGACCTTCTTTGATATTATCCCATTTACTTCGCGGTAATTATCCGTTTATAGATAAAATACCGATAGGGCTTAGACACTTATTCCCAGATATTTTAAAAATTGTATGAAGGACACAATCTATAGGTGAAATTAGTTAAGTAGTTTAACTGCGGGAATCGGGGAGACTAGATTTAGGGCCATCGGATTTGGATGGTTAGTTTATATCATTATACATTTCGAAACTCCGTTCAGTTCCTTTGACGGTTAGGGAGGGAAGTGAGGGGTTTAGTCAATGTTTAGAAGATATCATCGCGTACATCGGGAAAATTTTGTTTTCTTGTATATAGGGATACCCTTGATGTGCGGGTTATGTCTTATTTTTGTCGCAGGGGAGTTCGACGTGAGGGCAGAAAAGGAGGGGGATGGGGGCACATTGCCGGGTACCATTCTAATTGGATCGTTCAGGCCTTCCACCGTGAGTAAAGAGGCAGACGGGTTTTAATATAGCGCTAGGAAAACCCGTTCAAGAACGACATTGAACACAAAATTTAAACCAACGTTGGTCTAGAAATAGCCCAGTCAATCTGTTAAAACGCCTTCTTGGGCAGGTGAGTAACATCGATTGAGCATGTCGGATGGGCGTGTCAACTAGTTAATATATTGAGGGGGTTGTCTGAGGACTGAAAAACGCCCAGGGACCAAACGACCTGGTCCACGTGGTGATTTAAACAAAAGGGGCTCGGGAGGATAGGATAAGTATGTCGCCACAAATTTACTATTACAGTTTGAGATCAGGTTCAACAGTGAATTGACAGTGGGCGGTAGCTTCCACAATGGGTGGTGTATTCCCTTCCTTGAGTATTATGAGAGACAGATATGCGGACGACCATTGAAGAGGGGGTGCTAGGGAACTACTTCAGAAATGAGTTGAACAAGTTTATAGGTGAGTGGGACAGAATGGGGAGGAATTTCTTATAGTGGAATCGTGCGATTTGATGAACCATCAGGGCCCGGCGTTTGGAGATTTTTGAGCCTTGACGGCGTTCCAATTCTTTTTTACAGTTATTCTTTGCGTTGTTAAATTTTATACTAGTATTTTCATCCTCAGTAGCGAGGGAGAGGGGGAAGTTACAGTTCATTAGATATCTTCATAGCTGACGTCACGTCAGTTGTGTACAGGGGTTAGCAGAGCGAGACCTCAGGTTGTATTAATTTAGCTATAAAATTTGTTTTGTGAATTCCTCTGCTAGGTTTTTTCATTGTTAAGAACTCACCAGGAGTTATTCCTGAGTGCGTATTTGTGATTATGTTTTGTATTCTCTAACTACTTAGCAAGAAGTCTGAGGCTTGTTCCCTTTCTCATAATCACCATGACCCGGTCCGTTGTGTAAGAGCGTCGTTTGTTTACAGTTTCACAATTGGATTGACAGGTTCACTCATGTTTAGCAGTTGTCAGACATTTATAAATCTCAGAGGAGGGTTATTGTATCTGCTGCTCGAAGATTGACGATTTTATCGTAAGATTTCTTTGGATAATTTGAGTTTTAGTTTTGTTGCCGGGGGAGGCCAATCGAGATAAGGTACATCAGCTTGTCGCTTATGGCTTCCCAAGGCTTGCTGGAGACGAGACGGAGCCAGCCGCTTTATACTAAAATATGCTCTAAGATTTTTTGAGTCAGTCACTGTCACGGAGTGGTTCAGGTAGTAAGGAGTCGTTAAAGTTTCCAGCTGTACGAGATGATTTCACGAAGGAAGGATTGGGTCATGGTGTATGAGAGAGTGGTCTGACAAGTGATAGGGCAGATGTCAGAGTTAGTGGGGGCCTCTAGTGTCTTGCCGTAGCAAAAAAGGGAAAGTAATCAATACGGGAATAGGTATGGTGAGGTGCCCTGATAAAAAGGTATTTTATCTCCCGTGCCCCTGCTGTGTGTTCTCCAAATGTCCACTAGAGAAAAGTCTCACCCACGATTGTCTTAAATTTTTTCCCCAGTCTTTGGACTGGTGGAGGTGTCGTCCTGAGTGGCGCGATGTCGTATTTTGGGTTGAGGCCAATTCAGATCACCCGCCTATGAGTCGACGAGGATCGGTACTGTGGGCAATGTCTTCAGAACCTTTCCAAGAAATTCAAGTCTGGTTTAGTGGGGGCGTATAGGTTAATACAGGGCAATTGCCGAGCCTGCTCTGAAAGAGAGCCGTGACTACACATAAATTACCATCTGGATCCGCTGGATTGTGTTTAGATTAAATGGGGTGCCCCTGACGGAAGCAGAATGGCAACCCCTCTACGTTTTGCTGATGAAGAATGGAAAATAGCTCAATGGGTACGCATTGTGGAAATGTTTTGGGCGGAAATTATCTTGAGACGGAAGTGCGGTCTCAGGGAGGGAGGAAAACAACATCGCCACCGACTTTTTTATTCCTGGATGGCTGGAGTCCTTCTCCTATTGTTATGTAGTCCTTAACATTAAGGGGAAAAGATTTTCTAGTGCTTCTTGTTGAGCCATGTTATCGGTTAGTTGTTGATCGGCGAGGGGGCGTCCCTTCTGAAGGGGGGAGGACTGTGGGTTAAGTCTCAATAAAGGGGGGGGGGGGGGGGGGTTGTCTTTCTTTACGAAGGTGCGTGTGTTGTTTTTGTTGGTCTAGGCAGGGGGTAGACAGCAGAGTGGGCAGGGTGGGGACGGTGGGACGGGGGGGACCGCTGGGACAGGGAAGCGGGTTTAAAGAAGAGGGAAAGGAAGGCGACCTAATGGGGAAGCAAATGATTTAAGATTAAGACCGAGTGGACTTAAAGACCGGTGGTTTGGGGTATAAGAACCATTGGGGGCGGGTACGGTAACGGGCTCAGTAGCACGGCAGGGTGGGACCCTGGGTGTCGTGGTCTATGTGCTCGGCCTATCGCTCTGAGATACTTGGTTAGGCGGGTGTATAGGGTTGCATATCCTCCGTGGGATAGGGTCGGGGTGTTAGAGATAGGCGGTTTCCCCTGGTTGGCGGGGGTATGCGGAGAGGGGTATGACATAGTTGGACAAACATGGTTGGTAGTGAGGACATTGTTGGGAGTATAGGAGGGGGTGGGGGGTGGGTGGATGGAATTGGGGGTGGGGTTTGGGTGGGAAGTGGCCGGTGTGAGGGTGGGATCAGAGGGAAGGAGGAAAAGGAGGGGGTGAGGGGGGGGGGAGAGGACGAAAGAGGGGGGGTCATCTGTAATGATGCTAACGTATGCAACTTCACAAAGTAACCTTTCGACGTTTTTTTGGGTAGTAATCGTGTGAGGTGTTGGAGAGGAGGGGAGGGAGAGCGAGGGGGGGGAGGGGGGTGGGGGGAGGGGTTGGTTGAATTGAGGGACGTGGGGGTGGGAGGGAGTAGAAAGTCGAAAAGCTTAGACTAGGGTGTGCTTGGGTGTTAGGCGTTCATCGCATGCAAAAATATAAAGTACATATTAGTTGGTAATGTCAGACTTCACACTAATTAGGAGGTTTCATGATTATGAGTGAGGCCTGGTGATGATTCTCAGCACGTCCGGTTTTAATGCTGTCACGACTGCCCCGATTTCTTTAAAATGTATCGTTTTTGTGGATGTCAAGGGGTTTTGACATCGAGCAGGGGGGGCAGCAGAGAAGAGGCGAGCAAGAATGCAGTGAGGAAAGACAGAGTCTGGGTCGAGTGCAGAGGGTGGGGGCGGTGGGGTTTAGCTGACCAGAGGGTGGGGCCAGAGTCTGAGCTGAGACGGTTGGGGGCGTGGGGTTAGGCACTGCAGAGGGTGGGGGAGGGTTTAGGATGCAGGAGTGGTGGGGGCGGAAGGAAGTCTGAGCTTGCAGCGGTGGGTGCGGACGTTAGATGCAGAGGGTGGGGGCGGCGGGTTAGATTGCAGAGGGTGGGGCGGCGTGTATGAGATCAGAAGGTGGCGGGCGGGGTTGGGTTTAGCTGCAGAGGGTGGGGGCTGAGTCTGAGTTTGACAGAGGGGTTGGGGAGGGGTCGCCTGCAGAGGGGGGGGGCGCGTCTTGCGCGTACAGAAGCTGTTGAGGGGACTGGTTAGATCAGAGGGTGGGGGGAAGTCTGAGCTGCAGAAGGTTGGGACGGGTTAGCTGCCAGGGGTGGGGGCGGGGTTAGTGTCAGCGGAGCAGTGAGAGCTTCCAGTTCCTCCTGCCAGCCAGGGCCTCAAGATGGGATTTACTTTTGTAAATCTGCACTCACCCTAAGCAAAGGGAGGTTTTGTAACATGTATTCAGCGTTATAAGCCTGTGTGTAAGAAAGAGCAAGAGCTCTAACTAAACTAACCTGTCTTGGGCGTAAAGGTCCCCCAAATTAAAGGGCCACAAAGTACAATTGCGCCTTGAAAATATAGGTGTATACCAGTTTTCACTTTTCAGCAGAATTAACGAGTAAGCAGACTGTTTACACGTCCTTAAACTTTTAATGGCAGATATTAAAAACTTATACAAGAGAAAATCACCCCTTCATATCACTATAAAGGTGTATTAGTTATCGAGGAATATCGTGGGTGATTCTAAAGCTGTTAAGATGAGAGAATAATTTGCTAAGTTCAGTGGTCACCTTAGGAATTACCGGTAATGGCATCATCCAATGTGTGTTGGTATATTAAAAAAAAACAAAAAAAGTTTCACGTTGTGGTTCTGGGATTTACAAACATTATGGAAAAAATAAAATAACAGAGTTTTGTTTGTTTTTTTTGCCACCTTGGGCACAATTCATGAAACGTGTGAAGAGCTTTTTGGGTTCGTGACCTCTAAAGTTGAGCCACTGATTAGTTGAACCTGACCAGAATACTAGAAAATGCAAGGGTAGGGTCATGTTCTCTAGGGTTCTAAACGTAAGGGAAAAGAGCGAAGGGCTCGTTTATGGTGGGCGGGGGTGCGTGGTGCGCGATGGAGAGAATGATCCTGCACTGAAGTTGGATGACGATATGGGGAGGCGTGGGGACGTGTCACAAGGCTGGTTCGCCTAATTGCTTGAAAACGCTCACGGGATGAGGCGATCGCGTGATGGTGGAAAATGACAAAATGAGTTGTCTTTCAGATAGCTACCAGTCACGCTCACCGAAGAGGAGTGGTGGTGTGCCGCCGCGGGCCCGCTATAATCAAGACTAACCCTAAGAGAGAGGGTTTTTAAAGTAAACAGAGATACATTTTTTTTTTTTTCGCCTAAACAGGTAAGGTGTCCTCTGCGTTACCGAGAGCAGTTGACAGGGAAGCCTGAGTAGTGGGTTTTGAAACTTGGTCTCGGAAGTTCCAGCTGGAGTGCTGCTGTCTGCCAACAGCAACCGTCTGTTGTGTTGGTGTCTGAGAGAATCCGAGCGGTGCTATACTATAATGACCGCACCACCTCGTAACAATCCGCAGCAGGCCTTATAAACCACGCTTTCCAAAACCCTGGTTGACTGATTATTGAGGTTACTATGAATTGAGCCAATGAAATCCTTTTTTTTTGCCGGTTTCTCGTGTACCAGAACCCTATTCGGACCTAATACGTTTGCCTCGTACATTCACACACTTGCTGCATGCCTATGGAACCATTGTTAGCCTTTGACCACCGCTGCCTTGCCTGCGGCTTTTTGACGTATGTGCGTCCTGATACCTGATCAAAGCGATGATACAGCCACAGCATGATAGTTTTCAATAATGGTTTTGGTAGAACTGGGCTCTATCTTTTGTTTTTTAGAAATAAAAGTCATCTGACATCACACTCAGCAAGGGGGTATGATGGACTCAAACCTCTCTAACTTTTTAGACACCAACAACAAGGAATTTGTACTATCGATCCGATCAGGGCAATGTGCTTACCCGTGTATACAGAATGGCTTTCACTCAGTTGTGGACTCTATACTTTCGGTATGTAGGTGCACGATGAACAGTGTTTCTACTATTAAAGACAACATTTGAGAATAGAATAGCTAGTTTTCCATTGTGCTAAATTGGCTCTTTTACCGTTTATAGGGTTGTGGATGTATTGCATGTACAGTGCATGCATTTTGCAATTTTGACTAGGAGAAGAGCTTGACGTGTGGCAATTGTGTTTTGGTGTGGCTGCAACACTTTTTTCTTTTGTGATAAACTAAAAACCGTGAATTTGTGCAAGCCGTGTAAAGGAGTATACGTATTATTAGAAAGCTTACTTTAGGATCCAGTCACAGTGGTCTCATGTACATCCACAAGGACCACGGAAGAGGAGCAGCAAGTCGTTTTCAGGGAAAGCTCATGGTTTCTTGCAGGGAGTTAAAAAAATAGGAACCCGTTTTGGAAACCCACCGGGGTTCCAGATCTGTTGACCTTGCATCACCCGATAGTATTTCTAAGGTGAGCAGAGCCCAATTGTTGAGGGGAGGTAGTATTGTTGGGAATGGTAGCAAGAGTTGTTCACCTAAAAAAAAATTGAACAGATATGAAACTGTGAAGTATGCTCAATCTATGGAAACACTTGCTTTGGTCTATTCTGTGCCATTTCCATTGTGATCCTGAGCACGATAAATCAGAGGAGTTACAGATTTAAACTGCCTTACAGGCGATCAGTAAGAGGCTACAGCATAGAAATGTGTGTGTGTGTGTGTGTGTGTGTGTGTGTGTGTGTGATGTGTCCTTTGGCCCGTCACTCCGCCTCAGGCCAATGAGAGGTGTCCGGGGGCGGGCCAAGGGACCAATGAGATTGCCGCTAGGGACGCAGACATACAGTGCTTTCAGAAATATATAGTAGATTTAGTGTTATGGAGGAGTCACATGCTCCGTCTGAGTATTTTTGTTATTGAAAGCTAGACATTTTGAAGTACTTGAATCTTTCTACATCCTGCACTGGTTGGCAGCATAAGTAGGGTGACCAGATGTCCCAGTTTAGCCAGGACAGTCCCGTTTTTTTTTTTTTTCCAAATGTTTTTATTAGGCATTTAGACAATGATACATGCATAACAAACGTCATTGCCTAACATTTTTAATAACTCGTTTTTTGGGGAAACAGAGTGACAACCTGATTTGTCGAAGAAGGGGGGGCGCCTTCAGAGGGAGAAGGCAGAGGGGAGGGGGTGTGGGAGGGGATGTGGGGGGGATGGAGAAGGTGGGTGGGGGAGTGGGTGTCTCACCTGGCTGTTGGTGATTCTTTTCCAGGGGATTTTTTTAGTCATCTAGGGCGGGGGGGGGGGGGGGTCTCGGTCTCGCCGGGGCTGTGTGTCCTCTCTATTAAGAAGATCCACGGTTCCCAAACATCCTCAAAGGCGGGGAGTTTTTGTCGGACATGGCGGTGAGCCTTTCCATGGTCATAACATCACCGACTCTTTTTTTGATTGTACTCATAGCCGCCGTGGTTGTTTTCCTCCAGGAGGCCGCAATACAACATTCGCCGCGGTAAGAATGAAGGATATTAATTTCCTGGTTGGCCGAATAAGTTGGACATTGGTGCGGCCAATAGGAAGGTCAGTGGTTCGATAGGAAATCCAGGTCGGTGACCTCTTTATCAAATTTGGACCTTGGCCCAGTATTTAACAATTTCTGGACAGGACCACCAGATGTTGGACCATGTCCCCTCTATGACCACAGCCTCTCCAGCATAGGTCGATGCCAAGGGTAGATCTGGTTTAAACGTGCTGGGGTAAGATACCAGCCAAACATAATTATAAATGTTTTCCTTTATTGTAGTACATAGGGAAGTTTCTGATCTGCCTGCCAGATTTCATCCCAAGTCTCTCCTTCTATATTTATGTTCAGGTCTGCCGCCCATTTGGCAGTAGTCATGCTGTTGGAAGGCCTTGAGTGCTCTAAAGCACCTAGATCTCCGAAATTAGCCTTTCTGATGGGTCTTGACCTTACAGAGGTGCTCAAATTTAGTGGAGTGGGGTATTCTGGGAGTGGGCATGTTGTCCGAATAAAGTTTCGAATTTGAAGGTATTTGAATGTGTCCATTCCTTAATTTTGTGTTTGCCCTAAGTTTCTTGATAGCTCAGGAGCTTCCCAAGCTAGTATGTCGCAATCGCCCTATACCCCGTGTGCTGAAATGGTCGAACAGTTAGAAACCACTCCGGGGGAATTTCGGGTTATTAAAGATGGGGTCAATTGGGAACTTGTCGAGAAGAGCCCATATTTGAGTTTACATCTTATCCAGACTTCCCCGTATGTCGGAGGCCTGTAGTTTTAGGTTATGTGTGTGTCCATCTCCTCTTTCCAGCTCCAGAGGCAGGCTAGCAGAGAAGGCATCTTGGCATATTGAGTCTCTATTTTTACCCAGCAACAATGGGCCGGATCTGAGTTCCACATTACTGCCTGCTTGAGTTGAGCAGCTAGGTAGTATCTATGTAAGTCTGGAACCCCCAGGACCCCCGCTGGATCTAGATGCTAACAGACCGATCTGGCGACTCTGGGTCTTTTGCCCTGCCAAATAAAGTAGAACAATCTGTTTTGTTATGTTTTTCAGATCATTGCCCGGGACATGGATGGGAGTGTTTGAAAAAGTATAACATTCTTAGGAGTATATTCATTTTGGTGGATATCATCCTCCCAATCCACGAGATCTGGTAACCTTCCCACTGATCTAGATCCTTTTTGATCTTATCCCTAACTTCGGTAATTATCCCGGTATAAATACCGATAGTGCTAGACACATTAATTCCCAGATATTTAATGTATGAAGGACACCATCTATACTGAAATTTAGTTTAAGTAGTTTAACTTCGGGATCTTGGAACTAAGATTTAGGGCCTCTGATTTGTCGCTGTTTATTTTATATCCTGATACTGTCCGAACTCCGTCAGTTCCCTTTGAAGGTTAGGGAGGGAAGTGAGGGGTTTCAAATGTTAGAATGATATCATCACGAATAGGAGAAATTTTGTTTTGTTCTTGTCTATAGGGATACCCTGGATGTGCGGGTTATGTCTTATTTTGGTCGCCAGGGGTTCGACGTGAGGGCGAAAGGAGGGGGGATAGGGGGCACCCTGCGGGTACCATTTCTAATTTGGAATCGTTCAGGGCCTCCACCCGATAACACGAGGCAGACGGGTTTTGATATAGCGCTCGGACACCCTTCAGAACAGTCCTTGAACCCAAATTTAACAACGTTTGTCTAGAAATAGCCAGTCAATTCTGTCAACGCCTTCTCTGCGTCAAGGCGGAGTAACATCGCCTTGAGCCTGTCTGTGGGCGTGATCAACTAAGTTAATTATCTTGCGGGTGTTGTCTGAGGCCTGACGCCCCAGGACAAACCCGACCTGGTCCACGTGTCTAGCCTCGGAGGATAGGATTAGTCTGTTCGCCAAAATTTTACATACAGTTTGAGATCATTGTTCAACAGTGAAATTGGTCGGTTAGCTTCCACAATGGGTGGGGTCCTTCCCTTCCTTGAGTATTATAGCCAGATTAGCGGACGCATTGAAGATGGGATAGGGCTACCTTCCAGGAATGAGTTGAACAAGTTTAATATGTGAGTGGACAGAATGGGGAGGAATTTCTTATAGTAGGCATTCGTGAAACCATCAGGGCCCGCGTTTTGGAGATTTTTGACGCCTTGACGGCTGCTTCCAATTCTTCTACCGTTATCTTTGCGTTTAAACTAGTATTTTCATCCTCAGTTAGCGAGGGAAGTTCACAGTCATCTATATATTCTATGCTGACGTCACGTCAGTTTGTACAGGGGTTAGCAGAGCGAGACCTCAGTTGTATAATTTAGTATAAAATTTGGTGAATTCCTCTGCTATTTTTTTCTCATTGTATAGAATCTCACCAGAGTTATTCCTGATTGCCGTTATTTTGTGATCTTTTTTGTATCTCTTAACTTACTAGCAAGAAGTCTGTCGGCCTTGTTCCCTTTATCATAATACCTCTGACCCGTCCGTTTTAAGAGCTTTTTTCTACTTTTCCAATTGGATTGCTTTCAAATCATTTCTAGCAGTTGTCAGCTGTTTATAAATTCTCCGAGAGGGGTTATTTTTATTGTGCTGCTCGAGATTGACTATTTTATCTGTAAGCTCTTTGGATAATTTGAGTTTAGTTTTGTTCCGGTGGAGGCAATCGAGATAAGGTTACCTCAGATTGTCGCCTTATGGGCTTCCCACAGGCTTGCTGGGAGACGAGACGGAAGCCCGCGTTTATACTAAAATATTCTCTAAGATTTTTTGAGCTCCGTCACTGTTCCCGGAGTGGTTCAGTAAGGAGTCGTTAGTTTCCAGCTGTACGAGATGATTTCACGAATGGAATGGATGTGGGTCATGGTGATGAGAGCGTGGTCTGACCACGTGGATAGGGCCGATGTCAGAGTTAGTGGTGGCCTCTAGGATGTTCTTGGTAGCAAGAAAGTAATCAATACGGGAATAGGTCTGGTGAGGTGCCGAGTAAAAGGTATAATCCCGTTTCCCCTGTGTGTGTGTCTCCAAATGTCCACTAGAGAAAAGTCACCACACGATGTCTAAATTTTTTCCCCAGTCTTTGTGACTGAGTGGAGTGTAGTCGTCCTGAGTGGCTCGATTTGTCTTCTTTTGGGTTGAGAGCCATATTCAGATCACCCGCTATGAGTAGCGAGGATAGGTACGTGGGTCAATTTCTTCCAGAACCTTCTCAGAATTCAGTCTGGTTTTCGTTTGGGCGTATAGGTTAATAAGGGCAATTGCCGAGCCTGAAAGAGAGCCGTAGACTACAATAAATCTACCTCTGGATCTGCCTGGATTTTTGTTAGATTAAATGGGGTGCCCTGACGAATCAAGAATGGCAACCCCTCTACGTTTGCTGCTGAATGATGAAAATAGCTCAATGGGTACGCATGTTAAATGTTTTGGGCGGATCTTGAGACGTGAAGTGCGTCTCCTGGAGGAAAACAACATCGCCACCGACTTTTTTATTTCCTGGAGGCTAGGCGTCTCTTCCTATTGTTATGTAGTCCCTTAACATTTAAGGAAACGATTTTTAGTGCTTTTGTTGAGCCATGTTATCTGTTTAGTTGTTTGATCTGCGAGGGCTTTCCCTTCTTGAAGGGGGGAGGAACTTTGGGTTAAGTCTCAATAAAGGGGGGGGGGTTCTTTCCTTTACGAAGGTCGGTGTGTGTTTTTGTTGGTCTAGTGCAGGGGTAGACAGCCAGAGTGGGCAGGGTTGGGGGAGGTGGGACGGGGGACCGCTGGACAGTGCAGCGGGTTAAAGAAGAGGAAAGGAAGTCGACCCTAATGGGGTCTAAAAGATTAAGACCGGTCTGACTAAAGACCGGCTGGTGGGTAATAAACCCTTGGGGGCGGGTCCGGTAACGGTCTCCAGTAGGCACGGCAGGGTGGAGACCCTTGGGTGTCTTGGTTTCATCCGAGCCTAATCGCTCTGAGATACCTTGGTTAGCGGGGTATCAGGGTGCCATATCTCCAGTGGGATAGGTTAGGCCTGTTAGACGCTAGGCCTGTTTCCCCGTGTTTGGGGGGTATGCGGAGAGGGTTGTACATAGTTTGACCAATGGTGGGAGGAGGACATTGTTGGGAGTAAGGAGGGGTGGGGGTGGTGGATGGGAATGGGGGGTTGGGGTGGTTGAGTGGCCGGTGTGAGGGTGGGCTCAGAGGGAAGGAGGGAAGGAGGGGGCTGAAGGGAGGGGGGAGGACAGAGAGGGGGGGTCATCTTGTAATGATTGCTACCGTGCAACATTCACAAAGTATACATTTTCCGACGTTTTTTTGGGGTATGTAATCTGTGTTGGTTGTGGAAGAGGGAGGGAGGGATGCGAGGGGGGGGAGGGGGGTGGGGGGAGGGGTTGGGATTGGAGGGAGTGGGGGATGGGGAGTGGAGTAGAATAGGGTGTGCTTGGGTGTAGGCGTCAATCAGCATGCAAAATATACAGTACATATTCAGTTGGTTACATGTCAGACCTTCACACTAATTAGGAGGTTTCATGATCTCCTGAGTGAGGCCTGGGTGATGCATTTCTCCGACAGTCCCGGTTTTTAATGCCTGTCCCGACTGCCCCGCTTTCTTTAAAATGTCTCGTTTTTTGTGGCTGTCCCGGTTTTGACCATCAAGCAGGGGGGGCAGCAGAGAGCAAGAATGCAGTGAGGAGAGCAGAGGCGGTCTGAGCTGCAGAGGTGGGGCGGGGTTTAGCTGCAGGTGTGGGGGCAGAGTCTGAGCTGCAGACGGTTGGGGCGGGGTTTAGCTGCAGAGGGTGTTGGCGGGTTTTAGACTGCAGAGGGTGGGGCGGAGTCTGAGCTGCAGAGGTTGGGTGCGGAGTTAGGCTGCAGATGGTGGGGGCGGGTTTAGCTGCAAGGTGGGGGCGGCGTCTGAGCTTCAGAAGGTTTGGGGGCGGGTAGCTGCAGAGGGTGGGGGCGGAGTCTGAGCTGCAGATGGTTGGGGGCGGGGTTAGCTCAGAGGGTGGGGGCGGCGTCTGAGCTTCAGAAGGTTGGGGGCGGGTTAGCTGCAGAGGGTGGGGGCGGAGTCTGAGCTGCAGAAGGTTGGGGGCGGGGTTAGCTGCAGAGGGTGGGGGCGGGGTTAGTGTCAGCGGAGCAGTGAGAGCTTCCAGTGTCTCCTGCCAGGGCTCAAGATGGCTTTACTTTTGTAAATCTGCTCACCCTAAGCATAAGGGAGGTGTAAAATGTATTCAGCTTTATCAGCCTGTGTGGTAAAGAAGAAGCAATCGCTCTAACTAAACTAACCTGTCTTGGGCGTAAAGGTCCCCCAAATTAAAGGTGCCACAAAGTCCAATTTTGCCTTGGAACCATATTATGTGTATCACCAGTTTTCACTTTTCAGCAGAATTAACGAGTAATGCAGACTTTTGTACACGTCCTTAAACTTTTTAATGCAGATATTAAAAACTTATACAAGAAAATTCCATCCCTATCATATCACTATATAAGGTAGTTTATAGATTAATATTTGTGGGTGAATTCTAAAGCTGTTAAGATGAGAGAATACTTTGCTAAGTTCAGTGGTCACCTAGAAATAAACCGTTGGCACATTCCCATGTGTGTTGGTTATAATTAAAAAAAAACAAAAAACTGTTTCACGTTGTGGTTCTGGATTTACAAAACATTATGGAAAAACTTCAAAATAAACAGAGTTTTTTTTGTTTTGTTTTTGCCACACTTTGGGCACACTTATTTGCAAACGTGTAAGAGCTTTTGCGTTCGTGACCTCTAAAGTTGAGCCAATTGATTAAGTTGAACCTGACCATGCTCACTAGAAATTGCAGGTGTCATTGTTCTCTAGGGGTTCTATAAAGTAAGGGAAAAGAGCCGAAGGGCTCGTTTATGGTGGGCGGGTGCGTGCGATGGAGCGCATGATCCCTGCACTGAAGTTTGAGGCGATGGGGAGGCGTGGCGGACGTGTCACAAGGCTGGTTCGCCCTCATTGGCTGAAACGCTCACGTGATGCGGCCATCGCGTGAAATGACAAAATGAGTTGTCTTTTCAAAGATCTGCTACGCGGTCACGCTCACCGAAGAGGAGTTTTGTGTGTGCCGCCGCGCCCGCTATAATCACGGCCTAAGAGAGAGGGTTTAAAGTTAACAGAGATACATTTTTCCTCACACAGGTAAGTGTGTTCCTCTGCCGTTACGAGAGCAGTTGACAGGGACGCCTGGTGGGTTTTGAACCCTGGTCTCGGCAGTTCCAGTCTGGAGTTCTGCCTGTCTGCCACCAGCACCGCTGCTTGTATGTTGGTGTTCTGCAGAGAACCTTCCGAGGCGGCTGATCCTCTCATGACTCGCACCACCTGGTCACAATCCGCAGCCAGGCCTTTATAAACCCCGCTTTCCAAACCCTGGTTGCCTGATTATTGAGGTTTACTCTGTTAATTGAGCTCACTGCCACATCCTTTTTTGCGGTTTCTCCGTGTACCAGAACCCTATTCGGACCCTAACTACGTTTGCCTCTCTACTATCATCACCACTGCTGCCTGCCTCTGGCCATTGCTTATCCTTTGACCACCGCTGCCTGCCTCTGGCTTTTGCCTGTCTGTCGTCTCCTGCTAGCCTGATCCCAGCAGCTGGACTCCATCCAACAGCAATGATTACGTTTCAATAATGGTTTTGGTATTCACTGGGCCTCTATCTTTTTGTTTTAGAACTAAAAGTCATTGCATCACACTCAGCAAGGGGCGTATGATGGACTCCAAACCTCTCTTAACTTTTAGACATCCACCAACAAGTATATGTACCTATGCTCCGATCAGGGCATGTGCTTACCCGCTGTATAAGAATGGCTTGCAATCAGTTGTGGACTCTATTAATCTTCTGTATGTATAGTGCACGTTATGAACAGTGTTTCTACTTATTAAAGACAACATTTGAGAATATTAGTTTTCCATTGTTGAATACAATTTTTCTCTTTTACTCCGTATAGGTGTGTATGTATTGCATTGTACATGCATTGCCATTCTTGCAATTTGACTAGGAGAAGAGCTTGACCTTGTGGCAATTGTGTTTTTGGTGTGCAACACTTCTTTTTGTGTATAGAACTAAAATCCGTGAATTTGTGCCAGCCGTGAAAGGATATACTGTATTAATATAGAAAGCTTACTTTAGTATCCAGTCACCGTGGTCTCCCTTACATTCCCAATGCACCTGCAGTGAGCAGCAAGTTCGTTTTCATGGAAAGCCTCATGTTTTTCTTGCAGATAATAGGAAACCGTTTTTGGAACCCACCTGGGGTTCCAGATCTTGTTGACCTTCTGCATCACTCGATCGTATTCCCTAAGGCTGCTCAAGAGCCCAATTTTGCTGGTGAGTATCTTATTGTTGGGTATCTGGTACAAGAGTTGTTCACCTAAAAAAAAAATTGAACAGATATGAAACCTTTGAAGTTATGTTCAATCTCTTGAACACTTGCTTTGGTCTCTTCTGTGCCATTTTCCACTGTGATACTGAGCCACGATAAAATCAGAGTTCCAGATTAAACTGCCTTCCAGGGATCAGTAAGAGTTTAAAGCATAGACAAACTTGGCAACTGCCTATAGCACAAGTACTTAAAACAGCAGATCTCCCCTCCCCCCGCCACCCTCCCCACTCTGGCTTCCACCCTTTTTGTACATGGAGCAGGGTCCCCAGAGCTGAACAATGTTAATTGCAGCTCAGGGTCCCCCTAAGTACCGAGATAATGAACCAGAAAGGTTGCACTGGTACTTTCTTGTATTTAGTTCCCTTGCATCATACGGGCCAATAGGAATTCTTGTGACGATAGTTCCTACCCCGGGGGGTGAATATAGTGTGTTTCCACTCTACGTCCCCCTGATTCTCATCCATGGAAAAAAGGGGGGGTTTAAAAAACAAAATAAAATTGAATTAGGGGGATCTTTTCTACTTAGGTCCTGA
Organism: Ascaphus truei; assembly: GCA_036426205.1. Taxonomy (NCBI): domain Eukaryota; kingdom Metazoa; phylum Chordata; class Amphibia; order Anura; family Ascaphidae; genus Ascaphus; species Ascaphus truei. Next base: position 79,752,905 of record CM071572.1, read on the forward strand.
TGTGAGTGGCCTGCAAGTGGGAAACACAGTATGGGTTGTCTTTCCATTTTTGTCTTCACCGCAGCTACATACATTACTGCATTGTGAAAAGCTGTTAAGTGCTCTGTACATGGTTGGAGTTCTAGAAATAAAAATACAATGCAAACGTTCTTGCCACATGCGTCAACTTGCAGTTTGGACAATGCCAATGGAGGCATCACCATATAATAATGTCACAGAACTGGAACTCTTGCACATACATGTGAAAGCATGTTGTTAGCAAGGAAGGTTACACCATCTCAGACCGCTGCTAGTTTTTTGCGTTACAGGAGGGCCCCAGTCATGCGCGACCCCCGGACTGGCCCGCTCTGCGCATGCGCGACCCAAGACTGGCCCGTTTTCGGTACATGGCAGACATGGCGGCCCCCTTTTCGGTACCGCCGTATCGGCGGATCGCCGAGAAGCAGGGCCTTGCTGTACATTAGTATAAGGTGAAAACATGATGCACGGTGACAAAGAATTTGATACATTGTAATGCTTGTGTCAGGCGACAAATTATTTGTCACAGTGCATCATGTTTTCACCTTATACTAATGTAACACAAAAAATTAGCAGCGGTCTGAGATGGTGTAAACTTCCTTGCTAACAATATGCTTTCAAATGAATGTGTAATGTCCAGTTCAGTGACATTATTATATTATAATTAGGTTTGAATACGGTCTATAAAGACAAAATACCAAGCATACAGTATGATATTGTCTGATTGGCAACGATTCTTTCATGCATATTATATCGCACATATGATATTATAGGATATGTAATGGTGGTTAATTCATCTTTTGTAGATTCAGTTACATTGGGAGAGTATTTGGAGTTATAATGGGAATTTCAGGGAGGCCCTGTGGGTGATATTTGAGTGACTATCAACAACTGTGGTTGGGGCTGATGTAATCGTGGGAGTGTATGACAAATTGGATTGACAGAAGCTCTGAAATCTTTCTTGAAGACATGCCAAATTTGGTAATAAACCTGTATGGAGGGTTGGCAGTTCCTTATATGACATGAGTTTTAAGCTGCAGGGCCTTAACTGGTAATAGAATTAGTAGAAACAAGGTCTGACTAAGGGTTATTAAATATCCAGCAGTGTGTAGCTAGTGGAGGACAGAGGGTTTACACCAGAAGGATTTGAGAGAGACAGGTTAACACCAGGAGAGAGGAAGAACCAGATTTAACATCATGATATCAAGATGAGAAACATAAGTATTTTTTCTCAGGAACAGAATAATATGCAACCATATTTGAAGATATCCCAACTTATTTGATGTCGTCGCCATTTTGTACTATTTTTGAATGCGAGTATTTATCTTAAAAAGAAGTGTTTCTTTTTATGTGCTAAGACCAGAATGCTGAGTACTGTTATGCTGGGGTAATCGATCGAAAGAGACTGAAGTACATTTGACAGTATGTAACTTATTCCAAACCCGCCCATCCCACCTTTTTAATAGCAGTTCTTGCTAACACTTAACATTTAATTGTGGAAAGTTAAAACATATATCCCCAAAACAAAAACAAGCTTAAAAAAAACCACTTAAAACATGTGGGTGTATGGGGTTTTCCCCTGAGGAAGATCCTTAGCAGGAGTGAAACCTGTACATGTTATTAAGAATTTATATTAGTGCTAGGACCCTTGAGACGTGGGCTGCCTTGGAGGGTCTCAATGGCTTACAACACTTTGGCCAAAGAGTTAACCTAAAAGACCATTTTATTCAAAAGATATCTATATATATATATTTAGGCACTGTACCGTGTATTTGTGTCAATGGATGTAGCACTGAGCTCTGTCTGTGTCTCATGTTCTGTCTCTGGTTTTAAATATATATTGCCATGCTCAGTAGCACTCTTCTTTGACACTTATGCGCATATATATATGTTGTGGTTATTTTGGGGGTTCAATATGAGCTTATGTGGTCTGCCTTGGAGGGGCTCAAGGGCTTACAACACTTTGGCCAAAGAGTTAAACTAAAAGAACATTTTATTCAAAAGATATATATATATATATTTAGGCACTGTACCGTGTATTTGTGTCTTTGGATGTAGCACTGGGCTCTGTCTGTGTTTCATGTTCTATCTCTGATACTACAGTGATTAATGAATGACAAGGATGAGCTAGCTGGGTATTTAAGAGAACAGAGTGATTTAGAGCAGACTAGAACCAGCAGTCACTAGGTTTTGTTAACCCTTGGTAGCTCCCTTCTGCAGCCTCGGTGATTATATGGAGCTGGCTATGCTTTGCAGGTAGTGTTAACCTACTCTGGCTTGTTCTAACCCATGATTAATGTTCCTTCTCTAGGGAATTTCAGTGAGCCAGACATTTAGAGCAGAGTAGTACTGATCCCAGGCAGCAGTTAACAGCTTTTGTTAACCCTTTGGTAGCCTCCTTATACACTGCAGTCTTAGTCTTCATACTGAGCTGGCTATGCTTTGCGTACCATGTTAGTCCCACTCTGGCCTGTTCCTATCTATTATTAATGTCCCGTTCCTAACATAGCCACAGTGGTTACACCTTCACATGCTGTTAGCAGCACTAGTCATACGTACCCTATCCGTATTGAGGGATCATTCTCACTCTATACTACCCAATACACCCACATGTTTTCAGTGGGTGTTTAGCTCTTTGTTTTGGTGATATATGTTTTAACGTTACACAATTAACTGTTAAGTTTTATTTTAAGTGGCATGCACAAGTGAATTTCTTTGAAGAGTATCTTCAGCTCTTCACCCTTTTCACAGCTTTACACCCACTATATAATCACTACAGAATTGCTTGAGTATTTGTACTTATACTCCAGGTTAAATTCTGGGAGCAGCGTAGTTGATCAACTCCACTTTCTGTTGTTGTTGTTTTGCAGTTCTTGCTAAGTTCCTGTAATATTGACTGTCAGCACCAGTCTCTTGAGACCGCTCTCCCTCCTTTAGAGTTTATGGGAGCTCTTTGCAGGTGCGGCAGTGTTAGGACCTACAGATGGGCCGCACTGTGACGTGGCTGTAGACTTAAAATACTTTGGCCAAAGAATTAAACTAAATGACCCCGGCTTATGAGAAGATAAACAGATAAGTATTTAACTATATAATTTGTCAAGTTGGATATAGCACTGGGGCTTTTTGTCTTTTGTTATATACACAAGGTCACAATCCTAGTAGCACTCTTTTTGACGCAAATATATACTGTATGATGTGATGAATTTGGGTTCTGAGCTTAAAGGGGCTGTGCTCGTTTCTTACATTTGCCGGAAACGCATGCACAACACTGTGCCTAAATTAGTAGAAATATACCAAGCTAATAAACTCTGTTATTTTTATATTGTACAAAAGACCACTTTACTGTCCCATGTGACTTGAAAGCGAGACCCACACAGTGAATGGGCCTCTTACCTTCTCGAAAGGAGTAATAAGTGGCAGAGCACTTGGTCTCACACCATTTCAGCTTATAATCATCTCTTTTGCTGTCCTGGATGCGTAGCCAGCCTCTGCTCATACAGTAAGCGTTTACCCTGCACAAGAGGAACACAGCTCTGTTAATCGACCCACTCCTTATAAGCCTCAATTCGCTTGGCAAAGTTGTCCTCCCTGAAGTAGTACTTCACAGCAACAGCTAATTCCTGCAAGAGGCTCAGAGGTACAGAACCAGACTCTCTTTTACTTCGTCCTTTTTTTTTTTTTACTAATTAAAGTTGCAAGTCCATGTTTAGAGAGACAATTAACAGCGTCACTGTGGAACTCAATGAAATGAGAGTTATTTTTGGAGGTACAGCTCCCCAAGGTACCAAGTTGTCAGAGGCAGAAGACATGGGCTGCCAGCTACGTGAGTTATTCTCATTGGCTTTATGTGTTGTTACACGGCCTGATAGGAAGTTGGCCAATGGTCATGCCGATGTCCTTTTTTTTTTTTAAGAATCGGCACACTATTTACATTTTATGTGTTACAACATAAGCTTCATTTCTGATGAAGAACACCATCCAAGGGACTCTATAAAAACATATAAGAACAAAAAATTCCTAAATGAAAGGAACTGCGGGCCATACTTAATGGGTAGTCTTCTGCCACGTGGCACCTTCCAGCGCTGAAAGATATCTTACCGCCCATTCCAGTTAACTGGCTGCAAGGTCTTCCAGTGCCAGAATAAGTCTGCTTAGTAAACATGCGACTGCATCGGTAAAGGGACACTCTCTCCTAGGACCAAAGTGAACTAATTCCACTGACCTGTTTAGGGGCCTCCTCTGGGTGATGCCTTTTTGTTTACCGAAATATCTGACACCTATAAGTATTTTTTAAAGTTAGACTTGGGGGGCGTTTGATTTCCCCTGTCTTCTCCCTTTTGTGTGATGACAATGTATGTTCAGCAAGTGCTTGGAAAGCCAGCGTCCCACCTCCCCTTATCTTTATTGATTGGCAAACACTTCCCCATTCAGGGGCCTTAAGAAATTCAACTTTCCGATTGCACCCTTAACACTTATTCAGCGATGGATGTTTCTATATAGGATACTGGCCCATTTTTACTAAGCAGTCTTCTACCCAAGAAGAGGTCTTAGGAGAAGAGGTTAACACTACATAAACCTGGCCAATTTACCCGTATTTGATGCAAAGAGGCAGGGAAACTGTACCAGTTATCAGCACAAATTTTGACACGTCTCAAGTCATAATATTGCACTCACATCACTTCCCTTACCTCTTTCTGCCATCACTTCCAAAAATGCTGACTGCTGCAAATGGATGTAATTGTTACATTGATAGTTTGAGTCAAAAGGATGCAATTTGCACCTGTTTTGGGGAGCAGTTTGACACACAAACAGGGACATATCTATCAAGTTTACAAACATAAATATGCATGTTCATACATGTTTGTAACCTGCAATGCAGTGATCTAACTCTTAAGGGTTAAGCAGCCTCTCTAGAAACGCTATTATTCTAAGTAAGAGAGATAACAAAGGCAGTTAATTAAAAGGTAACTGGGAGTGCTTTACACTTACAGTAAAGTTAAACGACTCTGAGCCAGTTTGGCATGGATCCCAGCCTGGACCTTGGCCTGCTGTCCTCCTCAATGTGCACCTGGCCCACAGAATACTGACAACTAATCCTTATACTCCATAACAAATATGGGCAGAACTATGTAGGTTGGTGTGGGTTGGAAATTGGGATGTTGCAGTCCTTGGGTTACCATCGGATAATAAAAATGAATGCAGTGGCTCTATAAACCGCTTACAGATAGAGACTCAAAAGACAATCTGAAAGTCTACTAAGGTTAAAAAAGCACAGCGTGTTCACCATCATCAACATGGTTTTCAACCCTCCCCCCCCCCCTCCACCTTAATTGGCGATACTTACAGGTGTGCCCCATTACCACCCCCGATATAAAAGAAGGGACCTGCTCCCCGTGGATCATCCAGCTTCTTCTCTTCCAGCTGGGATACTTCTGAGGAACGCCTTTGGTCCAATGCAGGAGCTTCAGGGTTAGCCTCATCTAAAGGCTCTGAATCGAAGGATTCGAGTCGAGCTGTTCAGGGGGAAGCAGCGAGATAAGGTCAGTGCCAAGTTCTCCAGCATTTCAAGTTATGGACAGAAGAAAAGCTCTTATGCATAGTTATTGATCAAATTCTCCCCAACCCTCCCCCCCCCCCCACCCCCTGTATCTGCATGTGCCAGCTTGTTGGTAAAGCAACCATTATTTGTCCTCCGTATTGCAGTTTATGTCAGCAAGAGACAATACACAGTTATAATAAAACAGCAATAAAATGAGTTGTTGGTGCCCAAATGTAATAAAAGGAAGTTGCAGAAGTCTGCGTGGGAAGAGCAGTAACTGTGCCAGGATGCTAAATAATGAGACCAGGGTGACGGTTGAGGGTAGAGAACTGCAAAGTTTTCAGCCAGCTTTTCTTATACCCACTTGCTACCCAATTACAGACTGTGCCAGCTCCCTCTGTTACTGAAGGGTTAATAGTATATTAACAGTATAACAGTATAATAGTATATTATACAACGAAGGAATCTCTGCAACCCCTCGGAGTGACGTAATAGAATGCAGATTAGAGAGAGACGTCAGGGTTTGGCAAAAGGCAGGATTCTGGAAACCAATAGTTCAACATAGCAGTCAATCCAGCCCATGTTTACTAAGCTATGCTATGCCATAAAACATCTTCCGGCTCCAGAAGACACCTTACAGACCATTCACTTGAATGAGCTGGAAGGCGTTTTTGACATACTGTAGCAAGGTCCTCAGTCACCATAGGGTGGGTAATTGTGTAAAAGAACAATTCTACTGGGATTCACTAACCCCCGAGGTAACTGCTGTTGATTTAAATGGAGGTAACGCTGGATCGCAGTTCAATAACTCGTATAATAGGTTAGTGACATTACCCTGTGCCCATACAGGGCATATTTTTCCTGTCGTATATTAATTGGACAAAGCACGCAAAGAAATGTGTTGCATTATTATGGAAATTTTCAGCCAGCTGTTTCAAGCCGCAAAACGTGAACAGTGCTGTGGGTTTAAAGGTGATCCGTTGCGGAGAGATTTTGATTTGAACTTTTTTGTTGAGCCTCTTAAAAAGGCCCCAGATGGTATTTTCTTATCTAGGTGCATTGGATCATAGCGCTGATCGCTGCTACTTTGGAATTGCTGCAGACATACCTTCCTCACTCAGTTATTGGCTCTGAAAAAGGGCCCTAAGGAAACCTGGACTTATTTCATGAGACTTGTTTTGGCCTAGATGAAAAGTTATCAAAGGATTAGGAAGCAATTAAACATTGTATAGCAGGTGTAACGTGACTGTGTGCTACGTGGGACTATACTATTAAATATATTTGAGGGGGGGGGGCCGCCTATGTCGTAGAGATCAGGCGCAGAAATTAGCGTTCTGCGCTTCATTGTACTCTTCACTAACATTTGATGGAGGAATATTAGTGATCGCCTTAGTGTTCTTTTTTTTCCCCCTTCTTTTTTTATTTAAAGATCGCTTAGGATGGGGGTGGTCAACTCCAGTCGTCAAGGGCCACCAACTGGTCAGGTTTTAAGGTTATCCCTGCTTCAGCACAGGTGGCTCAGTCGAAGACTGAAGCAGGGATATCCTTAACCTGACCTGTTAGAGGCCACTGAGGACTGGAGTTGGCCACTCCTGACTTAGGAAGTGGGAATCATCTGAGGAACACAGGTAACCCATAAGATCGTCCTAATGATGAGTTGTGTGAGCCCATGGGACAACTGATGGAAATGGATTAGGAAGAGAGGCAGAGGGAAGGTGGTGATAACAGCTGACCAGTTACGCAGAAATGCCAGAGGTTTTACAGGAAAATGGAGCTTTGGCCCTTCAAGAGTCTGCTGATCAAAGCACGAGAGCTTGCAGCTGTGACCTTTAACCTTCTTGGATGAAAGTGCTGAAATACATAATACATCACCACGCCATAAACACGCACATTACACTATCTTACAGTGCTGAAAGAAACAAAAGCTGCCTACTGATTTTGCTTAATATAATACCCATGATTCTCCGCCGCAATTTCCTTGCACGTGTGCCGCTATGCTTTTCATTCCTACTGCATAGCCACGAAATATCTGTGAACAAAGAAAGCACAACGACAGCCTGTTACTACTTACACACTCGGCACTGAGTATCACTGCAGTAACCCTTATGACACCATGCCCAATTTTTCAAATCTTCCAAAACTCTAGAGTTTTAATCAAAACCATCTACATAAAAAGTCTACGCAAGGATTATCATTATAATAGGTGTTCGGTCATCACGTCGTGACGTCAGACGCCCACACGGGGTTGTGGACATCTTTACATGCTAGCTGGATCGGGTGATACGAGGATTGGTGTCCATTCTTGTGGTGCTCCTGTGTGTTCCTTCCCCATGATCCGCGGTTAGCTCAGCTGCCCTTCTGTTTTGGGACGATAACGATAGTCTTGATGTATTACTGCTATGTAGATGTACGTTTTTAACTCCATGTTTTTATGTTTCTAAATTGAATTTGTATTTGTACAATCTCTTGTTGCGCTCTTTCTTGTGTCCATTAGAATACTCCGCCTCTTACGTACTTCTTGCTTTTAGAGATGGGCAGATATGGATCAGCTGGTTCCTCTGGTCCGCGGATTTCAGTCTCAAAAATAGGGATTTGCCTTTTGCGGATTTTCCCCCCCGCAATCCGTGGATTGGATTCTTAAAATCCACCAGCAGATTGTATCCAGTGGCGGTTTTGAATGAATCCGCGCGGATTGAAACTGTAATAATCAGTCGGCGGATTTTACACGGCGGAACAGATTTTGAATGGCAAATTTGGAAAAATCCGGGAAAAACATTTTGACTGGTTCGGCCGTCTCTGGTTGCGTCATCAGAGAATAAAACATAGGAATGCGTTTTTGTTTGTCAAATTTGTGGACTTTGGCTGTTGTATATCAAACTGCAATTGGAGTTTCCGAGCAATAGGGCCCAAATCACAGCTCTCTCGTGTGTGGTAGCTTCAGATATCGCAATGAGCAGCTTTGATAACTCCGGTGGTAAACAGGTAGCTTTAACAAATATACAAGAGAATATATATATTGTGACATAGTCCAAAGATGTTAGGCAGCTTTCCGGCCCTTTTTAGGTCAGAAAGTGCAGGAATAGTTAATGATCCATTCCACAGCTTCACATTTACTCAGGCTGGTGGATGGAAAATCCAGACCACAGATTACAATGGCTCTAGTTCTCCCTCACCTGCTCTTCTAATCACATGCACAGGTATTTAGAGCAGAGAGGTTTGCATTTCAGTCTCTCTCCTTAGAGCCTGGGGGCTGGGGGTGTCGCTGCTCCCCTGCATCCAGTTTCGGGGTGGACGGCCCCTCCAAGTATCACAGTACCAGAGGATTTGCCTGAACACTTGGGACCGAGTTCCCACCACGAACAGATAAGACAAACAAATCTTTATTGCTGTATCTAAAAGACTATGCTTTATCTAGTGACCCTAAATGAGAGGGCCTTCTTTTAAACTGGGGAACCAGGTTAGTTGGCCCAGCAGCAGTTAGAGGCTGATTCTGATGTGTAGCTAGATCCCTGAATGGGATAGGATTTGGTTTATTTGATTTGGTTTGGTTCTGAAAAGTGACACTGTGTGAAATGCTATAACACTGATATGAATAAACCGCTGAAGGTTAAATGTCTGAGTGCCTCCTGCCTACACATGTTAAAGCTGCAGTATCTTACTTGGATGAAAATAAAGCAGGCAGAAGCCTGAGTTAAGCAACGTAATACTTTGCATGTTCTTGTTTGTTGTATAATTAACCCTAAAAGACTGTGTCGGGAAGAACCCAGACAGACGTCAGCGCTACAAAAGAGGGGCGTTTGTCACATATGGTGGAGAATGCGGGTCGACACTAAAAAAGTCTGTGGGTTTGCAAATAAATGCGGGGGTTTAAAATGGCCGCCCAGCTGAAGTAAAGTACAGATGCTATGAGTGAAGTCTGTCCCACTGTGTATATCAGTTGTGCTTCTAGCATACATAGAGAATGTGCAAAGTGTGGATGCAATAGCACCCTGAACCCAAACAGAAAACCAAAATGTTTTGCTGAAGAGAAAAAATTTGCATCTAGCAAGTGCTGTTTGTAAAGCTAATGCCTTTTGCTGAAGTGAGTGAATTTGCAGCTAGCAAGTGCTGTATGTAAGTTGCTGAAGTGAGTGAAATTGCAGCTAGCAAATTGTCCCTGCCGGGTTTCTAAAATGGCCGACGTGAAATGTTTGTTTTGTAATGCACGTAATCTTGATAAACAGTGTCCCTTCAGGCCATACGATGATGATGACGACGACTCGTATGTGGCCCCTGGAGGAGAGCCGTACCCACAGATGAATTTAGTATGCTGGGCCTGTCGTGAAGTAGGTCACATGGAAGATGTGTGCACCAAAATTTTCAAAGACAAACAGCTGCAAAAGCAAGCAACGCCCTGTGAGTGCAAGCAAAATGTGGAAGCTACCAGTGAGTGTGTGCCCAGTACCACTGATATCTCTGGAGCTAATAAAGCAAAGAGAAAGAAGAAGAAAAAGAAAACTGTTCCTCAAGTCACCGGGGAAGTGACCGAGCCACTTGAACCTGCGCTGTCAGGACATGCGTCAGAAAGGCGCAGAGATGTGCTGCAGACCGGAGTGACCGGCAGAATTGTCACGGGAACAGTGGCAAAGGAAAAGGAGGAGCAAAGGGAAGCTGAATCCTTGATCCAGGATAAAGAGGCTTTGGTTTCTGCACTCCAATCTGCCAGCCATGATTATGAAGTCCTGCGGCAGGGATTGATGAAGGAGCGAGAATGTTGGAAGAAGGAGCAAGAAGCTAACAATAAGGAGCGAGAATCGAACGCCGAGTTACAGAGGTGTATACTTCCAGCTTTAAAGGAGTACGAGGCTTTGAAGAAAACAGAGTCTCTCTTACGGAGTGAGCTGGAAGAGGTGACGACTAGTCTGGAAAAGGCCAACACCGTGATTGCTATCCTAAAACAGAAATACGGGAAAGCACTACAAGAGGTTCACGCGCTCAGCACAGAGGTGCAAAACTCACGCCTGGAGGGCCACGGTCTGAACGCAGAGCTGGGAATGTTGAAGGAAACCTGTGAGAATGCCCTGAGTAATTTAGAGATTGTAAAGAGAGAGAATGTAATTCTGACACAGAAAAATTCAGACTTGACTGACCAGATCAGTGAAGGTGATAAGAAGCTTCACCAAGCAGGAAAATTGGAGAAGCAATTGATCAAGGAAAAGTTAGAAATGCAAGAAGAGCTACAGAAGCAGATGGCTGAGCGTGAGATACAGTGCGCCGAAAGGGAGGAGGTGTCCGTCAGGTGGTCTGCCTGACATTGCGCTATGAAAGCGAGATGGCCGATATCCACAAGCAGCTGGACCACACGGCAAATGAGGGGGCCCGGCTACAGCTGGAGCTGGACAAGACCCGAGAGGAGAACCTGCAGCTGCAGGTCAAGAATAGAGAAAAGGAAACAGAGTTAAATCTTGCTCTGAAACAGATGACAGACATGTAATCGCGACTCAACTCCAAAGAAGTTGAATTAGCAGCCGCACTGAGTGGAAAAAGAAATACAGAAGGACAGCAACAAAGACGCTACCAGGACATGAGAGAAGCTGCTAAAGTGGTTCAGTCGGGCTATCAATCCTACCTCCTAACCAAGCAAGCTGTACGTTCCTATACGTGTATCTTCAATGCTGTTGCAATATTACGATTTGCTATAAAGATGAAGTTGGACAAAGAGATTCCAAGGCTAAAAGAGACACGGTCACACAAGGAGACAAGGGAAAGTAAACTCAATGCCCACACTGATAACAAAGAGGAAGGAGAAAGAATTGACTTTGATTGTGCTGCTGTTATTCCAGAAACAGATGGGCACCTTCCTGAGAATACTGAGAATTTACTCCCTGATCTGGGATTCAAAAATCCAGATCCTCAATTTCATGTATGTTGTCCAGATGATTATCAAACTAGTGAACACACCCAGGCCACCACAGAAGATGTTTTAGCCAAGTGGGTGGCAGTTCCTGAAAACACAAACTTGTTGACAGATCCTGATGACGTTGTTAATATGGACTACGTTTGTACAGAGGCAACTAGGTCTCCAAAACCCAAATGCCTGGTAAAGGCCCCAAAAGGGAAATCAAAGATTGAAAAGAAAAAGCAACGAAGGTCAACACGGCGCCTGAATAGTTCCAGATCTCGCCTCTCTGGACCATACTGTGGAGCCAAGGAGAATCCGGTCCGAGGGTCTCATCAGTAGCTGAAGAAACAGTCCAGTCATTTGCAGGATGCAGCGGGCTATGAAATAAAGTCAGGGGATGTAATGGACTGGAAGTCAAAGAAAAAAAATGTTTGGGGAACTGACCGATATTTTTTGTTCCTACACGTGTGGACTTTGTCACGGACACTTAACTTTTCAAATAAGCTAGTGTAGTTATGCTATATTAGGCCTCTAGAATATGCATTTTGTAACTATTGCAATGTTATATTGGTTCTCTGTGTTGAAAATGTAGCTAAACTACAAATTACTATACAGGGTTGATGGCCCTTTTGGTTGGTAAATATATAATGAGGTTCATATTCTAGAGTAGAAAAGAAAAAACCCAGGGAGGTAATAGAAACTGTCTGGTTTTGTGAGTATATTTAGCATATCCTGGGTTATAAGAATGTGTGCTAGACATTTATTTTTCAAAATAGTTCCCTAATATAGAGCAACAAAATATGTTTGCCAAGTATAGTCTCTTATGATGAAAACTATTGTCCATAATTGCCGCGGAAAAAAAAAAAAAAAGTTAATATTCGTGTCGTGAATGTTTAATATTGTACTGAGGAGTTAGCTCAAGTATTTCAGGTAGGACGCTCACCCCAGTGAGGTCCATGGCCGGTCACCCCAGTCGGTGTGAGCTGGGGAGGGGGTATGTGACATAGTCCAAAGATGTTAGGCAGCTTTCTGTCCCATTTTAGGTCAGAAAGTGCAGGAATAGTTAATGATCCATTCCACAGCTTCACATTTACTCAGGCTGCTGGATGGAAAATCCAGACCACAGATTACAATGGGTCTAGTTCTCCCTCACCTGCTCTCCTAATCACTAGAACAGGTATTTAAAGCAGAGAGGTTTGCTTTTCAGTCTCTCTCCTTAGAGCCTGGGGGCTGAGGGTGTCGCTGCTTCCCGGAATCCAGTTCGGGGTGGACGGCACCTTCAAGTATCACAGTACCAGAAGATTTGCCTGGACACTTGGGACCGAGTTCCCACCACAAACAGATAAGACAAACAAATCTTTATTGCTGTATCTAAAAGACTATGCTTTATCTAGTGACCCTAAATGAGAGGGCCTTCTTTTAAACTGGGGAACCAGGTTAGTTGGCCCAGCAGCAGTTAGAGGCTGATTCTGATGTGTAGCTAGATCCCTGAATGGGATAGGATTTGGTTTATTTGATTTGGTTTGGTTCTGAAAAGTGACACTGTGTGAAATGCTATAACACTGATATGAATAAACCGCTGAATGAAAATGTCTGAGTGCCTCCTGCCTACACATGTTAAAGCTGCAGTATCTTACTTGGATGAAAATAAGGAATAGAGGCTGGGGCGCTCCCTTGTTTATTAGGCTTGTGGTGTGGCCTATGTTGTAATGTATAACCAAATAAGGGGTAGTGTATACTTGCCCTTGTTGTTTTCTGCAGCTGGACCTGTAGAGAAGATAGAGCCTGGAATCTTCTTATAATGACAGTAGAATCGGTGGATTGGTCAGCGCACGGGTTTTTTCGCTCACAGGATGAAAAGAGAAAATGAGGGACACGTGATTAGTGTCAAGCCATACAAAACATTTAACCAGTAATATAATGTGGTTGTTTAATAAAAAATGAATAAAAAATGCTTGGATAAAAAATGCTTGGATAAAAAATGCTTGGATAAAAAAATCTTTTAAAACACTTTGATAAAAGACTGAATTGGGGCTTGGATGCAGATGTCTAAGTAAAAATACTTCAATGGAAAAAGAGGGTTCTGTGGTTGGTGGTGGTGTGAGGGATGGGAAATAGAAAATATAAAAATAAAAATATATATAGAGGGACTGTGGGGGCCGGTAATTGGCGCGCTTGTGTGCAGCCTGCTGCCAAACAGGAAAAGTGATGCTGCTTATGCAGTAAAAAACAGTGAAAAACAGTAAAAAAACAGCCTGCTGTCTGGCAAAAGTGGTGATGCTTGTTTGGCAGTAATCGTTATATTTGAGTGTTTGCCAGAAGCAGTGGTTTCCTCCTCCTTCTGCTGGAGGTGGTATGCGGTGCTGGTAAATGAAGTAAAACGGAGTTTTCTGGTGTAGGGGTGATTGCCTACTCCTCCTTATGGAGGTGGTATGTAAGTGGCTTCTCTCCCGGGTGCCCGATTCAAAGAAAAAAGGGCCGAAACCGGTGAGTGGGTTAAGGTGAGTTTATTAAGTCATATACAGCAGAAAGAATAAAAACACTTACAATACAGCTTTGGCAATAGCCCAGCTGCAGCCTGATCGTCCGATGGCGCTCCTCCGACCGGTGTATCCCCCGTGACCGCGTCCGATGGCGGGAACCGGAAGGGGAGGGCTTACCGGATGTCAACAGGCTGGCTGGGTCCTTCAGGTAATGGGCTCCGGCAGGGAACTACGCGTTTCGCAATGATGCTTCGTCAGGTTCCTGCCGGATGCCCTGGATCTTCCCTTTTTATAGGTCAGAGAAGCTGGTTAATTGATTGATTACAATCACTTGGTGTTCCATATAATTATGATAATAAAACAGCTTATACATCAATTGGTGGTCTTTTTTGTTTTGTACATTGATTGTGATGAGCGAATGGGGGAAAAGAGGTAGATGTAATAAAGATGCAAAGTTTACACAGTTATGTAAAATGGGTCAAACAGTTAATTGTTTACATGTGGTGTCACTCCTTCATATAGGATTGCCTGGAGCTTGATTGTTTCACATGTGGGTGTGCAATTAAGCACTCAAGAACCAGGGCAGGCTGAACCAAAGCCAGGGCAGGCTGAACCAAAGCCAGGGCAGGCTGAACCAAAGCCAGGGCAGGCTGAACCAAAGCCAGGGCAGGCTGAACCAAAGCCATGGCAGGCTGAACCAAAGCCAGGGCAGGCTGAACCAAAGCCAGGGCAGGCTGATGTTATCAGTGATTGCCTTTTTTTTTGTACAGATATGGCGAAAGCAGGACCCAACAAAGACCTTCATAGTTAGGGAGACATGGATCGGGTGGTCAAGGTCCAAAGTCATGAGATGGGATAACAGTGACAAAGTTTACAGTCTAGAATCAGTTAGCCACCCCTCAGGTAAAGTAGTAAGCTTTAATACAGGGGTGTGCAAACTTTTCTGCTCGCCCCCATCACCGTCTCTCTTGCATCAGTGGCGTCATATGACGTCACAATGTCATGTGACGTCGCGTTGCAATTTGACCCCACGTTGTTGTGGCGACACGTCGCTGAGGAGACCGGCTGAGAGCAGGTAAGAAGGAGCTACAGAGGCCTCACGCCTCCCCGGCAGTTAATTTAAATGTTGTGGGGAAGAGCGTGGGGCCCCTGTAACCGCTGCACCCCTCCCCCCCAGTTTGCGCACCCCATCTCTAATAAATGTGAAAATACGTGATTTAAAGCGACATCCAAGATGCTGTTTTTTTCCCCCCGTTTTTTTTTTTTTTTTACATAGGGGGGGGGGGGGGGGGGGGTGTTTCCAGAGCTCAACCCCATTAATTTTAGCTCTGTGGACCCCCTGCTGCCGGTGATACAGACCTCGGTAGAGGGCGAGTGTAAGAGATGTGTGCAGCGGTACATTTAATGGAGACCGATTAGGGTGAAATGTTATCTTAGCTTTATTGAGCCTGTTCCTTTATCCAGGCAAAACATACAAAAACAACAAAATAACAAACCCCCATCCCTTTGTAAGGGCTAACTTACTTCCCCAGACCCTATCTGCAGGACTGGAGGGATATCCCCATTACCCGTCTAGCACCCCAAAGTCTCAGGAAGTACCTTAAGCAGGTGGCCCTCCATGTCAGTCTCTGGCAGGTTCCTGGGTCCTCTGTGTCCAGGAAATATAGGTCTCTGGGTGTCTGGATCTCAGCACAGCCTTTGTGCTCAAGACAGTGTCTGTGTGCAGGCCTCTCTGCTCTCCTTCTGTCAGCCCAAATGTGAGCTAAGGAAATCCCCCTCCTGTTTCTCACATGCGGCTTTTTGCAGAGCACTCATTAGAGGAAGCAGGGGGTCCCCGGACCTGGAATGAACGGGGTGCCACTCTGGAGACACCCTGCTTCACATCTATGCATTAATTGCTCCTTTCAAGTGAAATTGACATTAGCAGTCTTTGGATCCTTCAGAATAGGAGAACTGGTGGTAACATCAAAGATGAGTAAAAATAGAGTTATTCAAAAAAACATGATTATAGAAGAACGCATAGCATGCAGTATACATAGGTCAACAACACGCAAGGCAGGTAGGGCCACATTGGTGTATTTAAGGAAAAAAGGAAGGATATCAAATATGTCCAGTAAAGTGCACTGAGCTTTGTCTGTGTTTTATGTTATGTCTCTGGTTTTAAATATATATTGCCATGCTCAGTAGCACTCCTCTGTGAAACTTATATGCTTATATATATGTTGTGGGTATTTTGGGGGTTCAATATGAGCTTGTAGGTGTTCTGTATGTTTTGTAATTCTTGTTCAGCTAGTCTTAGCTGATTGGAGGGTGGCAACCTCCTGCCTAATTGAAGCTCACTCCTTCCCACATTTAAATGGTTAAAAGCTCACTCCATGGTATCTCCCACTCAGGGGAACTTGCTGGCTTGCTGTATGATTGTGACAAATCTATTACAGAGTGCTTTTCCTGGTAATGTACAGGTTAATAAAAGCTTCAATCAGACTTAGAACTTTTGCAACTAATATTGACAGATTTACTATAAATCATTCTTCCTGGCAATGCACATGTTATTACGAATCTATATTAGTGTTAGGGACCCTTGAAATGTGCCGTGCAGTTAGCTCAAGGGCTTACAACAATTTGGCCAAAATGTTAAACTAAAAGACCATTTTAATTATTTGTTATTTATACATGTATATTTAGGCACTGTACCGTATATAAGTTTTTCTGGATGTGCACTGAGCTTTGTCTGTGTTTTATGTTATGTCTCTGGTTTTAAACCAGTAAATATCAGCAAGAAATATGCCAAAGGTATTTAGTTACGGGCAAATGGGATATGATGCCGGCCAATTGCGTCAGGATAAATGTAATGTGGTCAGGGGTCCGAGATTTTGATGAGAAGAGTCTAGCACCTCGCCAGCAATATGGTCATAGACAAATTCATCAGAAAGTAATACTGTTATGAATGGCCCTGGTTGATGCGCCCTCCGGTGGTCCCATTCACCCCTTAATTTGGACTGCCACCCCCATTCCTTAGTTGAGACTGCCACCCCACCAAGATGTAACCTTTTGCATTACCATTTCTTTAGTTAAATATGTCCAATCCCATGTCCCTGACATATGATGAATTATGAAGTTTGGGTTTAGTCAGTTCTCAGTTCCTTACCCACCCATGCATAGGGGTGACAACCGAGACAGCTTGGTCGGATTTGGGCGTTGAGGTGATCCGATGGGAGTCGAACCATTACTGCAGCTCTGTGACTACGGTGTTAGCTTGGATAGTTGCGTTGTTCGCTTAGTTTTGCCCCCTGGTATTTTAGGTTATGCTGCCTTGGGCATTTGGATCAGCGGGGATTTGTTTGTTCACTGTGCTGAAAAACATGCGCCCATTCGTCCTTACGGGAGGATGGACGTCTTGCAAAGGGACCAAGTAGTGTTTTTTGGTGGGGCGGGTGAGGTTTGAGGGGAGGGACCACAGGTGCTGTTACTCCATGCTGGGGGCAATGATACGGTTTTGGTAAAATCTCTGGATTTAATCTATGCGACGAGGGATTTGGTTTGTCATCGTGCATAGGTAAGTGTGCAAGGGAACCCGGTTAACCCAGGGCTTGAGCAGATGAGGACGAAGATCAATAAGATGATAGGGAAATGTATTTTGCAGTTGGTTGGCTGGGTTGTTTGTCATCCCGGGTTGTTTCTGCTGGACGGGGTACATCTCTCTGGTATTGGGCTAGATTTATTTAACATCACGATTCAGGATGGTCTGGAAAGGGTGCTAACGGGTCAGGCAGACCGGGGCTAATTTAAGGGGGGTTAAGCCCCATTGGTGGCAGCTGTGGGGGGGGATTAGTATGGGTTAACCTTGCCAGACTGGGCTCTGTGGTACGATAAGGCCCTATGGTGGCTATGATTGGCAAGTGAGCAGGGTGCTTTGGGTTCCGACTGGTGCTAAACAGCCGGCCTTGTGCGGTGCCTGGCTTGGTGGGTGTTGCAAGCCATGGTTTGGGTACCATTGGTCTTTACTCGGAGGGTGAGCACTCTGGCAGAGTTGGCACTTATCAAGTTATGTTATTTATTTACCAAAAGTCATGGCCTTTGTACCTCCAGACCTTTGTGTTTATATATTATATAACGGGTTTATAGATGTACTCTGGGAGGGGGGAGCTCCATCGCAGGCATCAAAGTCATGTAGAAGTATAAAACCAGGAAATCAGGACAGGAAGAAAAACTGTCTAAATAGAATTAGATCTTGCGCATTGTAAAACCTATTAACCAGTGGTCCCTGTGGTGGCTCAACTTGTTATATAAAGAAGTGAACAGCTCTATTCCTCATGTTTTCAATCAGTGGGCTTAGAAATATTGAGCTTTAGTTTCTATGAAGCTGATTAGGGTCGTTTTCCCCCACATCCTCACCGCCCCCCCCCCCTCCTTCCAAGGTCAGTGGACTAACAAAAGAGGTACCTCTCCCCACATGCGGGGCGAGTATAGAATACCCAGAAGCGTGCACTCGCTGGGCTGATTGGCTTGATAAATGGACTTATGGCCATCTGAGCTTTATTAGCCACCAATTAGCTATATGTTTTTGGTGGCTTGCACCTTATTACCCTTTAATGCCCCTTAAAGTGTGTGTTTTACCCTGCCCCATTTATTTGATTTATTTTGGAATATATAAGAAACCGTCTTTTAACCTACTTAAGACTACTACTCACAATAAAAAGGGTTACCCAGCTACTCCCCCAATATATTCTCTATATGAAGGTGTCTCTCTGCTAGCCATAAGTCCAGTTATCAAGCCAATCAGATAGTCCAGCAAAGTGCACGCTTCTGGGTATTCTACACTCTCGCCGCCTGTGGGGAGAGATACCTCTTTTGTTTTGTTCTTTTTACGACCTTCTCTCCCGTAATAGTTATGGTTCTGTTTCTGTTAAATGCAATACCTATACCAGGGGTGCCAACTTCAGTCTTCAAGGGCCACCCACACGCCCGGTTTTCAAGATATCCCTGTTTCCCCCCAGGGGGGTTCGATCAATGACTCGGTCGTTGACCGATATCCTGGTGGTAGCCCTGGAGGATTGGAGTTGGCCACTCCTGACCTATACAATTAGATTTAATTTACTGAGCTTGCTTTACAAATGGAAATGAGAGGTTATGAATGAAGGGCCTGATACTGTGCAGACAGTAATATCTATTTCTACCTAAACAGCACATCTTTGGCAACATGTGAAGACGATTTGTTAAAGTAACATGGGTCTCTTCCTGACTGGGAACATGTTAGGTGTGATTTACTTAGTGGCAATTTTTTTTTTATATATGTCTTGCGTTCTACAATTAAACCCCCTGACATATGAACGAGGCACGGGGCCAAAAGTCTGAGGTCGCAGTGTCACTAATGCTAGAACTGGTTGGATGTGAATTGGGCTGCTATTGGAATTGCGGCATGCAAAAGGTTGGTGAACAAAATTAAGCCTCTCATTGGACTTTATCATTTGCATTTCAAATGTGTAAATGACATGTTAGAAGACTCGTACAGTATACAGACATGGGGTTCATGTGGGCCTTGGGGCACTGCCAGAGATTGCTTATGGTTAGAGTAGGGTAAGTCTGTTTGGCATAATTACCAATCCTTGCCCTGCATGTGGATTGGGTGTACTACTTGCAAAGTGGATTATTTTGGGATATGCACAATCACCTACTTGTGGAGTCAGCTGGTAACCTTATTCTGATAAGATACTGGGCTGGATGAGTGGATCAGTGAGTAAAGACATTGACTCTGCAAAACAATTACACTGATTTTTGAACAAGGGGAGCCTGGTTCAAATCCTGGTGTCAGCTTCCTTGTGACCTTGGGTGAATCACTTTATCTCCCTGTGCCTCAGGCACCAAAATCATAGATTGTAAACTCATCTGGGCAGGTACTGTGTCTGTAACATTCATACATGCTGTGTACCGCGCGCACTGTGATTGTGAAGCACTTTGAGTCCCATTGGGAGAAAAGTGCTATATGAAATAGTTATTATTATACACTTTAAGTATTAGCTATAGTACTGTGTGTAACTCAAAATCAGTATGATTGCCTCCTTCACCCCACAAATATAAGCATGTTTCCTTTCAGTCACCCTACAGATACAATTTATTTTTCTGATTCTCATAATTCCCATAACTATAATTCACCTTTGGACATTCTGGGTGGCGCTTGTAGGCCCTTTCCATTAGTGGTGGGTTGACTCCTTTTTTCCTTCCTTGCCAGTAAAGGTGCTTTAGAGCTGGAGTCGCTGGCAGACTTTTTAGCCTCATTTGCTTTTCTTGGCTTAGTTGCCTTTTTTAGAGATCTCTTTGGACAGCTGGGGACATTTGGACACTTTCCCAGAGGCAACCCTCTTTCTGAACTTCTTCCACTCAAATCTTCTTTTCGAAGGTCAGTAGCTGGTAATATTGTTCCACTCGCCTTTGTGTCTTTTGTCGGTTCCTCTCCATTTTCTCGACTTTCCATTTGTTCTGTGCCACTTTTCAGAGTGTCACACAAGCCTGCCACCTGGTGTCCCATTTGCCTGTACACATCTTGATTTAATTCCTCTCGGTCCCTCTCTACTGGGCTGAGTTTGATCTGCATTTTATTAGATCCTAGGTCAGCCTAAAGTGCCATTCAGGTCGTCTTCAGATGATCATGGTAGAAGATGAAGCTCTGATGTTGCTCGACACAGTTGCTGCCAAGATAGAAAAATGTCATGGTCATTTGCTTGCTTGTTTAATGAATTTATTGCATCCCCACTATCAATAAACAAAACCAGTCTTAACCAAGGTAATTCCTCATTGTAAAGCAACACTGCATTTCTGATCATTGCCTACACAATCAGCACTGCACTATTTTCATTTTGCTTTAGCATCTTTGTGGATTATTTTCTCTTTCTGATTTCCACAGCATGGAAATAATACAAGTTTGAATTGATATACATTATACAAAATTACCTCGACTGTCTTCAACATTCTTCTGTTTATCGTTTCCTCCAAATCATACAAGATTGTCAACAGGACAACTAGGAAATATCCAGCCACTTGCTTGTATTGGTTATCCATTTACGAGAGAGACATGTGGCTAAATGTAAACGGTGTCAGTTTTGTCTAGTGAAATCCTTCCAAAGAAAGCACTCGCTATAATTCTCCTAGATAGACCTTTAGTATCATCAATAAAACAAAACAATTCTTTCAATCCCCTGATGCAAGAGGAGACCATTTTCCCTGAACAGATGTGTTATTCTAAAGGCTTGTCTTTGAATGGAGCAGGTATTCGTTTTCTTAAAGTCCTATAGTACAATAGTTTAAAAACAGGTCATGTATTTAATGGGGAAAGCTGAGCATGGCTATATATATATTTATTTTTTTCCCCTGGAGGCAGGGAGGGCCATCAATCACAGATCTCAGGATAAAGACAAGATTTTTGTGTGGCATGGGTTTGCAGTAGAATGTGTCCAAAAGAATGACTGCACTCAAACAGCATTACTGAATAAAGTAGGACACTTTGAAGACATATTAAGCGAAGAGAAAAACTCTATGTAATGCTTACAATCAACAACACAATTAGGGACAGCTTCTCTCTGTATAAATCAAGACACCTGAATACAGCAGCGTTTGTCGGCAGATCAAAGAGAAAGAGCAGATGTTACTTCTCTGAAAGGGTGAAGGCTTCCAGGCATAGATGGTTGGGGCAAATTTGGTAATTGAATTTAAAGTACATAAGACATGCACTAGGGAATAAGGAAGAAAAGCAAATGACTCAGATTGGGGTCTGTAATAACGGTAATATAAAAAAAATGGGTTCGAAAGGTGGCTCTTTTCTACAACCAATGCTTATGGACCATGGAACCTCTTCCTTGTGCTACAGAAGAGTTCAATGACATTTTTTTTTAAAACAAAAAGGGGTCTAAAATAATTTGCAGCGTAGGGAAGTGGCTCCATAGCATACTGATCCAGGGTTTATGCTGTTGTGTTTTTTTGGGGAAGCAGATAGCTATTACTGGGAATCTGAACCTATTATGGGTGCAGCAAGTGATACTCACCCTACTAATACAACCATTTTATTTTAGGGCCACTAAACAAGGTACTGTACATTTAGCCCAAGTCCTGCAGGACTTTTCTCTGCAAATATCTTTCTAGCTGGCAGGTAGTCTTGTAGAAAGAGGTTAATGCAAATGACAATCCTTACAGTTTGGTTATCAACGCATAAGTTGACTCGCTGACCAAAGAAATGATAGTTCACATGCTAATATTGCTAACGGTGTCATATCTTTGCTGGAGGAATGATCTGAGGTTTTGCTGTTATACGGACACAGAAAAGGGCAAAATACAATGAACTGGAAGAAATTACCCTACTTATTCTCAAAGCTAGAACAGTAGGCCAGATTCCTGATTAAAAAAGGGCTACCGACATACACTCATCTTAAAATTAGAAATTAGCTGGACACTCAGCATTCATCATTTTTCCAGTTGCAGTAACTATTGTCTGAAAGAACTCTGGGCTCCAGATCAAACTTAAAACCAATATTATTGTGTAAATTTGTCAACAGCAGCTGATCGACTTCATTTTTGTAGATTCTGAAATCTTTTATTGGACCAAAATGTTACATGAACTTGCTAGACAGCTGTCTTTTTGTTTTATCTTGAGAGGCAACCTATGTATCTTATAACACTCTTGTGTGTGTGTGTGTATATCTATACATATAAGTCTCAAATAATGTTTGTGTGTGTATGTCTGCTGGACAGCTCATTGGCCTGCGGGCCAGGCAGGGAGGAGCCAGGCAGGGAGAAGAGACACACACGCACACTCTCCTCACACCGTGACCGCGTGCGCCTCTGACCAACACCGCACACCGTGAGCGCACACACACACACACCACCCCCCCCCTCCCCCTGTGGCCGTCACTCTCCCCTGTCAGCCGGACTGCAGCTCACCTTCCCCCCTCCTGGTGGCCGTCACTCTCCCCCCTCAGCCAGACCGCAGCTCACCTTCCCCCCTCCTGGTGGCCGTCACTCTCCCCCCTCAGCCGGACAGGCCCCGCACCTTCCCTGCTGCAAGCTTCCCGGTGGCTCGCGCTCACAGGTACAGAGAGGGGGCCCATGCGCAGCGCTCCCCGGACGGGAGGAGGGAGAGCAGAGAAGGGCTAGGCGCGCGACAATCGGAGGAGCACGGGAGAGAGGAGCGGTGAGTCCTGGCAGAGGGGAGGGGGCTTTGTGGTCCGTACCTTCGGAAGAATACAGGGGAGGGGGCTTTGTGATCCTGTAACAGGGGAGGGGGCTTTGTGTGTGTGTGTGTGGGAGGGAGAGGGGGGGACACAGTGTGTGTGTGTGGGGGAAAGACAGTGTGTGTGGGGTGGGGGGCGGACAGTGTGTGTGTGTGGGGGGGGGGGGAACCCAGTTGTGTTGTGGGGGGGAAATGTGTTGGGGGGGGGGGGACAGTGTGTGTGTGTGTGGGGACAGTGTGTGTGGGGGAACCTGTGTGTGTGTGTGCAACACTGTAGGGGGGGGGGGAATGGAGCTGCGCAGGGGGGGGGAACACAAACAGAGAGGGGGGAGCGGAGAAACAGACAGGGGGAGTGGAGAGAGAGAGGGGAGCGGGGAATTGTACTCCCGGGCAACGCCGGTCTCTCAGCTAGTATATATATATATACAAACAAGAGAACAGAGAGCGCATGTTCCATAGTGTAAAAAAGTACATTTAATGTAAAAAAAGAGGACAAGGGAATTAAGGACTCACAAAAGTAATAGAAATTCAAGCGATTTGTGATATAATCACCACCAACAGGGTAACACCGTCCTGGATCACACCAACGGATCGATATCCTATCCGGCTCACCTTCAGCTGCTCCTGATGGACAAAAAAACGTATCTCTGCTTGTAATGCGATTTCCAAGTGTAACAGCCTCAATCCAGCTCCATGCGCTCTCCTGCCGTAAAGCGCGCACATGCGTGATGACGTAATGTCGTGATAACGTACCCTGACGCGTTTCGTCACACTGCAGTGACTTTTTCAAAGGTGACTTTGAAAAAGTCTCAACCCTATGTAACAACCCAATCTCAATCCTATGTAACATTTCTCTTCCAAATTTGCACTTGCCTTTTTCTGCTGCCCTCCTGCTCCTTTGGAATCCCGGTGTCAAATGACGCCACAAAGTCACCAACGTGATGTCGTACGGTGGCGCGTTACCATAGAAATGCGATGCCATGGCAACGAGACGCGGTGTGATGTCACGATGGGGGCATCTGATGCGTCATTTCCAAAGGAGCAGGAGGGCGGCAGAAAGGAGGCGCCCGACACAGGCAAGTAGCTTCCCGGTAGGTTTGAGAGAGTGGCAGAATTATATGTGAGAGGAAATTTTTCCCGCCCCAAAATGTTGCCACCTTAGGCCCAGGCTATGAGGTTTGGCAAAATCCTTTCCGGGTTTTCATATTCTGGTTCAGGATTTTGCTCTTGCTCGCCCTCTGTGGCTGGATGTCTATTTTTGCTCCTGGCAACTTCCTTTAAAAGGACAGCTCTGTAAGGAGGAAGTTGCCGAGCAAAGTTTCGGTTCAAGCTGAGTACATGCAACGCGCTTTCCTATTGTCTTCACTTGACCAGACCCGGCTCACGTACCTTGACTAACCTTTGATTTCAGCCTGCCTCGACCTCTGCATCCACACCGACTACGCAACTCTGCTGCCAGCCCTGACATTCGGCTTCCGACTCACTACTCGATCAGGACTCTGTCCCTCGGCTCAGGTCGGCTCTTTCACCTTCCTACCTCAGCCCTGCGGGTTCGTTTTATGCTTGAGACGAGCACCGTTACATTTTGCTCGGCCCAAATATGGACCCCGCTGAGGTAGGATGAGCCGTTACCCTGCAAGGACAGTACTTGGGGGATCATGAGCAATGCCTCGCCCTACACGATCAACAACTGGCATGGATGTGTGAAGCGGTACAGGACTTAGTTACCCACATTGGCACCCATCAGCCGGACTTGAAGGCTGCAGATGCGTTCCAATACTGCTTCCGTTATCTCCAGCGATCAGAGATCCTCGGATCCCGACTCCTCTATGGTATGGTACGAGTGTCTTCAGCATCAGCTTCACTCCTGCGGATTCGCCAGGGATCTCGCATGGTAGGCCATTACACCATTCATTTTTGCATCCTCAAGGCTGAGACCGGCTGGAATAATGAAGCTCAAGTAGCGGCCTTTTGGCAGGGACTATCGGAGCACTTAAAGGATGAGCTGACCGGCCGGGACCTCCCTAAGGACGTTGAGGAGTTAATTTCTCTTGGCGTACGGATCGTTCTCAGAATGCAGGAACACCTGTCCGAGAAGTGCCTGCTTAGAGAGCGTGCGCGCACGCGCAGCTCTTCTAGTGTGCCACGGAGCATAGCTCCGCCCCCTCGGACGCTCCACGCTTCCCTCGCGCGGCGCGTGCACGTGATGACGTGCACCGTTCCCCAGCTGCGTGGCAAGTATTCATTTAGCCCACTTGTCTCCTGCAGCCAATCCTTGCCTCCGCAGAGGCCGCACCTCCGCTCTGCCTCCCTTGCTACTGGTTCCTGTCTGCAACATAAACCCTGCAGTTCCTCTCGTACCTTGCTGAGCATAACTTGTTGTAGCCTTGAGCTCCTGCGTCTGTTGTGCCTTGCTACTTGTCCTGTGTTTATCTTGCAGTTAACACTTCATGTACTGACCCGGCTTGACCTTGGAACCTCTCTTGATATTGACCTCTGGCTTACCCTTGACTCTGCGGACCTCTCCAACCCAGACCACGGCTATACGGACTTCCACGATTCTGACCTCTCCAACCCTGACCACGGCTAACGGACTTTGACTATTC
This sequence comes from Ascaphus truei, assembly GCA_036426205.1. Lineage (NCBI taxonomy): Eukaryota > Metazoa > Chordata > Amphibia > Anura > Ascaphidae > Ascaphus > Ascaphus truei. Next base: position 79,778,649 of record CM071572.1, read on the forward strand.
TAAACTCTCCATTCCAAGACCGTGGCAAGTATCGACTAACCCACTCTCTGCCAGGCACGCTTTCCCTGCTGTAGGTGCGTGGTTTGATATTTCCCCACCTCAGTACCAGGGTCCTGTCTTGCTCGTGGGCAGCGCAAGCGTTACAGTGCCGTGCGCTAGGAGCCTAACTACTCGGTTGGCCCCAAACTTCGTTTCTCCGCTCCCTCCAGATGACAAGCCTGTGCAAATGGGTACTACCAGACTGTCAGACCAGGAGAGAAGTAGGAGGCGTACCTTTGGCTTGTGCCTGTATTGTGGGTCCCAGGACCACCGGATCCATGACTGCCCGATCATTGCTGGGCCGGGAAAACGCCTGTGTCCAGTGAAGTTGGAAGAGGATTCGCTGCACATCACTACCATCCCTCCTCCCTCTGTGCCTTCCCGGATTCTTCTGCCAGTTTCCCTCTCATGGGGTTCGGCCTCAGTCTCCACTCAGGCCTTCGTGGATTCAAGAGCAGCAGGTAACTTCCTCGATCTTTTGTTGGCCAAACAGCACGCAATTCCCCTTCGCTCTTTGGAGATTCCGTTAGAGATTGCGGCAATCAACGGAAGACCCTTAGGACCCGGTACCATCACCCAGGAGTCCCTTTCCCTGGTAGTGAACATCAGAGTTCTACATACTGTGCTACTCCCTTTCATGGTAATCAACGCACCTTCAGCACCTATAGTGTTAGGTCTCCCTTGGTTGCGTGCCCACAACCCTCATCCATTTTTGCTCCTGGCAACTTCCTTTAAAAGGACAGCCCTGTAAGCAATAAGTTGCCGAGCAAAGTTTTGGTTCAAGCTGAGTACATGCAACGTGCTTTCCTATTGTCTTCACTTGACCAGACCCGGCTCACGTACCTCGACTAACCTTTGATTTCAGCCTGCCTCGACCTCTGCATCCACACCGACTACGCAACTCTGCTGCCAGCCCTGACCTTCGGCTTACGACTTACTACTCTATCAGGACTCTGTACCTCCGCTCAGGTCGGTTCTTTCACCCTCCTACCTCAGCCCTGCGGGTCCGTTTCTTGCTTGAGACGAACATCGTTACACGGGCATCGTTACACTTGCTTGAGACGAACATCGTTACATCGTTGACATTGGATCGGCTGTTACGCTGGGTCATACTCCAACCTGAGGTATACTCCATCCTACAATGGGCAGCCATTTTGCCTTGTTTCAATATTGTCCCTCATTCCCTGTAGACTGTAAGCTCTCACGAGCAGGGCCTTCATTACCACTTTGTATCTATTTGTGCATGTTTATCCTCAATTATATGCAACTGCTTATGTCATATACATAACTCTGTACCCCCATTGTACCGCGCTGCGGGATATGTTGGCGCTTTACAAATAAACTATAATATTAATATTGCTACAGAAACAGTTATCACAACCTGCAATATATAATGAAATCAAACCTACACCACGGAGTAAAATGAACCTAACAAAGGTATTATATGATCAGAGGGAGGCGGTAGGGATCTGTCCGAGCAACGTCTGACACTAAATCCACGCCCCAGGGCCTTATATGCAGAATATCATAGGGACAAAGGCTTTCATAGCATTGTAACCCCAATCAAATTTCTGTTTCAGAAACCATGAATGGAAACAGCCATGAAATATGCCTGAGGCTCAAGGGAACGTATTCTTTTGATCCTGACAAGAAGCATCAAAGAATTTTCACATCTCAAGAAGCCAAACTTTTGATACATTGTATTCAGCATCTTAACAAATTATTTGGGGATTTAAAAATGTTAAACTAATTAGGCCAAACAAATTTCTAAGAGAGAATATGTGTAAATATTACAGTTCAAAGAGAGAGAACATTTTTGCATGTTCAGGTTGTGTACCCGAAAATGGCCCATCTAGCTGGGAAAGATGGACATTATCTGCCATGAACTGCTAAGTATATTTCTAGATCAGGGGTGCGCAAAGTTTCCCTCCTGCGCCCCCTGCCTGGTCTCCTTCCCTGCTCGGCTCCGGCGCGGGGTCATGTGACATCACGTACCATGGAGACTCGTCTCCGCAGAACCCAGCAAGACAGGTGAATTAAGGTAGGGTAAAGCTACAGAGCCCTCGCGCAGTCCCCCAGCATTTAATTTGAAGGCCTTGGGGGGAGAGCGCGGGACCTCAGTAACAGCCGCACCCCCCCCCCCGCACCCGATTTGCACACCCCTGTTGTAGATGGTGGCCGAGAAACACCATCTAATTTCATGATAAAATGCCTCAACACTTACACACACAGAGACTGTGATAGGCAATTTGGTAATAGAGCAGAGTGTTGATCTTTCTCCCCAGTAATAGGTTCATTTATTATTATTATTATTATTATTATTATTATTATTGGTAGTATTATATATTTCCCCATGCCACTCGTCCCAGAGTCTCACACACTCTCCCTCTGTTCCAGGCTCACCTCAGGACTTGACTCTTCTCATCCTAGAGGTGGTTAATGCCTTTCCATTGCTTTTCCCTCCAGGTCACAGTTTTCTCCATATGTTGGGGTTTAACTGACTTGTGCCTTCTTGCCTCGTGTTAGGGTGACTAGACGAAATGGGGCAGCTGCTACCTACCCCCTTTTCCTTCTTCTGAATTGCCAGCTGGGCCAATAACTGGCACATCTGGGGGGGGGGGGGGCTCTGCCCTACTCCCCTCACACTGAGTCTCCTGTCTTCTCCTCGCTCCTGCAGTCACTAACCTGGCTTCACCAGTGTGCTACTGAGAGATCCATTTTTCTCACTGAAGCTGCCTGTGGTTGCCAGGACACATGGGGAGTTTCACAGTTTTGGTTTGACTGGGTGGAGCATCTCCTTCCCCCCCCCCCCCACTCCTCATTACTAACAACAACCTGTTCCCTAGCAACTGCTGTCTGGGGACAATGTCCACTTGACAGAATAATTTCCTGTCCACAGATCTGATACAGGCTTTTCTTTCAGCTTTGGTGTGTACCTAACAACCGTTTCAGTTTGTTTGCAAAGGGAGAGCAGCAGGAAGAGTGGGTATTTATTTATAAAATATTTTACCAGGAAGTAATACATTGAGAGTTACCTCTCGTTTTCAAGTATGTCCTGGGCACAGAGTAAAACAAATAATACATGGTTACAAATACAGTTACATAAATGAACAAGGTATACATTTATATACAAGACATTGCATGCACAGTTAAAGAAAATATATATTATGGGTATATTTTTGGCTTTGACCCGGGAGAGACCGGAGTTCAAATCCCAGCCTCTGCTGTTGTCCATCTGTGTGATCTTGGGTGTGTCAGTTTTGTGTTCTTGCACCTCGGTATAATAAGGTAATAAAATATGCATGGGCCCCTAGTATTCAGTAGGTGAAAATGTTAAACGGTGTGCCCTGGATAATGCTGGAGACTGTAACTAAAGATTCTCCTGCATTATTGCCGAATGTTGCTGGGAACATGTTACCTACATTACTTTGATCGCATTAATATTCTAGCAACATATAATGAACCGCACGTTCCACTGAAGCACACCTGCCACGTACCTCCCTCAACACTCCAATTTCAGCAGATATCGTGTTCTTTCTTTTCCGATTTATTTTAGAAATTAGCACATGGAATACGTGCGTTTTCAATCTCTTGCTATGTCATAATGGTAATGGCGTTGTAATTATTTAGGGGCTTATTTTATATCAGCCGACGCAAACCGTTTCAGCTAACGGAAGTTAATGGGGAATTTCAGATGAAAACGGCAGGATCGGTCACTTTGGCTGATATAGAATAAGCCCCTTAGGGCCTCATGCAGAGAGCAGCGGTGGAATTAATTGGAGAAAGTAAAAAATAGTACCTTTTTTGGCGTGATTTAATCTCCATATGCAGAAAGGTCATAAAACTGCATTTAAAATCCTGTCTGCATATGGAGAGTTTCAACCGGCGATATGAGCGCTGTTGAAACTTGTTGTAAAAAAATCGAGTTTTTTTTTTTCTCCCCCACCGGCCGCCGAGCTCCAGCTTCTTGCCAACTTTTTTTGGAGAAGCAAAATGTTGAAAATCGCGCCATTTTTTTGGCGCGAACAGCCGCTAGATGGCGATCGCGCCTCTCTAAATACGGCGGTTTAAAAGACTGCAGAAATATAGGGTCTCGCCAACCGCGCGGCGCGTTTTTCAAACAAAAATTTTTTTTTGCGCTTTTCTCTCTTTTTTTGCGCTTTTTCAAACAAAAAATTTTTTTTGCGCTTTTCCCCTCATTCGCGCCAGTTCTTTACTTTTTGATGACATATTTCGCTGCAAACTGGCGAAACACAGCTTCTCGCTGCTCTCTGCATGAGGCCCTTAGTGTGGACTTGGGAATGAGTTGTAATCATTGACAGAAGTCAGTAGTATTCCTTTGGTCTCACGTTTAGAGCGTTGGTGACTTAATATTATATTTCACATTGTCAACTGCATATATTGAGTTATACAGTAGATGCACACTTTACACTTGTAACTTCTTGGGGGCAGATCCACAGAGCTCTGTTAAATCAGGGCAACTAAAGTTGCATTATCTAGATAGGTAATGGACGTTAGCTTACTTGGGTTTAAAGGAGATCCACACATTTTATGCAAAAACAACGTCCGTTAGGGCTCTCATTGGCATACAGCTAATGCCCGGGTCACACCCCAGCGCTAGCATGCCTGGGACGCTGCCTCCCGTTCGCGTATTCTAACGAGGATGCCAGGTTTGTATTGCAATGCAATGACGTTAAAACGAAAATAATTAACCACTTCAAGGCCATAGTGTATGTATGTATATCTTTATTTATATAGCGCCAAAAGTGTACTCAGCGCTTCACAAAGAATACAGTGCAGGTTTTTAAAATATAATAAGCACAGCAAAATCAGACAATAGGAAAGGAAATCCCTGCCCCGGAGAACTTACAATTTAAGTGGCATGATGGGAGACTTACAGAGACAGCAGGTGGGGGAATAAGTGCTGCAGTAGGCAGTGCTTGGCCACAAGGGTTGGTAGAAGTGACTGTGGGACTGGGGCAATAGCTATGAGTGCAGGATATTAGGATGCTTGATTTGTGAGGTGAGTTTTAAGGTTAGTCCGTATTAAAACATATAGGTTAACACCATTAGCAGGGGAAGAGGTGGCAGGGAGGTGAGGGTTGGAGCAGGTGTGTGTATATGGCTGGGTCCAGGATTAGGTGAGATCTCCAGCAGCAGGAAGAAGTAGATGGAAAGAAGTTGTGGATAGAGGATTTGTGAGGGTGCTTTTTATTGAGGGTTAAAGAAGTTGTTGGGAAAGAGGTGTATAAATAATTGTGCAGTGCATGGGCACATGCAAAGGAGGGAGGAAACAGTAAATGGAAAAAGCAATAGGGAGGGCATAGTGAGATGCAGGAGGAGAGACTCCCCAGGGATTGCAGGAAAGGAAGAGTACAAATAATCACAGCATTTCGTTCTCACAGCTGCAGAGTTGTTGTTGTTGTTGAAGTGCAAAGTCCAGATCGTCTTGTAATGTTCACCTCCAATTTCAACTCTAAAATTAACCCCACAGACACTTTATACGTGACACTTAAGATGTTACACAGCATTAGGCATGCCTTCATTGTCACTAAGATACAGCCAACACTACTGTAACTACCTTACTACCCATTGTGTCATAAACGTACAACTACTACGGTATACAAGGGGTTAACCACCGCCCTTGGCACCCCCACCCATATGGCCTAACCTCCCTCACCAGGACACCTACCTAAATAATCCAACCCCCACCAAACCTATCCCTCCCCCCTCTCTACAGTACTGGCCATTAGCCCTATTAGCCATAAGGTGGCTGTTAGGGCTAATGACCAATATGAACACAATAGACAGAAAATATATAAAATCCCAGCACTCTCAGATCACAACAAGCAAATGATTTTGAATTGATCCTATTGTGTTTATTAGTCAAAATTGCATTGGGTGCGAGAAAAGGTGATGAAACATCAGACCATCTATGCTGTCGAATAATGCTACATAGTGAGCAGCCCACCGGGATAGCCACACACAGCTCCTCAAAATTAGTCTTTTTATATACAATATATTTGTTTGTTTTATGTAAAAAAAATATTTTTTTATTACATTCACCTATTTCGTCAAAAAAACAAAGCCAGAACCTAAACCACAGCCAACAAACTTTAGGCCAGGGCCCTCCACTCCAGTCCTTGGGGCCGCAAATCAGCCAGATTTTCAGGATATCCCTACTTCAGCACAGCTGGCTCAATTAGTGACTCAGTCATACTGAGCCACTAATTGAGCCAGCTGTGCTGATGTAGGGATATCCTGGAAACCTGGCCTGTTTGCGGCCCTCGAGGACTGGAGTTGTGCAGGCCTGCTTTAGGCAAAGGCAGAACCTCAATCCAATTTTTATTTTAGAGGTAGAACCAAAACATTGGGTCAAGTCCGCATCTCTAATACACAGTGGTGCACTATGGTTGGCTGCAGTTCTCCAATTTACCTGAAGGTGGAGCACGCCACAGGTAATAACGTCCGCACTGCAGCAAAGCCGTGACTGGTTTAACCCAGTTTCTGATATATTTACCGGTTTAGTTACTGGTGTTCTCCCGGTTTGGGAATTTAATATGGCTGCTAAATGTCATTGGTTCTCGTGGGCCGAGAGGAAGTGACATCCTCATTTGCAGCTTCCTGTTGGTTGGCTGTTTAAATGCCCAGAGGAAACACTAATAACTAAAACTGGTAAGTGTCCCGGGAACTGCCTAGGAAGTTTTAGTTGCGGCTGTTTCACCGTGACCAAGTCGCCGCCGGTGTTTAGCCACCACTCACCTCGCTGCAGGGACATCTCGCTGCCAAGGTAAGCTCCTAACATTAGCCCTTCCCCTAAAAACCTTACCCTGATCCACTTCCCCTAAAAAAAACCCTAACGCTAATTACCTACCCTGGGGCATAAATGGCAAGCGGCGAAAAGGCCGTGGCCAAGTGTCCCTCAGCGACTGAACAGCGTCGGCTAAAAGTCTGCGGAAAATCGGCCGCGTCCACTCGTCCTATTCCTTCTTACCAGGGGGTTTCAAGAGCTAGAAAGTGCGGTTTAAATCGGGAGTATAACCTCCCTCAACTGTCCAGTTCTAATGGTGTCAAAAATGGGTTAATGTGTCAGGATTGCTACTTTAACGGCGGCATGTTCCATATTACAGGGCCATGTGCTGCAAGATGCCTTTAAAAAAATAAGACAAGTGTAAGTATTGTCAAATATTTTAAAATCCCTTTTACAATTCCATGGTAAACAAATGCTTTAGAGCAGGGACGGCCAACTCCAGTTAGGCAGAATGACTGAGGCACTGATTGAGCCACCTGTGCTGAAGCAGGGATATCCTGAAAACCTGACCTGTTGGTGGCCCTTGAGGACTGGAGTTGGCCACCCCTGCTTTAGAGTATTTGTACAATATTTACGTATGTCTTTTTGTGCAAAGATTGTTTGCGAGACCTCAAAACCAATTGTTCTTTCTGTTTTGTCCATTGTTTACAAAGTCATTACGAAGCCATCTTTAATCAAACATGAACATAAGCGGCTGTATTTGGACACTCTGTCCAGTTTTGCCATCTTGTAGTGTATAACTGCATCTGGAAAGCCCCTGGTTCATGTGAGATAATCAGTAATGGTGTTAGAGGTCACTACAACTGGTTTGTTGACATTTTCCTGTTAGCAGCTGTGTTAAAATGATATATTTCCCAATATGCCAACCCAAAATATATGGGGTGAATATTTCTTAACCAGTTGTATGACAGTGCCTAGTAGTGCTAAAGTTTATTTATTATAATTTTCGCAGCAGAAAGGGACCCTGTATTTGCATGTGCATGGCAAATATTCGTGACTCCCCTCATGCTATTAAAGTGTTATGGGTTGGACAAGATATGATCTATAAAAGTTAATTATTAACATCGTTGTTTCTTAAAATGTCCTGCAATGCACTGGTCACAAAAAGGCATAATATTCAGATTAAAAGAAAGGGTCAGAGCAAACAAACACTTGCCGAGACAAGAAAGAAACCCCTTTTAAACTAGCACTCAATTCTGGGTATGTGATTGAATTAAAATGTAGCCTAAAGCTGCAGTTCAAGCTCCTGTGGTTTTTTTAGTTTTTTTTTTTTTTTTTAGTTTTTTTTTTTACTTCAATAGTTTCATGTGGGCAATCTCTAATTACCTAAAGAACTGCATAGCTGCCGGTCAATTCGTTCCCCGTCTATTGATCGGCAAAGTTTGGCGACATCTTTAAATATGGGGAATGTAAATGGTTGCTATAGCAACAAGCATGCTTTTAAAAATAGAATACAAGAAAATTGTTTTTTTTTAAAACAGAAAATGCTAAAAGTATTTTTTCTTACTACAGAACTGATTTATAAAAAAAAAAAACACACTTGCAGGATATTGCCTGAACTGCAGCTTTAATGGGTATATATTTAAAATAAATGTGACAAGACTAAACATACAGACATGAATTAACAAAGTGAAAAAACACAATTAATAATAGGGAATCGATAAATGTTTATATCACCGTTATCGATGTAATTATCACACTGAGTACAGTATCAGTAGCCACTATGGTGAAACCTGGACGTAGGGTCTAGGATCTTAGATGTAGCCTGCAGTGGGTATAATCAGATGATATCTGGTCGTGGTGATTGGCCTATGTACTGTAGGTTAATCAGTGATTTATCCACAGACAGCCAGCTAATGAAATAGACACAAATCGTGTGCGCCACTTCTCACTGGTATCTGCAAATGGATTGCTGAGCCAGTGTATAATATATATACTAGTATAGGGGTGCGCAAATTTCCTGCACTGCGCTCTCCCCCCGTGTCGTACCCCCCCCCCTGAGGCATCAAATGATGCCTCAGGTCATGTGACCCACAGCGTCATGTGACGCCGCGGGGTCATTTGACGTCACATGGCCCCACGGCATCATTTGACGCAGCATTGTCATGGAGAAGAGTGGACACGGAAGCCGGGTAAGTGAGCCGCGCCTCCCCCCCCCCCCCCCCAAAGTCAGCCCCGCCCCCCAGTTTGTGCACCGCTGTACTAGAACTAGCTTCGATAGGAAGGATAGTGAGTAATGACTATATCTTATACTAGCTGAGAGACCCGGCGTTGCCCGTGAGTTAAATTTCCTGCTCCCTCCTCTCCCCCCTATTTGTGTGCTCCCCCTCTCCCAGCCCCCAGAGGGAAGGAGGGACAGTGGACAGGAGGGGGGGGGACAGTGGACAGGAGGGGGGGGGCAGTGGATGTACAGCGTGCATGTAACAGTTGAGCGGAGCGGAGCGCACATGTGACATTTTGTGTTAATAAAGTTTTAATTGAGCGACACATGCGTCTTGTGCCTGAGCCTATACAGAAAGGTATCGTGTTAAGCGGAGCGCATAGCGACATGGTGGTGCGGGATAACGGAGATGTCAGTTGTTGTAGCACATGTGAGTTGCTGTTATACAGAATAATTTAGTAGTTAATCGGAGCACATGTGAGTTTGTGTTGTAGAAAATAATAAAGATTTGGTAAGTGCATAGGTAATGTGCGGAGCGCACATGTGAGTTGGTGTTGCGGGCATTTTTGTTAAAGGTAGCGGTGATGATTTAATGCGGGAAGTAGTGAATATTTTATTAGTTGACCGGAGCACATGTAGGTAATGTGCGGAGCGCACATGTGAGTAGGGTGTTGCGGGCATTTTAGGTAAAGGTAGCGGTGATTATTTAATGCGGGAAGTACTGAATATTTAATTAGTTGACCGGAGCACATGTGAGTTGGTGTTGCGGCCAGCGGCCATTTTATAAAAGTATTGGTAAGTGCGTAGGTAATGTGCGGAGCGCACGTCAGTTGCTGTAGCGGCCATTTTCTAAAACAATTCAATTATTAAGTGCGTAGGTAAAGGTGGCGGTTATGATTTTAAGTGTTTATTAATATGTAAAGTGGTAGACTGTTCCAGTGTTGCTGTGCGGGCATTTTAAAGGTAGCGGTGATGATTTAATGCGGGAAGTACTGAATAATGTAGTCGTTGAGCGGATCACATGTCAGTTGGTGTTGTGCGTAGGTAATGTGCGGAGCGCACATGTCAGTTGCTGTTGCGGCCATTTTATAAAAAAAGTATTAAGTGCGTAGGTAAAGCTGGCGGTTATGATTTAAAGTGTTTACACAGGATGGAGAAAGTGAGAAAGTGATGGAGAAAGTGAGAAAGTGGGCATATTAATATGTAAAGTGTGTACTGTGTGTATCATATAAAAAAAGGGGAATGTTAAAGTGGCCATGTGGGCATATATAAATATGTAAAGTGTGTGTTGTGTGTGTATGATGGGATGACAGTAAGTGCGTAGGTAAAGCTGGCGGTTATGATTTAAAGTGTTTACACAGGATGGAGAAAGTGAGAAAGTGGGCATTGTGTGAAACATTTGAAAAGTGGACATATGAATATGTAGGAAGGGGAATTTGAAAGTGTTGCATTTCAAAGTGGCCATTGGAAAGTGGGCATATGTAAAGTGTTCATATACAAAAAGGGGAATGTTAAAGTGGGCATGTGGGCATATATAAAAATGTCAAGTGTGTCTTGTGTGTGTTGTGTGTGTATGATGGGATGACAGTGAGTGTGTGGTGTGTGTATGATGGGATGACAGTGACTGTGTGTGTAACGGGAATAGAAAAGTGGGCATATTAATATGTAGGAAGGGGAATTTGAAAGTGGTGCATTTCAAAGTAAAGTGTGTGTGTGTGTGTGTGTGTGTCTACACACAGGGGTGAGAGTGTGAGATGAACTTACCAATTACTCTGCAGGGCTTCTTTGGGGGTATGCTGTCAGTGCAAGTGTGTGACAGTGAAGTAGGTGTGTGTCAGTGATGGGATGACAGTGACTGTGTGTGTAACGGGAATAGAAAAGTGGCCATATTAATATGTAGGAAGGGGAATTTGAAAGTGGTGCATTTCAAAGTAAAGTGTGTGTGTGTGTGTGGTCGTGGTGTGGTGTGCAACACAGGTGTGAGGAGTGTAAGATGAAATTACAAGGACTCTGCAGGGTTTATTCTCAATAATAGGCATTGGTGTGTGGTGTGTGTGTGTGGGTGTGTGTTGTGTGTGGTGTCGTGTGTGTGTGTGTGTGTGGTGTGTGTGTGTGTGTGGTGTGTGTGTGTGTTACACACAGGGGGGGTGAGAGTGTGAGATGAAACTTACCAATTACTCTGCAGGGCTTATTTGGGGGTATGCTGCAGTGCAAGTGTGTGACAGTGAAGTAGGTGTGTGTGTCAGTGATGTCAGTGAAGTTTGGCCAATGACAGTCGTGTGGGCGGTGTGTGTCACAGTGGGGCGTACCTCTTGGGCAATGACAGTCGGGGTGGCCACGGACCAATCACATTCACCGCAGCTAGTAGCAACCTTTGATTTTATATATTAAGATTTAAAAATATGCCTGCAAGTTGTAGATAGTATACTGATAGAAAATAGCAGACTGGAACTTGATGCTGTGTAGCTATAATAGTTAACCAGCTTATGACGTCCCTATATTAAAATGTAATTATATATGGCATAAATGGCCTTTTGGTGATGTAGCCATGTTGGATTAGGTGAGCTCGCCTCTGTATACACTGTTTCTCATCTTTGGAACAACACTCAATCCATTATAGTTCTCTTAGTTGTTTTGTTCATAACGGAGAGGCGGGACAGGCTCACACAGTTCCAGGTGGGGTTACCTCACAGACACAGATCTGACGCCCTATTCTCTCTACGTCTTACTCTGCATACAAGTGACCAGGACTTTATATTTATATCAGTGCTTTATACCTGCACCACACACGTATCAGGACTTTTATGATTTATAATTTTGTCCCTACAATCTTTATTGCACATCACTGTATCCACGTAATCTGCACTTTATTTGAGCACACACATGGGATCCATTTCCTGTTCTTTCTACTTGGCATATCCACAGTTAAAGTTTTGGTGTATAGTGCACAGAGCTGTGTATTCCATATGCTGCAATCACGTTGTTCCCTGAAGAGTACATACATCTTAATCCAGATTGCAATGTTGTGTTCCTTTTAACCCCTTATGATATTGAGAGGTACAGGAACAGCTGTTTAGCAACTCCACAGTTAGGGCTTTTGTTGATAACTGTGATATAAACATTTATCGATTCCGTATTATTAATTGTGTTCACTTTGTTAATTCATATCTGTATGTTTAGTCCTTTCCCGCTTATTTTTAAGTATGACTGAGCCACTAAATGAGCCGGCTGTGCTGAAGTAGGGATATCCTGAAAACCTGGCCTGTTTGCGGCCCATGAGGACTGGAGTTGTGCAGGCCTGAACTGGACTGTCCTGTATTTGGACACTCTGTCCAGTAAAAAATGAGAGGTAATACTGGACATGTATGTGTATACTGGTATTACCGCTCTGGACATAGTGACCTGACCGGCTTGGCGGGGCTTGGGATTTCCCAGAGCAGGGAGAGAGCTGGGCAGCTTCCTCCATCCTGATTGGCTGCTGCTGGGTAATGCAGCCAATCAGGAGGAGATGTTAGGAGCCTGGGGGTGGGGCCAAGGAGAGGAGGAAACCGCATTGAGCGGAGAGAGGTGAGAGGGGTGTGCGCATCTCGAGCACGTCGCACCTTTCACTATTATGTCCAGTATTTTTGTGGAAGCCACCTGATAACCCTATGGTCCCTACCCCTGCTTCAATCCTTTGCAAAAAAAAAAAAATGTGTTTGTTTAGATAAAAGCGCTTGGATTGCCGAAGGAACAGGAAGGAGATAGGGTAGAAAATTACCGGAAAAAGATAAGGGAAGAAACAAGGAGGTAGTATCATAACGGGATACATGAAATAAGGAGGAAAAATGGACTGGGATGACACAAAGGGGGGGCCAAAAGGAAGAGACACATCCGCGAGCCATAAGACCCCAAGACGAGCTCTCGAATTGACTAGAAAACCAAAGTCAGAACCGATTGATAGCGAAGAAAGACCCTTTTGATGGAGCCGGGAGAACCACAGTCAGAGGGGGAAAGAGAGATAAGCTGAGATGAGGACTGGAGGATACAAAGGGAACAAAGCGGTGCGAAAACTATTTGAGAGCAACGAAAAAGAAAAGGGAGAGAGTCGGAGGGCAACGAGATGAGCTAAGTACGCAAACAGAAAAACGAAAGGGGATTAAAACGGCGGTGGCCGACAAAGGTACGGGGGTCCGAGGGAGAAAAATTAGAGGCATGAAGAGGAAAACATTTACTAAAAAAATCAGAAACGAGTAATGGGGAGAGGCAGAATTGCTAAAAAATATAGAAAGGAAAATACAAGCGTGAGCGAGACGGCGCGTGGGGAGTGACAGTGAAGGCACAAGAGAGGGTTATAAAAGGCGGAAACAGGCAGGAAAGAAACAACCGAGTAAGTGAAGCAGAAACGTGGGCAGTAAATAAGGAGGGGGCGGAGATGCGAGACAGAAAGCACGAGGAAACTCTTGAGAAAAAAGCGTGTATAGTAAAACAACTTGTGGAGAGTCGGATACCTATAAAACCAAATGAAGACAAAAAAACCCGTTGATCGGTCTGAGGAGGAGCATTAAACCGAGGCGGAACGAGGATGAGCTATCGGCAGGATGGATAAAGAAGGGGTGAGAGGGAAATCATGACAAAGGAGGACGAATGACAAAGGGGAGGAAGAAAAGAAACAAAATGAGGGGCAGGACGAAATGAAACGTAAAAAGGAAAGGAGGATGGCAAAGAGCTGAACAATGTAGCCCAGGAGGACGTGATCAGATTAGGGGCTTACGCGAGGCAAGCATAGGCAACGGAGAACAGAGGATGTAACGAGAATGAAACGACCAAAGCGTCGAGGCTCAGAAACCGCTAGTCAGAGAAGTGGGAGGCAGGGGGAGGACATGTTGTAATAGAACAAAACTCCGACACAAACAGCGTCCACCCGGTGCAAGAGTGGACAGGGGTCCCACAGGGGACGCTTCAGCGAGAAAGGAAGACACAAGGGAGGTGGAGAGTGACAAGAGGTCTAAAAAGAATAAAAGAGGCAATAATAGGCGCAGGAGCAACAGGTGAAAGATGGAAGTGCGAGGCAGTAGGGGTCTAGAAGTGCGAAAGCTGATAAAAAATAATGGGGATAGAAAGATCAATGGGAACAGTGGGAGCCGTGAAAGAAAGTAAAACAGAGATGTTCCTCACAGGCTGCAGCATCCTCCCCGCTCCAGCCCTGACCGGGCCCCACCCCTCCCCCCCCTCCCTCTCACCTTTCCCAGCCTGTCTCTCAGGCTGCAGCTCCAGCCACGCCCAGTGACCGAGGCCCCTTCCCTCCATCTCACCTTTTCCAGCCTGTCTCTCAGGTTGCAGCTCCAGCTCCACGCTGCACTACTTGAGGCCCTGCCCCTGGACCCACCCCTGATCCAGGCCCCACCCACCTGCAGAGGAAGGGATTTCCCTCTGTGCTTTCTTCCTGCATCTCAGGTCCCACAATGTGCCACCGACAAGGCGGGTGGGAAGCGGCCCTCCCAAGAGTGTGGGCCCTCAGGCTTTGCTTGGGCTGCCCGGGCTATAGCTACGCCCCTGGAAGAGCGGTATTCGTTCTCAGCAGTGACATTTGTTTGTGTTGATGCTCCTACAAAATTCCTCTGTATAAAATTCACAAAGACACGCAACCTCTGCAAGCTCAGAACCCAAAGGAGTGGTACGGGGATTGTTACCTCATGTATTCAATAAAAGACACAAATCCCCAATGCTACATCTAATATGACAAATTATATAGCTAAATATGTATTTTTCTCATCTCATAAGTAAGGGCTCGTCCAGGCTGAGAGCGAGCGCGCCCGTGAGCACACCTCGCTCAAGCTACTTGGTGAGACAAATTCTTTTGAATTTGTCACGCTTGCCCTGGTCACGTGCGCGGTTCAGCCAATGAGGGTGATCCGATCACATGCACACACCCCTGTGCGTGCAACTGCGCTGGACACAAATTGCCCCTGCTCTCACGGCAGGGCACTCGAGCGAGAGCGAGCTTGCGCTTAGCCTGGCCGCAGGCTAAGGTTGATTTTAGTCCAACGTTTTGCCCAAAGTATCTTGAAGCCTTTAACCACGCCAAACCACTTTGGTGTGGTTACAGGCGTAAAGACACTTTGGCCAAAGAATTTTATTAAATGACTATAGCTTATGAGAAGAAGGACAGGTACTGCTCTAACTCCTGATGTAAAATCCCCCGCCTCTTGTTGGGCTTTGTTTACCAGCTGCGTAAGGTCTTCTGCCGCATCCTCTTTACACTTGCTGTCCTGTTCTGTTTTATTTTGGACTTCCTTTAAATCGTGCAATTCTGCTCTTAACCTCGCATTTTCTCCTTCCAAATCTAAAACGACTTTAGTATGGTTGGCACTTTACTTTTTCAGAGGCACAATTCCCACGGTCTAAGCCAACTTGCTGCTCCCAGGGCCAGCTTAGTGTCGGACGTCTTGCCGCGAAGGTAACCCCCTAACCTTACCCCTTGCCCCAAAAGTCGTTCACCTTAACTCTTTGCTCCTTCGACTGAGCCATAGAGTGAGCCACCTGTGCTGAATAAGGGATACCCTTAAAACCTGACCAGCTGGTGGCCCTGGAGGTCTAGGGTTGGCCACCCGTGATCTAGGCCTCTAAGTCAGGGCAGCCGGTCTCACTCTGTTCCTTCAAGTATACTGTATGTAAAAAAATAAATCATTTTGAGTTTTTTTTTTAAATATAGAGAGATAGGATGAGGGTCCTGCCACCTTGTTTGTGCCATGCCATCGAGAGGCGGGGACTCATCTGGGTACCTCTTCACTTAGAGGGCACAGGACCCATTATAACAGGTTTAAATGGGAAAGAAGTCAGAAGAGCATTATCACTGTTGCGAGGAGGGGTGACTTAGAGGGTTTTGGTGGTACTGAATGATGATGGATATACTTAGTAATAGTGATGATGATGATGATGTTTAAGGCTGTGGGGGCTGTATCAGATACATTATACATTACATGATGCTTTGAAACTGCCACTCCCTCAGAGAGTACTGAATACTGTGGGTGGGCATCCGCGGATAGGGCTGATCCGCAGACATCCTCGGGGGACTTCTGCTTGGCCCACTGAGGCATGTCTGCATTCCCATTTCTGGGACATGCTCTCCTCTCTTTTGGCCATACTATTGGATCCTATCTGAAGGGGCACGGTCCCTATCTGAAACACAAAAAAAGGGGGTCCTGATTTATATACTATACTTTGGGGAACATCTTCCCTACCTCAGCTCTCTGAAGCTTCTCTATTTCTTCCATGCTGGAACACTCTTTCCCAGAATCCTCTGCTCCTATCCTAGTTTATACCTTCTGTGACACAGCACTCCTGTGTCACCACTAGGTGGAGCTTAACACATCCTCTCACTGTTAACTCCTAGTTTATTCATTTATTTGTATTTGTTTATAAAATGTTTTACCAGGAAGTAATAAATTTGAGAGTTACCTCTCGTGTTGCGGTATGTCCTGGGCATAGAGTTGACAAATAATACATGGTTACAAATAGTTACATAAGTGAAGAGGGTATACATTATATACAAGACATTGCATGCACAGTAAGAGATCATATATATTATAGGTGTATATAATAGTTACAGACCAGATTAAAATGTGAGACATCTTTAATTTTGAAAGAACTTAGACTGGTGGCTGTGAGAGTCTCCGGTAGAATGTTCCAGTTTTGGGGTGCACGGTAAGAGAAGGGGGAGCGGCCGGATATTTCGCTGAACCTTGGTACCATGAACAGTCTTTTGGAGTCAGATCTCAGATGATAAGTGCTGCATGTGGTAGGGGTTAGGAATTTGTGCAGATAGACTGGTAGCTTGCTCAGAAAGTGTTTGAAGGCGAGACAGGAAAGATGAACTTTGCGCCTAGACTCAAGTGATGACTAATCTAGTTCTTTGAGCATTTCGAAGTGATGTGTGTTGTAGTTATATTGGAGAACAAACCGGCATATTGAATTGTAGAGGGTGTCAAGTTTGCTAAGGTGGGTTTGAGGTGCCGTGCCATATACTATGCCCCCATAGTCAATGATAGGCATTAGCATCTGCTGTGTGCGATACGCTTTCTGACCAGCAGACTTAGGGAGGATTTGTTCCTGTAAAGTACACCTAGTTTGGCATAGATTTTGGATGTCAGGGTATCAATGTGCATCCCAAATGTTAAATGGGAGTCAACCCATATGCCCAAGTATTTAAAACTAGTAACAGGAGTTGGGGTGGTATTAACGTTGGTTCTGATCTGGAGCTCAGTCATTGGATGCTTTAAAAGTGTACCATTGTTACAGTCTTGTCAGTGTTTAAAAACAGTTTGTTTTGGGAAATCCAATTTTCAAGTCTCAGAAAGTCAGATTGAAGTATGTGTTCAAGGTCGGGGAGGATAGGGCTGTGTGCATATAAGATTGTCATCCGCATACATGTGTATTGAAGCTCCCTTACAAGCTGTGGGAAGATCATTGATGAACACTGAGAAGAGTAGGGGCCCCAGAACAGAGCCTTGCGGGACACCACAGATGATATCCAAGGGGTTGGAGTTAGAGCATGAGAAACACATATTGTGATCAACCTCATAGGTAGGAATGAAACCAATTTAAAGAATGCACTGGAGTTTGTTAAGCAGGATAACATGTTCAACAGTATCAAAAGCCTTTGCAAAATCTAGGAAATCTGCACCAGTGAGTTGTCCCCGTTCCATTCCACACTGGATTTCATTGCAAACTTTTAGCACGGTAGTTGGCGTGGAGTGTTTGGGGCGAAAGCCAGATTGGAATTGGCTAGGAAAATTTGTCTTAGTATAGTAATCGCTTAATTGGGAGTGAGCACATTTTTCCATGACTTTGGATAGGATTGGGAGAAGAGAGATTGGCCTGTAGTTCGAGACAGTGTTTTTGTCCCCACTTTTGAAGATTGGGACAACTCTGGCAGATTTCCAACTCTTAGGGATATGACCTGCTGACAGAATAGAGTTGACTATGGAAGCAATTGGGTTGGCAATAGCTGGGGCACCAAGTCTTAGGAATTTAGATTGCAGTAAATCAGGTCCACATTGGCTGCTTAGTTGTAATTTGAGGAGCGCTTGTGTAATCTCCTCTTCGGATACTGGGACAAATGTAAAATTTTGAGCAGTGTTGGGAGAAGATGGGGCTATAGGCATGGGCGTCCGCAGGGGGGGGGCAAGGGGGGGCGCTTGCCCCCCCCCCCTGGATCCTCGCATTAATTTAATAAAATATGCTGGGCCGCGGCCCGGGATTGGATGGGAGGCGGGGCGTTAGCGAAAGTAGACAGCAGCAGTCACGCAGGGGTGGGGGCCGCCACGCTCTCCCGCGCTTTTGCACACCAGCCAGCACCTCGATCGAACCGTCTGTTTCATTCCAGCCTCACCGTCCGTCTGAACCCTTGGCCGCATACGGTAGGGACCCGTGGGACCAGGGAGAGATGGAGATGCGGGGGAGAGAGGGAGATTGGGGGGGCAAAGAAGCTTGGGGGTGCGAGGGAGATTGAGGTTGAGGGGGGCAGGGGTGGGGGCCGCCACGTGCCCTCCTGCTCTCCCGCGCTGTAACTCCCCATCCGGCACCCAGACTCTCCCTCTGGCCCTCCCTCCTGCACCCCGGCACCCCTAATCACTCTCACCGTGAGATGGGAGATGCAGAGGGGGGAGAGATGGGAGATGCAGGGGGGGGGAGTGAGATGGGAAGATGGCCTGGGGGGGGAGAGTTGGAGTGCAGGGGGGGAGGAGATGGGAGTCATGTCAGAGGGAGGGAGAGAGATGGAGATGGCAGGGGGGGGGAGAGATGGGAGAATGCAGGGGGGGGGGAGTGATGATGGGAGATGCAGGGAGGGAGAGAGATGGAGATGCAGGTGGGGGGAGAGATGGGAGATGCAGGTGGTTAGTTTTGAAAAGATTTGTGAGCATGCAAGGGGGGGAGTGCCAACGATTATGTCGCTTCTTCCCGGCTTTTTCTCGCCTCTTATTATATGCCGTTTTGTAAGATATGTGTCGACTTGTCCGGGGTTGCAGTGGGCGATGTGAGATTCCGGGGTGAGGTTAATTTGGAAGATGCAAAGGGGAGGGAGTGTCGATGTGGACTCTGCAGGGGGTGTGTAGTGAATGGGAGATTGCAATCGTGGGGGGATGAGATGGTAGAATGCAGGTTTTTTAATATATGTGAGATTCAAGGTTGGTTTGGGAGATATTGTGATGATGCATTTTGTAGAGCGATGGTATATTCATGGGGGGAGAGAGATGTAGGATGCAGATGAGGGGGTGGAGATTTGTTTGTAATGAATAATGTGTCAACTGCATGCAATGGTGTTTTTTTAATATTTAATATTGCTTTATTAACCTTCAACTTTCTCAAATTTGCTTGAAAATGCACCATTTGCCCACTTTGTTTCAAAAATTTTCTCGGGGGGGGGGGGGGAGGAAAACCCCCTTATGCTGGTCGGGCTCGCTCGCCACGGTGCACTCACCACCACTTTCATGCCGGGCACTGGCCGTTAAAATTATGCCCCCCCCTGAAAAAAATTCTGCAGACGCCCATGGCTATAAGGGTACTCTCAGAATGAGATTCATGTTGTCGTTTGGGTTGTGTTTTGCTAATAAGTTACAGTAGTAGCACACCCCACAAAGTAATCATTGAATGCATTTGCAATGTCAGTGGGGTTTGTCAGAGTAATATCCCCCTTAGTGATATTACTTGGTTGTTGATGGTTAGAAGGCTGGAATATATTGTTGATAACCTTCCAGAAGTTAGCTGGGTTTGATGTATTTTGGTGGAGATTGTCAGAGTAATATTGTGCTTTTGCGTGCCTTGTTTGCCTTGTGCACATGTTCCGCAGGCATCTGTAGTGATTGAGATCCTTGGTAGTGCCAGTTACTTTGTAGCTTTTCCACAAGGCATCCTTAAAATGGTAGAGTGCTATAAGCTCAGTTGTAACCCATGGAAGGTGGCCCCCCCGTACCCTTATTCTGCGTAGTGGAGCATGGGTATCACAGAGTTTTAAGAACTCTGTTTGGAAATAGTCGAGCGCAGAAGCAGGGTCGGGAATTACGTCGATTCTGTACCAAGGGCAGTTGATAAGGTCATCCAGAAACTGTTGTGGGTTAAAGTTTCTAAATGTTCTAGTGAGGAGAACTTTAGGGCTTGTATAGTTTACTTTAGTACCCCACACATCAGCAGGAGAGCAGGGGGGAGGGGGGTACACTTGTAACACCTATTAACCCTTTTAGTAGTGAAGGAGCTGCAAAAAAAAAGGACTGATACTTATTTCCAAGGAAGAACACATTTGTGTCTTTTGTTCATAGTGTAAGAAGCATTGAAGAAATATAATATTTAACGCCCAATTGTACCTTTTACAGAATTCAAACCGAGGGGTCCTCATAAGCCGAGCCACACAATTTTTAGCTATGGTGGCCCTTGGTGCTTACGATACTTACCAATTTAGTTGCTGGTGTTGGTCACCATTGTTATACAACAGCAAGTCGCAGCATTTCACCCAGATTATGTGGTGGCTTCCTATTGGTCCTCTGAACCCGAGAGATGTGGTGGCCATTTTAATTTACTCAAAGAGAGAGAACTGGCAACTACACAGTTAAGTATCTTGGGTTCAGCTTTGCAGGAAAAACAGCAATTGGTAAAAAAATAAATAAAAATTGAGTAGACAAGATTGCTGCTTTAAGAAGTCCAAGAACAAGACAGCAAATAAACATATCACCTGTGAGCACAATCACGTCTCAAACAGGTCTCAACCCTGCTTTCCTCCATTATCTCCCAGCATGCAGTGCTTCTAGGGATTCTGGGTAATGACATGCAAATGAGCAATACAGTGTCACCTTTTGCTTCATATCCATTTTAACATGGATCCCTATAAGCGTATGCCCTCCATATTACACAGCTTCTCAGCACAGCCATAAATAGAAGATAAATATAAACTGGTGGAGCTGTCAAACATACCTGATTATTTTATACTTTTTTATTGCTGCAGAGCTTTAAAGGTACAATCCCGCATAGCTGGCCAGTTCAATTTCTTTGGGGCCTCTAAATGCATAAGTGTTTTTTTTTTAACCCATATTCCACCCTGTCCTTATTAGATAGCCAATAAAATTAAGTGGAGGGGGGATCCCGCTGTACAAGTGTTGCTGAACATGCAGTGACGTGGCCTTAAAAGGGGTAACCAGAGAAAAGGGATTGCTGCTTTAAAGAAACAATCCAAGCAGCGTTTAAAAAAAAAATTGTTCTAATACATGCAGCCTTTGATTATCTTTATTGAAAACTAATTATCTAAGCTGCCGATCGATTAGTTCTCCCGTGATCTACCAGAAAAGATCCCGCTTACCAGGGTTCACTGCATGGCCGCCTTTCAGTTTCAAGTAACCCTTCAGGCAGTGTAAATCAGCAGCTACAATGTATCCTACTATTAAGGTAACATTATCGATTGTTACAGTTTGCAGCTCAAACTGCTGGGAATATTGGCAACAAATGATCACAAACAGGGAAATATTACAAAGATCTTGCACTGCTGGGGAGGTGGGCTAAAACCTGCTATAGAAATCAAAGGATGCGCAGTATATTAAAACTCATTAAATATGGCATTAAGAGTTGAATAATAATAATTTAAACAAGATGTAAGTATTATCTAATACTAAAGAACTGATTTATTTACATTAAAAAACACATGTATGATATTGTATGAATTACCCCTTTAACGCGCCTTGCTAAATAAAACAGGTGTTTTAAACATTAAGTTATATTGTGCATACTTCTGACCGAAGTCTCTGAAAATGTTAATAATTATGGGTAAAACAGTTAATGCTCCGTGATTAAATATGACAAACTGATACTGGATTTTCTTTTACACAATAGAGGGAACTGTTATCTCGTCTATCTCACCTCTTGCAGTAACAGCCTTGGAAAAGTCTGCTGGCCCACACCGCTCCTTCGCTGGTTAATCATTCATTCTATGCTGTCCCTAAAACAAGGAGTGGTCCCTTTCTGAAGTTCTCCTTCCCTATGTGCTGCTGACATATGATCGGTGCCCATAACAGCTCGAGGTCATTGGGCAGTTAACGCTTTAATATCTATTACTGTATGGGGGAAAACAAACAAACTGGATATTTGAACTGGGCTGAACTTTCTGACAAATACACAAAACGAGAAATAACAACATTAAATTCTTCTGACACAACGGAACCACACGTCCCTATGGGTAGAACCGCAGTTCTATTGTTGGTTTCTAAAGATAGCTTTTAAAACACCCGTGTGTACGTGTTACATAGTTACAACGTGTAACTGTGACACACATACACACATAAATGAAGCATTATGTTTATACATTTATTCATTATTAATCGGCCCACTGAGTTACAAAGTTGGAGCGGGTCAGGGAGTCTTTGGCCCCGAAGACAGTGGAGAACCTGGATGTGCATAGGGCAAGTGGCCTCCATCAACCCTTTGGGTGCCAATTAGGCTACCTAGGGTCTCCTTGAGAAGGCCTAGGTAGCCTCTCTGGCACTCAAGGAGTTAATGATCACTTGATGTACATGTATATCTTGGGGTGTGGGTGTCAATGGCTTACAACCCCATTAGCCAGCTGTCTAACAGGGCTGTAAGTCCTATAGATGGGGGTTCGTTAGGTGTTGTCAGTTTAATTAATCTAGGGGCCTAAATGCCATAAACATGTACAGCACTGGATTAAAAGGGGAAAGTGAGCACTGCACAAATTTGATGCTATCCCATAGACATTTTATGCTGGTGACTGGTGGGAATAGATTTATTAAGTAAAACCTTATGGGGTTTTTTTTATTTATTTATTTTTTTTACTTTTTCTGCCTGCAATTTGCTAGATTTTTAATGTTAAAAAAAAAATTAAATAAGAGGTTTGCTGATGGAAGTAACCACAATAAAGTGATGTATGAACAGTCAATGAAGGTTTGAACATTACAATTCCACTCCCCCTCTACTAACACACAACCTTGAGTTTCCTTTTAACAGTCTTTTAATCTTTGCTGCTTGTGGTGTGGGTATTGCTCATTTGAAAAGGAGACAATGGTGTCCCCATACAGAGCCATCCAAGGGCTGGATAATGAGCTGTGTTTGCGAGAAGAAAAGGGTGCCTGAAAGCTGAATGTTGGGTGTGTAAATAAAATTAGCCAGCTGAATGGAGATGTCCTATTATTTACCTCTCGTGTGTTTGTTTTAGTCTCTCTGGGCCCCTCCTCCTTGGAGTTCCCAGTTGCTAACAGTGCCTGATATTGAGCGAGACTATTGACTGAGCCAGCGATGTGAGCTAGGAGAGGTAGAAGATGAAACCCACTTCCTGCTGCGCTGCACACAATACTCTGAGTGCCCAGATGGAGAAACTCACAGCTCGTATCCAGAACTTTAATAATATAGAAGAGAACCAAAAAATAGCGATCCTCCTGGGAGAAGACGAAACCACAGCAAGACTGGCTGCACTATATGAGCACCTGTCACAGGCTGAGACACACCCACCAAACCCCACATCCCTGTGTGTAACGGTTACCCCTGTACTGTGTAATCGTTATACCCTAACCCCTGTTATTCATGCTTTGGCAATACTGAAATGTTTTTCTGTCATGCCGATAAAGCTGATTTGATCTGACTATGCAGTCTGTCTTAAGATCTGAGTCTTTTCCCTTTTTTCCCCCTGCATACAGCTAGAAAATGTCAGAGGGGACAAAGGCAATGACCGAGACGAGACACAATAAATGATATAAGGAGCATAGATGAAGATACTAGGTCTAAACAAATAAAGCATCTAACTGCTGCTCCAGCTCCTTGGAATCCCGAGAGGGGGTGAAAGGTGCAGCATCCCATCTAGAATTTTAATTTGGAAGTTTGGGGTGCTGAGCGCTCCAATTGGCAAATTGGTCAATGGACATACAGTATGTTCCACTAACAGTCAATGCCATTTAGCTAAGAGGCATGCAAGCAGGTTTCTTGAGTATGGCATATGTGAGCCAGTCATGAGACAGCTCCTGGATCCATGGCCAAACCTCCAAGAAACCCTCTGCCCACTTCTTATGGCAGCCCTATGTCTAGAGAAGTCACAAAGTGTGGTTTCTCCATGCACAATATAACCCCAGCAGCTCTAAAGGAACCTGGTAATGGTACTAATATGTATACAGTAGTTATCTGTGGCCATGAGGGATGATCATTTTTTTTCTCTCTTCATTTTATCACTAGGCAATTAGTGTCTACAACACACTGCAAGCTTGTGGGTTTAATAGCTTCATAGACCACATAAACTTTTGCGCAAATCCTCTTAGCAGCTCCAGCCATAGTGTACTCGCATCTTCAGCTGCATTATTTGAACACCTGCCTCTTATACAGTATGTAGGTAACAGTGAAGGTCAGAAAACCAGACACCTTTTTGTCTTAATGATGCATAATGCATCTGGTATACAGAGTAATCCATCTGGTCACTCACTGCATGCAAATCTTATTTATTGTTTAAATGTGCGATAGGGGTGTGTACTGTAAAACCCAATGGTAGGAAGGCAGCGGACACTTGTAGAATTAAAAAAATTGTTTCTGCATTGAATATGCATATCCATCCTACACAAGCTGGGACCAAAATGCGTGGGATGAATATGTATATTTTATAAATACATTTTTTCTTAAATTCTACGAGTTCCCGCTGCCTTCCTACAATTCAATCTATTCATCGCATGGGATCTACCCCAGAGTCAGACCCCTGACAGCATATGGTGCCTGTAACAGGGACTTATCCCTGTTTAAATAAAGCTGCCTCAGAGTTCTGAGAATCCAGCAGAGAGATAGTTGATTGCAGCCACTCAATTAACTAGTCTCCACCTGGACTAATGAGAGCTCTGTAAAAAGCCTCGCATTTGGGCTGACAGGAGAGCAGAGAAGCCTGCACAAAGGCTGTGCTGAGATCAAGACACCCAGACACCTATATTTCCTGGACACAGAGGACCCAGGAACCTGCCAGAGACTGGCAAGGAGGGCCACCTGCTTAAGGTGCTTACTGAGACTTTGGAGTGATAGGCTGGTAATGGGAATATCCCTCCAGTCCCGCAGATAGGGTCTGGGGAAGTAAGTTAGCCCTTACAAAGGGATAGGGGTTTGTTATTTTGTTGTTTTTGTATGTTTTGCCTGGATAAAGGAACAGGCTCAATAAAGCCAAGATATAATTGCACCCAAATCGGTCTCCATTATATGTACCTCTGCACACATCTCTTACAGTGCCCCACTACTAACTTGTTCCAGTACAGTGCATAATAAGAGTGCCAGCTCCCAAACCCTTTTTCTTTCAGTGTATACAACCCACACATGGAATAAGATTGCCTATTCTTAAACGTCCCATCCTGATATCCACCAGAAGCTGTAAGGCCAGTAATATAGTGGGCACGCGCGTGGCTGTGCGAACGCTCGTGCCGCACACTTTTTGTGTGTACGTTCCGTGCTGCTGTGAGCGACAGGCTTGGAAGGTACTCTGTGTGTGTGTGTGTGTGTGTGTGTGTGTGTGTGTGTGTGTGTGTGTCACAGTGTGTTTGTATAAATGTGTGTGTGTGTGTGTATTAAAAATTAAAAAAAAAGACATGCTGTGAAAATAAATTATTAATAGTGTGCACACAAACACACACACACACACATTGCGGTAGCGGCACGAATACTTACTTTTCGGAGTCTTCCCCGCTATCGCCCGGCTCCACGCTCAGTGCTGTGTGCGCGCGCGGTCCTAGCATACAATGGCTGGCTAACCACAGCCAACTACAAAAGCCGCGCGCGGCCACAATATTACGGGTCTAAGAGTCACAGCAAATATCCGATTTAACTGATAGTAGGATAATGTCATGAAGTCACTGCCTCTCTCCACATTCACTGTGGGGAAGTACCTGCACACTGCTGTCAGTCTGGGCATTCTAAATCTCGGTGTAGAGGGCGTTGGGACATATTTTCTAAGTGGAGCTAAGCCATAACACACCACAAAAGGGCCATTTAAATGAATTATAAGATGTCTTATTGCTTAGCCCTGATTATTAAATACGGCTTTTTATTAAGTGACTCTTCATATTTTTCTTACAAGGACTGTTATGTCAATCCCCTCTTGGTGCACATAGGGGAGTTTGTGGGCTATGCATATGGTTAAACCCTGATCAGGGGAAAAATAAGATTTTGCCACACTCAAATATTTGTGTGGGGTTCTCCTTTTTAGTGAGCAGCAATCCAGCCCAACACACATTATTCTGCTCCTGTCCATCCTCATGCAACAGAACGCGTTTCAGCCAAATGAGACTTCAAATACTACTTCTTATTAAGGAAAATATTGCTCACTCACCTGCATTATTTATTTTTTAAATGTACCACTGACAAGGCAAGCAATGTATTTTGCTTTTACTGGAAGGGGCTAAAACAATTGTGCAGAATAAACACTTTATAGACTTACGTTTACAGGGTATCCGATAAAACTCGGATGTAGTACATTATTTGTTTATTTGTAGATTTAAATTTTTATTTTTTTAAAGAGAAAATGTTTTAAAATGTATGTGCGCATTGTGAATCTCCTCGTCTATTTGTGTAAAGTGAAGGTACAACAGATAAGAGTGGCCAACTCCAGTCCTCAGGGGCCAAGAACAGGTCACGTTATAAGAATATCCCTGCTTCAGCACAGGTGGCTCAATCAGTGGCTCAGTCAATGACTGTGCTGAAGCAGGGATATCTTGAAAACCTACACTGTTAGTGGCCCTTGAGGACCGGCGTTGGGAACCTATGCATTAGACTGTTCATAGCGACCTGAGAAAAGAATGCATTCTAATGTCCTAATTTAGGAAATGTTATCATGAAGATTTTACATCATTCTAAATCTGACGTTATGCCTTTAATTTGTGGGTTACCTTTAAAGGAGCAGTGCATCCCAGGTACCCCAATTTTTAAATTTTAACATGTACAGGTATCAGGGGGGGGGGGGTCACCAGAGATGAACCGTGTTCATTTTAGCTCCGAGGACCCCCTGCTTCTCGATCTACTGACAGGAAAAGGTGCCACTGGTACTTCCAAGGTTTGAATCCCATGGGTAACGCAGGCCAATAGGAAGCCGCAATGGATGACATTGCGGCTTCCTATTGGCCCGCATAACGCTGGAGATTTAAACCTCCATTTTGTTTCTCCTGGAGGGGGGGGTGCTACCTTTCCCAGTATGCATCTCAGGAAGCAGGGCGGCCCCTGAGCTGAAATGAAAGCGGTTCCGCTCCAGTGACCCCGTGCTCGCTATACATGGGGGGGGGGGGGTGGGCAAGAAAATATAATCCAAAAGCAGGAATATCTGCTCCTTTTAAGATTATATTCAAGATTCTAAAACATCGATCCTATACTATTTTCTCACCTAAGCACTAGTCTCTCTTGTATTTTGTCTATTATTTTCTCTTTGATTCTAAATGTCTATACCATTTGGGATTTAGTGCTCGGGTTCATTTTTAGTAGTGTGAATACATATTAACTCTGCTTTGTCAAAAAGGGCCTTTAATGATCTGTTACCTTGCAACGTGTATAAAGTTGTTTGATGGAGCGTTAATTGAGTTGATTTCTTAGTTTACCCATATCACTGTATCAGAGACACCACCATCTGCAAAGTAGTATAGTTACAAAGTAACCCCATTGTCCTTTCAGCTATAGACCAAATAATAATCAAACACATATCATGAGACAAACTCTCTTTTAAAGCTGAAAGGGGACACTGTATGACTGTTGTATTGCACCATTGTTTGGGGGTAATGCAAGCCCAACAAATGTACCTTGAATGAAAACACAGACTTAAAGTTGAATATATTTTTTTATTGACGACAACATGTGAAACATAATAAATGTACATGTCATTGCATTGTCATACAGGTGTAACACAAACGCTGGTCTCCAGGTAAGGGGAACATGTGTCCAGTGAGAATACAGTGAAAGGTTATAGGAAAAAGCTGTGGAGGTATATTCTGTTCTGTGGTATTATTGCCATGTTAATACATTAGCTAGGCCAAGTCCAGTCCTCAAGGGCCACCAACAGGTCAACTTTGAAGGATATCCCTGTTTCAGCACAGGTGGCTCAATCAGTGGCTCAGTCAACGACTGAGCCACTGATTGAAGCACAGATAGCATGAAAATCTGACCTGTTGGTGGCCCTTGAGCCCTGAATTTGGCCACCCATGAGATAGGCCAACACTTTAGGGTTCAAGCTGTTGTTGGAATAAATATGCACAGACATAAGATATTTCCGTTTCCATTCTGTCTTTGCTTCCCCCCCCCCCCCCCAATTAATTGCAGACTCGTCATGCAATGAAGTACTTCTTAATAATAACGCTCAGAAGTTAAAGGTTGCCGGTCCCTGGCTGGATGATTATGTAATAAACTCACTTGATTACAATTTTGTGGCATGTGTATGAGACTCATGGTCTATTTTACAGTTGATGAGAACCTGTGAAAATAATGATTACCATTGAGCTGTCCCCATGCTAGCCCTTAGGTTATGGCTGAGGTGTAGTAGCATATCCCTGATGCACCCAACACATCTTCATTTTTCATATGGCTGTCATGTGACATTCACGCTTGTAGACTTTTTTTCTCTCCAGCTTATCACGTCTTTATCTCGGCCAAAAGCATATGCAGCCATAAAGACGGACTTTGATCTGGTTTTCTGAATTGTACTTTTGGACCACGCCAAAGAATTAGCACTCCATGCCCAAGTATTATATCTCAACTTACCGTCCTTCCCTCCAGTTTCCCCTCGATGAAACCTATTGGAAAAGGAGATACTAAGCCAGGACCGGACAGAGGACGCGATATTCTCAAGCTGAAGAGTTGGCCAATGTGACCGACGGCATTACCAGACAGTATTAGACGAGAGTAACTAGATCTAACCTTGTCTGGTAAGACATCGGTCAACAGGCAGCGCTGGTGGATGTAGCCCACAAGGAATGGTTAACACAAATTGGAACAGAGGTCATCCCAGAAATAAATCCTAAGCACTGTATGCTTGTATTCTACTGATGTCCCAAACGGCTTTCAAACACCTGGTATTTCACCTTGGATGTCCCCAATGAACCTGGCCTGAAGTCATTGTCTCCTGTAGTTGACAGCTCCGCTCCGCTGGTCTGCAGATCTCTACTAATAACCTTCCCAGTAATCTCTGGATTTGAATGCATTATTCCATGATAATAGAATAATAAGACCTTGCATGTCTTATGCAATGAAATGGACTGTGACCAAAAACACTTGGTTATTAAAAGGGGCGGCAAAGCCAAGAAGGCACTTATGGAGTTAGAAAATAGCAATGCTTTGCAGACACCTCCCAGCTCTAAAAGCAATCTGAATTCCGTTCTTTATGTATCTTTACCTGTATCTCAGCACCAATGTGCCATGGCCGGCAAAGCTGAAATATGTCTTTCTTAAAGCGT
This sequence comes from Ascaphus truei, assembly GCA_036426205.1. Classification (NCBI taxonomy): domain Eukaryota; kingdom Metazoa; phylum Chordata; class Amphibia; order Anura; family Ascaphidae; genus Ascaphus; species Ascaphus truei. Next base: position 79,808,077 of record CM071572.1, read on the forward strand.
ATAAGACGTAAACCAGCACAGATATTTTCTTTTCCCAAACATTCGCTGAGAACGTAATCGCCAAACCACCTTGTTTAGGTTACCATTTATTGCAAATATATATTTTATAGAACAGTTTCCATTTATTGTACTCAAGAGACGTCCTCATCATAAAATATCACACAAAATATACAAATAAAAGAAAACGAGAGGAAAAAAAATAAATGAACTAGAAATATATAGTTGAAAACCCCTGGTAGGAGCTAGAGCGTGACCAACAGATCATACCAGGGTTTTTTTTTTACTATATAGATCTAGGCTTTTCTCTCTCATTTTCTTTAATTTGTATATAAATGAAAAGTTATATTTTATTATGAGGATGTCTCGAGTACAACAAATAGATATTTTATTATGAGGAAGTCTCTTGAGTGCGATAAACGGTTACTGACCTTTAACATATACTGTACATTCACCTGTAGTAGTGTTAATACGCTGCACCCTTCTGTTACTAGCAATATATGAAAGAATACAGTTGAATAGGGCCCAATCATTTTTTTATTTTTTTTACCATTATATGGCAGTCTGCGAGTCATAATAATGTCACATCCTGTATTTCATGCTGTTGGGTTAATGTATAACACGGCTGCTAATCAGCATTGATCTCTCCCTTCGATAGTGTCACAAAGAGGTTCCGAGCATCTTTTTTTCTCTCTCCTTGATAGTGTCACAAGGTTCCGATTGCTATTGCAGAGACCCCCCGCTCCATAGCCAGTTATGATCAATGCATACAGCCCATGGTGGCAAAAACAGTTAGTCCCTAACGCCGTTTCTTAAAGGTGCGGCCTTAGACAATTTTATGTTGGTATTAGAGATATAAACATTTTCTTATACAATACAGTATATCAAAAGGCTTTCTAGGTTAAACAAAATGATTTAGAATTTTGTATTCATTTTAATCGCTGGTGAAGATGTACAGTATTGCATAGTTGATTAGGCAAGAACAATAAATATATAATATATATATATATATATTATATAAAAAATTATGAAGCCAATAGTTATGATTAAGAACAACATAAAGATTTTAGAAGCATTTTCCCAATTGAATGAAATCAGGGAAACTGTGGGTTGAGCTTTGCGGCAGTGAGCTGAGCCCGTTACTGCAGGACGGGCCCTTTTTATGAGCTGTTTTGTTACCTACACCAGTGAGGCAATGTTAATCTTGGATAAATAAATGTTTAACAAAACGAGGCTTTATCCCCTGCACTGGGTTAATCAGCTCCTTCCCTCTTAGCAAATAAAGGAAGGAACAACTTATTTTTTTATGGGGGCGGGGACAACAGGCCAGTGGTTCTCAACTCCGGTTCTCAAGACCCTCCCAACGGGTCAGGTTTTAAGAATGTTCCAGCTTCAGCACAGGTGGCTCAGTCAAAGACTGGAATATCATAAGAACCTGACCTTGTGGGTGGTCTTGAGTTGAGAACCCCTGGCCTAGACATCAGTTGGGAACAGCTGGCTCTTTACTTCCTCATTGGGCGCCGAAGAAGTCAAAATCTGATAAGCCCATGTTTTATACAGTATCTCCCATTACTATGGGATTTCTGTAATCGGGGTGCAGAGCCCAAGCCTTTTAATCTTTAAACCCCAAGCCTTTTAATCTTTAAACTCCCAGCCTTTTAATCTTGGCCCCTGCATTACTGGGTTGACTGCAGGTTGTTCAGGTTACCCTACTGGTCTTGGAGAAATGCAGATGTGTTGCAAGTTGTGATAACTTTTAGGGGAACCAACATGAGAGTTCTTCGTAGTTTTGAATTTTTGTGTAGAGAGCTTCAGAAACCTCACAGGTCTCTTTTTGACATACAAGTAACAGTGCCCTTGCAGAAGAGACTTCAGAGATTCGAAAAGCCCTATACACTATAAATCAATCTATGAAGAACCCTAATACTGTTTTCCTTAAAAGGTATTAAAACCTTCAAGAAGTCTGGACTAAGACTAATAATTATTTCTGGTCATGTGTACTTTTTGAACCAAGTTCAGCTTGTCCTAGTTCTCTCAACCCCTCTAGAAACACTGCAAGAAGGGTCTTTAGCAGCTAGTGGGATGACCTGTCCCTCTTTCCGGGGAGGAGCAGCCCTGGTTCTGGGGTTCCTTTTTCCCTGTTCCTTTTATTGCAGTACTACAAAGAGAACTATTGAGATGATATGTGAGATATTATTAGCACTGACTAAGGCTACTCTTGAAGGTGGCTACCCACGAATAAGAAAGTTTTCCTTCACATGCTTAATTAACACCTCCAATAAGCTATCTGCCTTTATAGGAGCAATTCAAGTGAGCTCTTTTTTTTTTTTTAAACATAGGATTGAAGCAGGGGGTCTCCAGAGCTGAGCCCCCGTTAATTTCAGCTCTGGGAACCCCCTGCTTCCAGAGATATCTACCTGCATAGTGGGTGCAGGGATCTCTCTGCCTTTTTAAAGCTCCCGCATCACGTTGGCCAATAGGAAGCCACGCCGGATGACGTCACGGCTTCCTATTGGCCCGCAGGCCACTGGAGCTTTGTAAAAGGGTCATTACATGAACCCCAGCTAGCGATCCAGAGCGGGTACTGGCAGCCCCTACAGAGGTATCTCCGGAAGCAGATGGTCCCCCGAAGCTGACATTAATGGGGTTCCGCTCAAGAGATGCCCCTGCTTCAATCCTATGTTAAGTAAAAATAAAGAAACACCCACTTGGATTGCCGCTTTAATACTATTAACCACCAGCACCTAGACAACTTCTCCGACAGAGAAAGCTTTAATACATCGAGTGCGACTTTCTTAAAAGAAAGCACTACAGCAGTTCTGTCACCAAAAGATTTAATTGGGGTACGTAGATACTAAAGCATTCAGATAAACCAGACTCGGCAATGAATGGGTAAAAGTGCTGCTGCGCTGAACTTCCTAACTTTCCAGGATCTCCCTGTTATGTTTCCGCCACTGTGGGTGTCAACGTTGCTTTGCAAATAGGTTGTGATGGCAGAACAATGGCGCCGTGTTGATTTAGGATGACATAATCCAACAATCTGGTGAGAACTTGGTACTTTTGACAGATTCTCCTTTTCGGCTCAAACCTGACTGGGGTCAGAGTGGCTGCCTCACCCCTGATAAATGGTGTTCGCATTTATCCGATAGGAAACTACACTGAATGCTCAATGGAAAGGGAGCGAGCTGCAAGACCAGGGCTAACCAAGCCTGTCCACTGAAATCAGGTTTCAGCCTAAGGCCGAGGGCATGGTCAGCGCTTACCTGCTGACCCGCGCTGAGCCGCGCTCACGCTTACCAGTGAGCCCCTGCAGCCGCAATGAGAGCGGCTTTAGCAGGGGCTCGCGCACGCTTCCGCATGCGTAGGTGGAGGAGACAGTCAGATTTAAATTTGCGCGCTGAGGGGAGCGGAGGGTCGGTCACGTGAGCTGTTCGCCCAATGAGGGCGGACCAGCTCCGTGACGTCACTGGCCCGCACCCAGATACGCCCCGGACGGCGCGCGGACTAAGGCCAGGGAAAGCACCCGCTTTCCCTCATCCTCCGCGCGCCTCCGCATGGCTGAAGTCCCTATGAACTGAGTCCCCACTGGCATGAGCGCCAAGTGTCCTGCATTTACGCGCGTTGGGGGGGGGGGCATTGCGGGTAGTTGAGTGGGCGGGAAAGTATAATTTTTTTTGTTTATCTGAGCGCGGTTGAGTGTGTGTGCCCGCACACGAGCGAGCAGGGACTTACATATATCTATATCTGTAAGTAACCGCCGCAAGCGCCGCCCGCTCAGGTCACCACACAGCACGATATAGTGCTCCTGATTATTTGGGGTGGTTATACGAGGACATTGTGTGGTCATTTGCATGTCATTTTCCCAGAGTCCCTGGCTGCAGTGGAAGCGCTGTACTCTAAGAGATAATTGGGAAAAGCAGGGTTCCAGACCTTTCTGAGATGTGAATGTGCTCACAAGTGATATTTTTACTTGCTTTACTATATACGAGGACAGCATTCCTATGGTAACATCCTTTTATTTGGCTGATACATACCTACACAGTATTGCTGAAATTCTGCACTCCATTGGGGACACACTATGATGTCATATCTGTCTTTGGTTGCCTAATGATGTAGCATATCAACTTATTCTTTCCCTATGACTTGTTGCAGTTCTCATCGAGGGATCTTCTGGAGCACGGAGAGTATCGGTACACCCTTTAAACATCGTTACCAGACAGTGTTAGAAAAGGCCAAATAAATCCAGCACTGTCTAGTAAGATGTCCATAGAGGACCATGCTTCTGTCCAGCACTTGGAAAATCATCACACTAAGTGATTTATTTACCTTGTCATCACCCTCATATCCCCAAAGATCTTTGAACACCTAAATACCCCAGAACAAACGTATATAAACATGTGGATGCAAACCCTTCCAGATTTATTAGTTTACATACGTTATCTTCGCTAACAAAGAAGAAGACACGTTGTACTGACAATCAATTTAAAAGGGCAAACGTATATTGGAAAGAAGGCAAGACAACAGTTTGGTTGGAAAGAAGTGAGTAACAGTCAGGGTATTTGTTATAGCACAAGATTAGCAATGACTGCAGGTCAGTCTCCGAACTGACAAAGGCCAAAATTGATAGTAGTAAGTGTGTCTGTTATGATAATAAGCAATAAAGGTATTAATGGACTTTTAATTTGCTGTCAGATAAATCACCTATAAGCGTTTAAAAATATTACCCCTGAAAAACATAATTCTACATTATTATATAGGAGTGTAGTTTGTGATGGAGCACAGCAGGAGGACCTCCAATCTTCATTGGAGGTCCTTCTGCTGTGCTCCATCACAAACTACGCTCCTGGATTACTTCACTGCGGATTGCACGCTATGGATATCGTTGGGATGCAGCAAACTGGCAGGTAATGGGCTATTATGCCCTGATATAAGTCCTGTCAGTATCTCATTACTTATACTGTGATTACCCTATGTGGGGTTATTGGTGACAGTGTCAACATTTGTGGTTGGTATGCTAACACCACTAGACACCTGTCTCACCTAGGTCTATTCATGAGTGACCTTTCATTACCATCCTATCAGTATCTGGACATTTAAGGATTATTATTGCTATAATCAAGATTGAGACAGAGTCTGACATTGATTCTGAGCACCACTCCACATATTTTACATTATTATATAGAATATAATGTACCATATAATGTAATTCAGTATCTGAATTCTTCCTGTTGTATCTTGAGGGAAATGACACGCTCAGATCCTAATCCAACAATATCTATTATTTCCCCCCCCCCCACTACCAATATAATCCAGTGCAAGCTTTTCCATGAGCAAATATGTGAAATTGAAATGGCATTTACAGTCATTCTTAGCTTTAAAGTTTCTTCTTCAATGCATGTTACGACTTCTGCACAGTCACTAAGAATCTTTCCCACGCGCTCCACAAAAAGGACATATCTAACGAATATCCCTCCGCAAAAACGGACCGAACGGTCCACATATCCTGGGGTCATAAAACATTGGATGTATCCACTAACCTTTGGCTGCTTACTGGCTCGCCACCTTACCCCACGTTGTATGTGGGACACCATAATCATCATTACCAGGCAGTATTAGAAACACAGACATCATCCAATGCTGCCCAGTAAGATGGCAATAGCGCCACAGAATCCAAAGAGGCATCTGCAAGAAGTGGGCGAAAGGTCAGAAACAGGAAACAACATCCAGGGGAGAGAAGATAGAGAGATGATGGTGTGTTGGTGCCTTTGCCACTTTGGGGGGAAAATGTTCTCTACACGGCCATTGAAGCTCTCTATCTTGCCAGCAAGGTCATTGACAATTCTCCTATGAAAGGGAATGGAGGGTTTGGGGGCATTTAACAAAAAAAACGTATTTTCTTTTGCATAACATTTCCTATCGTCATTTACAAAAACACACATAAATACACTGCGGTAACAGGATTTTTGTACACCACATAAAATAAAGGGGGTTATCTTAAGCAATCCCCACCTGACCTTCCGATTCATTCATGGAACGGATCTCCACCCCGCCGCACATCATACTATGAGACGGTGGGGACAGGAGAGAATAGAAAGGGGCTGGGGGAAGATAGAAAGAGGAGACTTGGAGAGAAGAGCAGTGTGTATAGGCAATAAAAAGTCTGTAGCTATAAGTATGAGTATTGAAAAAAAACACATTGGGGGAATCAAAAAGGAAAAACACAATATTAGAAGCATCTAATCTACAGTACTTTGTGTTTAAGAAAAGAGGCTCTGCTTAACCTCTAACTAATCACACCTACATGTGTCCATTTCTGCAGATAACCCCCCCAAGGACCATGTCTGTTCCTGTGATTGCAGTGACTCTCTTATTATTAATATACAACATGAAATAAAGTCTAATAAAGGCAAAACTGTTCACGCTAGTTGTAAAGGGAACAGGAAGAACATCTGACACATTGTAACATGAACTCTCCTGTTTGCTGGAATCTCTTAAACCGAATGCTGTTGTGTCTGAGAGGTGCAGGTATGGACGTAACCCCAGAGACATTCCTTTCTGTCCCTACATCAGCCCCATCCTCCTTCCTTCAAACACAATTACAGCTAAAGCCTCAAGAAGACTGTGTTTAACTAAAGGTGAATGGCTAAAGCGCTTGCCAAAACTATCACCATTTTGTCTAGTGGCTTTAAAAGCAAAGCAGCAAAATGGCCTCCAGGTTTTCAACAATGAGGAAGGGGGAATGTGGAATTGCAGCTGCTAAAAACACCCACAGTGGATATGCCAGAGATTCACAGTGAGCAAGGTATAAATCTCTGTGAGTCAGCCAGCTGCGCAGCACACTCGATAGGGGAAAGGAGGGCCGGCCTGACACAACCCAGGTAGGTTGAAAAAAAGGCAAGATGAATCCAAGACACAAACAAAGATCGGGTTGTTTGTGCACAGGAGAAGGGGTTCCACTCACTCTATTGTTACAAGTGCTGAAAGTGTCCAAAACAAGGGAGGCACATAACCCTCAAACAGCCAACACTTACAGAGACCAACCAAAAGAAACAACAACTCGTAATGACTGTTTCAGGAGAGCCTACGTATGGATTTCATATGGACCCAATGAACTGTTAAATCACACAGAGTTGAGGGATTACACCACTAGCTATCAAAACCAAAGCTTTCTAACATTTTAATCTGGTCTGTAACCGTTACATACGCCCATAATATATATTATCTCTAGCAGTGCATGCAATGTCTTGTATATAATGTAAGCCCTGCTCACTTATGTAACTGTATTTGTATCCATGTATTATTTGTAATTTAACTCTGTGCCCAGGACACACGTGAAAACGAGAGGTAACTCTCAATGTATTACTTCCTGGTAACACATTTTATATAAATAAATAAAATAAATAAATAAAACTAATTATGACCAAAACCCATGTTCTCTATTGTTAATCCGAATGCTTTGGTGTGCTGTGACAAGGGTGGGCCAAATCTACTCCGCAAAGGCCACCAACAGGTCAGGTTTGAAGGACAGCCCTGATTCAGCACAGGTGGCTCAGCCACTGATTGAGCTACCTGTGCTGAAGCAGGGATATCCTTAAAACCTGACCTGTAGTTGGCCGCCCCTGTACTATGATAAATACTTTCTGTTCTGCTACTGGAGTAATAATCGCCAACCTGAGGTTAACATGCCCCTCAAAAGGTGCAGGCACCACCCCCCTCCCAGCCCCCCCCAATATGATCTATTTTGAAAGTGAACTCCATGCTCTGCCCTTTAAAGCACCTTCTTCTATTTTAAAACGCTCAGAACCTGTTCGTGCGGCACATCCTTCGGTTTATTCTCTCTCCACCAGGCAGAGCAGAGCTGTCCCAGGCACACACCAAAAAGGTCATATCAGAAGAAATGTCTTATCTTAATCTTTTCCGGTAGGGTTCTTTGAGGTCTCCTAATATCACTGAGTGAGAGGGGATTACCCAACCATATAAACAGCGAGCAGGTCAAAAACGAGAGTATTGTGTAGAAATATCTCAAAAATAAACATGCAAGGGGGAACGGCTCCTTTAAGGTTAAAGTCTATTCGACAAATTAAATGCGCTCCTTCCCGAATCATTCCGTCCTGTTTTTGCCCTATTTCAGAGTGTTTTTTCATCTTTAGGGAACCTCAAGGGAAAGTGCTGAGCTTTCATAGGCGAAAAGATTACTCCATCTAAATAAAGTATTGTTGTCAGGTGGCTTCTCCAAAAATACTGGACCCAATGGTGAAAAGTGCGATGCGCTTGTGCTTGAGACACATACACACCTTTCTCGCCTCTCTCCACTCCATGCTGTTTCCTCCTCCCCTTGGCCCCACCCCATGCTCCTGACACCTCCTCCTGATTGGCTGCATTATCCATCATCAGGATGGCGGAAGCTGCCCAGCCCCCTAGCAACAGCCCTGCTCTCTCTCTCTGCTCGGGGAAATCCCGCGGCCCCCCAAGCCGGTCAGGTCACTATGTCCAGAGAGGTAATACATGTCCAGTATTACCTCGACTTTTTTTTTTTACTTGAGAGTGTCCAAATACAGGACAGTCCGGTTCAAGACTGGACACCTGACAACCCTAATATTAAGTATACTCCTTGATGGGTTTGTGATAGTGGTTCCATTTGAAGTGTCTAGCAGTTGCAGTCTTCAAATTCTCTAACGTCTTTTGACCTTGAGTCACAACAGAAGTTTATACAGATAGGACAAAAAGTGACCATACACCACGCCCAATAAAATAGAATGCTACCCGCAGGGCAAACAGGGGCATGATGGGAACACACTGAGCAGTTGGTCGGCTGCCATGTTTCAGGGACTCTGACTTTGGCAGCTGAGTAATGTTTAACTTGACCCAAATTAAAAAAAAAAAAGGGAAACCTTGCTAGGTGGTCACGACATAAATCAATTAGTGGGCCACTGGCTCAAATATATACCCAGGGTGCGGTTTGTAAACTCTGAATAATGGCACAGGATGGCGGTGAGTCACCACGCGGACACACCTACACTGTCCTTTGTGACCCTCAGCCACAGCAATTATCCTAGCGCGGTGCATTGATCTACATCAGGGGTGGGGCAACTCCTGTCCTCCAGGGCCACCAACCGGGCAGGTTTTCAGGATATCCCTGCTTCAGCACAGGTGGCTCAAGCAGTCCCTGCTTCAGCACAGGTGGCTCAGTCAAAGACTGAGCCACTGGTTGAGCCCCTTGTGCTGGAGCAGGGACTGATTGAGCCACCTGTGCTGAAGCAGGGATATCCTGTAAACCTGCCCTGTTGGTGGCCCTCGAGGACTGGAGTTGCCCCAACCCTTGATCCACATTATCTTTCTGAACTGGATCTCGGCTACCACAAAGGCCAGTAAATGGTGATATAATTCCTGAGGTCCGTTGTATTTCTTATTAACGTGTAACTTCAGGAATCGGTATTTGTTGTATTATTTCTAAACACATGAAGGAAGGAACACAATACATGGATCCGGGTTTACCACGCACTGCTACAGCCTGCCGGAAAACACTGTATGGCCCATTCACTTTAACAGGCTGCAAGGTGTCTCCCAGCACCTAAAGGGGCCTTATACAGCCGCCCCACTTAGAAAATATGGACCATAATGCAATAGGCCCTTTGTTTAACCCAGCGTGCTATAGTGCCTACCAGGCATTGTTTTAGAGACCAAGGGCAAAATGGCTAACCACCGGATGGGCGGGATTGAAAGATGCATATATACCAGCAACTGGAAATGCGCCCGGTGGTTTCAGAAAAGATAGAATATTACAAATAAAACGAATCTTTCAGTTAAACTGATGAGGAATACTGCCCCATATTTATATTAGAAACGTTGCTTTTGTATGGTATTCTTCGCTTGGAATAATTTACACTTGTTTTTTTTGTTTTCTTCCATTAGGGACAGTGAGCAAACCCACGACGCGTTCCTTCTTTTCTACATTACTTCTATCGGGTGAAGCTGCCTATTTTTTTGTATTCGTTTCTGTTAAAAGCTACAAAGAAACGATAGGTCAAGGGTCTCAAACTCAGTCCTCAAGAGCCAGCAACAGGCCAGGTTTTATGGATATCCCTGCTTCAGCATAGGTGGCACAATCATTCTGACTGAACCACTGATTGAGCCACCTGTGCTGAAGCAGGGATATCCATAAAAGCTGACCTGCTGGTGGCCCATGGGGACCCGAGACCCCCTGCTATAGGTAATAAGAAATGAATCTAAAAGGGTTTTGCGATTAAGCCTACACTTTTCCTGTGCTTTTAATGATTAATCCCTTGTTGTCAATATGTGACTGGAAACAAAATCACTTCTGTACGCTTGGACACATATGTATTACAAGGTAATGGAAACAAGACAAATCTATTTCATAGAGGTGAACATTTACTTTAAGCAGCTGTTTGTTTCATTTATGATCAACTTTTGCTTCAGTGCAATTTAATCGTGTGTGTGTGTGTGTGTGTGTGTGTGTGTGTGTGTGTGTGTGTGTGTGTGTGTCTGTCTGTCTGTCTGTCTGTGTGTGTCTGTGTGTGTGTGTGTGTGTGTGTGTGTGTATGTGTGTGTGTTATGGGGTCATGATAAATGTTTTATGAAAAGGAACACATCATTTAAAGTGCCGCAATTAACCCCTTCACTACCAAAGGAATACAACCCTCTGCGTGCTAATAAAACGCGCAGGATTTAATTGTAGAAAGCACAGCGGAGATTTTGTGCACGGTGGCCATTCGCTTATATATGGCATTAACCCCGTGCTAAACTGCTGATGTGGCCTGGTGAAGGAGACCCTAATAGGTTAAGCATGTAACTCAATGGAAATAAGCCGCTCTGCCATATTCTATCCAAACAAATGAGCATTTCCACGCAAAGACGTCACAGTCTACAAATATAGGGTTATATACAGTACTCCTCACCATCGGTGCTACACACCTTGTTTTGTCCTAGAGAAATGTGAATGCGGGATTGTTCTACTCACAGACATCAGGTAAACACAGCTATCACTTTAAAAAGAAAAATCTAATGAATCCTATTTTCAATCAGATAATGTGATTACAATAATCTTTAACAATGTAAGTGTTCTCACTGGACCATTCTGCTTTGCTATTGCCATTTTTAGAGGGCTGCAATGCATTGTATCTCCCCCATAGCAGTTGAGAGGTTAAGAAGGAAGAACACAAATCTCAAAAACAACCACTTTTGCTAAAGTAAAGTATCGTTAGCTTCTATTTTTATACACCAACAACCTATTCTGGTGGCTACAGCCCATCTCGTGTCAACACAACTCGTTTCTAAGCTTCAACGCAGAGCTGCAGGGAAACGATTCTCACAGTCAAACAATGGGGCCCTATTTTCTAAGCGCCAAATATGGCAGAACGTTTATTGTTAACATGTCCCCAGGATCTGTATTTCATTTCTGCGTCACTGCACAAAGAAGGCGGCAGAGAAAGCAAATCCAGGGGCACGTATCCAACACGCGAAAAATCCTCTCTGTATTTTAACTACTTCAATAACCCAGTATACTAAAAACCCGCCTGGATAAACTAAGCAGCCCAAGACAATTGTTGCACAATCAACACATACTCACGTCTAAAAAAAAAATGAAACAACAGCAAAAAAAACAAAAGACAAATGAATTAAAGACAAAACAGCGTCAACCTGCAAGACGGCAACTCCAAATATATCCATTCCGTTTGCCAAAGTCGTACAATGATGCATCTTGAAGATACGGGCGGCTGACATGCAGACGAGAACGGGGCAGTGTCAGTGTAATGGCTTCCGTAAAAGTAAGGGGAACAGGAGACAGAGGATAGGGAGAAGCAAGAAGAAGGCAGGTACTGAGACAGGAATGCGGATGAGCGTAGGACCCGGCGGCCGCCTAAGAACATTTTAAATAAAAAAAAATAATGGGTGACGGAGGGTGGAAAGAAAGTAGATTTTAGGGCTCACTCTTCCTGGCGTCCAAAGCTGTGCTTCATTCAGGCAGTCGGTCCCCCGTGAAATCTAAAACCCAACCGCATGGTCTCCTGGGTTACTGTTCTCACTTAGTTAATCATCAGCATTATTACCAGTGGTCAGGCCTTGGGAAAAGCAGAGAAGAATGGATAAAGAGCTGGGCAACAACAAGAAACTTAACCAATCCCAGCTCCGCCTCTAAAGCCAGCAATTATCTTCTTTACCTGTGTTACCTTTAATTCCCCCCCCCCCCCCGTTCCACCTCTCCCGCCCCTCTCTCCCACTACTCTTACCCATTTTATTTTCAAGCTGCAAAATTGTAGCCCTGTGCAAGGTATCAGGTATCAAATGAAGGCCTCTGAAAGCTTCTAGCAAAGGTATCTCCTGCCCTGGAGAGGAATGCGACTCCAGCGTGAAAAACTAACCTGTTGGTTAACCCTCAATGTCAAGCCTTAATCAATAGTTAGGGACTATGGGCAGAACAAAAGCACGGGAAACTTAAGCTCTTATCTGCCGCTCTATTAGATAAGACATAAACTGGGACTGGGAAGAACAAGATCGTTTGTGCATTTAAAATCTGGTTTTACAAATGATTTGTAATGTGTAAAATTCCACTACGGGTGGTTACTTCGCATATATTAATATACTTAAACGGGGAGATTGCAAATCCTTCAAATAAATGTAATAACTACAAGCAAAGAGAGAAAAAAAAAACTTGGCTGTCTTTTGAAATTGTACATTCACAATGACACCACTTATTTTTCTAAATACCTATAAAAGGGAATATCAGCCATCTTTGTGTCAATGTTAAAAAAAAAAGAAGACCGTGAATTTTTTAATTTCAAGATGTAACTTTTTTTTTTTTTTTTAATCCAGAACAAATTCCATGTTGCTATTTTTTTTAGAGCTCGTTGCACTATGGAAATCTAGAGCGAAAATGTTCAGTAAATCGCTACCGACATATTTGTGTCGCACATCAGAGGGGCTTCCTCGTCTCGTCTGCCGTCAAAGGGTTAAACAGCTACACTTATTCCATTATGGCGGGAAATTCTATCAATCAATAACCCTTTTCTGAAAGGAGAGACAAGATTTCTTCCTAGGTCATTTACTATATTTAAAATAGATGACTATTTACAAAGCTGCAACATGGATCCCAGTTTAAATTTTAATACTGATTTTTTTCCCCTTCCCCCTTTATCTTTAAAAAAAAAAAAAATTTGTCAAGACTTTGTTCTCTAAACACCCCGGATGCTGGTATGAAACACGCTAGGAACTGGAGGTGAGAGGCCATTTTGCAAAAGTAGGACCAAGTTTCCTTACCTTCTAAAAAAAAAAACCCCATGAATATATATATTTTTTATGATTAAGATCAATGAAAAAAGTGCAAGTTAAAATGACGTTACAAGTTGAATTTGGTATTCGAATAAATAAAAATATATCTGTGATATGCAGTATTATATAATGTATGCGGAAACAATAAGATACAAAATACGTAAGCCTTGTCTGCAGCTGGATTTTGTACAAGTCCATAAAGGATTCAAATCTGTAATGTTCAACCAATAACCCATTAAAGTGACCGCGTGCGACCTAACCTCTTTTTCTCCATTTTAATTAGCCATAATCTGCGTCTTTTTCTGAACAAATGGCTCACGCTACAGATAGTGTGGTTACAAAACATGGCATCTCCGGGCATATCCTCTCCCCCCAGCTATCGTATTAACACCGCAAATGTCCCTTTGCTTATTAGTTGCAGAGAAACAAGCTCTTTTAGCAACGGGGACTTTGTAAACATTCAAAGCAAATACTACAGTGGCCCATTCTGCGACACCTATCCACATGGACTCACTACAACATCGAAGACGTTTTCCTGCCAACTCCCATTTTGATTTTCCTTTCTAAGCACAACAGTGGAGACGTCTTAAAACTGATTTAGCTTGTTTTGTCTAAAACCTCTTTCCCACATAACTAGACAGCGCAAGACAGGGCAGGTCCATACTGGCAACACAGGAGGAACTCCAAATTTAGCTAGGGATAACTGGTGAAGGGTTAGTAGGAGAGTCAGAGAGAGAGATTGGATCATAGAAAAAATGGGACAATGGAAGGGAGCAAGAGACATGCAGAGACAGTGTCATATGATGAAACAAAGCTCGGTGCGTCTAAAGACTTCCAAACCCCAGATCTAATATAGCAGCAGATTATGCAGATTATGCAATGATTGTGTGTGGTTGTCTTAACCTACTTGGGGCAGCTATAATTAAGACATGCCTTGTCCCTTTTAGAATGGGTAGGATGTTATACTTTGAAACCTTTCCACCCGAAAAAAAAGAAAATATTATCAGGGCAGGTTTGTGGTGACTAATTAACCCAGCAGGGAAGCCGGCAACTTAATACCATCGCTGCTATGCGCTACTAGACCCATTGCAAGCAAAGCGTCTACTTTACAAGTCAAATCATTATTTTTGTCTTCCTTCGCTCACGTTCGTACGTGTCCATTTTCAGTGCCAGCGTTCTTTCTTTCACTTCCCCCCTCCCACCCCCATCCAGAAATCTCATGTAATTGCTTCTCAGCCTGAGTGTGTGCCCTGTGCTGAATAACTGGCGGCTGCGTGCGAGTACCTGCCCTAACTGGTTGGGCTGGTTGAAGACTTTAGAGTTTAGAATTCATACTTTCGCCCTCAACAAATGCATTGGAATCCAGAAGGAAACGTGATACAAGTCAGCAGCACTTCCTTAAAACCACCTGAATAGGGACCTCGTCTGCAACAAAAGACACGGAACTAGGGGAGCACATTTCAGATAAATTGGTTAGACGCAGCCCACTGCCCACCTACGATATGACCAGAGCGGATCACAATACCTCGAAACCGGCATACAACCTGAATGAATGTTATTTCACCAACGGATGCAAGGTTAGCGCTTCTCAGCTGGACACCATCAGCACCGGAGGAAAGGGGCGAAACACATGAACGAAAAGAGAACTCAATGGGATGGTCGTCGAGCAATGATTTCTTCGGCTTTCTTTCTTCAGATCTTCTGGCTGTTCTTGTTTTCTTCGAAGATCTGATTTCTTTTTTTTTTCTCAGGTGGGTATACGCGAAACAAAAAAAAAAGGTAAAACAAAGCAAAACAAACAAAAAAAAAGACGTGTTTTCTGCAAAAACCAAAAATGCTTCAACTCAAACGGCGAAAGAAGAGAAGGATAAATCGGGGCAGAAAAAAAAAAAAAAGCAGAGTCGGGAACTGATGAAAGAGCTTCTTCTTTGTCATCTTGGGAGCCCAGGAGCGATGCTGCTTGTTTAAGCTGAGAAACAAGAAGAGACTGAGGAGGACTATGGGCTTGGCTTACATGTAGCTCTTCACCCCTCCCTGCACAGGTGCATTCTTTCCAATAAGCCAATCTCCTGGCTCTAACCTTCAACAGGTGTGTCTTTCTGAAATGGGATAGGACAGCACAGAGCTGACTTGCGTGATGCAGATATGCTTTCGTGAGAATAACCTCCCGCCCCCTTCCCCTGTAACAGGCATATTCCCCCCCCCCCAACCCCCCCACACCTCTACCACTGGCTAAGTCAAGAAGAAAGCAAAGAGTGGGTGACAAGACTGCCGAATCAGGCTCAATGAGCTTTCCAACCGTTTCCAAGTTGAAAGAGTGTCCTTGAAATGCACTATGTAATACATGAGAATGCAGGCAAACAGGTGAAATAGGCAGGTGTTTCCGTGAGTGCACAGGAGCAGGGTAGGGCAAACAGTAAAGATTTGCATCAACCTTACCTCACTTGAGTCAATAAACTGATATTGTACTGTATGTGACCATATATCTTATATAATTATCTGCTGTGGCTGGACTTAAGTGCTTCATTGAAACCTCTCCCAGGGCAGGAGGTGTATAACACCAAATTGACATTCATTAAATATCAATGTGAACGGTTTCCTCCGTTAGTTTGAGGCCAAATCATTGGCACAGTAAAGGTTGGGCTGTGTAGACTGGGTACTTCCTCATTTATACCTTATTTAAAAAATAAAAAAAACACGATGTACATAAGAGAGCCCATAAAGTTTGTATTAACTATAGGACAACTTGACACCTAAGCTTCTTATTGCCAAGATGGCAACATCTGAATAGGGTTTTGCACAGGTTGGAACTTCTTTTAATAGAGCGTGCTTAAAGATTCTAGGCATATAATATAGTAAGTACGGCTTTAGTGTCGGGTGGGGATGCTTATAAAAGCTTTTAAGTATCTGTGAAATCCGTCTCTTGAACCCCTCAACCAAAGATTTGGCGAAGAATACCAGCATATTGGTATTTTTGATTTGGCAAAAAAATAAATAGGTTCATTTACCTACTGCCATTGGCTCGATACGGCTAAGGTGGCATAGGCTCTACAAAGACCTCATGTACAGTAACTGACCCAGCCTCATCCTGAAACGGGGCCCTCCAATCCTTATAATAACCTGGTGTATGTGCTGTATTTGAAACGTTCTGTGGTGGTTATTATAATTGCAGTTTAGTTACCAGCCTCCAACACTAACGTGAGCTACTCAGCAGTAAATACTACTGTATATGCACATCCAATATCAAGCAAGTCAAATGTGTTCCTGCCTGTTGAAAATTAAATATTGTACTGTGCCTGTAGTCTACTGTACTGTCAACTAATTTAACTCTTGTTTTAAGTAATCCATCCCAAATCTCCATAATTGTCCAATCCTCTGCTCAGCTGTTATTTAGAAGCTATTGGGTTTTTCCTCCAGGACTTTCCCTCAATGACCTGAATTCCTGCAAACCTATTATTTTTTGCAGAGAGGTTAAAAAAAAACCTGCTCCCTTTTCTTGCAAGAATAAGCAGTCAGGGAATAAAGGTGAAAACAGCGGCACAGATCAATGGGGAAGTATGCAGCAAAGTGAAGCAAGACAGAAAAGGCACGATTACACAGCTCAAGGACTAGGAAACTTTGAACTGGTTTATTTAAAAAAATATTTTTTTTACAGAGAACCTTCAGCATTTTATAGCATTTAACTATAATCAAGCCCAGTGGCAGAAAACATCATAAAAGTATATTTAGTATATACCTGCAGTATCTGGTTTGACTTGGGAACACACCCAGGCCATTCTCCCATCATAAATCTCACAGGAAGGAAAATTAACATGGGCTGGTTTAACCCCATGGCAACAGACTTACTAAATGTATGTATGTATAATCTTTGTTTATATAGCACCATCTATGTACATAGCGCTTCACAGCAGTCATACGTGTGACAATAATGAATACAACACACAATAATATAACACATCATGGGAATAAGCGCTTGAGACATAAAAGTAACATTAGGGAAAAGGAGTCCCTGCCCCAAAGAGCTTACAATCTAAGTGGCAGGTAGGAAGAACGTATATACAGTAGGCGGGTATTCTGGTAAATGCGTCTGCAAAGAGTGAAGGTTGATAAATGAGGTGTATTGTACCTGCCACGGAGCTACCCTTATGCTTCGTCAAATAGGTGTTTTAATATGGGTCTTAAAGGTGGAGAGAGAGGAGAATGAAATGCAAAGTTCAACTATAATACATTTGTTTTTATAATATAGAAAAAGAATAAATTACATAGTTCTAACGGGATATATACTGCTGTAAGTACAGTATAATGAACATGTACAACAAATAGATAGCAAACACATTTGTTGTGCTGACCTGCACAAGTCTCCCAGGTCCAAAACTGGGGTGAAACCAGCAACATCACAAAAAGTATTCACATTAAAACCAGTTTCAGTTTTTCCTTTGATAAATCGGGTGGAATTGTTTTGCCAAAGTCTTGCAGCTGGGAAACTAGTAAATAACCCCAAAAGGCCCATATTAAATAAGTGTTGCTAAGCTGTAGGGCACTTTATAGACCATGGACTAGAATGAGTCATAAGGTACCTTACAGCTTAGACCAGTGGTGCGCAAACTGGGGGGAGCGCCCACCCCCCTCCCGACTGTCTGCGGGGGGCGCTGGGTTTATAGAGGCCCCGCACGCTTCCCGAAGGCACTTAAATTAAGTGTCGGGGAAGCGAAGAAGGCCTCTGTAAACCTCACTTACCTTGGCTCTGGCGGGTTTTGAGACGTGTCGCCATGGCAAAGCAGTGTCAAATGACGCCACGAGGTCATGTGACGTCACGTTGCCATGGCAACATGACATCATGATGCCGCCGCCGGAGCCAAGGTAAAGGGGGGGGGGGGGGGCACGGAGAGAGGTGAACTGCCGGCAGGGGGGCGCAGGGAAAAAAGTTTACGCTCCCCTGGCTTAGACCACCTAGTAAATATGGCCTATAAGGTCATTATGGCACATAAGGACTTTCTCAAGGTCACAATGGCACATAAGGACTTTCTCCAAGTTCACATGGACATAAGGACTTTCTCAAGGTCACAATGGCACATAAGGACTTTCTCAAGGTCACAATGGCACATAAGGACTTTCTCAAGGTCACAATGGCACATAAGGACTTTCTCAAGGTCACAATGGCACATAAGGACTTTCTCAAGGTCACAATGGCACATAAGGACTTTCTCAAGGTCACAATGGCTTGCTAATACAACAGCTCATGCTTCAGAAGCATTGCTATTTCGAATACACCATTCCTTATCCCTTTAGAGCTCTGTAAAAGACAGGTCACCAGAACATAAAGCCAGTAAGAGGGATATTTTCTCTTGGAAACTCCTGCACTTCCTTACGGGCTTCAGAGGAAAATGTTCACTGTCTTCTAGAAACGTTATAAAAGCTCAGCAATCCTATTTTATTTCAGTAATGATGACGAACTGTTAATGCCCCTTGTTGTATGGACAAGTGACACTGTTAAAACATCACATGTATTCCAAGACTATATATTTGTTATGTCTCTCTAAAACAATAAAAAAAAATTGAAACAAAAATAAAAGCTCAGCAATCCTATGGGAAAAGTGGAGAATACAAACAAAATGCAGCCTTTGAAACTGCAGATATTCAAGTGATATTATAATTAGATGATGACTCGGAGTCAGTCCTTTCTGCAATGAGGAACAGAAACACATGCAGAGAAAGAGAGATGCGTGGAGACGTGAGCAGTCGCAGAGAAAGAGATGGAGCTAAGACGGTCTGGTGGAGGTTGAGATGATCAACTAAGGATCATTGTAGTGTCTGTCTATCTGTGGAAATAAGCGGTTTATATAAATATGTTTTGCTATTCAAGGCCTAGTGTTCAGTATAATTGTCTGACTTTTGGGCCACGTGCCCAGCACGGGGGATAGCACTGTTATAACGGGGTGTAGGACCCCCACCGTAGCGAATAGAAGTCAGTCTAAGGAGATGGAAAACAGGGCCCTGTTTTATATATATATATATATATATATATATATATATATATATATATATAAATGCAGCTCAACCCCCTTATAACGCTATGCTTGTGGGCCAAAGAATCACATCGCGCTATAAGTGGATCGCGTTAGAAATAATGTACAAGTGTACGCATTGTACAATAAAGTATTTCAGATACCAATAATCGTGTTGTAAAGTATTCCTAAAATTGGGAGCCACGCGTGCATCGCGTTATAAGCGGATTCGAGCTGTAACGGATCGCGCTATAACGGGGTTGAGCTGCATGGCCCTGAAGAAGGTCCTACACGGACTGAAACGTTAGGATTTTTGTGCCTGTGCACCTTGTCTTATTACAAGATTTTTGCATATACCATGAGTGCTGATTTTCTGTTTCCCTTTGTTACACTGGTTCTTCTACTCTCTCTCTCTCTCTCTATATATCTCTCATCTCTCTATAGGCGCTCTAGCTCATGCTATCGTAAGATCTCTCGATGCTCGTCGGAGCTCTGTCCTATCTCTGCTCTATATCTCTCTCTCATCGATCTCGGCTAAGACTATAGCGCGCGCGCTTCTCTCTCTCTCTCTCTCTCTCTCTCTATATATATATATATATATATATACATACAATAATATATGGAAGAGCATTGGGACGGAAAACAGGGATTATATATATATATATATATATATAAAAAACTGTGTGTGTGTCATTATACACCTTTATGACAGGTTGTTTTGGAAGCAGACTGCTGTTTCCCAGACTTGAGGTAGAAGGGTGCTAGGTAATATTCCCTAAAGTAATACGTTAATTGTAGCAAGTATGAGACACAATAGAGAAGGAAAGCTGATGTCAGTTCAAGATCTTGGATTTCTTTGTACAGAATCCATATTTTAGCCAAGCTCACCTAATCGCTTCCAACTACAGGTGCGATCGTAAAGCATATCCTTATATTTAAAAGGGAGGAAAAACACATTACTACGACGCATTCTTTAAACGCTTAGGGGCTTATTCTATACCCATCGAATCTGCCGAGGGGGCTGTTTTCGGACGAACTTTAAAGGAGCAATTCATTTCAATTGTTACTTTTTAACATAGGTTTGAAGCCGGGGGGCTCCTGCTTCCCCAGATACAGACCACCGAAGGGGGCGCCGGTCTCTCTGCAACGTTTAAAGCTCTCGCGTCACATGGGCCAATAGGAAGCTGCACTTGATGACGTCTTATTGGCCCGCGTGGAGCGTGAGCTTTGAAACTCCGCCATTACATGAACCCATCTAGCCGAGCGGAGTAGCTACTGGCACCACCTACTGAAGCAGGGGGTCCAACTAAAATGAATGAGGTTCAGCTCTGGAGACCCCCTGCTTCAATCCTATGTTAAAAAAAAACATTTGCACAAATAAATTAACTAGGTTGGATAGGATTGCCTATTTATTGGGGAATTGTGTTAGAAAATGGCCTTATCAGCCACTTCAGCGGATCTAGAATAAGATCCGTAAGGGAAAATTTGCTACCTCCGCTATGGGATCCCTGATCAACTGACATTCACTTGAAATACAGTGCGGTAACCTGTACCGGAGGCTAGTGAAAATCCTTCCTTACGCTTCACTCAGGGCTTCCAAAACCTTTCATTCCTGATCATTAATCATTTCTTATTTAGAAGTTCATGGGGTTGCAGTTTGCACTCACGGTTTCCAAAGAAAGCAGATGCTTGTCCCATAGATGAAGTATAGGCACACTGCAACCAGGGGGATCCTGATGACAAAAAAAGACAGCACACCGCAGGTAAAATCCAAAAGGATGTTTTGTGAACACAGGGAAGCCCTATTTAGAAGTTCTTAATAAAATGTGCCAACTGCGGCTCTAATGTACATTTTCATATATATATATATATATATATATATATATATATATATATATATATATAACTCCATCGGTATTAAGTATGATAAATGTTGATATAATTCATTACTAAGGAAAGAAGGGAATGTAAGATTAAAGGAAATGAGGAAAATGTATTTGTAAGCGGGATTTTACATATTAATGTAGCTATGTGTTTCTGGTACAAGGAGTGCGGCCGCCTTTAGCCTCGTGCGGCTGTTTCAGCGCGAATTTTAAAACCGCGGGTAGATGCAGTGTTTGATGCGGCATGTTCCGGTATATAAAGCCGCGGCCGCGTGCATTGTATTAGCGCTGTGCTTATTTAATAGTTTTCAGCATTACAGTCTCACAGTTATGTGAGGTGTGAGGTCTGTATTAGAGGTACACACGCAAGCTAGAGTGGGAACAACTAACATTATGGGCAGCGTGCTGATATATACAAACTTTCACTGATAACTACTATTAGCGCTGTCTCGGCATGAACGCGGCATGAACGCGGTGAAGTGCGTGGCATTCGGAAAAAAAATACCCAAACAAATCGGAGATGTTGGAGAATAAAAGGGGCCGTGACAGTACCTTTGCCGTACCATGGGTCAGATGGGGCAGAATGTTCACGTCAGTGTCAATGATCTAAGACACTGCACCACATAAACTATCACGTTTGAAATATCATCTAAACCAGCGGTGCGCAATGTTTCCTGCTCGCGCCCCCCTTCCTGCTTCCCTCCCTGCTCGCGCCCCCCCCCCTTCCCTCCTCTCCGGCTCCCGGCGTCAAATGACGTAGTGGGGTCGCCATGACGTCACATGACCCCGCGGCGTCAAATGACGAAGAGAACGTAAGTGAAGTTGCAAGGGCCTCACGCGATCCCCCGGCATTCATTGAAATGCCTTGGGGGAAGAGCGCGGGCCTCTGCAACCGCCGCGCCCTCCCCTGAATAATCCACGCACCCCAGTTTGCGCACCCCTGATCTAAACTACAGTAACTCTGGCTTGATGTGCATTTCATATAACTCCTACTCTTGTTCCTTAGGCCGTGTCCATTCTGAGTGCGACCGCGTGGGTGTATCAAACACATGGTCTATGCTCACGTCCACAGTGTAAGTGAGCGTCGGCGTGGCTGTTTTCTTGCGAGACAATGTTTGTCTTTTCCTCGTGACGGCCGAGTCACATGAGCGGTTCCCCCAATGAGGACGAACCAGCTTCGTGACGTCATTGGCCAAACCTCCGACACGCCTCCCCGTCACGAGGATCTGTAGTCCACAATTCGCTCGGCTGACAGGCGCATGCGGGTCCATGCGCTCCGTCGCGCCTGTGCCATGGACTTATACCCATTATATTGCATGCTGGCAGGAACGGAGAAATATTGAAGAAAAGTACCTTCATACACTGTCTGAAATCACTAAAACTACATTAAATAAATTGCAAATGTGCTTACGCTGGGATCTAACAGTGTTTCAAATATGGGCCCAGCGTCTCTGAAACGGTTGTATTTCCGTTATGTGTTTTTACTGTGTTGTGGTAGTGTTGCCAGGTGCTTCTCCAAAAATACTGGACACAATGATGAATGGTGCGACGTGCTCAAGACACATACATACACACACACCTTTCACTGCTCCGTGCTGTTTCCTCCTCTCCTTGGCTCGACCCCCCAGGCTCCCGACACCGCCTCCTGATTGGCTGCATTACCCAGCAGCAGCAAATCAGGATGGAGGAAGCTGCCCAGCCCCCTAGCCACAGACCTCCTCTCGCCCTGCTCCGAGAAATCCCGCGGCCCCACAAGCCGGTCAGTTCACTATATTCAGAGAGGTATTACCTCAATGTTTTTACTGGACAAAGTGTCCAAATACAGGACAGTCCGGTTCAATACTGGACACCTGGCAACTCTACCTTGTGAACACAACTAAGTGTGTAGTATGTCCACTGACTCGTATTTAGTCACTGTGCGTTACAAGGCCCATCTAGATGAATAGTGGATAAAGCCATACAGCATAATGACTACATGAATCCTGTAACATTCCAGGCCTATGAACAAGTCGCTGGGAGTTCATGCAGTGAGTGTCTGCCCTGAAAACATTACTAAACTGTGTCACTTCTAATATTTGAAAAGGGTTCCACTGGACAGACGAAACGACATTAACAGCGGTGTGGATAGGAGAAGTTACTCATACAAGCATGGCAAATATTCCATTTGTGTGCGAAAATCTTCCTAGTTTCAATGGGAACATTTTCTTTTTGAGACATCCAGCGCAGAAGGTATTTCTCTCCACATCAAACCGTGTGATGATCATTTAGAAAGCGGCCCCAGAAACACAAGAAGTTCGGAATAGATTCTTGTTTTGAAAACAGATATTGCTGCTGTGCTGACATTGTCATTTTTGGTTTTAGCGTCAAAATCCTAAAAATCACCAACTGCAGCCTGAAGGGTTAAAGATGACATCACTACCAGGGCCCCCTGAACATCCAGGGATAGGGTGGCTCCTGCAAATGCCTGGGGAATCCTTCTGATAAGAAGCTATTGCAATCACAGGGATAGCTGCGGCTTTGAAGTGGTTTAACTAATGGGTCATTTTTGCCGCGTGTGCAGCCATCCACACCCCCCTATAGGAGAAGTTCTTCTTTTAAACACTGAGCGGTATATTTTTTTAGTTGTTTTATTAGTGTGAATATAGTGCAGCCGTTTTGTGCAGCTCTGTACACAGACTAATGCAGAGGCAATTAACCTTTGCCCTGCAGAGCACCTGACATCCTGAACTGGGGTCACCTACTGCAGAGATAAACATAGAGTCCAGTGTTGATAACAGAGGCTAATAGCCTATATATAGTAAGTTATCTGGTAAGCTAGTATGTATGAGAATATTAGCTTTAGAATTCGCCACTTCACAGATCAGACTTTTTTGGAACATGTGAAGCGACTTTATTCTTTTATGTTTCACCTACTTCAGAGGCTAGTATTATATTACTAACACAACAACTCTTCCTGCCTAAACATAACACCTACTAGGGTTGCCAGGTGGGCCCGGGAATCTCTGAAACGGCTGTATTTCCGTTACGTGTTTTTACTGTGATAGGGTTGCCAGGTGACTTCTCCAAAAATACTAGACATAAAGGTTGTACAGTGCGAAGCGCTCGAGACACACACACACACACACACACACACCCCTCTCACCGCTCCATGCTGTATCCTCCTCTCCTTGGCCCCACCCCCAGGCTCCTGACTCCTCCTTTTGATTGGCTGCTGTTGGGTAATGCAGCCAATCAGCATGTGGAAGCTGCCCAGCCCCCTAGCAACAGTCCTGCTCTTTCCTTGCTCGGGGAAATCTCGCGTCCCCCCAATCCGGTCAGGTCACGATGTCCAGAGAGGTAATACCGGACACATACATGTCCAGTATTACCTCTCGTTGTTTACTGGACAGTGTCCAAATACAGAACAGTACGGTTCAATAGTGGACACCTGGCAACCTTAACACCTACACATCCAGCGGAATATCTGTATTTCTCTGATTAGGAAATCAACATGTCTGCCTTTGCCTCTGAATACAAATTTGCAGAGATGTCAACCCCCGCAAATAACAAAATGAGTGAGAATTAGTCATCTTGCGTCCAAAAATTCTAGTTTAATACAAAGGTATTTTTTTTATCAGTCAGACTTCATTGAAGTCTATGACAGCGATGTGCAAAGTGGGGGGCGCGAGACTCGCTGCGGGGGGCGCTGGGTTTACAGAGGCCCATGCACGCTTCCCGAATATATTTAATTTAATGTAGGGGGGGGCTGCAGGTCCTCTGTAAATTTCTACTTACCTTGTTTCAGACGCTCCTGGCCATGTGTCGCCATGGCAACGCCGCGGGCGTCATGTGACGTCGCGTTGCCGTGGCAATGTGACGTCATGACGTCTGAAGCAAGGTAAGTGGGGAGTGGGGGGGGGGGGGCGAGGAGGGGGGGGGACAGACGGCAGGGGGGCGCAGGGAAAAAGGATTGCACTCCCCTGGTCTATGAGATGGCTCATGCTAGGGATCGGTGAGACTGACTCCAAATCAGTTAAAGTTCACAGGTGTGAATCTCTGGCAGGTCTGAATCGAACCTGTTCCTGCAGAAGGCAGGAAAGCAAAATGGCCGCTGGGAACGCTGTTCAACATTTTCACTCTCTTTGTTGCTTTCTTGTTTTTTTTTCTTCGTTTTTTTGTTCCAATTGCTGTAAAAAAAAAAAAAACAGCTCAGTTACTAAGGTAACCGTGCACACGGTGATTGGAAAGAAAACCTATAGGGGCAGGGAAATTACACCGTTTTTTTCTTTTCTTTATCTGTGCCCTAATTATAGGACTAGTAAAACAAAGGTGTGTCCCTGTGAGCCGGAGTCACCTGTTATCTTAAACCGTTCTCTCTGTTAAGGGATTTGATCTGCTGCTTAATCCTACTCCCACGCCCTAGAGCAGGGGTGGCCAACTCCAGTCCACAAGAGCTACCAACAGGTCAGGTTTTCAGGAAAGACTGAGCCATTGATTGAGCCACCTGTGCTGACGCAGGGACTGATTGAGCCCCATGCGCTGAAGCAGGGATATCCTCAAAACCTGACCTGTTGGTGGCCCTTGAGGAATTGGAGTTGGCCACCCCTGCCCCAGAGTCACATATCTGGGTGTGTTGGGTCAGGATATGTGGTTATAGTCATGTGACTTCAATGGGAGTTTCCGTGCGATAATTCCCCCAATTGGCACAATCGCAGTTTAATTAATATCCCCTTAAAAGTTTCCTTAAAATATAGGATTGAGCATTGTGATGATATAGTATTTGCAAGTGCGGTACAAATGCGCTGCTTTAGATGCGGGCGTGTTGGACAGTTGCACCTGAAATTGCACAGGTGATCAGCAGGAAAGAAACAGGGAGTGTTTTTTTAGAGCATTTTTCTTTCAATGATATAATTGTCTATCCCGCGCTAGCACATGGAAAGCACTACGGTAGTCAATAGGGGGATCCATGCAGTAGTGCCGGATTGACGCTGTCGTTCTTTATAGAATAAGGCCCATAGTCTGGGATTTAGGGGTTGCCAGGTGTCCAGTATTGAACCGGACTGTCCTGTATTTGGACACTGTCCAGTAAAAAATTAGCGCTAATACCGGGCGTGACCGGCTTGGGGGGCTCAGGATATACCTGAGCTGGGAGAGAGCAGGGCTATTGCTAGGGGGCTGGGCAGCTTCCTCCATCCTGATTCGCTTCTGCTGGGTAATGCAACCAATCAGGGGGAGGTATCAGGAGCCTGGGGGAGGGGCCAAGGAGCGAAGTAAACAGCATAGAGGTGAGAGTGGGTGTCTTGAGCTGCTCGCACCTTTCACCTTTGTGTCCAGTATTTTTGGAGACGCCACCTGGCCACCCTAAATGGGACAGGAGTTCTCGCCCTCTGAAACAAAATGGAGACTGAAGCTGTAACAACAGAGCTACATTCCCAACCACAGAAAATCAAACCAAAACTTCTATAAAAAAAACACACAAAATGCCCCTTTTGAGCTGAGACAGCGCGATTGAGTGAGGAAAGTGCTACAAAACCTGAAATATTGCTGTTGGTGTGAAAACCAAAAAGAATATGAAAGTGTAACCCTTTAGTTGCTCATATAGAAGTGTGGTGAGAAATGAAGGCGGTCCTGCCAAGAGCTTGACCTTGGAGACTACGATGGGGCTCCCCCTCACCCTGTGTCTACATATCTCCATAATAATAGGGGATATTAATAAGGCTGCGGCGGCTTTTATTAACATACATCACATAACCCGATACGTGCCAACCCTGCCAGAGTTCTCCACCACCGGGGAAATGGTCAACGGTTCTCAAACCCAGGCCGGGCGAAGCAGCTGGTCTCGGGATACAGGAAACCAAAGTGGAGGGAGCTGCCAGCCTGATCACCTCCTCGTAGATGATTATTGCGACCATGGGGTACCAGGTATGTCAAAAGGGCACTGAAAAAAAGTTAAAAGGTCCTGCAGAGCTCAACCGTGATTCTCTCAGTTCCAGGGATCCTGCTCGTTGCCACTACAAAGATGGCCACTGGGTTGACAATCATAGTGATGATATTGACGCTTTCTAGTGGTTAGACCCAGTGGATAAATGTAGTTTGTTTTCCAATTGCGGACCGGATTGCTGCTTTAATATTGCTGCGGCCTATTGATCCAGCACAGACGGACAACCCTCCTCCCTTTGACTCCCTATTCACCAGCACAGGGGGAGATGAAAGAGGTCCAGTGCCAGACGTCCTAAGCTACAGCTTGGGTCCCCCAAAAAAATGAATGCGTTTCAAGTTTTAAAATCGACTAATAAATTAAGAGAAAAAGAAGATTCTCTATAAATATGGACATTTTTGGTCAAATACGAAACTAATCATCGCGTGCACCGAAAGTGACAAACGTCATGGCTTATTATTTGAAGACATCCTCAATGACTTTGCTCTCCAAAAATCCCGGAAGAACATGTTTTAGTATTGAAATGAATGTATTGTGCAAACACGGTGCATTTTAGCTTTACACCTTCGTCTCTGTATATAACAACGCCAGTGTAATGCTGTCATTCATTTCAGTTTCATGTTTATATTTTCAATGGTCCCTTCAGCCACAAAAATACATCTATTTCTCATTTCTGGGGCCTCTAAAACTTGACATAGCTTAGGGCCTCAGAAGGTCAAAGTCCGACCTTGGAGAGGTCATTCTGAATGTGAGAGAGAGGGGGTGACAGAGCTGACGGCTTCCCTGAGATCTCTGCCTACTACACCCTGAAAAGCATTCATACTTTTCTGGGTGATACAATTGGAGAAGGGAAGTCTTCGATTGAGACACTGAGCCACTTGTGCTGAAGCATGGATATCCTGAAAACCTGACCTGTTGGTGGCCCTTGAGGACTGGAGTTGCCCACCCCTGTTGTGGATGCTCCAAAGCAAAGCGCCCATATGTCTGTTGCATTTTAAAACCATATACAGCTCAACCCCCTTATAATGCTGTGCTTGGGGGCCAAAGAATCACATCGCGCTGTAAGCGGATCGCGTTAGAAATAATGCACAAGTGTACGCATTGTACAATAAAGTATTTAAGATACCAATAATCGTGTTGTAAATTATTCATAAATATGAAAATTGGGAGCCACGCGTGCATCGCGTTATAAGCGGATTCGCGCTGTAACAGATCGCGTTATAACGGGGTTGAGCTGTATATACCTTGACTAATGCTGTTTAAGCACTGAGGTATACCACACCCCTTATTTTTTTTCTGTTCCCTCCTCCACCTATTTTTCATTTGCCCTCTTTATTGTATTGCTGAAAAATGCCAAATAAAGTGTGCTGAAAAACGTAGGGCCGTGCTTCTCCTGGGAACAGCAGCGATGATCATTTCCCCCCCTTACCTTACGTCTTTTGTTTTAGTTAATAATATTATGTGTAAATTCACCTGTGGGCGCCTGATTATTAATGGGTGTAAGGGCAGTAATAAGAAGGCTGCCATTTTATCATATTTACCACGGAAAGAGCCACATTTTAGCACAATATACACACAGATATAAATAATGAAAGTGAAGATGGGTTGAACTTGATGGACGCATGTCTATTTTTCAACCTCATGTACGATGTAACTATGTAACTATGTAACTATGTAACTATGTAACTATGTAACAGAGAGGAGAGTCGGGTTGAGGTCATAGTTCTATTTTTAAGGTGGGAGTAGCCAGTTTTCTGTCGGAAGATGTCAAACCTGATTGTGCGGCAGAAGATTATTAAAGGAGGATTTTAAAAGCAGAAGCTGTTTGTGGGGACAATACATTTTATTTTATTAAAGTTTTATGATCCTTATGATGGAAAGGAGATAATTCCTTCTTTTTTTTTTTAATTTTTATTTATTTAAACGTGAGGAAATACATGAGATGTTATTAAAGCAGCTATCACACCCAGCCCTTTTTGTATTTTTTTTTTTTTTTGGTGGAACTATTCATATTTTTACAGATTTCACAAGATACTTCCCGGTTTAGATGCCAGTGTTTTTCTCCCCTTTAGGGAAATCAAAATGGCCTCCAAGTCTCTAAATGGAAGCCGCAGTGTCACCAGGGGGACGATGCTGCGGCTTCCTACTGTATGACTTTTATCAATATACTGCTTAGTACAGAGGTTCTCAACGCCCGTCCTCAAGACCCCCAACAGGTCAGGTTTTCAGGCTATCTCTGCTTCAGCACAAGTGGCTCCATCAGTGGCTCAGTCTTCGACTGCACAACCTGTGCTGAAGCTGGGATATCCTTAAAAACCTGACCGCTTGAAGACTGGACTTGAGAACCCCTGGCTTAGTGCCAGTGAGAATCTATGTTCTGCTGACCAATTCGGTTTTTATGTCTTTAAGCATTGGTCAGATTATGTCAGATCACTCAAAATTGTTACTTTGATCTTAGAATGGTTATTTGTCATTGGTTTTACCTTGTCTATGTGCACACATTTCTTATTGCCATTTTATTTGTCATCGCTGAAAAGATACGCCGTGTTTACAATGCTTTACTTTCTTTCGGTCAAAGTGGTCAGAAAGAAGAAAAACATTTTGAAAACTCGAGTCGATGGATGTGGGGAACATTAGAATAAATAGATTTTGCAAGCAAGCACCGGCAAGCTTAAATCCCAGCATGACCGTTCTGTAACTGGAAATACTACAACTTCAGGAAGCCTTTCACAGTCATTTCAATGCTGCTTTACATGAGCATTTAAAATATTAAAAAGGTGCTAGTAAGCCTGTTGGACAGTTGGGTTCAGGGTGCACTGTTGATATCACACTTCCAGGTGTATCTTTGCAGCATTGTTGTGAGCAAGAAAGGACAGATTAACTAGTGTGTGGAGATCAGGAAGTTCCGAATGCTCTGAAATTCTGTACAGAGCTGTTCAAAAAAAGACGTCCGGAATGGATCAGAACAGTCTGCACAGCAGATTTCCCAACGAGGAGGAAAGATCACGAAGAAGAGGATTTTGAGAGATTCAACATTTAGTGAGTTGGCATCTGGCTTAAAGAGTTTGCCCCATTGGAAGGCACCTTGAATTGATGGACGGCCATTTGATTTTTACTGGCATGCCTGGGCTATCTTTGGTGGAGATCTTTGTCCAGTTCTACCCAGAAAAAAGAACTACCCTCAGGCTGAGTCCCCGGTGGCCGCAGCTGCGCACACCGCACACAAAGTACAGCCCTCTATGGGGCAGGCCCCAGTCGGCGTGTGTGAGCGTGCGCACAAAGCGTGATGGCGCGACCGCTGGAAGGGAAGACAAGAATGTTGTCTTTCCGTGAGGACGACGCTGTCACATAGTTGATTGGCAACCAATGGTAGTGCAGATAGCTTGTGCATGTGACATGACCACGCCCCCCCACATCAAAACCGTGCCCCCCATCATGGCCGCGCCCCCCCCACCCCCCCGCTACCCCTAGACCACAGATCGCGGCTTAAACTGGTGCACGCGTTGCCAGGCGCTCTGACACACGTGTGTACGCAGTGACAGGGGCCGTAGCCTTAAGTTGTCAACTAGAGACCAGTTTCTCTTTTTGGTGAGGACTGTACAGGTTTTAAAAAAAAGCTTAAGCACTCCGTCTGAACAAAGTCATTGGCCCTACCTCATGATTTTTAAATAATATGTTTTCCTTGAGTGATTGAAGAACCGCCACAAACTTGATTAATATTAACATTTGCTTGATCACACTTTGTCAGGAAAAGGCCAGAGTTGACCATGAATACCTGTTTCGAACTACAGTATGGATGCTTTTGGGTTCGGTCCTAATTTTATCTCTACTGTTAAATTATTATACACAAATATATTGAATGTTCTTAAAAGTAATAGGGGCCTATATTTCCTTTTCCCTTCATCTGCACACATAATCTGTGTAAAGAGCGATGTTCTCTTGTCTAGAGCAGGGATGGTCGCCTCAAGTCCTCAAGGTTAAGGCCCGGGCCATAGAGGCTTCAGGAGAGCGGAGGCGCGCTAAAGCTGAGGCTCACCTGCTTAAGTCAGCGCGATTCCATGGACTTGCAGGCGAGCCAGCGTGCGCGAAGTGAGCCGGGGGGGAAGTGGTTGGAGGCGGGGCAGTGACGTCGCTGGGCCAATCGCCCGCGACGCACTGACATCAACGTCACGGCGCCGACGTCACGCCGCCGTGACGTTGACGCTGCTTCAGGCTGATTGGATGTTTTCAGCCGATAGCGCGCTGAAAAACAGCTTGGCGCTCGGCTGAAAACTCCAAAGCCTCCGCACGCCTGCGGACGCTCGTGTGAGCCCCCTCTCAAGGCATCCTCATTGAGGATGCAGGGGCTCAGCGCTGAGCGTCCGCACGGCTCAGCACGACCTGTCCTTCTATGGACTCGGCCTTAGGTTACCATATGTCCGTATCTTTCCGGACATATCCGGCTTTTTGATTTAGTGTCGCGGTCCGGGAGGAATGTTTAAATATCTAAAAACTCACAGTTTAATGAATAGCCCATGAATAGGTAATTTTAGCACATTTGCATATCGCACGGAATTGCACAGGTATAATCACACATTGAATAAGTTATGGTGGGTGAAAAAGTGTCAAAAACCCTCCACCGTACAGTAAATAAAAATATCACTTGTGAGCACATTCACATGTCTCAGATAGGTCTGCAACCCTGCCTTTCACCATTATCCTTTAGCATATAATGCTTTTACTGCAGCCAGGGATTCTGGGTAATGACATGCAAATGAGCACACAGTGTTCCCTTTTGCTTATTATCCTTTTTAACATGGAGCCCTATAAGAACATACCTGCTGCTTTACAAAGGTTTTTAGCACAGCCTGGGTTAAAGAAGTGCAGAGCCAGTAACCCTGCTCACAGACAGCTTGTTCACCTTTTGGGTCTTTTCAGTGTGAGGCTGGGTATACTGAATTCGCCAATGTGAAGTTGAAATAGGTTTCAACCCACATATTATATAAGTTATGTTGGGCAAAAAAAAAGTGACAAAAACCCTCCACCGAACACTGTACAGCAAACACAAATCTCACTTGTGAGCACGTTCACACCTCAGACAGGTCTGCAGAGGAAGCATTGTATGCTGGGAGATAATACATAGAACCAAATGGTGGAAAAATAAAAAGAAGACAGTTTTCACATGCAAACAATATGTGCTTACTGAATAAGGCAAATCCGTCCACCACATGCAGCTTTTCACCTGGGAATGCACGTATCGTAGTTCAATTAATAGGCTTCTATCTCACATTACGGTTTTCCTTCATGCTTTGAAATGTTACCCTCTTGATTACATTAATTACTTTAATCGTGGGGTCCGGCGCTCCTTTCGGCGCGTTTTTAGGGGAGGTGACGTCCTGCGATCCTCGGGAGCACTGAATACGGTCTCGCCGGCAGAGTGACGGGGGAGGATGACCGCTCCTCTTCTGCTCGTGTCATCAGTGACGCCGTAATCACATGATGATCGCGGTCAGGTGATCGCGTTGTGGCGATGCGGCGGGGGCAACCTCTGGTGCTGGGGCCTTTCCGGTAGTCCCATGGTTAAATCCCAATTTCTGCATCATGAAAAAATAAACCCAAAGGTATATTGTAACATAAGGTTATATTACATGGTGTATATTTTTACCGTTGATTGTTTTACACACTAAATAAGAATAAAACAAGTGAGAATAATATATGTATACGGTATTCATTATTTTTTACACTACAGCAGGGGGGGAGGGGGAAGGCAACTGCAGTCTTCAAGAGCTACCAACAGGTCAGGTTTTCAGGATATCCCTGCTTCAGCACACGTGGCTCAATCAGTGGCCCAGTCGTCGACTGAGCCACTGATTGAGCCACATGTGCTGAAGCAGGCATATCCTGAAAACCTGGCCTGTTGGGGATTGAGGATTGGGGTTGAGCCCCCCTGCTTTAACCCACAGTAGTAAGAAAGGAGGGAGTTGGAGGTTTCTACCTTCTCAACCAAGCAATGGCTGCCGACTGAACCACACGCTGGACTCCTGCACTGAAATAAAACAGCTCTATTTAACCATGGGGCTAGCAAATAAATGAGGCTGTTGGAATACACATCTTGTGTCTACACTCCCTTAGTTTGGGCTGATGTGTTGCTTAGTTGTGATTCATGCCTTGACACTACATGGGGTAGCAACAACAGTAAACAAATTCCTTTGTTGTCCGAGCCAAGGGCAGGTTCTGTCCCTCGGGCTTATTGGCCTCTTCAGGATCATGTTCCTGACAATGTTTTTCTGGTTTGTTATATAATAAGCTCTGCTTAAAGCTCACAGTATGGCCACTAGTGCGCCTGTAGTGTAATCAGTTGTGTAGCATGTTAAACAAAAGATGCTTACCTGAACAACTGAGCATCTAAATACCTGGCTCTCTCCTGCACTGTCCCACGTTGGGCTCTCTCAAGCCGGTGTGCGCCGAAAGTGCACACCGCAACTTCTAACGCGCGCCGACGTCACAGAGAGGCCCGGCGTGGGACAGTGCAGGAAAGGGACAGGCCTGCAGGTGGGGAGACGCCGGATTCCCCCGCAGCCATTGGCAGGACAGTGAGGGAGAGAGACAGCAGCATGGGAGGGAGGCAGGCCCAATGTAAGTGTATGTGTGTGTATGTATTGGGGGGGTGGGGGGGTGGGTAGAGTGTGTGTGTGTTGTGTCTGTGGGGGGGGGGGGGCCCCTTTCTCCCCCCCCCCAAACCTTTACAACAAATACTCACCTATTGTTCCACGATTTATAAATAATACTACCTATTACGCATTTACATCCCGGGCAACGCCGGGTCTCTCAGCTAGTGTATGTATATATATATGTATGTATGTATGTATGTATGTATGTATGTATGTATGTATGTATATATGTATGTATGTATGTATGTATGTATGTCTGTCTGTTTTTATATAGCGCCATTGATGTACATAGCGCTTCACAGCAGTAATACACGTGACATAATCATATAAATACCAAATAATACAAATAACACATAATAGGAAGAATTGCTTTCAGACATAAAAGTGACATTTAGGAAAAGGAGTCCCTGCCCTGAAGAGCATACAATCTAATTGGTAAGTAGGAGGAACGTACAGAGACAGTAGGAAGGTGTTCTGGAAAGTGCGTCTGCAGGGGGCCAAGGTTTATGTAAGAGGTGTATAGTATCAGCCACGGAGCTTCTCATATGCTTTGTAAGGAGGTGTGTTTTAAGACGGGTCTTAAACGTGGTGAGAGAGGGTGCCAGTCAGATATTGAGGGGCAGGGCATTCCAGAGGTGTGGGGCATTACGTCTTGAAACATTATTGCCATCAGTTTGGTTTTGGTCCTACATGGAGATGCATCTTTAAGGGATAAATGGTCTTACAAGTGGCAGAAGGGATGGGAAACAAATGACCATGTTAGGTTAGTGACAGAAGGGTTGAATAAACAGAGGGAGAGACGGGGAAGTCGTATAATCCATGTCTACAAACATTCTGTAGCCTGTGGTTCCTGTTACTACAGCAGCAACTATCTATTATCTCTCTGCACTTCCTCATCTGTATAATTAATGGTCTTTTGATCACCAAGCTGTCCAATCCCCGCGTGGAAGAACTTTGAGCCCAACATTTCTAGCTTTCTTATCACCCATTCTTAGTTTTTTTTTTACACTACTGTAGCCACAACATTTTAAAACACATCTCTTTACATTTCTCTTAACAGTTATTGGGGTAGGGATCCCTATTGCCACAGTGTGATTTAATGTTTGACGCAATTATTCTATTCAACTTTCGCCTACATTTTAATGTTGATCTTGTAAAGAGCTGCTTTCATTTTTATCGCTATATAAAGCATATATACTGTACATACATACAAAGCTATATATAAAAATGGAAAGAAAACTACACATACACACACACACACACACACACACACACATACTAGACGAGCCATGGAAAAATAACGTTATTAAGGATATCCATGCTTTCACCTCTGAAGTGATGACGAATCACTAAAAGCTAAAGCTTGACATTAAAGAAAGAGAAACGAACAAAGTCAAGGGGAAAACACAGCCGGTGAATCTAAAACTCGGCCTACTAGGCAGGCAACAGATAGAGAAGATGTTGACGTTGAAAATGGGGGCTGTAATGGCTACAAAAGTGCCTCCCAAAGAAAAAATGAAGATGTTGTGTTTTTGAAATGTTGGGTTGAAAATCCACATCACAGGTAATTTAACCGACTACACCAATTTAGCCAGTTTCCACCAGAATTTCTCCACTTTTTGCAAGAATTTAGCAATGATATCAGTATATAAAGGTGAACTGAGTTTAGAGTCATGTGAGCTGCATGTTGACTCTTTTATGCTAGCTAAAAAATTTTTTTGTTGCAAACCTATGTCCTATGGTATATGAAAATGTTGCATCTCTCTTATGACTAACAAATCTTAGGAAACCAAAATAAACTTACAGCCAGTAAAAATGAACATGTGGCTTCCAAACCAAACTTAG
The DNA here is from genome assembly GCA_036426205.1 of Ascaphus truei. Lineage (NCBI taxonomy): Eukaryota > Metazoa > Chordata > Amphibia > Anura > Ascaphidae > Ascaphus > Ascaphus truei. Next base: position 79,843,661 of record CM071572.1, read on the forward strand.
CCCGTGAAACGGAATGCTTGGCTTAAAGACGACTGAAGGCAGTGAATCCGATCCTTTTTCTCTAGACCAGAAGACGAATCCTGTGAGATTCAAAGGTTTGTACACAGTAAAATATTGTTGGTCCCATAAAAGGTATCAGACTACGGATTTTTGCCTTTTTTTTTTTTTTTACTTAAAATAAGGAATCTATAATACAGCTTTAAAAAAATGGTCTTTGAAGCAAGGCACCGAATACATAGAGTGTCAGCTCATCTGGGCAGGGACTGGGTCTGTAACATTCCTATGTTCTGCGTACCGCGCGCTGTACTGTCATTGTGACGCGCTGAGTCCCATTGGGAGAAAAGCGCTATGTGAATTAAAGTTATTATAAGGCAGAAATTTGAACCTTAAATCGAGTAATGTCAATGAAGCTCGCTATGGTTTTAGAACTAGTTTAGCTAGTAAACCAAAGCACATTTGGGTAACTTGAGAACTGGCTTAGTAAAGCCAAACATTTTATTTCTAAAAGCGTCAGGGCGAGTGAAGCCAGTGGATTCAAAACTTTAGCTACAACAGCAAAATGAGGTCCCCAAGACAAAATATCAGCGCCCATGCAAGACATCCAAGTCAAGTTAAAACGTTTTTCTTTACTACTAAAAAAACTGACGTCAATTCCAGCAAAGACAGTGACGTTGACACTTAGGCCGCAATGATACTGGCGGCGTGCGCGCGACCGTGTGACGTCACGCGAAACATGCACTGCAGGCTGGAGGCAGAGAGAGGTGACAGGGGGGCATTGGGGAGGTGTGGCGGAGTCGTGGCCGTGACGTCACGCGAGCGGGTCGCCCTCATTGGCTGAACCACTCCCGTGACTCGGCCGTCGCGCTCCAAAAACAATTTCATGTCTCCTGTATTATCTGTCGCTTCGTAGCGCTTGAGCGCGCGCACCATGTGCATTTTCATTGGAATGCATTCGTTTGTTCCAGCGGCGCACACATGTATAGTCACGCCCTTAGGCTTCCAGACTAGTAAAAACTAGTAAAGCCGAAACTTTAGCTTTGACGTGCTAGAAGCAGAGCTAGCAAAATTGAACCCTCGCTTTGGAGACTTGTGGAATCAGTGAAGCAAATACATTTTTTACATTTCAATACAAGCCAGTAAAGACGGGGCGTTTGCTTCAAGGTAATTGAAGTTGGAATTTTGGCTCCAAATCAAGTGAATCATGTGAATCCAGTGATGTCAAGATTTTGGCTTTGAATCAATTTAATCCAGTGACGTCTAGATTTCGGTTCTTCTGCCTGTCAAGTAATGGCAAAACTCTGCTTCAAATAGATATTAAGCCAGTGATTTATTTTTATTGCTTTGCAAATTTCTAATGAGTAACAAATCTTAGGAAACTAAGTGTATGTGCACAAAAACCCCTTACAAATGAAAATGTGGCTTCAAGCCCACGAAACTGGCTTAGAGGCTACTGAAGTTAGTGACCCCGAACCCTTTCCTTTGAACTAAAAAAAAAATCCTGTGAGTAAAAGGCTGTGGAGTACAATCTAAATTCAATCTGAATCACTTCATCTGAAATTATGACTCAGTGCAAGCAAAACCCAATGATGTGAAATGTTTGTCTTGAAAAGCAAGTATAGCCAGAAAGGTTGGTTTCCAGCACAGTAAGAGCCACAAAGGCTCCGAAAGCAAAGAATGCCAGGCCGTCACCGTGCTGGCTTTAATGCATGTAACTCATAATGTGTTTCCCATAAACCAAAATGTATTGAAAGCTTGGTGGAGCTTTCCACTTCAATAGATCTCTTGCTGGTCTCTTGTGCCAGCTTTGCAGCCTGAAGGCTTTGGTAATCTATTAGGGTTACCACGTGTCCAGTGTTGAACCGGACTGGCCTGTATTTGGACACTGTCCAGTAAAGCATTAGAGGTAATACTGGACATGTATGTATATACCGGTATTACCTCTATGGACATAGTGACCTGACGGCTTGGGGGGCCGTGGGATTTCTATGAGCAGGGAGAGAGCAGGGCTGTTGCTAGGGGGCTGGGCAGCTTCCTCCATCCTGATAGGTGCCTGCTGGGTAATGTCAGGAGTCTGCGGGTGTTGCCAAAGAGAGGAGGGAACAGCATGGAGGGGTGTGTATGTGTGTCTGTCTGTCTCTTGAGCGCGTCGCAGCTTTCACCATTGTGGCGTGAGGCAGGAGGTAAGGAGGCAGGGGGGGGGCCGCAAGTTAAAAACTTTGCGCACCCCTGGTTTAGATGGATACACGCTCTACCTACTTTTAGCTTATAATTCGCTCCTTCGTCACGGCAATTTGCGTCAAAGCACAACAAAGACACTTATTTGTGTTAGTACCTTTATTTCATTATTTGAGCACAGCTCCCCATTAAAATGGGTTTTAATATATATCACATCCCACGGCATCTATTCACTGTCAGTACCTACCTATACAGCTACCCCGTCACGGTACTGCGCTAGAGTGCTCTCTACATAGGGGTTCTTTATTCTTCTCAGTCTGTATTTCTATCACAGTAAAGAGCGTTGTCAGAATGCTCAAATACCCAGCTATAGCATGAAAGATAATTCCCAAAAACATAGGTAGGTGTAGGACATATCAGTGTCAGTCCATATAACCAGATAACGCCATAAATCCCTGAAACCCGAAAGTGAATGAGAAAACTCACCACCCTCAATTTCATTGGGGGCAATAAGGCAACAGTAAGGGCTGTAAACTCCCACTCCTTGATAAAGTGTTTGTAACACGAAACGCGTAGGAGGGTGAGTGCCTCCACTTTTTTAGCTGGATCAATAAAGGAATATTTTTAATACTACTTGTTTGGGACCCACTTTTGGCTGTGGCGCCAGAATCACCTTGTTTCTCAGATTTACCTCTCTACTCCAGGCTGCGCGCTCACCAGGACTTCAGGATTAAGAGATTTCTGTGAGTACTTTCTTATTCATGATTACTCAATGTGAGTCCAGGGACCATCCCAATGAGGGTTTGATGTTTTTTTTTTTGCCTTACACCTTACCCTTCAGAGACTATTGGCCCACCTGGGGACTTTACTTCTTATAAGCAGTTTATCCATATCCTTAGCCAGTACTGTTTTATGCATGGGTATTGAAGGGATTCAGTGCTGAAGCGCCTTTGTCACTTGGAATTGGGACTGTAAACTCACGAACACCTCCTTGTAGGGAAGACGTGCTTCTGCTGGTAGAATCCAAGTAGAGATGAGAAGAGTAGAGCACAGTCGAAAACAGGAGTCAGGAGAGGATCCAAATAACAAAAATCTTTATAAAGAACAAGACGTTCGAAACGCGTAGGAGGTTTTTCCCTATGCTGTACTAACTCCATTAAAGATTTTTGTTATTTGGATCCTCTCCTGACTCCTGTTTTCGACGGTGCTCTACTCTTCTCATCTCTACATGGATTTCTATCACCCCAGATTGTAGCACCATTCGTAGGACCTACTGTGGTCTCCTGCTAAAGTTATCGCGAGGGTCCCTCCTCCCTCCCCCCCCTCCATTCCCAATAGTTCGCTCTTTTTCAATGTGACAGATTGTCTAAGAAGTCAGTTTGGTTGAAGGCTGATCCAATGTTGTATTTTAATAGATCGCCTGCAGCTATAGTACCTCCACTATGATGCTATCGGCATTTAAAAGTGCTGCAGTTAAGTTATTTGTGAGTACAAGGCGTGAGCTGTGGTTGAGCCTGTATGGATGTGATTCCATGTCACTGACGCATTAATGAGATCAATGTGAGGGAGATACCGACTCAGTAGTTGTCTGGTGTATTTAGTATTTTAGATGATTTAGTATGACATGTTTATATATATTTCAGCTATTAAAGCAGCAAACCAGGTTTCATTCATTCATGTATTTATTTATGTACACGGTTGAAGCAGGGGGTCTCCAGAGCTGAACCCCCTTAGTTGCAGCTCCGGGGACCCCCTGCTTCCCAAGATACTTACCTTACAGTGGCGGGTGCCGGTATCTCTGTGCAGTTTAAAGGCCCCCGGTCACACGGGCCAACAGGAAGCCACGCTGGATGACATCACAGCTTCCTATTGGCCCGCGTGACGCGGGACATTTAAACACCGCCATTGTGTTAGGCGCACTATTTATCCTACCTAAATAGATACCAGCACCCCCTACGGAGTTAAGTATCTCTGGAAGCAGGGGATCTCCGAGGCTGAAATGAACACAGCGCAGCTCCGGAGATCCCCTGCTTCGATGCTGTAATAATTGTTTTTTTAAATGAAACCTGTATTGCGGCTTTAAAAGCACTTCTCTCTTTTCACAGTTCACCGATCTCTCTTTCCAGCTTCAAAGATCAATTGATAGTCTTTTCCAGCAAGCATTTCATTAGTAGGGGCAATAATGTCCAGGGTAATGGACAAATGCAATAATTCTTCACAATGACATCAGTGCAAAGCAAGCAGAGATACTCGGGTTGCTAGGGACACCACTCTATTAACTAGACATTAAGCTGCAAGGATGTATGTCGTCTGTATTTAAATGTGCGGAAAGCTGAGCCCTATGAGTGTTGTAACCAGAAGAAAATCTTTTTCTTTACTTAATGCCATGAACACAAGTTATAGTGCTTCCATCCTACTCCTTGGTTGCGGCCGTTTCGCCGCCAAGGTGAGTTCCTAACCGTACCCCCTTATCCTAAAATTCCAGAATAATAACCCCTTATACAGTGTTTCCCAACTCCAGTCCTCAGGGAACCCCAAAGGTCAGGTCTTAAGGATATCCCTGCTCCAGCACAGGTGGCCAGTCAAAATGACTGAGCCGCTGATTGACCAACCTGTGCTGGAGCAGGGATATCCTTAAGACCTGACCTTTGGGGTTCCCTGAGGACTGGAGTTGGGAAAACACTGCCCGAATACTAAAGCTTTCCCCCTACCCTCAAAACCTTAACCCCTTACCCTAGAACCCCTTACCCTAGAACCCCTTACCCTAACCGCTAAAACCCATAAATTAACCCCTACCCTAAAATGTACCCTATAATAGAAGCGGCCGGCGGCTCAGTGTCCAACGGCTGCGGGTCCGTTGGCGGCCAAATGTCCCATTTACACTTAAAAGACATAACCCGGAAAACATTTTTATTTTCATCCTCTCAGGTACCCCCCCCCCCCCCCCAAAAATAAATCCCCTGCAGATAATAATTCATGTGTTGATTGTACATTGTACATTGCTTGCTGAATCCCCATGAAAATGTGCATAATTTATTTATTACACGGCGGAGCAGCAGCAGGAGGAGGAGAGCATTGAGGCCATGTGAGCAGCACAGGAGAACAGCCGGGGAGGAGCGCACCCCAGCCGCCAACCCGGAAGTCTTTACTGACTTCCTGTGTCTGCCGCTGATACAGCGCTGCTCCTCCCCGGCTGTTCTCCTGTGCTGCTCACATGGCCTCACTGCTCTCCTCTTGCTGCTGCGCCGCCGTGTAACGCCTCTGCTGCGCTGCTCCGCTGTCATGGTGGTCCTCGGCCCTCCTCTTCCGCCACCGCCGGTAAGCCTGGTAAGTGAGAAGGGGGTCTGCATATGTCGGATAAAACAGAGTGTCGGTTAACGGAAAGTCGGATAAGTATGTCCTGGGCAGCGTTATGATGATAAATACATGGTTACAAATACATGGTTACATTAAGTGAGCAGGGCTATACATTATGTATAAAGACATTGCATGCACAGTTAAAGATAATATATGTTATAGGCGTATGTTACAGTTACAGACCAGATTAAAATGTGAGACGGCTTTGGGCCCTTATTCTGCTCGGGGTGATAAGCGCAGATGATGTGCTATCACAAGGAAAGCCCCACTAAACTCAATAGGGCTTTTCATGCAATAAGACGTCATCTGCGCTTATCGCCCCGTACAGAATAAGGGCCTTAGTCTGGAAAGGACTTAAACCGGGGGCGGATTTTTTGCACAACTGTACATCTGTTATGTATATTAATGTAGACAACTGACGTCAACTAAATTAATGTCACTGTATTATGTCAACAAGTACCAGATACACTGCGGGAGGTTCATGCTCATTAAACGAGAAATAGGAGTTTTTCCTTTATAGCTTGTGAATGTGTTAAACTGGTGTCATCTAATCTGAAACACTATAAAGTTTGTGTTCAAAATGTCCTTCTCCTGCTGCAAAGCGCGCACGTAAACAAGAGCCCCACTGCCTGATTGCATCACCGCGCTGATCCAGCTGCTCCCACTCCTGAACGATACGTTGTTTTGCTAATTGCTTTTTTTCAGGCCGTCCTATATCAAGAAACATTTCATGTAAAGCGTTTTGAACCATAATTCTCGCTGTCTCAAGCACTTTATAACGTGCTCATCTTCTTCGCTACGCACCATTTTGTAACTGTGCACTTGGTGAGGTCATCGCGCCGTCACCAATTCCAAAGAGTATTTTTTGGGGGTTGTCAAATCATTTTTAAATGTAATTATCTACTGTGACAGACCTACAATTGCTCACATTTTCATGAATATTGAGTAATTTTCCTGCAAGATATGACAAAAAATAAAAGGAGCCCCATTTTTTCTGAACACTGGATATATAACATGAATTTGTGTTACTGTCGTGGTGTGATGGTTACTCCTCTCCTGTTCTTCCATTCTTTGTTGTTTGCTTGTATGCACCCACAGCCCCACTGCTTATTTGCAATTAGCGTTAATATGTAATTATGATAGAAGCAGCAGGGCCCCTGGGTGTCCCAATCACCCACATATGGGAAATGCTGCGGCCGGAGTCAGGAATTACATGCAGTTGCATCATGCTCGTCGCCAACCCCTCGGTCTCTTCGCTTCATGCAGCATTACAGACGAGCTGGTTATTGAGATTTCACCCAGCGTTGTATAGTTAATATGCATGTTTAGTCTGGGTTTTCCAATCGTTACTATAAATCTAAAAGCAGTACTGTATATTGTAATGTAATCTGTATCCTAGGATATATAATATATACTAAAATGATATCAGGGAGACAAAACTTCAGCTGGGTACCAAAGCTTTAAAGTATAGTTCATTGGTTTTTTTAAAACTTCTTTTGGTCAAGGAACCCTATAATTATATACTTAAATTCTGCGGAACCCCAACCCTTTGTATTGTATTGTACTGTATGTCTTTATTTATATAGCGCCATTAATGTACAGAGCGCTTCACAGTAGTAATACACGTGGTAATCAAATAAATAACAGATAATATAAATAACAGATCATGGGAATAAGTGCTTTAGACATAAAAGTAACATTAAGGAAGAGGAGTCCCTGCCCCGAGGAGCTTACAGTCTAATTGGTAGGTAGGGAGAACTTACAGAGACACCGACATTGCAAATGCATTCAATGATTACTTTGTGGGGTGTGCTAGTAACTTATTAGCGAAACGCAGCCCAAACCACAAACCTGAATCTCATCCTGGGAGTACCCATATAGCCCCACCTCCTCCCAACACTGCCCACAATTTTACATTTGGCCCAGTATCCGAAGAGGAGATTACACAAGTGCTCCTCAAATTAAAACTAAGCAGCCAATGCGGACCCGACTTACTGCAATCTAGGTTCCTAAGACTTGGTGCCCCAGCAGTTGCCAAACCAATTGCTTCCATAGTCAACTCTATCCTGTCTGCAGGCCATATCCCTATGACCTGGAAAACTGCCAGAGTTGTCCCAATCTTCAAAAGTGGGGACAAAAAACTGTCTCAAACTACAAGCCAATCTCCCTTCTCCCAATCCTATCCAAAGTCATGGAAAAATGTGTCCACTCCCAATTAAGCGATTACTATACCAAGACAAATTTCCCTAGCCAATTCCAATCTGGCTTTCGGCCCAAACACTCCACGGTAACTACCCTGCTAAAAGTTTGCAATGAAATCCAGTGTGGAATGGTACGGGGTCAACTCACTGGTGCAATATTCCTAGATTTTGCAAAGGCTTTTGATACTGTTGATCATGCTATCCTGCTTAACAAACTCCAGTGCTCTGGAATAGGGAAGCATGCTTTAAACTGGTTTCAGTCCTACCTATCAGGTAGATCCCAACATGTGTCCATCTCAGGCTCTAACTCCAACCCCTTGGATATCACCTGTGGCGTCCCGCAAGGCTCTGTTCTGGGGCCCCTACTCTTCTCAGTGTTCATCAATGATCTTCCCTCAGCTTGTAAGGAAGCCTCAATACACATGTATGCAGATGACACAATCCTATATGCACACAGCCATAGCCTCTCTGACCTTGAACACATACTTCAGTCTGACTTTTTGAGACTCGAAAACTGGATTTCCCAAACACCGACAATACTGTAACAATGGTATTTGGGACCAAGACTAAATTTTTAAAGCTTCCAGTGACTGAGCTCCAGATCAGAACCAACACTAACACCACCTTAACTCTGGTTACTAGTTTTAAATACCTGGGCATATGGTTTGACTCCCACTTAACATTCGGAATGCACATCAATACCCTGACATCCAAAACCTATGCCAAACTAGGTGTACTTTACAGGAACAAAGCCTCCCTAAGCCTGCTGGTCAGAAAGCGTATTGCACAGCAGATGCTAATGCCAATTATCGACTATGGAGACATAGTATATGGCTCGGCACCTCAAACCCACCTTAGCAAACTTGACACCCTCTTCAATTCAATTTGTCGTTTCATTCTCCAATGCAACTACAACACACATCACTGCAAAATGCTCAAAGAACTAGATTGGTCATCACTCGAGTCTAGGCGCAAAGTTCACCTTTCCTGTCTTGCCTTCAAATACTTTCTGGGCAAGGTACCCAGCTACCTGAACAAGCTCCTCACCCCCAGCACATGCAGCACTTATCACCTGAGATCAGACTCCAAAAGACTGTTCATGGTCCCAAGGCTCAACAAAGTATCCGGACGTTCCTCCTTCTCTTACCGTGCACCCAAAAACTGGAACAACTACAAGAGACTCTCACATCCACCACCAGTTTAAGTTCTTTCAAAACTAAGGCTGTCTCACATTTTAATCTGGTCTGTAACTGTTACATACGCCTATAATATACATGTTCTCTAACTGTGCATGCAATGTCTTGTATATAATGTATACCATGTTCATTTATGTAACTGTATTTGTAACCATGTATTATTTGTCATATTAACTATGCCCAGGACATACTTGAAAACAAGAGGTAACTCTCAATGTTTTACTTCCGAGTAAAACATTTTATAAATAAATAAATAAGTAGGAGGGAGTTCTGGTAAGTAATAGCGCGTCTGAGATCAGATGATTGTAAGGAACCCCAACCCTCTCTAATAGCGCGTCTGAGATCAGATGCATTGTAAGGAACCCCAACCCTCACTAACAGTTCGTCTGAGATCAGATGCATTGTAAGAAACCCCAACCCTCTCTCATAGCGCGTCTGAGATCAGATGCAGTGTAAGGAACCCCAACCCTCTATAATAGCGCGTCTGAGATCAGATGCATTGTAAGGAATCCCAACCCTCTCTAATAGCGTGTCTGAGATCAGATGCATTGTAAGGAACCCCAACCCTCTATAATAGCGCGTCTGAGATCAGATGCATTGTAAGGAATCCCAACCCTCTATAATAGCGCGTCTGAGATCAGATGCATTGTAAGGGACCCCAACCCTCTCTAATACCGTGTCTGAGATCAGATGCATTGTAAATTCTTCCGTATTTGGTACAATTTTCAAATGACCTGAAAATTGCAGGGAACCCTATGGGGATGCCCGGGGAACCAAAGGCTTTCTACGAACCCCTGTTGAAAAACACTTGTCTAGTTCATAACAGCTTTGGCACAAGAGCAGTATTCAATGAATGTGTTATTAAGGTAAAGAATTACTACATATCCTTACTAGGAGGGTAAAAATCAAATAAATCTCACAAGTCTTTATCAAGGGCTAGTTAGCTCTGAGTGTTTTCTAAAACACAGCTTTTGCATTAGGAGTGTAAAAACAAAAATGTAAGCATTTTACCCAAAGAAAGAATTGCTTGTAATGTAACAAAGCCTAATACAGCATTTCAGACAGTGGTTTCCAATGCACTTTTATTCACAGTGAAACTCTTGGAAGTCCACACACCTATACCTGTCTGTGTGAATCGCCTGAGAATACCAATGGGAGTATTCACCTGAATGGTACACCCAGCCAACCTCTACTGAGTGCTACAACTATTCAGCTTACTACAAGTACAGGTAGAACTGTTTGGCCTAAAAAAAAAAAAAAAAAACATGCTTGTAAGGCACATCTCAGTCCGCTATAATGCACAAATATATTAACTAATTTTCTCTAGTAAAAATGTATTAGCATAAAAGAGCAAAAAGTATTGCAAAAATAGTTGATTTCTAATTCTAAATATGTTTTGTCTTATTTTGCGTCCTTCTTTTGATAGGTTTCCTCCCTCGTTGCTCTTGCGTTTCCTTGGCAATGGATGCCATTTCTTTTTTTGATTTGGTTTATACAATTGGACAGCTTCATTCTTCTCCGCACTTTCCCGATAACTAAACTGAAATGCAGATAATTATCTAAGAGCGGGTGATCTCTGCTTCTCAAATCAGGTTTGTGCCAACATTTAATGATGCTGTACAAGTCTGCATCCGCTTTCTCTTCCATCATCATTGAATCCCACACAACTAAGGTCATTGTTCATTGAATGTGGGTCAGATGTCTGTATATATCTTGGGAGGCACACTTCTTTGGGGTCATCACCATTACTCATGGTATCTATGTAAGTCCAGGACAGCTTGATCTAGAATCCATCATGATAAGCAGGCCCTTCAATCGCACAAGGCACTGGTTGATCACTGAGTTTTCATGGATGCAGCTTCATTGTGTAAAAGTCAGAATGACCAGACCTCTGACACCCAGATTTGCTATTCAGTGCTAAGCCCTATTGCATCTTAAAGAAGCAGTCTCTTCTAGGACCCAATTAAAGCAGCAATATGGGTTTCCCGTCTTTTATTATTTTTTTTATTACAGGCAGGGCCACACACAGATTTCCCAGCGCCCAGGACTAGAGTTACATCACGCCCTCCGTTACGGCTTCCTATTGACCCCTGGACATTTAAACCGGGAAGAGATATCGGCACCCCTTACGGGGGTAAGTATTACCGGAGAGACCCCTTGCTTCAATCCTGTAATATTATTATTTTTTTATATTACAGCAAAATGAAACCGGTATTTCTGCATTAAATGTATGGCAGTGGAGGGTTCAGTAGGTTTAATGTAGGTGGTTGACACCATTTTAAAAGAAATAATACAATAATAAGTATGTTAAGTAGTTTTTAGTAATCTTTTAATGTCTCTGTTATTAATGGATGACATTACTGGATGATGCAATGATGTTACGGTCTTTACCTTAATCTCTTGTATGATAAGACTGTTTGTAAACTGTTGCATACGCGCAGCGATTTAGTCATCCTTTTAAAGATTTGCGTGGCTCGCGATGGCAGAATCCGTCATTTAAAGACATAACGGGAAAGAAGAGGACTTTCCGGATAATATTTAAATTAGGCGGGTCAGAAAAAAAATAGCAACACACTCGTTTTTGCACAAGAAGCAAATAAGTGAACATTGTTACCTAGGGGGGGACATTTAAACTTTCTTTTTGTCTTTAATCTTTAAGAATCATTCAAACGTTTGAAAGATTTTTTTTTAAGCCTTACATAGCACAGAGAGCGCAGACCGCACTTTGCAATATAAACACGCAGGAACTGCTGTCATGGTTATAATGCAGTTATATAAAGACATTGTGACTCCGCACAAGTGCAAACAACGTGATCTGAAGCGCTAAACAAATTCCTCAAAGTGCCGGTCTCCTCTAGGACAGGGGTACAAAGCAGAGCTCTACTCACACGTTCACAATGCAACTCTTCATGTAATGTGACAGCCAAGAACAGAGGAGGAACAAGGTGATCACCTGATGAAAGGTCCATATGCGAGCTGAAACGTTGTTCTTGGCTGTTACAATAAATGGAGAATTGTATTGTGAACGTGTGAGTAGAGCTCTACCTTGTACCTCTGTCCTAGAGACCTGCATTCTGACGAATGTGTTTGTCTATGTTGTGTTGGCTCACAAGCCGGATTCTGCTCGCCTGAAACGGTCTCCCCGCACTTTAGCGCTGTGATCTGAAGAGCTTACATATAAATGTGTTGCCCATACCGCAGCTGTGATATTGATGTAACTGGGAATGCTTTGGTTTCTGCCTATCTTGAAGAACAGAATGAAATGTTTAGCAAATATCCCTAAGGCTGCACTTAAAGTGCCGGCGCCGGCGACGTCACGCTGCGGACGCTGGAAAAATCAAATTGATGACTTCCACCAAGCCATCGCGCCGTCGTGTCGCTTCTACTATAAGCGCACGCGATTGTGGCAATACGTTTGTTTTGCCGCGACGTCGCGTCGCCGGCACTGTAAGCGCAGCCTAAGATGTAGTGGTTCCCGTAGAAGTACCAGTTATCCAACGGACAGGGTCACAGTTGGAGATGGGCAAACGATTTCGCCACAGTTCGAATCCGCTGCGAAAATTACATTTCTTTGCAAGTTCAACTTTTCAGATATTTGCCTCCGTAGTAGGTGCCGGTAGCAGGTCTGCCCGGCTACCAGGGATCGCATAATGGCTGCGGTTCAAAGACCCCGCGCCTTGTGAGCCAACAGGAAGCCGTGACGTCATCAGGTTCATCTTCCTATTGGCCCATGTGACGTGGGAGCTTTAAACTTTAAAGCCCAGCTAGCTCAGCCAGAGTGGCCACTGGCACCTACAAGGGGGGTAACTATCTCAGGAAACAGGGTGTCCCCGGAGCTGAAATTAACGAGGTTCAGCTCTGGAGACCCCCTGCTTCAATCCTGGATAAAAAAAATGATTTTTTTTTTTTTTTTAAAGACGCTTGGTTTGGTCCTTTAATCTAACCCTTGTGGATCTGGGTAGAGATGGGTGATTTTATTTGAGCGGATCTGGAATCGCCACGGACCATCCGGTTCCTTTGATCCGCAGATTTCAGCGCATCAGTCTCAGAAATGTCAATTCGTTTTTTGCCGATTTTTTACAACTTTTTTATTCTTTTATTAACACTGACAATCCGTCCCCAGATTGCTGAACCCGCGGATTGGATTCTTAAAATCCGTCAGCGGATTGTAGCCAGCGGCCGTTTTTGTTTCGACCGCGCGCATTGAAACTGTAACAATCCGTCGGCGGATTTTACACCGCAGAACGGAGTTTGATTCAGAAATTCAGAAAAACCCGGGAAACAGATTAGGACTGGCTCACCATTCTCCAGATCTGGTCCGTAGGCAGATGTGCAGGCATTCGCGCGGTTTTTGAATAATCAAAGGTTTAAATAAACTTTTGCACGTTTGCAAAGAAATAGAAAAGTTTGTCTGGATGTTTGACCAACACCAGTTACAGCACTGATTTGTCTGATGTTAGATCAGCTCCATGCAGGTTGGGGTAGCTGACTAGTGAAGGATACGCTGTGCAGAGGGGTGATAACGATCTTACACGTACAGTAGGCAACACATTCTCTAAACCAGGGGTGCGCAAACTTTTTAGTCTGCACCACCACCATCTGCTCTCCTCCCCCCCCATGCTCGTGCTCACCTCCTTACCTTTTCTCCGGCGTCAAATGACCCCGCTGGGGGCACGTGACCCTGCCACGTGACACGTCGCCGAAGACAAGGTAAGGAAAGTTGCAGAGGCCTCACGCAATCCCCCGGCATTTAATTTAAATGCTTTGGGGGAAGAGCGTGGGGCCTCTGTAACCGCTACGCCCCCCCCCCCCCCGTAAAATCTTGCACCCCCCCAGTTTGCGCACCCCTGCTCTAAACTAAAGAAGCCCGATGACCTGTTACTCTGATTCTAAGTGTCCATATACAGAAGGACATTTCTTTAAGGTTATAAATGATATATTATAATTATTCCTAACCCCCTGCAGCAGATGAATCAGTGATGTCGTATCGCACAGCTGTTGCTAAGACCTTTATGAAACTATTTGTTGATTGTTATTGACTTCATAAAAAGCTCTGTAAGAAAGCAGAAACCCAGCAACAGACTGCGGCAAAAACTGGACCGTTACTAATCTTTTAACTATATTTGTCACAAAAGATGAAGGGCCTTTGTTTAAAGAGTCACCAACAAGCTTTTTTGACACATGGAAATCTCACTTAAAGCTGCGCTTGTGTGCGCCTATGCAGGGCCGCCGACAGGGGGGAACAGCCAGGACATGTGTCCCGGGCCCGCTGGCTGTGGGGGGCCTGGCGGCCGGACAAAGCAATTGGGCCCGACCTCTCGTGCCCGCCGTACCCAGCCCTCCCCAAGCTGGTGGCCACCCTACTCAGTAACTGGCTCACACTGGGACCTCTGACGTCGGCTTGCACCGGAAGTAAGCTAGGCTATGCTTCCGGCACGCGTCGGCATGAGGGAGGCACTGCGCACGCTGACATCAGATGCTTGACTTTGGAACGAGTGAAGAGGCCTGCAGCTTGAGCGAGCGAGGGAGGAAGAATGAGACGCAGGAGAGAGAAATACATGTTATGAGGGGGGCAGGGATTGATTGAGTGTGGGGTAATTGATGGAGGGGGGAGAGTGAGAGGTGAGACGGGGGGGGAGAGAAATACATGGGAAGAGGGAGGGAAATAGAGGGGGCTCGCGAGGTGTGAAATGGGGGGGCTCACAAGACCAACGACATGGTGGGGGGGGGGGGGCCCGGTCATAACTCTAGTCCTGGGCCCCGGGAAGTCTGTCTGCAGCCCTGTGCCTTAGTACTAAGCTAAATTTGTGGGGGCAGGTGCGATGATGCAGGAGGTGTCCTGCTGTGTAGAAGGTAGGAGTGAACCCCCCCACACAAACACACCATCCCCTCACAGCTACCTCTCTCTGCCGGTCCGGGACCCTCGCACTCCCTCGTCCTGTCGGCACCGGGATCCAACATCCGATCGGAGGGGTGGGCTGGAGGAGGGGCAGCCCCGCGCTCCCTCCTCCAGTTCCCCCCTCCCCATCCCAGCGCCGACAGAAGGGAGAAGGGGTGCGGGGCCATGCGAACAGAAATGGGCAGTGCTAGGTGTATGGATGTTAATGTTATGGACCTTAAAAGCATGTTTCCGGGCATTTAAAAATGTGCGTCAAAAATCATCTGCCAAGATTAACTTGGAAACTTAAAAGTCTGTTAAAAGTTGCTGTTTATCAACCAAAAATGTATTTGACGCAGCCCGGATGTTTCATTATACAGGTTAAACAAAATGGATTGTTTTCGCAGTCCGGCTACTATAAATAATATTACACTAATAGCTGACATGGGGATATGTGGATTTTTTAAACATTAATTTTTAACATTTATTTTTAACCATTGAGTGTGATATTTTGATGTATTAAATTATTTTTTGTTTTTTCGTCGGTTCCACACCCTGACAGGGACTAGTGCGCAGCCTTTGGCAACCGGGAGTAACGCATTACCACGTAGGTAAAGAGTGCAGACTAGTGGGGGTCTTTACTCAATTTTCTCTTGAGTTCTCTTGGTCACTAATAGCTGATAGTTATTATTAACACTAGGTTTAAGTTAAAAAAAAAAATCATTCTGCGTTAAAGCTGCAGTTCAGGCAATATCCTGCATGTGTGGTTTTTTTTAATAAATCAGTTCTGTAGTAAGAAAAAATACTTTTAGCATTTTCTGTTTTTAAAAAAACAACTTTGAAAGACCAATTTTCTTGAATTCTATTTTAACAAGCATGCTTGTTCCTATAGCAACGATTTACATTCCCCATATTTAAAGATGTCGCCAAACTTTACATGGAGAACGAATTGACCGGCAGCTATACAGTTCTTTAGGTAATTAGAGATTGCCCACATGAAACTATTGAAGTAAAAAAATAAATGAAAAAAAAAAAAGACTGAACTGCAGCTTTAATTGTATCAATCGGGTATTGAACATGACACAATGTATCAAAAATGTATTTCACACCACAAATATCGCGTCATATGTATGAAGCCTCCGTACACACAACACGCATTTTATGAAGGTTTGTGCTGCTTTGTAGCACCAAAACCTCAAATATGATCTTAGTGCTTAGGCGTCCGAAATGTAAGAGGTGTTCCACAGATTAACCCCTTCTGTGCTAGTTCCTGGCCCCAGTTACCAAAAAGGGATCAAATATGGTTTAAGAGAGTGGGGCCATCAATTTTTTTATTTTTTATTATTAAAGATTATAGTCCTTAAAAAAAAAAACCTGTACTTTTTGTGGTTTTTAAGTATATAGTAATACATGTAAATATGTCCTAATTTTTTGGGAGTGTACTTGAAAATAGATAATACCTCTAAATGGCCTTATTCTTGGTGGTGATGATAGGTCATCGGAGGAAAGATGTGGAAGTTCTTTATTAATTACCAAAGGGGAACCTGCATCAAGTGCGGGTTATCGCACCCGTTCTGGCATCAATGGCCATTCATTCAGTAGCAGTTAACGCCGGAACAGGGTGTTGATAGCCTGTACTGGCACTTGATGCATGTGCCCCAAAGTATGACCTAATTTGCTTTAAAATCAGGGGTGCTCAAAGCCAGTCCTCAAGCCCCCCACCCCCCCAACAGGTCAGGTTTTCAGGATATCCTAGCTTCAGCAAAGGTGGCTCAATCAGGGTCGTGGACAGGAAGGGAGAGTCAGGACAGGAGTCCTGGGCCCAGTGGCTGCGGAGGGGGGTGCTGGTAGCTGTATTGGCCTGCCCAGCTGGTCCTCTTGTTACCGCTGGGCCCTGGCTCTCCCCGAGCCTCCCTCACTGAGTGTTCCACGCCGAGCTTGTGATGCTGGCGTGTGCCGAGCCTCCCTCACTGAGTGTTCCACGCCGAGCCTCTCTGGCGTCGACACACGCCGGAAGCAAGCTGGGCTCAGTTTCCAGCGCACACCAGTATGAAAGGGAGGCCCAGCGTGCGCCAGCAGCTCGGTGTGGGACAGAGTGAGGGAGGCCCGCAGCTGGAGAGCTGGGGTCCGGCGGCAATGAGAGGACCGGCAGTCGGGCCAAACTTGTAGCGCCAGCCGGCCGGGCCCCCTGCAGCCACTGGTCCAGGCCTGACCATCTCCAAGGTAGATAAATGTATTTGGGGGGGGTCTATTTTTTTTATATGTATTTGGAGGCTGGATTTTTATATATATTTATATATGTATTTGGGGTGTCTTTTATATGTATTTGGGGGGATTGTCTGTGACGGGGGAGGGAATGAGTGTGAGGAGGGGGATTGAGTGAGAGTGGGGTAATTGATGGAGGGGGAAAATGTGAGAGGGGTGAGTGAGGAAGAGAGGGCGTAAGACGGAGGGGAGAGAAATACATGGGAAGAGGGGGTGAAATAGAGGGGGCTCGTGAGCTGTGAAATGGTGGGGCCTCGCAAGACCGCCAACACGGGGTGAGGGGGGTTGGCCCTGGTCGTAACGCTGGTTCTGGGCCCCGGGAAATCTATATGCTCAATCAGAGCCACCTGTGCTGAAGCAGGGACTGATTGAGCCACCTGTGCTGAAGCAGGGACTGATTGAGCCACCTGTGCTGAAGCAGGGACTGATTGAGCCACCTGTGCTGAAGCAGGGATATCCTGAAAACCTAACCTTTTGGAGCGGCTGGAAGACTGGAGTTGAGCACCCTGGCTTTAAATGATGAGACGGATTCTGGCCACATGTCTGTTGTAAGTAATGTGACCATTTGATAAAAGTCATGATCACTCAATCCTAGCCCAGTGCTGGACTGGGAGTTGTCTTTCCATATGCTCATTTGTATGTCATTACCCAGAATCCCTGGCTGCAGTGGAAGCACTGTATGCTGGGAGATAAAGGGGGGAAAGCAGGGTTGCAGACCTGCCTGAGACACGCGAATGTGCTTACAAGTGGGATTTTTATTGGCTTTTCATATTCCAAATGTTACAGGAAAGCGGGAGTGGCTGAGCCTCTTAATCTGGAAGCATCTGGTCAATTTAGGTATAGGCAAATAAGGGATTGACTGCTTGTATGAAGGACTGTTTGATAGTCACAGTGGCAGCTGGCTTCCAATCAGGTGCAAAGCCTTCAAAATGGTCATTATCCTCAGACATAAATGGGTGCAATTTGAAAAACAAATTACAGTGTAAACCCCCTCCCTCCCAGTGCAAAAAGCAGCTGTTAAGTGCCAGTGCTGAAACCCGCTATGACATATGCACCAAACTCTTAACCCTTTTCTGCCTGGATCTATTTTTTCCCAGATTCTCACATTCTTTATTCTACTGCTGTTGTTGAGAGCTAGTAACATGGAAAATGAATGCATTTCTGGGGTATTCCAGCTAGCAGTGGATGTAACATACACCACATTGGAATAGAGGTGATCCTGCGATATGTGCAAAATACACACTTGCTTTGATATGTCTAGTTCCCCCAATGTAGCACAGGGAGAGCCCAGCAACACATTGCTTTGCAGGGAGGTGAAGGTGCACCAGCACTTACTGTGTTCAACGCAATGATAATATCAGGACTGGAGATGTAACATTGAACACGAGGATGAGTACAGAGATTATTATCGTTAAGATTCCAATTTCTTTCCTTGGGGAACCTGCCATCAAGTGTGTACAGGATCTGAGCTACTGAAAATCCAAAGTCTGCTACTCAACCAAGGGATGTGGATGTGGATGTGTGTGTGTATCATGGTAACGTGTGTGTGTATCATGGTAACGTGTGTGTATCATGGTAACGTGTGTGTGTATCATGGTAACGTGTGTGTGTATCATGTAACGTGTGTGTGTATCATGGTAACGTGTGTGTGTATCATGGTAACATGTGT
The DNA here is from genome assembly GCA_036426205.1 of Ascaphus truei. NCBI lineage: Eukaryota > Metazoa > Chordata > Amphibia > Anura > Ascaphidae > Ascaphus > Ascaphus truei. Next base: position 79,862,402 of record CM071572.1, read on the forward strand.
GTATCATGGTAACGTGTGTCTGTAAAGAGTGAATTAGTAGAATGCCAACCTGGCCACTGCATGTCCTACACATTGAGTAACATTGAGAAGGAGGCATTTAGCTGTCCATGCTGGTTAAAGCTGCAGTTCAAGCAATATCCTACATGTGTGTGTTTTTTCTTTTATTGATCAGTTCTGTACTATGAGAAAATACTTATAGCATTTTTTTTTTTAAATTAAAAAAAATATAAAGACATTTTTTATGTATTTTAATGTAACAAGCATTTTTTGTTTCTATAGCAACCTTTTGCAAAGTCACATCCCCTTCTGAAACAGGCTCTGGCACACCGCTTATTGAGACCTGCCCTCTCTCTAGCAGTGCACCAATTGTATCTAGTGACTGCCTGGTCACATGATCTTCCCTACAAAACTTTGCATCTTTTGTCTTCTGCTGCACTGACAGCCATTTAGTGAACCCCCCCGAGCCAAATCTTGGCTGATCGAAAACAGGAGAACGGATCGATCGACAACTTAGCTAATTACTTATCATTGTGTGGATTGTATTGATGCGCATATTGAATGGAATTTTTTTCATTTATTTATTTTAATGGCAGCTTGAACTGCTGCTTTAAAGAGGCAATCCAAGCGGCACTTTAAAAAAGTATATATATATATATAAGTTTTAATATATGCAGTCTTTGATTAACTTTATTGAAAACAAATGACCTAAGCTGCTGATCAATTTGTTCTCCCGTGATCGATCAGCAAAGATCCTGCTTCCTTGGGTTCACCAACTGGCTGCCTTTCAGTTTCAATCAATCCTTCAGTCAGTGTAACTCAGCAGCTACAATGTATTCTTATATTACTACGGTAACATTCTCTACTGTTACAGTTTGTAGCTCAACCTGCTGGGAATACTGGCAACAAATTATCACAAACAGGAAAGTGTTGCAAAGACCTTGCACTGCTAAAGCCTGCTATAGAAATCAAAGGGTTAGTATATGCTCAGTATATAAAAACTCATTAAAAATTGCATTGAGTTGATTTTTTTTTTAAATGCAGTATTATAAAATAGTACAGAACTGATTTTGCTTATTTTTTTAAAATACGTTGGATATTTCTTGGATTGCTTCTTCAATGGTCATTAATAATAAACGGGAGGAATTAGGCAGCGGGGTATGCCATGTATGTATCAGTGGCATTGAACATTTTCAGAGCTCGTATTTCTCCACTCACTCCACATCCACCAGGTTTGACATGACATGTTAGCGGAAATGGAATGGAAACATGCTTTGCAGTGCATGAGCTTAATAGTTAGGTCACCATGGTTTCTAAGTGGGCTATGTATACGGAATTGAATTGAAAGAATACCTTGCGTTCAAAAAATCAGTGTCTTCCCCCTAAAATCATTAGCGGAATATTACTCCCGTTCTTATTGCGCATTTTCTTATTCTTTGCATGGTGCGCGTCATGTTTATACCTATGGATGCACGAAGAATTATTCGTGTCTGCTTGCATTTGTCTTTTAAGCCAAGAAGAAGTTGACAGATAATTTTGACGCATTCCTGGTCCACATAAGTGAAGCCCGCGTGGGATTTTTAAAAAATATACATATCATTTGCATACGTGTGCTGACGACACTTAAACTCCTCCCCCAGCGCCGATCTCTGAAAAGTTGCTGCACGGGATACACAACACGTCAAAAACGGTTTTATGCCTTGGCGCAATGTGGTGCATGAATTAGCAACCCTTCGTTGCGTTACTTTTCCTCCAATGAGGTTTCAGTAGTGTTGGGAGTGGGACATTCAGTAGTGTTGGGAGTGGGACATACGTACACCGCCCTCCCCAAGCTGGTGGCCACCTACTCAGTAACTGGCTCACACTGGGACCTCTGACGTCGGCTTGCACCGGAAGTAAGATAGGCTATGCTTCCGGCACGCGTCGGCAATGAGGGGGCACTGCGCACGCTGACATCAGATGCTGACTTTGGAACGAGTGAAGAGGCCTGCAGCTGAGCGAGACGAGGGAGGAAGAATGGAGAGCAGGAGAGAGAGAAATACATGTTATGAGGGGGGCAGGGATTGATTATGGTGTGGGGTAATTGATGGAGGGGGGAGGAAGTGAGAGGTGAGACGGGGGGGGAGAGAAATACAGGGAAGAGGGGAGGAAATAGAGGGGGCTCGCGAGGGGTGTGGAAATGGGGGGCTCACAAGACCAACGACATGGTGGGGGGGGGGGGGGCCCCGGTCATAACTCTAGTCATGGGCCCCGGGAAGTCTGTCTGCAGCCCTGTGCCTTAGACTAAGCTAAATTGGGGGGGCAGGTGCGATGATGCAGGAGGTGTCCTGCTGTGTAGAAGGTAGAGTGAACCCCCCCACACAAACACCACCATCCCACAGTACCCTCTCTGCCGGTCCGGGACCCTCGCACTCCCTCGTCCTGTCGGCACCGGGATCCAACATCCGATCGGAGGGGTGGGCTGGAGGAGGGGCGCAGCCCCGCGCTCCCTCCTCCAGTTCCCCCCTCCCCATCCCAGCGCCGACAGACAGAAGGGAGTAGGGGTGCGGGGCCATGCGGAACAGAATGGGCAGATGCTAGGTGTATGGATGTTAATGTTAGGATCTTAAAGCAATGTTTCCGGGCATTTAAAATGTGCGTCAAAAAATCATCTGCCAAGATTAACTTGGAAACTTAAAAGTCTGTTAAAAGTTGCTGTTATCAACCAAAAATGTATTTGACGCAGCCGGATGTTTCATTATACAGGTAAACAAAATGGATTGGTTTTCGCAGTCTGGCTACTATAAATAATATTACAACTAATAGCTGACATGGGGATATGTGGATTTTTTAAACATTAATTTTTAACATTTATTTTAACCATTTGAGTGTGATATTTGATGTTGTATTAAATTATTTTTGTTTTTTCGTCGGTTCCACACCTACAGGGACTAGTGCGCAGCCTTTGGCAACCGGGGAGTAACGCATTACCACGTAGGTAAAGAGTGCAGACTGTGGGGGGTCTTTACTCAATTTTCTTCTGATTCTTGGTCACTAATAGCTGATAGTTATTATTAACACTAGGTTTAAGTTAAAAAAAAAAAAACATTCTGCGTTAAAGCTGCAGTTCAGGCAATATCCTGCATGTGTGGTTTTTTTAATAAATCATTCTGTAGTAAGAAAAAATAATTTTAGCATTTCTGTTTTTAAAAAACAACTTTGAAAGACCAATTCTTGAATTCTATTTTAACAAGCATGCTTGTTTCCTATAGCGCAACGATTTACATCCCCATATTAAAGATGTCGCCAAATTACATGGAGAAACGAATTGACCGGCAGCTATACAGTTCTTTAGGTAATTAGAGATTGCCCACATGAAACTATTGAAGTAAAAAAATAAATGAAAAAAAAAAAGACTGAACTGCAGCTTAATTGTATATGGTATTGAACATGAACAAATGTATCAAAAATGGTATTTCACCACCACAAATATCGCGTCATATGATGAAGCCTCCGTACACACAACACGCATTTATGAAGGTTTGTGCTGCTTTGTGACACCAAACCTCAAAATGATCTTAGTGCTTAGGCGAGTCGAATGTGAAGAGGTGTTCCACAGATTAAACCCCTTTGTGCTAGTTCCTGGCCCCAGTTACCAAAAAGGGATCAAATATGGTTTAAGAGAGTGGGGCCATCAATTTTTTTATTTTTTATTATAAAGATTATAGTCCTTAAAAAAAAAAACCGTACTTTTTGTGGGTTTAAGTATATAGAATACATGTAAATATGTCCTAATTTTTTTGGGAGTGTACTGAAAATAGATAATACCTCTAAATGGCCTTATTCTTGGTTGGATGATAGTAGGATGATCGGGAAGGAGGAAGATGTGGAATTCTTATTAATTACCAAAGGGGAACCTGCATCAAGTGGGGTATCGCACCCGTTCTGGCATCAATGGCCATTCATTCAGTAGCAGTTAACGCCGGAACAGGTGTGATAGCTCTGTACTGGCACTTGATGCATGTGCCCAAAGTATGACCTAATTTGCTTAAAATCAGGGGTGATCAAAGCCAGTCCTCAAGCCCCCACCCCCCCCCAACAGGTCAGGTTTTCAGGATATCCTAGCTTCAGCAAAGGTGGCTCAATCAGGGTCGTGGACAGGAAGGGAGGTCAGCAGGAAGTCCTGGGCCCAGTGGCTGCGGAGGGGTGTGGTAGCTGTAGTGTTGGCCTGCCCAGCTGGTCCTCTTGTTACGCTGTGGCCCTGGCTTCCCCGAGCTCCCCACTGAGTGTTCACGCCGCAGCTTGTGATGCTGGGCGTGTGCCGAGCCTCCCTCCCTGAGTGTTTCCACGCCGAGCCTCTCTGGCGTCGACACACGCCGGAAGCAAGCTGGGCTCAGTTTCCAGCGACACACCAGTTGAAAGGGAGGCCCAGCGTTGCGCAGCAGCTCGGGGTGGGACAGAGTGAGGGAGGCCCGCAGTGGAGAGCTGGGGTCCGGGGCAATGAGAGGACCGGCAGTGGGCGCAAACTTGTAGGCCAGCCGGGGGGCCCCCTGCAGCCACTGGCCAGGCCTGACCATCTCCAAGGTAGATAAATGTATTTGGGGGGGGTTCTATTTTTTATATGTATTTGGAGGGCTGATTTTTATATATATTTATATATGTATTTGGGTGTCTTTATATGTATTTGGGGGGATTGTCTGTGAGGGGGAGGGAATGAGTGTGAGGAGGGGGATTGAGTGAGAGTGGGGTAATTGATGGAGGGGGAAATGTGAGAGGGGGTGAGTGAGGAAGAGAGGGCGTAAGACGGAGGGGAGAGAAATACATGGGAAGAGGGGGTGAAATAGAGGGGGCTCGTGAGCTGTGAAATGGTGGGGCCTCGCAAGACCGCCAAACACGGGTGTGAGGGGGTGTGGTTGGCCTGGTGTAACGCTGGTTCTGGGCCCCGGGAATCATATGCTCAATCAGAGCCACCTGTGCTGAAGCAGGGACTGATGAGCCACCTGTGCTGAAGCAGGACTGATTGAGCCACATGTGCTGAACAGGGCCTGTGAGCCACCTGTGCTGATGAAGCAGGGATATCGTAAAACCTAACCTTTGGAGCGGCTGGGAAGACTGGAGTGAGCACCCTGGCTTTAATGATGAGAGGATTTGGCACACATGCTGTTGTAAGTAATGTGACCATTTGATAAAAGTCATGATCACTCAATCCTAGCCCAGTGTGGACTGGGAGATGTCTTTCCTATGCTCATTTGTATGTCTACCCAGAATCCCTGCATGCAGTGGAAGCACTGTATGCTGGGAGATAAAGAGGGGGGAAAGCAGGGTTGCGACCTGCCTGAGCACGCGGAATGGCTTACAAGTGGGATTTTTATTGGCTTTTCATATTCCAATGTTACAGGAAAGAGGGAGTGCTGAGCCTCTTAATCTGGAAGCATCTGGTCAATTAGGTATAGGCAAATAAGGGATTGACGCTTGTATGAAGGACTGTTGATAGTACAGTGGCAGCTGGCTTCCAATCAGGTGCAAAGCCTTCAAAATGGTCATTATCCTCAGACATAAATGGGTGCAATTTGAAAAAACAAATTACAGTGGTAAACCCCCTCCTCCCGTGCAAAAAGCAGCTGTTAAGTGCAGTGCTGAAACCCGCTATGACATATGCACCAAACTCTTAACCCTTTTCTGCCTGATCTATTTTTTCCCAGATTCTCACATTCTTTATTTACTGCTGTGTTGAGAGCTAGTAACATGAAAATGAATGCATTTCTGGGGGTATTCCAGCTAGCAGTGGATGTAAACTACACCACATTGGAATAGAGGTGATCCTGCGATATGTGCAAAATACACACTTGCTTTGATATGTCTAGTTCCACAATGTAGCAGAAGAGGGAGCCCAGCAACACATTGCTTGCAGGATGGTGAAGGTGCACCAGCACTTACGTGTTCAACGCAATGATAATATCAGGACTGGAGATGTAACATTGAACACGAGGATGGTACAGAGATTATTATCGTTAAGATTCCAATTTCTTTCCTTGGGGAACTGCCCTCAAGTGTGTACAGGATCTGAGCTATGAAAATCCAAAGTCTGCTACTCAACCAAGGGATGTGGATGTGGGGGTTGTGTGTATCTGGTACGTGTGTTGTGTATCATGGTAACGTGTGTGTATCATGGTAACGTGTGTGTGTATCATGGTAACGTGTGTGTGTTATCATGTAACGTGTTGTGTGTATCATGGTAACGTGTGTGTGTATCATGGTAACATGTGTGTTCATGGTAACGTGTTGTCTGTAAAGAGTGAATTAGTAGAATGCCAACCTGGCCACTGCATGTCCTACACATTGATAACATTGAGAAGGAGGCATTTAGCTGTCCAGCTGGTTAAAGTGCAGTTCAAGCAATATCCTACATGTGTGTGTTTTTTTCTTTATTGATCAGTTTGTACTATGAGAAAATACTTATAGCATTTTTTTTTTAAATTAAAAAAAAATATAAACATTTTTATGTATTTTAATGTAACAAGCATTTTTTGTTCTATAGCAACCTTTTGCAAAATCACATCCCTTCTGAAACAGGCTCTGGCACACCGCTTGAGACCTGCCCTCTCTCTAGCAGTGCACCAATTGTATCTAGTGACGCCTGGTCAACTGATCTTCCCTACAAAAATTGCCTCTTTTGTCTTGCTGCACTGACAGCCATTTAGTGAACCCCCCGAGCCAAATCTTGGCTGATCGAAAAACAGGAAGAACGGACGATCGACAACTTAGCTAATTACGATCATTGTGTGGATTGATTGATGCGCATATTGAATGGAATTTTTTTCATTTATTTATTTTAATGGCAGCTTGAACTGCTGCTTTAAAGAGGCAATCAAGCGGCACTTTAAAAAAAGATATATAATTTATGTGTTAATTTTTAATATATGCAGTCTTTGATTAACTTTATTGAAAACAAATGACCCTAAGCTGTGATCAATTTGTTCCCCGTGATCGATCAGCAAAGATCCTGCTTCCTTGGGTTCACAACTGGCTGCCTTCAGTTTCATCAACCTTCAGTAGTGTAACTCAGCAGCTACAATGTATCTTTATTACTACGGTAACATTCTCTACTGTACAGTTTGTAGCTCAACCTGCTGGGAAATACTGGCAACAAATTATCACAAACAGGAAAGTGTTGCAAAGACCTTGCACTGCTAAAGCCTGCTATAGAAATCAAAGGGTTAGTTGATATGCTCAGATATATAAAAACTCATTAAAAATTGCATTGAGTTGATTTTTTTTTTAACAGTGTGCTTTATTTAAAATAGTACAGAACTGATTTGCTTATTTTTTTAAAATACGTTGGATATTCTTGGATTGCTTCTTCAATGGTTACATAATAAAACGGGAGGAATTAGGCAGCGGGGTATGCCAGTATGTATCGTTGCATTGAACATTTCAGAGCTCGTATTTCTCCACACTCCACATCCACCAGGTTGACATGACAGTTAGCGGAAAGGAAATGGAATGGAAACATGCTTTGCAGTGCATGAGCTTAATAGTTAGGTCACCATGGTTTCTAAGGTGGCTATGTATACAGGAATTGAATTGAAAGAATACCTTGCGTTCAAAAAATCATGTTTCCCATAATCAAATTAGCGGAATATACTCCCGTTTCTTATGTCATTTTCTATTTCTTGCATGGTGCGCGTCATGTTTATACCTATGGATGCACGAGAATTATTCGTGTCTGCTTGCATTTGTCTTTTAAGCCAAGAAGAAGTTGACAGATAATTTTGACGCATTCCGGTCCACATAAGTGAAGCCCGCGTGGGATTTTTAAAAAATAACATATTCTTGCATACGTGTGCTGACGACACTTAAACTCCTCCCCCAGCGCCGATTCTGAAAAGTTGCTGCACGGGATACACAACACGTCAAAAAACGGTTTTATGCCTTGGGCAATGTGGTGCATGAATTAGCAACCCTTCGTTGCGTTACTTTCTCCAATGAGGTTTCAGTAGTGTTGGGAGTGGGACAGTAGGTGGGGTGCATTCAGTAGTGTTGGGGAGTGGAAATTCAGTAGTGTTGGGAGTGGGACATGCAGTAGTGTTGGGAGTGGGACATTCAGTAGTGTTGGGAGTGGGACATTCAGTAGTGTTGGGAGTGGGACATACAGTAGTGTTGGGAGTTGGACATTCAGTAGTGTTGGGAGTGGGACATTCAGTAGTGTTGGGAGTGGGACATTCAGTAGTGTTAGGATTGAGTGTGGGAGTGGGACATCAGTAGTGCGGGAGTGGGACATTCAGTAGTGTCGGGAGTGGGACATTCAGTAGTGTGGTAGAGTGGGGGACATCGTAGTGTTGGAGGGGGAATGCAGTAGTGTTGGGAGTGGGACATGCAGTGTGTTGGGAGTGGGACATGCAGTAGTGTTGGGAGTGGGACATGCAGTAGTGTTGGGAGTGGGACATGCAGTAGTGTTGGGAGTGGGACATGCAGTAGTGTTGGGAGTGGGACATTCAGTAGTGTTGGGAGTGGGACATGAGTAGGTTGGTGGTGGGCATGCAGTAGTGTTGGGAGTGGGAAATGCAGTAGTGATGGGGAGTGGGACCTTCAGTAGTGATGGGAGTGGGGACATTCAGTAGTGTTGGAGTGGGACATACAGTAGTGTTGGGATAGTGGGACATTCAGTAGTGTTGGGAGTGGACATTGTAGTGTTGGAGGGGACATTCCTAGTGTGGGGAGTGGGGACATTCAGTAGTGTTGTGGAGTGGGACATGCAGTAGTGTGGGAGTGGGGACATCAGTAGTGTCGGGAGTGGGACATTCAGTGTGATGGGAGTGGGACATGCAGTAGGTTGGGAGTGGGACATGCAGTAGTGTTGTGGAGTGGGACATGCAGTAGGTGGGAGTGGGAAGTCAGTAGTGTTGGGAGTGGGACATGCAGTAGTGTCGGGTGGGAATCAGTAGTGATGGGAGTGGGACTGCAGTAGTAGTAGTGTTGGGAGTGGGAATTCAGTAGTGTGGGAGTGGACATTCGTAGTGTGGGAGTGGGACATTCATAGGTTGGGAGTGGGATAGTAGTGTTGGGAGGGACATTCAGTAGTGTTGGGAGTGGGACATTCAGTACGGGCTTGGTATTTACTGCATGTTATTGAAGGAACTGCTGTGAAATGTGGTAAAAACCTGCTATATGTTACAGAGTAGAACAGTCCGCGCTGGTTTTCTCAGCCACAGATCCCATTCACAAGAAACTGGAATAATAAACTCTATATGGCATTGTGTTTACAGCGGTGTTCTAGGAATTGTTGGATTACCCGGGCATCCCTAGGGGGTCCCTGCAATTCTCAGGTCATTTGAAAATTGGACCAAATACAGAAGATTCCATGCATCTGATCTCAGACGCGCTATTAGAGAGGGGTTGGGGTTCCTTACTATGCATCTGATCTAGATGCGGTATTAGAGAAGGTTGGGGTTCTTACAATGTTCGCTCCCAGACGCGCTACTAGAGAGGGTTGGGGTTCCTTGCAATGCATCTGATCTCAGACGTGCTATTAGAGAGGGTTGGGGTTCCTTACAATGCATGATCTCAGACGCGCTATTAGGGATGGTTGGGGTTCCTTACATGCATCTGATCTCAGACACAACTATTAGAGAGGGTTGGGGTTCTTACAATGCATCTAATCTCAGACACACTATTAGAGAGGGTGGGGTTCTTACAATGCATCTGATCTCAGACACGCTATTAGAGAGGTCGGTGGGGTTCCTTACAATGCATCTGATCTCAGACGTGCTATAGAGAGGGTTGGGGTTCCTACAATGCATCTGATCTCAGACGTGCTATTAGAGAGGGGGTGGGGTTCCTTACAATGCATCTGATCTCAGACGTGCTATTAGAGAGGGTGGGTGTTCCTTACAATGCCACTGATCTCAGAGGCGCCATTAGAGAGGGTTGGGTGTCCTTACAAAGCATCGATCTCAGACGCGTATTAGAGAGGGTTGGGGATCCTTACAATGCATCTGATCTCAGACGCGCTATTAGAGAGGGTTGGGGTTACTTACAATGCATCTGATCACAGACTCGCTATTAGAGAGGATTGAGGTTCCTTACAATGCACCTGATCTCAGACACACTATAGAGAGGGGTTGGGGTCCTTACAATGCATCTGAGCCAGAACGGCTATTAGAGAGGGTCGGGGTTCCTACAATGCATCTGATCTCAGACGTGCTATAGAGAGGGTTGGGGTTCCTTACAATGCATCTGCTCAGTCGTGTTGGGAGTGGGACATTTCAGTAGTGTTGGGAGATGGGACATGCAGTAGTGTTGGGAGGGGGAATTCAAGTAGTGTTGGGAGTGGGACCAGTCAGTAGTGTTGGGAGTGGGACATACAGTAGTGTTGGGAGTGGGACATTCAGTAGTGTTGGGAGTGGGACATTCAGTAGTGTTGGGAGTGGGACATTCAGTAGTGTTGGGAGTGGGACATTCAGTAGTGTTGGAGTGGGACATGCAGTAGTGGAGTGGGACATTCAGTAGTGTGGGAGTGGGACCTTCAGTAGTGTTGGAGTGGGACAGGTTCAGTAGTGTTGGGGTGGGAAATGCAGTAGTGTTGGGAGTGGGACAGATGCAGTAGTAGTGTTGGGAGTGGGACATGCAGTAGTGTTGGGGAGTGGGACATGTCAGTGTGTTGGGGAGTGGGACATGCGTAGTGTTGGGAGTGGGACATGCAGTAGTGTGTTGGGAGTGGGGACACAGCAGTAGTGTGGGGTGGGACGCAGTAGTGTTGGGAGTGGGACAGCAGTAGTGTTGGAGTGGGACATGCAGTAGTGATGGGAGTGGGAAATTCAGTAGTGTATGGGAGAGTGGGACATTCTAGTAGTGTTGGGAGTGGGACATACAGTAGTGTCAGTAGTGTTGGGAGTGGGACATTCAGTAGTGTGGGGGGACTCAGTAGTGTTGGAGTGGGACATTCAGTAGTGTTGGGAGTGGGGACATCAGTAGTGTTGGGAGTGGGAAATGCAGAGGTGGAGGGACATTCAGTAGTGTCGGGAGTGGGACATTCAGTAGTGATGGGAGTGGGACATGCAGTAGTGTTGGGAGTGGGACATGCAGTAGTGTTGGGAGTGGGACATGCAGTAGTGTTGGGAGTGGGACATGCAGTAGTGTTGGGAGTGGGACATGCAGTAGTGTCGGAGTGGGACATTCAGTAGTGATGGGAGTGGGACATGCAGTAGTAGTGTTGGGAGTGGGACATTCAGTAGTGTTGGGAGTGGGACATTCAGTAGTGTTGGGAGTGGGACATTCAGTAGTGTTGGGAGTGGGACATTCAGTAGTGTTGGGAGTGGGACATTCAGTACGTGCTTGGTATTTACTGCATTTGTCATTGAAGGAACTGCTGGAAATGTGGTAAAAACCTAGCTATATGTTCACAGAGTAAGAACAGTCAGCGCTGGTTTTCTCAGCCACAGATCCCATTCACAAGAAACTGGAATAAACTCTATATGGCATTGTTTTTTCACAGCGGTTTCTAGGAATTGTTGGATTACCCGGGCATCCCTAGGGGTCCCTGCAATTCTCAGGTCATTTGAAAATTGGACCAAATACAGAAGATTTACAATGCATCTGATCTCAGACGCGCTATTAGAGAGGGTTGGGGTTCCTTACTATGCATCTGATCTCAGATGCGGTATTAGAGAAGGTTGGGGTTCCTTACAATGTATCTGCTCTCAGACGCGCTACTAGAGAGGGTTGGGGTTCCTTGCAATGCATCTGATCTCAGACGTGCTATTAGAGAGGGTTGGGGTTCCTTACAATGCATCTGATCTCAGACGCGCTATTAGGGATGGTTGGGGTTCCTTACAATGCATCTGATCTCAGACACACTATTAGAGAGGGTTGGGGTTCCTTACAATGCATCTAATCTCAGACACACTATTAGAGAGGGTTGGGGTTCCTTACAATGCATCTGATCTCAGACACGCTATTAGAGAGGGTCGGGGTTCCTTACAATGCATCTGATCTCAGACGTTGCTATTAGAGAGGGTTGGGGTTCCTTACAATGCATCTGATCTCAGAAGTGCTATTAGAGAGGGTTGGGGTTCCTTACAATGCATCTGATCTCAGACGTGCTATTAGAGAGGGTGGGTTCCTTACAATGCACTGATCTCAGAGGCGCCATTGAGAGGGTGGGGTTCCTTACAAAGTCATCGATCTCAGACGCGCTATTAGAGAGGGTTGGGGATCCTTACAATGCATCTGATCTCAGACGCGCTATTAGAGAGGGTTGGGGTATTACAATGCATCTGATCACAGACTCGCTATTAGAGGGATTGAGGTTCCTTCACAATGCACCTGATCTCAGACACACTTAGAGAGGGGTTGGGGTTCCTTACAATGCATCTGACTCAGACACGCTATTAGAGAGGGTCGGGGTTCCTTACAATGCATCTGATCTCAGACAGTGCTATTAGAGAGGTTGGGGGTTCCTTACAATGCATCTGATCTCAGACGTGCTATTAGAGAGGGTTGGGGTTCCTTACAATGCACCGATCTCAGAGGCGCCATTAGAGAGGGTTGGGGTTCCTTACAAGCATCGATGCTCAGACGCTATTAGAGAGGGTTGGGGATCCTTACAATGCATCTGATCTCAGACGCGCTATTAGAGGGGGGGGTTTGTTTACTTATACAATGCATTGATCTCAGACGCGCTATAAGAGAGGGTTGTGGGGTTCCTTACAATTCATCTGATCTCAGACGCACTATTAGAGAAGGTTGGGGTTCCTTACAATGCATCTGATCTCAGAGGCGCCATAAGAGGGTTGGGGTTCCTTACAATGCATCTGATCTCAGAGGCGCTATAAGAGAGGGTTGGGGGTTCCTTACAATGCACTGATCTCAGACGCGCTATTAGAGAGGGTGGGGTTCCTTACAATGCATCTCATCTCAGAGGCGCTATAGAGAGGTTGGGGTCCCTATGAATTTCACAATATAATTATAGGGTTCTTAACCAAAAAGGGTTAAAAAAAAAACACTGTATATGGAATGGGAACTACTAAAACCAAGACTGGCTGAGCCTTTCCCTGTACACTGCAGGTATAAGCTTTATTCAAAATTAATTTAAAAAATGATTCCCCAGCAGTGAAGGGGTTACTTTATTTTTCACCCAGCTTCACTCCATCTGTTGTTGCACTGGTTCTCTGGGTCCCATCTGCAATGTTCCCAAATCACATCTCTGCCTAATTATTCACATCCCCTCCCCCCAGAGAGCAGACAATGCACGGTGCAGAAGTCTTATTCCAGACAGCTGCATTTACTGAGCACGCCCGCTAACAAGGCCTGGGCCTAGGTACACAGGTAAACAAGCTCTCGGGCGTTTTGGCATTAACATCTCAAATCGCAAACACAGGCCATTGTTGCTGTGTGCCCGAGGTCCCCCCTTAAACCCCCACTTCCCCTGTCTGATGCAATGCTTTGAATAAACTGCTCATAAGTTACACAAGGAATGGGTGGTGAGTGCTGAGGGAGGCAAGCGCATTGGCAGAGTTTGCAGTGCACTGGAGACAATGTACAAAGCAAGTCCCCTGTTAAATAAGTCAGCCATCTGCACTTACAGTACAAAAGTCGGAAAAGGATGAGCCAGGACAAAACTTATAGGACAATGGGGGGGGGGGGAATTAAATAAATAAAAGGAAGGTGCTGGAAATTTTGCACTGACCCATTTTAACCATTTTATTGTTCCTTATAATTGTGTTGGCTATGTATGTATGTAGTGTGTCTTTTTATTTATACAGCCGCCATTAATGGACATAGCGCTTCAGAGCATAAGTAATACACGTTACAATCATATAAATAACAAATAACAGAATCATGGGAAGAGTCCTTCAGACAAAAGTAACAATTAGGAAAAGAAAGTCCCTGCTCCGAAGAGCTACGATCAATTGGTAGATAGGAAGAAAAACGTACAAGATACAGTGGATGGAATTCTGGTAGTGCTCTGCAGGGGGCCAAGCTTTATGTATCAGGTGTATAGTATTAGCCACGGTGCTACTCATATGCTTGTTAAGCAAGTGTGTCTTAAGGTGGATAGGAGGGTGCTAGTCGGTATGAGGGGGAAGGGATTCCAGAGGTTTGGGGCAGTCAGTGAGAAGGTTTAAGGTGGGGGAGAGGGCTTTAGATACAAAGGGGGGTAGGAGAGAAGACATCCTTGAGCAGAACGCAAGAGTCGGGGTGGTGGCTCATAGTGAGAAATTAGGGCTGAGATGTAAGGAGGGGCAGAGAGATGTAAAGCTTAAAATGAGGAGGAGAATTGAATGTGAGATGCGGGATTTGATGGAAGCCAGGAGAGGATTTCAGCAGGGGAGATGTGAGAAGATTTAGGAAGAGTAAGTGATTCTGGCGCAGAGTTTAGGATAGATTGTAGGGGGGAAGGTGAAGGTAGGAAGGCCGGACAGCAGGCGGTTACAGTAATCGTGACGGGAGAGAATGAGGGGCCTGAGTCAGAGGTTTTAGCAGTCGAAGCAACAGAGGAAAAGGCGTATCTTTATGATATTGCAGAGAGAAAAGCGACAGGTTTTAGATATGTTTTTAATGTGAGAGGAGAAAGTGAGAGAGGAGTCGAGTTGTGACCCTCAAGTATCGTGCTTGCCTACTGGGTTGATGGGCTGAACTTCCAACAGTAATGTGGAAGGAGGGTGGGGCAGGTTGGGAGGAAGATGAAGAGCTTGTTTTTGCCATGTTAAGTTTAAGTTGGCGGAGGGCCATCCAGATGATATCGCAGAGAGACTTCAGAAACTTTGGTCGTACAGTAGGTGTAAGGTCGGGGGTTGAAAAGTAACATTTGTGTGTCGTCAGCATAGAGGTGATATTTAAACCCAAGAGATGTTATTTAGGTCACCTAGAGAGAGTGTGTACAGAGAGAAAAGAGAGAGTCCCAGGACAGAGCCCTGGGGTACACCAAAAGAGAGATCGATAAGAGGAGAGGTTTAGTAGAAGAGACACTGAAAGTACGATGGGAGAGGTAGGATGGATCCGGATAGAGCTTTGTTCCGAATGCCAAGAGTAGGAGAATGTGAATGCTGCAGAGGTTGAGTGTATGAGCAGACTGTAATGACCTCTGTCTTTGGGCAGCATGGAGGTCATAAGTTATTTTGGTGAGGGCTGTTTCAGTCGAGGGAGCAGATTGCGGGAAGCCAGATGTAGAGGGTTTAGGAGAGAATAGGTGTTGAGAAAATGGCGCAAGACGGGAGAATAGAAGACGTTCAAGGAGTTTAGGCAAAGGCAGGAGGGAAGAACAGTACGATAGTTGAAAAGATAGGTAGGGTCAAGCTGCTGTTTGTTTGTAATGGTATGACTGTTGCTGTTTGAAGGAGGAGGAAAGGTACCAAAGTAGAGGGAGGAGTTAAAAAATGTGTGTGAGCGTAGGGGATTATAGTAGGGAGCAAGAGGTTTAGGAGAGGGAATAGGTTCTTTCTAGCATTAGGAGGTCCCAGAACTGCAAATCCCCCAGCTCTAAACTTTGCTGCCATGGCCACCTGATACTGTTATTTCTATTTGCTTTGACCTCACTTCTTTTCAAATATGTGCTTCTTTCTACCAGTCTCATTATGTTTCTACTTCTCATATCTCATCTTTCCTTCCTTCACCACTTTCAGTTCACATGAACATCCTTTCTTACCTGCGCCCTCGGTCACTACACAGCTATACCCCTGACTAAAACACCACCCCTACAACCCTCACAACATTCTCTTTATCATGCTTCTCCTCCTTGCTTCTGGGGATATCTACCCACAATCCTGGTCCCTGTTTATTCTACATGCACTCATGCTCAAGTCCCACATGACACTTCTACTCCTGCTGGTATCAACCCCTCAAACCTCATACTCACCCCTGCCACTCCCTCCTCTCCTCTTCTCCTGTGCACTTTGGAATGCTCGCTCCCTTTCTAACAAGTTCCTACTCTGTGCATGAACTTTTCTCTCTATCCCCTGCTTCTTTGCTATAACTGAGACTTGGCTCACTCACTCTGACTCTGCTCTGGAAGTTTCCCTCTCTTATGGTGGCCCCCTCTTCAGCCACACTCTCGCACTGATGACAGGGGTGGAGTGTGTGGGGCTCCCTGCTCTCCTCTATCTGCCGTTTACCGAACCCTTCCTATTCCTCCCTCTTTGCTTTTCCCTCCTTTGATGCTCACAGTGTCAGATCTTCTTTCCCTCTGTCATGTGGCGATCATCTATCGCCCTCCTACCGCTACTCATCCCCCTTCTTATATTCTGTCTTTCTCTCTCACTTCTCCTCAGACTCCCCTGTTCTTCTCCTTGAGGACTTCAACTGCCACATTGATGATCCCTCTCTCCCTTGGGCTTCCCGTTTTCTCTCTCTAACCTCTTCTTTTGCCTTCAAAGTGGATGCAGTCAGCCACCCGACAAGGATGGTATATAACATATAAGAAACTTGGCTAGCTCTCATAAGATAAGTTGACCGTGTTTTGATCAACCTTTTGTGATTAAAGAACCCTATAATTATATGTGTGAGATTTTGAGGAACCCCAACCCTCTGTAATAGCGCGTCTGAGATCAGATGCATGATAGGAACCCCAACCCTCTTATAGTGCGTCTGAGATACAGAATGGTAAGGAACCCCAACCCTCTCTAATAGCGCGCGTGAGTATCAGTGCATTGTAAGGAACCCAGCCCTCTCTAATAGCGCGCCTGAGATCAGATGCATTGTAAGGAACCCCCAACCCTCTCTAATAGCGTGTCTGAGATCAGATGCATTGTAAGGAACCCCAACCCTCTCTAATGCGCGTCTGAGATCGATGCATTGTAGAACCCTAACCCACTCTAATAGTGTCTGAGATTGAATATCATTTTGAAATACCTGAAATTTGCAGGGAAACTTTAGCGAAACCTGGTTGAACCCAAGATTCCTAGGAACCCCGGTTGAAAAATACTGAGTTAGACAGTAGAATAGAAATGTGCGAACCTTTAGCTTAAATTGCTAACCAAATCAATGTGCCAATTTTTTGTTTAGAAAAAAACTGAAATAGTCTCTACCCTCCCCCTCTCCAGATAAAAACCCTATTTAAAAGCTGCAAGTTAAGGCCCCGGTTTTTTATTTTCGTTTTTTTTTAGTTTTTTTTAACTTCATAGTTCATGTGGGCAACTCTACTTACCTAAAAAAAAAACTGCATAGCGTCGGTCAATTCGTCTCCGTCTATTATCGCAACGTTTGGCGACATCTTTTAAATTGGGGAAGTAAATAGTTGATATAGGACAAGCATGCTTGTTAAAATAGAATACCAAGAAAATTGGTCTTTCAAAGTTTTTTTTTTAAAACCAGAAATGCTAAAAGTATTTTTATTCTACTACAGAATGTTATTAAAAAAAAACACAAATGCAGGATAATGCCTGAAAATGCAGCTTTAATGAGTTGTTTTGTATATTATATTCTCTGCTACAAATTTGGACCAATTTTAGCACAAAAATCCTTAAATTTTTGCATAAATGTTTTAAAGCAAGTTTTCCACCATTTATGATAAACCATATGCGAACTGAATTTTGATAATTCACATACAGCTCCATTTATGAAAGTTTATGTACAACAAAAAAATCCAAAGGCTGAGTCCATACAGACTTCAGCCAGGCTGGAGTCGCGCGGAGTAAGAGGATGACTGAGGGAAAGGGGTGCTTTCCCTGGCCTTAGACCGCGCGCCGTCAGTGGGCGGTGTCCGGGGGGGAGGAAGGGGGCCTGTGACAATCACGGACTGCTGGTTCGCCCTCATTGGGCGAACGCTCAAGTGACCGGCCAGCGCTCCGGCGACTCACGAAACTTAAACATTTGTTAGAGACACACGTTTCCGCAAAGCGTGCGGAAGCGTGCGTGAAGCCCTGCTAAAGGCACTCTCATTGCGGCTGCAGGGGCTCACTGCCGAGCAGTCAGCGCGCCTCCTAGCACGGGTCAGCGGCCAAGCCTTACCAGATCCGAGGCCTGAATGACGCTGCCGGCAGGAGCTGGGCGCTCGTGCGTCCTCGCCCTGATCGGCCTGGTCGATTTCGTGCGCGACTCGTCTGGGGCGACTCAGCCACTAACGTCACCTAAGCCTGGTTCACGCTCTCATTGGGGCGAACCACTCATGTGACGCGGTGGCGAGCGGAAATCAAATTGCTTGCTCGCAAGCAGCTAGGCCGAGTTGGGGCCCTCGCTCAAGCTGGCGCACTCCACATTCCTACAATGTGTTTCAGAAAGCGAGGCCAGCGTGAGCGCGACTCGCTCCCGCTCATCGGGGGGGCCCCCACCCTCGAGTGCCTTAAGCCCTGGTTAGAGCCTTTTTTTTTTGTTGCTAGAAAAAATGCCAACCTGTGATGTAGAAAATTAACTGCACGCGCTAAATATATTGCCACGCACAGCTCTTTGTACAACAGAGACTCCCTATCACGTCACAAGTTTTATGGCATTTGTTTCCAGTTCATCTACTTTGAGCGTATTCCTGTTACTGGGGAGCTGGGTAGCTCGTGGAGTGGTACATAAAGGACCTGTGGTTCCTATGGGACGTAGCAGAAATTCACGTAGCTTGGCCCATATTCCTCTAGTAGTTATTTGAGGGCTCAACACACGTGCAACATTTCACACTGAAGGGATTAACCATGTTATTTATAAAAAATGAAAGGCTGCATTAATTATTATTACAGGATTAATCTAACCATTTCACCCCCCCCAGAAGTTTAAGGCAGTGTCCACAAGATGTGTTTGGAGGTTGAAAAAAGGCATTTGTTTCCAGCTGTCACACCGTGCATCCTTATATGTTATGTTACTTATGTATGTATATGCAGTGTAGGAAGCTTTATTTTATATGAAATCCACATACATAGTGCTTCATCATCCAGTAAATTAGATTATATATAACGTATAACAAGGGGTGTAAACACACCTGCATAATGGGGAAACGCGCTTTCAAACACAATAAAGGAGGAAGGCGTCTTCGCTCCTTCTACATACCCGTTACTAACTTCGGCTCATGTTCCTGTCGTGTCGGGGTGATAACATCTGATACGCCAATTTTTGCCTTTATGATTCCTAGCCCGCACTTCTTTTCGTATACCAACTCGTTCCCCCTTTGCCCCTCCCTTTCTTTCCCCGGGTACTCCCCCCACCCGCCTTTGTGTATTTGCCTGGATCTGGTCACATTTCACCCTCCAATCCCCAGCCTTGGCATCCAGTCCCACTCTCACCTCGTCATACCAGAAGTTTCTATCTCCGTCCCTCACCCCTTATCCTGTCAGTTTGTTTGCATAATGTGGGCCACGTTCAGCACCCCCATAATACTTGTTCGGAACACTTCCAGCCCTCACCTTTGTGTTTCTACCTTTTTACTCTCGACATCTCCTCACCTGCTTCCAGCCCATCCAAACATACCAGCTTAGGAGGGGGAAACCTCATCCCGCCACCCCACCTCCCCAGGCACCTTGCCCTAGTTGTTTACCGTCCCGCCATTAGTGACCACCCTATCTCTATCGTTGGGCTTCCCTTATCAGTCTCGTCTCTGGGCGTTCGCCGGAGAACGGTACATTCTAGCGTTACAACCCGTCTCTTCCAGCCCATGAGTTTCCCAACTCCTCTCTCTATCTTTTTCCCCCTGTTTTTAACTTGTTTTGCATGCTTTTATCTCCCTACACTTATTCTCTTTTTCTTCCCCAACTCTTCTCAGCCGGCTCTTCCGCTTTCCCTCTTCAGTCCTCACCAATTTCTTCCACCATCCTTTTTGCCTCGTCTCGTCTCTTGCCTCTGGTGTCGTGTCCCCTGTGTGACCCTGGGAGAGCCACTTTATCTCCCTGTGCCTCAGGCGGCTCCAAAAATCATTAGTTTTTGAAGGCTATTGGGCAGGGGCCGTGTCTGTAACATTCCTATGGCTGGTACCGCGCGCTTGTATGTCAGGTGCAGTGATTGAGTCTCATTGAGGGGAGGAGAAAAGAATTAATAGGAAGTATGCAAGTACTTTGGAGCTATTGAAATGTTATTAAGGAGGTGGGTTTTTAAGATGGAGAGAGGGAGTGCTTGGCGGTGTACTTTGGGGGAAAGGCATTACAGAGGTGTGGGACACTAAGTGAAAATGGTTTTCAGGTGGGAGAGGGCTTAGATATGAAATTGACAGACAGAAGAAAACATTGTAAAGACTGGGGCTGAGATATATAAGAAAGAGTAGTAGATGAGTATATAGCAGTG
The DNA here is from genome assembly GCA_036426205.1 of Ascaphus truei. Lineage (NCBI taxonomy): Eukaryota > Metazoa > Chordata > Amphibia > Anura > Ascaphidae > Ascaphus > Ascaphus truei. Next base: position 79,882,568 of record CM071572.1, read on the forward strand.
AACGAAGGGAGTTTTGTAAGTATTACGGAATTAATGGGGAGGGATGCAGCAGGGAGAGAAACAGAGGACAATTTAGTGAAGTGATTCAGCAGCCATTGGCAGATTAAGGCCCTATGGGGCCGTAGGCACCAAGACTTAGGGGGCCTTTCCTGAGGTGGCCCTCCTGCAGTCTCGTGCACTTTTTTGCACTGACAAAGACCTATTAGGTCGAAAACGTTGTGTGTATACTTTATAAATCTATTTCTTTTTTTAAATCCGTGGTGCCCCATCTTTATCCGTCAGTGATGGTTATGACATCATGGTGGCGTTGTGTAGAAGGAAGGCCTCTCCAGGAGAAGGTAAGACACGCAGCACACCTCCTTCACGCATGCGCACCTCCTCACGCATGCGCACCTCCCAGCACACCTCCTCACGGCATGCGCACTCTCCTCACGTGAAACCTCCTCAGTCGGGCGGAAGTTGGATCCGTCGCCGACAGGAGAGAAAGGAGAGTATGTCAGACAGTGACTGCCGGGTGCTGCATGGGGAGCGGGGAGCAGCAGGTCCGGCCCACGCAACCTACGGGGGCCCCTAACCTTGGGGGATATGCCTAGTGGGTAGTCCGGACACACCTAGCAGCTGTCGTTAAGATAGTTGTAGGGCGGAGAATGGTAACAGACAGGAAGGCCCGGACACTTGCCATAGTCAAGATGGGGAGAGAATGAGGTAATGGTTTGCTATTTAACAGTAGAGACAAAGGAAGTAGGTGTATCTTAGCAAGTTATGGAGGAAAAAATGCAGGCTTTAGCAGAAGTATGAATGTAAGAGGAGGTGTTAAACTGTGGGACACCAAGGCAGCCTGCTCAAAGTTATTGGGGTTATGATAGCACAATTGACAGTAATAGGGAAGGGAGAAATAAGGACATGCTTGGCAGGGAGTATAAGGAGTTCTGTCTCAGACGAGTAGGTTTGAGCCGGTGAGTGTCATCCAGAAAAGATATTGCGGAGAGACAAGTGATATTTCAAATCAAAAGATGTGACAAAGTCACCTGAGTGTTGTAGAGAGGAAATTGACTTACATAGCATTGGTGGGAAAAGAAATAAGACATATATAGGCTCCAGTTTAGAAAAATCCACGATGTATTCCCTAACAAGGTGTGCTTTGAAGCTCTAGCTTCTTGGACCTTTATTTGCACTGTTTAGCACCAAAAATGTACAGTATATATCCAAAATTATTTGGACCTGTCCTGGACTCCTGCACTAGTAATTATCAGTGTTTAGGGGAAAGGTACAAAAACAATAGCAAACCTTTATAGGTTTGTTAGGATTGAACAATTAAGGGTTGGAACAGAAACAAGTTGCATAGCTTTTCGTTTCTCCTGGGATAATGGATTACGTTGTGCCAAGAGGTATGGGGAAAACCTCAACGTGGCAGGACAGATAAAACCTCTTTCCTAAAATGCAGAGCCTTTATAATGTACCAGTAAAAACACACTTTACTTGTGGGACTGCGATGGTTTAATAGGGTTAAACTAATTGATTGTCTTTCTAGTTGGGATTTACCTGCAGAGGGTGTGAATAAATATAGTTTATTGTGAGATCATGGAGCCAATCACAACTTGTCTTCTGGGTTTTAAATGCATTAATCATTGGTTTAACCTAATAAACATATCACTGTCATTAGTTGAGTCCTACATGAGACTGCAACCTGGTAGCCACACTTATTACAGTGTACAACATGTATGCAGCTGCACTGTACTGAAAGCCTTCAGCCATTAAAGAGGGCAATCCAGGCGGCTCGTTAAAACAATGATTTATTTGTTAATATATGCAGCTTTGATTACTTAGTGATAACTAATTACCTAAGGTGCCGATCGATTAGTTCTCCGTGATGGTCAGCAACGATCATGCTTCCCAGGGTTAACAAATGGCACGCCTTTCATTCAATCAATCCTTCTGTCAGTGTAACATAGCAGCTACAATGTATCCTTGTATAAGGATACACTGTGTCTCATTTAGTCCAGGAACATGGGAGAAACACAATGCTTCAGGTCCTACACAGATCTTTCATCGGGGGTGGAAGTGTGGAAATTTTACCAAAAATATAAGAGTGGAAACAATCTCCAGAATGTAACTACGTAGTTAATTACAATAAGAAAAAACTATTTTTTTTTTCAGGGTTGTTGTGGATTGAACTAAGAGACGAGAACAAGGACTTCATAAGGAATTCTTCATTATTCATTTTTACAGACAAAGTCCCCGGCCAGGTGAGCTTACAATCTATTATTTCGGTGCCTGAGGCACAGGGAGATAAGTGACTTGCCAAGGTCACAAGGAGCTGAGACACGGGAATTGAACCAGGCTCCCGGATTCAAACTCCGGTGTCATTGTTTACAGAGTTCAGAGTTCTGAATAGTCGTGTATTCCCTACGTATTTTGCTTCTCAAAATGCAAATACAACAAAACCACAAAGATGGGCAGTATGGAGAGATCGAGAATATCGCGGTCTTTCAAACAAAGTTTACATGGTATATTCAAATCTGGAATGCCGTTTACTACTTGCACTGGAGATTTGCCTGCCAATGTCAGACAAATGTGATCCAGGCAAAGGAAATTCAGGGGTGACAAATGGCATACTGATTTGCCATGGCGCTGGAAATGCCTGGAGCCTTCGCTTGCATTTCGTTTGGCCTGATATTAGCTCCATATTTCTGAGCTTGTTTGACCGCACAGAACAACCTGCAGCATAACATGTGTAGCATTTTGCCATGACAGTGCAGGGTGTTTGCTCATTATAAAAGTACAAGCTAAAAAGTGCCCGGCGTCCGTTGCTAAAGAGAATTCAAGAAACAACAAATACCGAGATTTATCAATAGATCATACAATTTTTTTAGTTTTCGGATGAAAACATTTTTAGTGTGTTTTCTTCTATGCTATTGGGTAAACTATTTTTTTTGGTTTTTCCATCAGGTGCAAAAAACATACAAATCAGTTATTGACATTGTGATGTCATTTGTGATGTAATTCTGATGTGACATCATGTAGGATGACATGAGCAAAGCCGGCTGCTAAGGTGACATGCGCGATCACCACTTGGCGGTTGCGAGTGCGCATTGCGGTGACCAGCACCGTCAGCTAGTGCGCATGCGTGAGCGGCCCTTGCCGAGCCGCGCATGCGTTATATCAGTACAGTTTTTAAAGGTTCAGGCCACCATCTTGTTTCAAAATTGGTGTCCAATTGTTATCTAAACAGACAGAAACCTGCTCCTGATCTCAGGACCCTTATTCAAAATTTGGATACGATGTTATAAGAGGTTCCAAATGCCACCATAGTGAACAGAGACAACTTTCCAAAATATATAGAGATGTGGGAGGGTAACACGGCTTATGTCAAACCAACTCTCTTATTGTACTAGTGCTTTAACGTTTACATAGTGAGGAGGGGTCCAGTTAAGACAATGGGCAACTCAATTCATGTCCCTATTCTTGACCATGATGATGTCGACTGGTGAATACACACAACTTAATTAGGTAGGGGGGGCGCTTCAATGGTGTTTTGTTGCCTCACAAATCCCAAAAGGTTTGCCCAGTTATTAAGAAAGCATAAAAAAAAGGATAAGCATTTCTCTGGTCTGGCTTGAATTCACTCAAAGGTAAATGTTGACGAAGTTCGACTTGAACATTCCGAACAAACTTGGAAGTCGGCAACAAAGTACAGACTTCAAAACCTCCCAGCCAGCCTTCATTTACCTGGTGTGCATTGCTGTGTAGGACCTACCTGCAACATATAGCAAAGACTAAAGCGTACAATATTAAAAGAATTCATTTCAAACTACGACTTTCTTTTTACCATTCCTATGTCGCTAACCCATTCAATATCTCCATCTCTCCTTCCTTCTCACTTCTCAGTCACAGGAACTCTTTTCCTCTCTGGCCCCTTGACTCCACTCCGCAATAACTCCTGCACTAACACAACACCCCTACAACTCCTCATCACACATCCGCATTCTATCCATGCTTTCCCCCTGCTTCTGGGATATCCCTCCCAATCTGGTCCTGTCTTATTTTTACCTTCTTAAAACACACCTCTTGTAACAGTAGGCATATGGGTAGCTCCACTGGCTGATACTATACTATATACATGCTCATGCACTGACCCTGGCCCCCACAGACGCACTACCAGAACGCCATCCTACTGATCTCAGACGTGCTATTAGAGAGGGTTGGGGTTCCTTACAATGCACCTGATCTCAGAGGCGCCATTAGAGAGGGTTGGGGTTCCTTACAAAGCATCGATCTCAGACGCGCTATTAGAGAGGGTTGGGGATCCTTACAATGCATCTGATCTCAGACGCGCTATTAGAGAGGGTTGGGGTTACTTACAATGCATCTGATCTCAGACGCGCTATAAGAGAGGGTTGGGGGTTCCTTACAATTCATCTGATCTCAGACGCACTATTAGAGAAGGTTGGGGTTCCTTACAATGCATCTGATCTCAGAGGCGCCATAAGAGAGGGTTGGGGTTCCTTACAATGCATCTGATCTCAGAGGCGCTATAAGAGAGGGTTGGGGGTTCCTTACAATGCATCTGATCTCAGACGCGCTATTAGAGAGGGTTGGGGTTCCTTACAATGCATCTCATCTCAGAGGCGCTATTAGAGAGGGTTGGGGTCCCTATGAATTTCACAATATAATTATAGGGTTCCTTAACCAAAAAAGGGTTAAAAAAAAAACACTGCTATATGGAATGGGAACTACTAAACCAAGACTGGCTGAGCCTTTCCCTGGTACACTGCAGGTATAAGCTTTATTCAAAATTAAATTTAAAAAAATGATTCCCCAGCAGTGAAGGGGTTACTTTATTTTTCACCCAGCTCCTCCAATCTGTTGTTGCACTGGTTCTCTGGGTCCCATCTGCAATGTTCCCAATCACATCTCTGCTAATTATTCCATCCCCTCCCCCCAGAGAGCAGACAATGCACGGTGGCAGAAGTCTTATTCCCAGACAGCTGCATTTACTGAGCACGCCCGCTAACAAGGCCTGGGCCTCAGGTACACAGGTAAACAAGCTCTCGGGCGTTTTGCATTAACATCTCAAATCGCAAACACAGGCCATTGTTGCTGTGTGCCGAGGTCCCCCCTTAACCCCCACTTCCCCTGTCTGATGCAATGCTTTGAATAAACTGCTCTAAAGTTACACAAGGAATGGGTGGGTGAGTGCTGGGAGGCAGAGCGCATTGGCCAGAGTTTGCAGGTGCACTGGAGACAATGTCAAAGCAAGTTCCCCTGTTTAAATAAGTCAGCCATCTGCACTTACAGTACAAATAGTCAGGAAAAGGATGAGCCAGGACAAACTTATAGGAAATGGGGGGGGGGGAATTAAATAACAAGGAAGGTGCTGGAAATGTTTGCACTGACCCATTTTAACCATTTTATTGTTCCTTATAATTGTGTGTGCATATGTATGTATGTATGTGTGTCTTTATTTATACAGCGCCATTAATGGACATAGCGCTTCAGAGCAGTAATACACGTTACAATCATATAAATAACAAATAACAGATCATGGGAGAAGTCCTTCAGACATAAAAGTAACAATTAGGAAAAGGAGTCCCTGCTCCGAAGAGCTTACGATCTAATTGGTAGATAGGAAAAACGTACAGATACAGTAGGATGGAATTCTGGTAAGTGCGTCTGCAGGGGGCCAAGCTTTATGTATCAGGTGTATAGTATTAGCCACGGTGCTACTCATATGCTTTGTTAAGCAAGTGTGTCTTAAAGGTGGATAGAGAGGGTGCTAGTCGGTTATTGAGGGGAAGGGCATTCCAGAGGTTTGGGGCAGTCAGTGAGAAAGGTTTAAGGTGGGAGAGGGCTTTAGATACAAAGGGGGTAGAGAGAAGACATCCTTGAGCAGAACGCAAGAGTCGGGGTGGTGCATAGTGAGAAATTAGGGCTGAGATGTAAGGAGGGGCAGAGGAGTGTAAAGCTTTAAAATGAGGAGGAGAATTGAATGTGAGATGCGGGATTTGATTGGAAGCCAGGAGAGGGATTTCAGCAGGGGAGATGCTGAGACAGATTTAGGAAAGAGTAGAGTGATTCTGGCAGCAGAGTTTAGGATAGATTGTAGGGGAGACAGGTGAGAGGTAGGAAGGCCGGACAGCAGGCGGTTACAGTAATCGTGACGGGAGAGAATGAGGGCCTGAGTCAGAGTTTTAGCAGTCGAGCAACAGAGGAAAGGGCGTATCTTTATGATATTGCAGAGGAAAAAGCGACAGGTTTTAGATATGTTTTTAATGTGAGAGGAGAAAGTGAGAGAGGAGTCGAGTGTGACCCCTAAGTATCGTGCTTGCGCTACTGGGTGTATGGCTGAACTTCCAACAGTAATGTGGAAGGAGGTAGTGGGGCCAGGTTTGGGAGGAAGTATGAAGAGCTCTGTTTTTGCCATGTTAAGTTTAAGTTGGCGGAGGGCCATCCAGGATGATATCGCAGAGAGACATTCAGAAACTTTGGTCTGTACAGTAGGTGTAAGGTCGGGGGTTGAAAAGTACATTTGTGTGTCGTCAGCATAGAGGTGATATTTAAACCCAAGAGATGTTATTAGGTCACCTAGAGAGAGTGTGTACAGAGAAAAGAGAAGAGGTCCCAGGACAGAGCCCTGGGGTACACCAAAAGAGAGATCGATAGAGGAGGAGGTGTTAGTAGAAGAGACACTGAAAGTACGATGGGAGAGGTAGGATGAGATCCAGGATAGAGCTTTGTTCCGAATGCCAAGAGTATGGAGAATGTGAAATGCTGCAGAGAGGTTGAGTAGTATGAGCAGACTGTAATGACCTCTGTCTTTGGCAGCATGGAGGTCATAAGTTATTTTGGTGAGGGCTGTTTCAGTCGAGTGAGCAGTGCGGAAGCCAGATTGTAGAGGGTTTAGGAGAGAATAGGTGTTGAGAAAATGGCGCAAGCGGGAGAATAGAAGACGTTCAAGGAGTTTAGAGGCAAAAGGCAGGAGGGAGACAGAACGATAGTTGAAAAGATAGGTAGGGTCAAGCTTGCTGTTTGTTTAGTAATGGTATGACTGTTGCTTGTTTGAAGGAGGAGGGAAAGGTACCAAAGTAGAGGGAGGAGTTAAAAATGTGTGTGAGCGTAGGGATTATAGTAGGAGCAAGAGGTTTTAGGAGATGGGATAGGTTCTTTCTAGCATTAGGAGGTCCCAGACTGCACATCCCAGCTCTAAACTATTGCTGCCATGGCACCGATACTGTTATTTCTATTTGCTTTGACCTCACTTCTTTTCAAAATATGTGCTTCTTTCTACCAGTCTCATTATGTTTCTACTTCTCATATCTCCATCTTTCCTTCCTTCACCACTTCTCAGTTCACATGAACTCCTTTCTTACCTGCGCCCTCGGTCACTACACAGCTATACCCCTGACTAAAACACACCCCTACAAACCCTCACACACATTCTCTTTCTATCCATGCTTCTCCTCCTTGCTTCTGGGGATATCTCTCCCAATCCTGGTCCCTGTCTTATTTCTACATGCACTCATGCTCACGTTCCACATGACACTTCTACTCCTGCTGGTATCAACCCCTCAAACCTCATACTCATCCCCTGCCACCCTCCCTCCTCTCCCTTTCTCCTGTGCACTTTGGAATGCTCGCTCCCTTTCTAACAAGTTCCTCTCTGTGCATGACTTCTTTCTCTCTCACTCCCTGCTTCTCTTTGCTATAACTGAGACTTGGCTCACTCACTCTGACTCTGCTCTGGAAGCTTCCCTCTCTTATGGTGGCCCCTCTTTCAGCCACACTCCTCGCACTGATGACAGGGGTGGAGGTGTGGGGCTCCTGCTCTCCTCTATCTGCCGTTACCGAACCCTTCCTATTCCTCCCTCTCTTGCTTTTCCCTCCTTTGATGCTCACAGTGTCCAGATCTTCTTTCCTCTCCCTGTCCACGTGGCGATCATCTATCGCCCTCCTACCGCTACTCATCCCCCTTCTTATATATTCTGTCTTTCTCTCTCACTTCTCCTCAGACTCCCCTGTTCTTCTCCTTGAGGACTTCAACTGCCACATTGATGATCCCTCTCTCCCTTGGGCTTCCCGCTTTCTCTCTCTAACCTCTTCTTTTGGCCTTCAAGTGGACTGCAGCCAGCACCCACAAGGATGGTCATAACATATAAGAAACTTGCTAGCTCTCATAAATAAGTTAGACCCGTGTTTTGTAACCTTTTTGTGATTAAAGAACCCTATAATTATATTGTGAGATTTTGAGGAACCCCAACCCTCTGTAATAGCGCGTCTGAGATCAGATGCATTGTAAGGAACCCCAACCCTCTCTAATAGTGCGTCTGAGATCAGATGCATTGTAAGGAACCCCAACCCTCTCTAATAGCGCGTCTGAGATCAGGTGCATTGTAAGGAACCCCAGCCCTCTCTAATAGCGCGCCTGAGATCAGATGCATTGTAAGGAACCCCCAACCCTCTCTAATAGCGTGTCTGAGATCAGATGCATTGTAAGGAACCCCAACCCTCTCTAATAGCGCGTCTGAGATCAGATGCATTGTAAGGAACCCTAACCCACTCTAATAGTGTCTGAGATTGAATATCATTTTGAAATTACCTGAAATTTGCAGGGAAACCTTTAGCGAAACCTGGTTGAACCCAAGTATTCCTAGGAACCCCGGTTGAAAAATACTGAGTTAGACAGTAGAAATGTGCGAACCTTTAGCTTAAATTTGCTAACCAAATCAATGTGCCAATTTTTTGTTTAGAAAAAAAACTGAAATAGGTCTCTCTCCCCCTCTCCAGAAAAAGCCCTATTTTAAAGCTGCAGTTAAGGCTCCCGTTTTTTTTTTTAGTTTTTTTTTTAGTTTTTTTTTAACTTCAATAGTTTCATGTGGGCAATCTCTACTTACCTAAAAAAAAAACTGCATAGCTGTCGGTCAATTCGTTCTCCGTCTATTGATCGGCAACGTTTGGCGACATCTTTAAATATGGGGAATGTAAATAGTTGATATAGGAACAAGCATGCTTGTTAAAATAGAATACAAGAAAATTGGTCTTTCAAAGTTGTTTTTTTTAAAACAGAAAATGCTAAAAGTATTTTTTCTTACTACAGAACTGATTTATTAAAAAAAAACACACATGCAGGATAATGCCTGAACTGCAGCTTTAAGGATGTTGTTTGTATATATATTCTCTGCTAAAATTTGACAATTTTGCACAAAATCTTAAATTTTGCCTAAATGTTTAGCAAGTTTTCACATTTATGATAAACCATATGCGAACTGAATTTTGCTAATTCACACAGCTCCATTAAGAAAGTTTATGCCACCTAAGGCTGAGTCCATACAGACTTCAGCCATGCGGAGGCGCGCGGAGGCTGAGGGAAAGCGGGTGCTTTCCCTGGCCTTAGACCGCGCGCCGTCCAGGGGCGTGTCGGGGGGGAGGAGGGGGCTGTGACATCACGGAGCTGGTTCGCCCTCATTGGGCGAACCGCTCACGTGACCGGCCCTGCGCTCCGGCGAGCTCAGAAACTTAACATTTGTTAAGACACACGTTTCCGCAAGCGTGCGGAAGCGTGCGTGAGCCCCTGCTAAAGCCACTCTCATTGCGGCTGCAGGGGCTCACTGCCGAGCAGCAGCGCGCCTCAGCACGGGTCAGCGCCTAAGCGCTGACCATGCCCGAGGCCTAAGACTGCGGCCAGGCAGGGAGCTGGCGCTCGTGCGCTGCGCCCTGCTCGGCCTGGCGATTTGTGCGCGCTCGTCTGGGGGCGCAGCCACAACGTCACCAAGCTGGTTCACCCTCATTGGGCGAACCACTCATGTGACGCGCTTGCGAGCGGCAAAATCAAATTTGCTTGCTCGGCAAGCAGCTAAGGCCGAGTGGGCGCTCGCTCACGCTGGCCACACACATTGCCTCAATGTGTTTCAGAGCGGCCAGCGTGAGCGCGCCCGCCCGCTCAGCGCCACCCTGGCCGAGGCCTAAGCCTGGTAAGAGCCTTTTTTTTTGTTGCTAGAAAAATGCCAACCTGTGATGTAGAAAATGATAACTGCAGCTAAAATATGTGCACTGCACAGCTCTTTGTACAAAGAGACTCCCCTCATCACTCACAAGTTTGATGCATTTGTTCCATTTCATCATACTTTGAAGCAGTCTTCCTGTTACTTGGGGAGCTTGGGAGCTCAGTGTGAATGTGGTTAATACTAAATGGAACTGTGGTCCTATGGGACGTAGCAGAATTCCGTAGCTTTGGCCCATATTCTATTTAGTTTATTTGAGGTGCTCAACACACGTGCAACATTTCACACTGAAGGGATTAACCATAGTTATTTATAAAAATGAATAGGCTGCATTAATTATTATTACAGGATTAATCTAAACCATTTCACCCACCCACAGAAGTTTAAGGCAGTGTCCACACAATGTGTTGGAGGGTGAAAAGGGCCATTTTTTCCAGCTGTCAGCACCGTGCATCTTATATGTATGTTACGTATGTATGTATGTATGTATGTATAGCTTTATTTGTATATGGAAATCCACATACATAGTGCTTCACAGTAGTAATAGATTAAATAATATAACAAGGGTGTAATACACACTGCATAATGGGGAAAACGCGCTTCAAACACAAAAGGAGAAGGCGTGACTCAGCGAGTAAAGACACTGACTGTAAACAATGGCACTGAGTGGGAAGCAGGGGAACCGGGTTCAATTCCCGGTGTCGGTTCCTTGTGACCTTGGGCGAGTCACTTTATCTCCCTGTGCCTCAGGCTCCAAAATCATAGTTTGTAAGGCTATCTGGGCAGGGGCCGTGTCTGTAACATTCCTATGTGCTGCGTACCGCGCGCTGTACTGTCAGTGTGCAGTGATTTGAGTCTCATTGAGGGAAAAGCATTATAGGAAGTATGCAAGTACTTTGGAGCTATTGAAATGCTATATTAAGGAGGTGGGTTTTAAGATGGAGAGAGGGAGTGCTTGGCGGATACTTTGGGGAAAGGCATTACAGAGGTGTGGGACACTAAGTGAAAATGGTTTCAGGTGGGAGAGGGCTTTAGATATGAAATTGACAGACAGAAGACAACATTGTAAAGACTGGGGCTGAGATATAAGAAAGGAGTAGATGAGTATATAGCCGTGAACGAAGGAGAGTTTTGTAAGTATTACGGAATTTAATGGGGAGGGATTGCAGCAGGAGAGAAACAGAGACATATTTAGTGAAGTGATTCTAGCAGCCATTGGCAGATTAAGGCCCTATGGGGCCCGTAGGCACCAAGACTTAGGGGGCCTTTCCTTGAGGTGGCCCTCCTGCAGTCTCGTGCACTTTTTTGCACTTGACAAAGACCTATTAGGTCGAAACGTTGTGTATACTTTAATAAATCTATTTCTTTTTTAAATCCGTGTGCCCCATCTTCTATCCGTCATGTGATGTTATGACATCATGGTGGAGTTGTAGAAGGAAGGCCTCTCCAGAGAAGGTAAGACACGCATGCACACCTCCTCACGCATGCGCACCTCCTCACGCATGCGCACCTCCTCACGCATGCACACCTCCTCACGCATGCGCACCTCCTCACGCATGCACACCTCCTCCAGTCGGGCGGAAGTTGGATCCTGTCGCCGACAGGAGAAAGGAGAGTATGTCAGACAGTGACTGCCGGGCTGCTGCATGGGGAGCTGGGGAGCAGCAGGTCCGGCCCACCGCAACCTACGGGGGCCCCCTAACCTTGGGGGCATATGCCTAGTGGGTAGTCCGGCACACCTAGCAGCTGCGTTTAAGATAGATTGTAGGGGAGAATGGTAACAGACAGGAAGGCCGGACACTTGCCATAGTCAAGATGGGAGAGAATGAGGTAATGGTTTGCTATTTAACAGTAGAGCGACAAAGGAAAGGTGTATCTTAGCAATGTTATGGAGGAAAAAATGGCAGGCTTTAGCAGAAGTATGAATGTAAGAGGAGGTGTAAACTGTGACACCAAGGCAGCCTGCTCAAGTTATTGGGTGTATGATAGCACAATTGACAGTAATAGGGAAGGGAGAAATAAGGACATGCTTGGCAGGGAGTATAAGGAGTTCTGTCTCAGACGAGTTAGGTTTGAGCCGGTGAAGGGTCATCCAGAAAGATATTGCGGAGAGACAAGTGATATTTCAAATCAAAAGATGTGACAAAGTCACCTAGAGTGTGTAGAGAGGAAATGACTTTACATAGCATTGGTGGGAAAAGAACATAATATAGGCTCCAGTTTAGAACAATCCACGATGTATTCCCTAACAAAGGTGTGCTTTGAAGCTCTAGCTTCTGGGACCTTTATTTGCACTGTTAGCACCAAAAATGTACAGTATATATCCATAATTATTTGGACCTGTCCTGGACTCCTGCACTAGTAATTATCAGTGTTTAGGGAGAAAGGTACAAAAACAATAGCAAACCTTTATAGGTTGTTAGGATTGAACAATTAAGGGTGGAACAGAAACAAGTTGCATAGCTTTCCTGTTTCTCCTGGGATAATTGGATTAGCGTTGTGCCAAGAGGTATGGGAAAACCTCAACGTGGCAGGACAGATAACACCTCTTTCCTAAAATGCAGAGCCTTTATAATGTACCAGTAAAAACACACTTTACTTGTGACTGCGATGTGTTTAATAGGTTAAACTAATTGATGTCTTTCTAGTTGGGCATTTTACCTGCAGAGGGTGTGAATAAATATTAGTTTATTGCTGAGATCATGGAGCAATCACAACTTGTCTTCTGGGTTTTAAATGGCATTAATCATCTGTTATTAACCTAATAAACATATCACTGTCATTAGTTGAGTCCTACATGAGACTGCACCTGTAGCCACACTTACTTACAGTGTACAACATGTATTGCAGCTGCACTGTACTGAAAGCCTTCAGCCATTAAAGAGGCAATCCAGGCGGCTCGTTAAAACAATGATTTATTTTGTTAATATATGCAGCTTTTGATTACCTTTAGTGAATACTAATTACCTAAGGTGCCGATCGATTAGTTCTCCCGTGATGGATCAGCAACGATCATGCTTCCCAGGGTTCACTAAATGGCCGCCTTTCAATTTCAATCAATCCTTCTGTCAGTGTAACATAGCAGCTACAATGTATCCTTGTATCTAAGGATACACTGTGTCTCATTTAATTCCAGGAACATGGGAGAAACACAATGCTTCAGGTCCTACACAGATCTTTCATCGGGGGTGGAAGTGTGGAAACTTTTTACAAAAATATAAGAGTGGAAACAATCTCCAGAATGTAACTACAGTAGATAATTACAATAAGAAAAACTATTTTTTTTTTTCAGGGTTGTGGATTGAACTAAGAGACGAGAACAAGGACTTCATAAGGAATTCTTTCATTATTCATTTTACAGACAAAGTCCCTGCCCAGGTGAGCTTACAATCTATTATTTCGGTGCCTGAGGCACAGGGAGATAAAGTGACTTGCCCAAGGTCACAAGGAGCTGAGACACCGGGAATTGAACCAGGCTCCCCGGATTCAAACTCCGGTGTCATTGTTTACAGAGTTTAGAGTTCTGAATAGTCGTTTTATTTCCCTTACAGTATTTTGCTTCTCAAAATGCAAATACAACAAAACCACAAAGCATGGGCAGATACTGGAGAGAATCATCGCGGTCTTTTCAAACAAGTTTTTACATGGTATATTCAAATCTGGAATGTCCGTTTCTCCTTGCACTGGAGATTTGCCTGCCAAATGTCAGACAAATGTGATCCAGGCAAAGGAAATTCAGGTGACAAATGGCATCTGATTTGCATGGCGCTGGAAATGCCTGGAGCCTTCGCTGCATTTTCGTTTGGCCATGATATTAGCTCCATATTTCTGAGCTTGTTTGACTGCACAGAACAACCTGCAGCAAACATGTAGCATTTGCCATGACAGTGCAGGGTGTTTGCTTCATTATAAAGTACAAGCTAAAAAGTGCCCGGCGTTGCTAAAGAATTCTAAGAAACTAACAAATACCGAGATTTATCAATAGATCATACAATTTTTTTTAGTTTCGTAATGAAAACATTTTTATGTGTTTTTTATTCTAATGCTATTGGGTAAACTATATTTTTGGTTTTTCCATCAGGTGCAAAAACATACAAATCAGTTATGACATTGCTGATGTCATTTGTGATGTCATTCTGTATGTGACATCATGTAGGATGACATGAGCAAAGCCGGCTGCTAAGTGTGCATGCGCGATCACCACTTGGCGGTTGCGAGTGCGCATTGCGTGACCAGCACTCGTCAGCTAGTGCGCATGCGTGAGCGGCCCTTGCCGACCGCGCATGCGTTAATATCAGTACAGTTTTTAAAGGTTCAGTCCACCATCTTGATTCAAATTGGTGTCCAATTGTATCTAAACAGACAGAAACCTGCTCCTTGATCTCAGGACCCTTATTCAAAATTTGGATACGATGTCTTAAGAGGTTTCCAAATGCATAGCGAACAGACAGACAACTTTCCAAAATATATAGTAGATGTGTGGAGGGTAACACGCTTATGTCAAACCAACTCTCTTATTGTACTATTGCTTTAACGTTTACATTAGTGAGGAGGGGTCCAGTTAAGACACTGGGCAACTCAATTCATGTCCCTATTTCTTTGCCATGATGATGTCGACGTGAATACACACAACTTAAATTAGGTAGGGGGGGCGCTTCAACTGGTGTTTTGGTTGCTCACAATCCCAAAAGTTTGCCCAGTTTATTAAGAAAAGCAATAAAAAAAAGGATAAGCATTTCTCTGGTCTTGGCTTGAATTTCACTCAAATGTAAATGTTTGATCCGAAGTTTCGACTTGAACATCCGAACAAACTTGGAAGTCGGCAAAGTCCAGACTTCAAACCTCCCAGCCAGCCTTCATTTCTACCTGGTGTGCATTGCTGTGTAGGACCTACCTGCAACATATAGCAAAGACTAAAGCGTTACAATATAAAGAATTCATTTCAAACTACGACTTTCTTTTTACCATCCTCATGTCGCTAACCCCATTCATATATCTCCATCTCTCCTTCCTTCTCCACTTCTCAGTTCACAGGAACTCTTTTCCTCTCTGCGCCCCTTGACTCCACTCCGCAATAACTCCTGCACTAACACACACCCCTACAACTCCTCCTCACACATCCGCATTCTATCCATGCTTCTCCTCCCTGCTTCTCGGGATATCCCTCCCAATCCTGGTCCCTGTCTTATTTTTACCTTCTTAAAACACACCTCTTTAAAGTAGCATATGGGTAGCTCCACTGGCTGATACTATACTATACATCTCATGCACTGACCCTGGCCCCCCACAGACGCACTTACCAGAACGCCCTCCTACTGTCCATGTAAGTTCTCCCCAATTACCACTTAGAGTGTAAGCTCTTTGGGGCAGGGACTCCTTTTCCTACAGTTTTATATCTGAAGCGTTTATTCCAATGATGGGTTATAATATTATATCGCGTGTATGACTGCTGTGAAGCTATGCACATGGATGGCGCTATATAAATATATACCTACGACAAAAGCGACCGGCCTGTTATTTCATCAAAAGATTAGTGGACATTGCAAATGAATGACCGTCAAGATTCTGGACCGAACATACTGACATAAAATAGTCCACTGAAATATATGAGACAGTGTAAAAAAATGTGAGTACTGACCAACCTAAGGGCAACAGGGCAGCTTTAGATGTCACTATCCATACATGTGCATTGAAAGCCACTGTGGGAAGCAGGATGTCCTCGGAGCTCAACTGCGATGGTGCGGCTGGTTACTTCCTGCCATTTAAATCCCAATATGATGTGGCAGCTTCCTATTGGCCTGGGTAACGCAGGAGATTTAGACACCATGTTGTTTCCCTTGGAGGGACTCTACTGGTAGCACCTTCACCACTATGTATCCCAGGAACCATGGGGTCCCTGAAGCTGAAATTAACATGGTTCAGCCCAAGAGACCCCCCCCCCCCCTGCTTCCCACCTCCCCCCCCCCCTGCTTCCCACCTACTTTAAAAACTGTTGGCGGTGGGTGTGGGGCAAAATAAAATGAAGAGGAACTGCCCCTTTAATGAGTCCTGATAATGATGTAATATGCACTAATTACTCTCTGCTGTAGGAGTGTGACACTGTTCAATTAAGTGCCCAGAAAGTCCAGCTTCTACTTTATAACATGATTGCGCTTTAACCCTTTCACTGCTGCAGAGACACGCGGCTTGCAGAACCAACGACCTTGAAAGCCGGTGAAGCAACTTTATTCCTTATCTTTACCTTACTTTTCCTACATACAGTCTGATGGAAACACAACCCCACGCACAGCACCGGGACTCTACAGGGAGTCATGTATTAAACCCCGATCGGCACTATTGCCGTTTGAATACCGCCCTAAATGTCACAATGAGGTGAAGAGGGGGGAAAAAAAGGGACAATGGCAGAAAAATCCTTGGCAGGGTGTGTCTGCTCATTTCCAACGCTGCGGGGCTGTCATTGTACGTGGGTTTATTCTGTTATACTGCTGTACAGTAGGTTAGAGGCTCATCTCCCCAGCCGAGCAGCCTCATGGGAGCACGGACATTACAGTGCTGCATTTTACCCTTTCGTGGCTAGTTAGGAGAGATGCAGCCCTCTCTCTATTGTGCAATGAATTGCTCTACGGTCAAAGTGGCCTACAGCGATGACACGGGCATATTCTCCAGTACTCCGTCTGACAAGCAGCTGTTCCGAGGAACGAGCATGGGGAATGTGCAGGCCTCCCTGGCAGCAACAAGGTTAACGTTAGGTAGGTTGGATTGCACCTTTAGACCTCCGAATAGCAAATGACTGCGGGGTCAGGTTAATGGCAGGTAACACCCGTTCGAGTACGTTAACCCATAATGGACCTTAAGATTTTCAGTGCCCTTATGACATACTTGGTATTCAGAGGCGGGACAAGGTATTTTTGTGCCCGTAGCAAGTTCTACCAGCTGCGCCCCCCCAATTTATAGAACTCCCCTCTTCCGCCCACTTCTCTAACTCTACCCACCCCCTGTGTCTCTACCTGTGGGGTTGGGGTCTGCTCTGGCAGCAGACACCGGAAGTTGGGACTGTCCTGGATTGGACTGTCGCACTCAAACAGGAGTGCCAGCTGTCATGGCCGACCCGACCTGTGCCACCTAATAATTGGAGAAGGAGCGGCTCAGTGAGTAACGACACTGACTGGCACTGAGTTTGGAGCAGGGGAACCTGGTTCACTTCCCGGTGTCGGCTCCTTGTGACCGTGGCAAGTCACTTTATCTCCCTGTGCCTCAGGCACCAAAAACATAGAGTGTAAGCTCCACGGGGCAGGGACTGTGTCTGCAAAATGTCTCTGTAAAGACATCTGTAATTATTATTATTATAAGGCTGTGCCCGGGGGAAGCTGCTCCCCTGCTGGTGTTATGTGCAAAAGCCTGATTTCTCTGTGGTAATTGGGTTGACCGCTCCCTCGACTTCTATTTCCTGTATCTGAGGACCAGTGCATCGTGTTTTCGCTCCAGGGTGTAGAAATGCCGGGGGTCAGGTGGCACTCTGGTTCTGCCGGACCCCCGGCACTGTGAGAGGCACACGAGTTTAACCCCTATGAGCACAGCTGGCATATTGTCTGATTGCTACGCACGGGTTGATTTAGATATTAAAGTTAAAGTTGCCTCCAATATTACCGATTTTAAAGGCGAGCTCCATGTGAAGCCTTTTAAGGAAGATTACCAACCTGGTTGTTTTTTAAACTCTTTTATGTTTTACTTAAGTCCAACGCCCACTCCTGCTGTATATTCTCACTTTCTCCACGTCACAGGGTCCAAACTCTCTCTTAATCTTCTGACATTAAATCAACCTTAATTCTTTGACGTGGATTAATGTCACTAAGAGAGTGAGCGGTGTGGCAGCCATTGCAACCATAAGGCTGCGGTCCCAGTCATCACTGTGACGCGCGCGCCCGTCGGGGGGGGGGGGGGGCAGCGTGTGCACAGCGCTAACCGCGATCTGCGGTCCTCAGGAGAGAGGGAGCTTGCGACAGGAGGGGGCGTGGTCGGGGATTTGCGGGGGCGTGGCCATCACGTCACGCGGCTGGTTCGCCCTCATTGGGTGAACCACCGGTGGGGGCGTGGCCACGCCTCCGTCTCAAGGTCTAAACTCAATTTCATTGAGTTTAAAAAACCTTGCAGCACGGCGCGGCTGCACCTTCAGCGTGAAGGTGCGTACTGGGCCCTTCCCCATTGAGGGGCGGTGCTTACACGCACAGCGCACGCCGCGCCGTGCGCTGTGGCAGTTACTGGGACCGCAGCCTTACTGTGAGGCCCTTATGACGTAGAGCAGAAGTGGCCAGCTCCAGTCCTCAAGGGGCACCAACAGGTCAGGTTTTAAAGATATCCCTGCTTCAGCACAGGTGGCTGAAGCAGTCAATGACTGAGCCACTTGTGCTGAAGCAGGGATATCCTTAATTCCTGACCTGTTGGTGGCCCTTGTTCTAAAGGGTACCTCACACTATCGCTTATATTCTAGGCGAAGATCATGTTCGAACGCGTCATCCGGGGCCAGGTGATGAATACCGCAAGCAATCTCTGGATCCCGATCCCAGAACACAGGCGCCGAAAAAGGTGCATTAACGTTTTGGGCTCAATTTATTTGGGAATAAAAGGCACGGTTTAGTTTTTTTTTATTTGTTTTAAATCCGTGGGCAGGTAAAAATAAATAAAGAGTTGAAAGAGACATCCTGTGCTCTTAAGGTAACCATGTATTTTTATAACTCTGTGCCCAGGACTTCCTGGTAACACATTTTTATAAATAAATAAAATAAATACTGTACGTTATGGGGAGGAAATAAAAAATTAAATAAACCTGCCATTTTACCCCTCCCACCTCTCTCTGTTTGCAGCCAGAATTGTGCGTTGGTGTGGTGGCGTGTATAGGGTCTGTGTTTAACCCCTCCACATCTGTCCACGCTACACACCACGTTTAGTCACGGTTTCGTGGCTCTGCTGCGAGAACTGCAGGCGTTAGCTCAGAGAGTGAAGATCAAAGTAAAAGCGTAGTATGTGGAGTGTAAGGTGATTGCAATTCTCTTTCCCACACTGAGGACTCCAAAACACAAGAGCCTTTAAGCATGGCTGCACACTCCAACACCATGTGTGCAGGGCACCCGCCTTGATTGTGTTTCTGCACTTGCAGTTCAGGACACGTCAACTTTACGCTCTTGGGCGGAGAAGTGAAACTGATTTTTTTTTAAAGGGCAGCAACACTGTGCTCTTAATGATGCTGATCGAAATAACGTTTCAGGGCCTCGGGTTGAAGTCAAAGAGAACATTATTGCTGCACCTTAACCGCCCTCAATGCCTCCCCATAGAAATGTGCCTGCATACTGTATCACCTCTATTGTGAGATCAAGCCCTGGTAAGAGCAGTTACTGCAGCAAGAATCATTGCAAACAATATTTCCAGCTTGGGCCATTAGATCGGGCGTCAGCTATGTGCTATAGAGCAATATTTATTTTTTTATCAACTGTTTTACCAGGGAGTAATACATTGAGAGTTACCTCTCGTTTTCAAGTATGTCCTGGGCACAGAGTTCATTTGAAAAAGAATACATGGTTACATAAGTGAACGGGGTTATATATTATATACAAGACATTGCATGCAGATTTAGGCCTGGGACATGGTGCAGGGAGCGGCGCTGGGCAGCGCTGACGCTCATGCTCACCTGCTCACGCAGGAGATTTTTCTTGTCCCTGCATGAGCGTCAGCGAGCGCGCTTGTGTGCAGGGTGGGAGGCGGGTGGGAGGCGGGCATGGAGGCGGGGCTAGGGCGCCACGTCACCAACGTCACGGACTGCCATTGGCTTCTGGCAGTCACGTGACCGGCCCTGCGCTTGCATGAGCGGCAAAATTTAAACTTGCCTGTCTCCTGCATTTCCACACGCCTCCACACGCCTGTGGAAGCGTGCGGAAGCGCCGTCTAAAGCCGCGCGGATAGGGATAATGTTTCCCCTCAGCGCGGCTCAGCGTGCCTCCGCACGGCTTCAGTCTCTATGGAGTAAGCCTAAGAGATAATATATATTATAAGCGTATGTAACAGTTACAGACGAGTTTAAAATGTGAGACAGCTTTAGTTTTGGAAGAACTTAGACTGGTGGTGGATGTGAGAGTCTCCGATAGGTTGTTCCAGTTTGGGGGTGCACAGTAAGAGGAGGATGAGCGGCCGGATACTTTGTTGAGCCTTGGGACCATGAACAGTCTTTTGGAGTCAGATCTCAGGTGATAAGTGCTGCATGTGGTAGGGGTGAGGGGCTTGTTCAGGTAGCTGGGTAGCTTGCCCAGAAAGCATTTGAAGGCAAGACAGGAGAGACTATCTTTGCGCCTAGACTCAAGTGATGACCAATCTAATTCTTTGAGCATTTCGCAGTGATGTGTGTTGCACAGTAGTTGCATTGGAGAACAAAACGGCATATGTGCTCCACAGTACACTAGATCTACAAAAACAACACTTTATCATCTACATTTTGTGTCATGGCTAATACTACAGTAGAAACAAAAGGTCTTGGGGGACAAACGTCTTCTTCCAGTAAACACCTGGTGTCTCCCTTTTTGCACTATGTCTCACAAACGCTGACCTCGCAAGAGTCTTCCGCTTCAGTCCCCATTTGTTTGCTGGGCACATTTCAATAATCCCTTCACAGCAGTCAAATCTTCATCCTGATACTGTATTAATATCTAATGATACCACAAGAATAAACCAGTTACTGTGATTTCCTTTAGTTGCTTTATTCACCCCCTTCCCTGGCAGAGGGATCTGCAATTTGTTGACATTCCCCCAAGCAACAAGTCAATGTCTAAATTTGAGACTAAACTTGTGTATATACACAAATTATCATATCAACCCACTGAACAAATTGGGGGTTTATAGCCATGAAATCTCTTGGCAAGAGGGGTCTTAAGTTGAGCATAAATGTGAACAAAGAACAATGTGCAGTATTATAGGTCATTTGAAATCCGAGATAGTCAAAATAATTAAAAGCGGCTTTGAATGCATTAGCAAAGTAGAAAATCCAGTTCTAGACTTCTTCTTACTAGGGCCCACAAAGAGTTAATTCTGGTTTACTGCACCTTGAGTGTATCATTGATGTCCAAAGCCTACAAACCCAATGTCCCAATCTTAGCAACCCTGCCACCGTGCTTGGTTTCAGAGTTAGTAATTGGTCTCCAAAGGACAGTAAGACGAGCAGCAATTAAGCACGAAAATACCAGTTGTGTTTTTTCCATTCTAGAGCTGGTGTAATTGTTTGAATGAGGCTGGATCTGAAGCTGAGCGTCTACAGGGTCTTTGTCTTTCCACACAGACAGTGATCATTTTCAGTAACTAAGATACAAAGGGGGGGGGGGGGGGAGGAGAGAGAGATTCACTAAACTCAGATAAGGGAGCTCTATTCAGCATTAACTTCCATACAAGTCAATAGAAGTTGACTTCGGATCAAGCTCTGATACCCCTTATCGGATCTTAGTGTATCCCAACAAAATACTATTTCCCCCTTTCCTGCTTGCCCCCGCCCAATACTTATGCTGTTACTATGCCCCTCTAATGCAACACACTGCATTTTATAGAGACTTTCTCTTGGTAAAGTGACTGTAGAAGCCAGATTTAATTACTTTAGGGAAGGCCATCTTCCTCGGGGAGTAATATTTCATTTCCTCCTCTGTCTTGAACCCAAACTACCCTAGCCAGGATCGAACAATGTGGCCTTCAACTTATCCGCTGGCAGTAAAGGGGTTAAAGCCTAAAATATTTCTAATCTGGTTAAATGCACAAACCTACTATTGGAATGAGTGCTACAAAACCAAGTAGGATAGAGTTTGCCTCTAACAATCTGCATATATCTAATTACCATGTTCTACATCTGTACAAGTACTCTGCTCAAGTGTCCTCAAATTACTCCCCTTACCTTTGACATCTTAAGACATTGTAAATGCACAGTATTATAATGACAAATTCAGTGATGCTCCCACAAGTTTTAGGCAGCATTTTTTTAACCTCTTCCCTTCTTTGCTCAGCTGACGTGGCAGCAATAAGTTACTTATTCTACAAGGTGTGTGTTCAACCGCCACCCAATACAGGTGAAAGTATCCCTCTTAAGGATCCTAAATGTATTTTTCTTCACAACCAGTCCAGATTATAAACCCCGGCCCCGTGTGATGGGAGACTTTGCATACCACTCTGC
Source organism: Ascaphus truei (assembly GCA_036426205.1). NCBI lineage: Eukaryota > Metazoa > Chordata > Amphibia > Anura > Ascaphidae > Ascaphus > Ascaphus truei. The sequence goes on from CM071572.1 coordinate 79,904,759, forward strand.
ATTGTATGGCAGAACGTCCGTCTTGCACAGTGTGAGGAAAACGTCCCGACATCGGGGTTCAGCTATGCAGAGTATTATGTAGAGACGCTCCCATCCAGGTGCTGAGTTCAGATTCCGATCTGGTTATAAAACAAAAAACGGGTAACCTTCTCTGCATCAGCAAGTGTATGCACCAAGTGATACCTTTCAGCCGTGAAGTGGTTAAAATCGAGGTACTCGCCGGTGTAATTATGTGCCCCCAATGGGAATCCTGTGCTGTTGCATCATGAAAGCCAGTGTATATGCAACATAACAACAAGCAACACAAGATAGAAATGCAATGATGCCGTACATGTTGCTACAGAAGTCACAGCTGGGGCCACTTGCACTGGCGTTCTTAACCCCTTCTCTACTAAAAGGGGCTGAACCTTATTGCAAACTTTCTTCAAGGAGAAGGAGCTGCTCAGTGAGTCAAGGCGCTGACTCTGAGAACGACAGGGAAAAAACAGTTCAAATCCAAGTGTCGGCTCCGTGTGACCTTGAGCAAGTCCCTTTATCTCCCTGTGCCTCAGGCACCAAATACATAGAGTGTAAGCTCATCAGGGCAGGGACCTGTGCCTGTAACATTCCTATGTGCTGCGTACCGCGCGCTGTACTGTCACTGTGACGGCTTTGCGTCCCGTTGGGAGAAAAGCACTATATGTATGTATGTATGTATGTCTTTATTTGTATAGCGCCATAAAATGTACATAGCGCTTCACAGTAGTAATACATGTCATATAAATAACAAATATAAATAACAGATCATGGGAATAAGTGCTTCAGACATACTGTAAAAGTAACATTAAGGAAGGAGTCCCTGCTCCGAGGAGCTTACAATCTAATTGGTAGGTAGGGAGAACGTACAGAGACAGTAGGAGGGAATACTAGTAAGTGCGTCTGCAGGGGGCCAAGCTTTGTGTCATGTGTCCATATATGAAACAAAGTTATTATTATTAATAGTCGTAAGAAAACAAATTGGCCAGCTGTCATTATATGACCTTATAAAAATGAATATCTTAAACCGAAGACGTCTGGGCTAAGTCCAGGAGTTCTTGCAGATGTGCAGAAGTTTCTCAAGTGAATGTAGTGACTCATGCAACTGTTACTGTAACTGCAGATTGGATTTATTCTGAAACTAGGCCAACAAGGACACACAGAAAAGCATGGCACCACTTCAGATTCAATAACTATACATCAACATTACTGTAGGGAATAATGGCCAAGGTTTAGGACTCTTTAAAAACTTATTGATATGTTCAGGGTTTTCTCTCGGCCCCTATTTTATCCCTTCTAAGAATATGTGTATATATGTATTAAGCCATAATAAAGCCGAAAGAGCAGGATCATGCGATTTAGCTTTGTCGTTCCCATTGCTTGTGGAGATGGTAACACAGACGCACACAAAAAAAACCCACACCCCCAGCCCATGAAGTCTCACCCCCCACAGTGCTGAAGGAAGAATGACAGACAGAAGGAATCTGTGCTCGATCCTGATTTCACAGGGGTTACGTTTCCAGCAACAGAGCATTGGTGAAAGCATATAACAATAAGGAGAATATAGACTGGCTCGTATTGCAATCATGTACGTTGACGATACAATTTGCGTTGTATGTATGTCTTATTTATATAGCGCCATTAATGTGCATAGCACTTCACAGCAGTAATACACGTGACAATCATATAAATAACAGAACATGGGAATTAGTGCTTCTGACATAAAAAAATTACATTTAGGAAGAGGAGTCCCTGCTCCGAAGAGCTTACAATCTAATTGGTAGGTAGGAAGAACGTTCAGCGATAGTATTATAAACTAATATTCATCAGTATAAAAAAAACAGTTATATTAAACCATATGTACGTGTCATCGTAACTGCCCTATCCTTTAAATCGCGGTGTAGGTCAGGGGTGCTCAACTTCAGTCCTCAAGCGCCCCCTCCCTTCCCCCCCCTCCCCCTCCTCGCTCCCTCCGCCCCCCCTCCATCCCCCCGCCACCTCCCCATCCCCCCCCCCCCTCCTCTCCCGCCCCTCCCCCCCTCCCTCCCCCTCCTCGCCTCCTCCCCCCCTCCCCCGCCTCCCCTCCTGCCTCCCCTCCCCCCCCCCGCCCTCCGCACGAGCCCCTCTCCTCTTCCCCTTCCCCTACCTCCCCCCCGTTCCGCCCCTCTCCCGCCCCCCTTTCCCGCCCGTCCCCCCCCCTCCCCCTTGTCCCCCCTCCCGGCCCCCCCACCGCACCTCGCCGCCCTTCCCGTTTCCCGCCCTCCCTCCATCTCTCCTCCCCCCTCCCCCCAGGTCAGTTTTTCCAGTATATTCCCGATCTTCACACAGCGTGGCTCATTCCTCCCTGCTTCAGCCAGGTGGCTGCAATCAGGGCTCATTCGACAATAGATATATATCTTATATATATATTATATATATCTATATATTCTATAATATATAAGTATATCTATATAACCATAATACTGATTAGTTCGGGTGAGTACAAAGTGACAAAAACCCTCCACGGAAGCAAATATGCAAATAAACTGTATTCTCATCTGCATGTCCTTAGCTGAGTCTGCAACCCCCCCGCCTTTCCCCATTATCACCCATCATACGCACTTCCACTGCAGCAAAGGGATTCTGGTAATGGTTATTGAGGCAAAAAGTGACACTGTGTGCTCATTTGCATGTCATTTCCCAGAATCCCTTCTGCAGTGGAAGTGCAGTATGCTGGGTGATAAGGGGGAAAGGCGGGGTTTGACCTGCCTAAGACATGCAGATGACATACAGTTATATTTGCATATATATATAGTTATATATATTCACCTGTATGCTCAAGCTCGAAATATCCTGGAAAACCTGACCTTTGTGAAGGGGTCTTGCGGACTGGAGCTGATACCCCCCCGTGGTGTAGTAATGTAGGCAACTACCACAGAATGTACACAATAGATATGGGGTGCAAGTGGAATCTGCACTTCCAGGGGTTCATGAACGGTGGCAGACCTATTAAAATGTATAAGGAAGAGCAAAGGTGGCTTACTTGCACCCTTTGTTACCACCACATAGTATAAGCTAACAAATAAAGCACTCTCCATTGCAGGAGGGGACCCCACCTTGCGGACAGGCTCGCCTCACAACCCGTCTGACAGGTAAGACGTTTCCGTATCAGCCCACCTGTGATGTAGCAAAAGTTGAAAGGGGAGAGCAGAGCGGGGGTGGCCAGCAAAGGGATGACGTCAGCCCACCAGTGACTCATTCACATAATGGCACACCGGGAAAAACGTGAGTGACAATGTTACGTAAGGTTATACCAGCGACCTTGTCCCATCTTAAACATGAAGCAGGCACGACTACTAAGCCCTTCCATCGCAGCAAACCAACTGATTTAGGGCAGGGTTCTCAACTCCACTCTTCAAACCCCCCCCCATCCCCCCCGCTCCCACAGTAAGGTTTTTGAAGATACCCTGCTTCTGATATGTGGCTCATCGTTGGCCTCAGTAAATGACAACTTCTTGCACGGGAGGACAGCACCTCCTCACCGGAGCGCCTCAGCCTCTACGCGAGGAGGAGCCCGAGGTGGAGGAGAAGGGCGGCCTGTGAAAGGTGAGGAACGCTGGGGAATGGCTTATTTAACGCGTCCAAGATCCCCCTAGCCTCGTTGCCCCCCCTACCCCTACCTCTTTGCCCCCCTGCCCTCTTGCCCCCCCTGCCCTGCATATCCCCTCCCTGCCCTCTTTACCCCCCCTGCCCTCTTGCCCCTCACTGCCCCTCTTGCACCTCCCCCTGTCCTTGACGCCCCCGCCCCCTTACCCCGCCCCCCCCCCACCCCCCCCCGCCCCCCCCTGCCCCTCCCTGCCCATTTGCCCCCCCCCTCCCTCCCTTTGCCCCCACCGGCCCCGTCTCCTGGCCCTTTGCCCCCCGCCCCCTGCCTCCCTGGCCCTTTGTTCCCCCCCCGCCCCTCCCTGGCCCTTTGCCCCCGCACCCTCCCTATCCCCTTTGCCCCCTTTTGCCCCTCCCTCTGCCCTTTGCCCCCCCCCCACCGCCCTGCCCTTATTGCCCCCCCCCCCGCCCTCCCTCCCTGCCCTTTGCCCCCCCCCCCCCCGAAAAAAAAAACAATGGCAAAAAAAAAAACAAAAGGACAGAGGAACAGCAATGCCATGGACCAACCCTGGCCAACCCTAAAACTCCTTAATACTTTGCCAGAACCAGAAAGGATACTGGGGCCAACACCACCCCCCAACGCACAGCCCGACTGCCCTTTGCGCGTCCCTTGGCCATGGCCCCAACCGCCCCTCCATGGACTGTCCAGATCGAAAAAGGAACGAACAAAACACACAATATAGAAAAACAAAGGAAAAGAAAAAGGGAAAAGCAAAGGAAAAAAAAGCACCCAGGAAGGAAAGAAAGAACAAAGACACAAAAAGTCACCTTACCCCTTCAAAGAAAACAAATGAAACTACCACATTCACCTTACAACTTAAACGCCCCCCTTCAAAGTCATTAACATATCTAAAAACCCAACCTGACCATCCCACAACCCCAACCCCCATTCAACCCGCCCAGCAAAACCCATAAGAAGAAAACGAAAGAAAGAAAAGAACAAAAAAAGAAAAGCCAGCGCCTACACTCACCCCCCTTCACCTCCCCTTACTTCAACGCCTTGCGGCCCCCCCCTCCCGCCTTGCCTTTCGCCCGCCCCGCACTTCTGCCTTCACCCGCCCACGCTCCACACCCCTGCGCCCACACCAGCGCCGCACCGCACTCAACCGACACCCGCCCAAAACGCGACACACACCGCGCTCTCACCCACACCACAAACTCGGACACACACCTGCCGGACTCCTTTGCCCCTACCACAACAACATCACTGACAAGCTGTACACCCCGCAACTCGCCTCACACCCGCCGGCTCACACCTAGCAGGACCCAGACGAAACAGCAGCACTCACTACCACGCGCCACACCGCTACTGAACACACACCCGCCGTCATCACACCCGCGCAGGACAACCGCTCAATGTTCACATCACTTATGTCACCAAAATATACATTGTACTGTGGTGTGTTTACAATAAACCATTTTTATACAACATCGTATTACATTTTCTTCCATCTTTCTTTTCAACATTATTATCCAACCTTTACAACAAACAGTCACCTATTGTTCCACCATTTATAAATAATACTACCTATTACGGATTTACATCCCGGGCAACGCCGGGTCTCTCAGCTAGTACATTATACATGAGGATGGACTTGCTTTATTTCTGTGACAAAAAAATCAAGTTGGAACTTTGTTGAGTGTCTTTTTAAGGGAGCAATTCAAGCAGGCACTTTTGCGTTTAAACCCCCACCCCATAGTATTGAAGCAGGGGGTCTCCGGAGTTGAACCCCATTGATTTTAGCTCCGGAGACCCCCTGCTTCCTGAGATACAGACATCCGCAGGTGGTGCCGGTATCTCTGCTTTTTAAGGGCCAATAGGAAGCCTCACCGGATGATGTCACAGCTTCCTATTGGCCCACACGGCGCAGCAGCTTTGAAAAGCAGCCATTGCGTGAACCCTGCTAACCGAGCGGCGCGGCTACCATCACCCCCTACGGAGGTAAGTATCTCCGGAAGTAGGGGGTCTCCGGAGCTGAAATCTGCCTGCTTGGATTGCCTCTTTATGGTTTGCACCAATGCCCTACATACAACACACAGCATAAACTCAGATAGATACGGTGAAATGTTTCTTATGACCAATACTAGAGTGTTAAAGGTGTGATCCTAAGTAACTGTTCTCCTAACATCTAACCATGCTAAAAGCAAAGATATGGCTGGTTTTGTATCTCTGAAAAAGAATTACCAGTGGAATTTTTAGGGGTCTCTGAAAAGGAGAGAGGTTGTTAATCGAGTGTTTCCTTTACTCCTGTTACACCCTGTCCTGGCAATATAATATAATGGGATGGGAACGTAAGCTGTGCCTGTGATAACTTTTGTTTAACACTCAGTAACATCAGCCAAAAAGGAGTAGCCAGTTCCCCATGGCAATGACCCTGTTGTAATCCCTAACACATGTCACTGCTATTAGTACACTTTGATCCCAGGAGGTACAGCGCTTAGCAGCAAAACATGTGAATTCTTCTGTGTTTTCTTTCATAAATCAGTTCTGTATTATTAGATAATAGTGACCATTTTTTGTTTTAATTATTCAACTCTTAATGAGTATTAATATACTGAGCATCCTTTGATTTCTGTAGCGGGCTTTAGCCCACCTCCCCAGCAGTCCCAAGATCTTTGCAACACTTTCCTGTTTGTGATCATTTGTTGCCAATGTTCCCAGCAGTTTGAGCTGCAAAAGTAACATTATGGAAAGTTGAATTAGTAATATCAGGATACTTTGTTGCTGCTGAGTTACACTGTGTATGGCTGCGCTTATAGTGCCTGGCGACGCAACGTCGCTCCAAAACAAATTCATTGACTCCGTCGCAAGCGCTTATAGTAAGCGCCACGGCGACAGATCAAGGTCGCGACCAAAAATTTTGAAGCCGGGTAAATTTGATTTTTTAGAGACAGTCGCCATATGACTGTCTCTAAACCAATCAGAGAGCACTGCCCGACCCCTTTGTGACGTCACTGGCCTTGTCGCCAGCGACGTCGCTTAAAACGAAAGTTTAACTTTCGCATGTGGCGACGGGTGACATCGGTCGCGTCGCTGTCGCCAGCACTATAAATGCGGCCTAAGAGATGTGGGCAGAGGTACATTTAATGGAGACCGATTCGGGTGAAATTAAATCCTGACTTTATTGCGCCTGTTTCTTCAAGAAGGCGAAACATACAAAAACAAACAAAATTAAGGCCTACTCCACTTTGGAGAATAACTAAACCTTTACTCCAGCCCTTTCCAACTGGGTGGCTAGCTAAGCTGGTTACCACCCAAAACATGTACTGTATATATATACACACAACAGTCCAACAAGAAAGTCTCTTATCTGTTTCTGTTCTTGTAGCTGTAGGGCAGGCCTGCACAACTCGTAAAGCAAGAAGGGCCGAAATGCTCCAAGGAAAAAAAATTTGGGCCGCACGGGTAAAATCATCATCATCATCATCTCTCCTCCAGCACCTCTCAACATCATCCTCATATCTCCCCCAGAACCCCTCACTATCAACCTTTGCGATACTCCCCATCTATCTCTCATACCCCCATCTCTCCCCCTCACCCACACACATAATACTCCCTCTCCACAAACACACAATACCCCCCTGCACACCACACACATCCCACCCCCCTGCACCTCACATCATTCTCCCCCCCTGCACCTCCATCATTCGCCCCCCCTGCAACCTCACACCACTCTCCCCCCCTGCACCTCACACCACTCTCCCCCCTGCCTCCCCCACTCTCCCCCCCTGCACCCACACCAACTCTCCCCCCTGCCCCTCACACCACTCTCCCCCCTGCACCTCACAGCCCACTCCTCCACCCCCTATGCACCTCAACACCACTCTCCCCCCCTGCACCTCACACACTCTCCCCCCTGCACTCACACCACTCTCCCCCCCTGCACCTCACCCCACTCTCCCCCCTGCACCTCACGCTCATCAAAACTCTCCCTCCCTCCAACCCCCCCTGCACCTCCAACCACCCTCCCCGGCAACCTCCAACCCCCCTCCCTGCACCTCCAACCACCCCCCCTGCACCCCAACCACCCCCCCTGCACCTCCACCAACCCTCCCTGCACCTCCCAACCAACACCATCCCCCCCCTACACCGCACCACCACCACCCCCCCTCACTCCAATGACCCCCCTGCACTCCAACCCCCCCTCCTAGATGCACCTCCATCCCTAGCACCTCAATCACCCCCTGCACCCAATCCCCGCCCCTACTCCAATCAACCCCCCCTGCACCTCCAATCACCCCCCCTCAAACCCCTCACAATCACCCCCCCCTGCACCTCCCAATCACACCCCCCCCCCTGCACTCCAATACCCCCCCTGCACCTCCAATCACCCCCCTGCCACCTCCCATCCCTCCCCCCCCTGCACCTCCAATCATGATCCCCACCACCAACTCTCTCAATCATCCCCCCCCCTGCACCTCAACTCACCCCCCCACCCTGCGCAAACCTCCAATCACCCCCCGCCCACCTTCAATCACCCCCTGCACCACAATCCCCCCCCTTGCCACCTCCACATCACCCTCCTGCCCCCTCCACCCCCGGCACCTCAATCCACCCTTCCTGCAACCTCCAACCCCCCCCCTGCACCTCACATCACCCTTCCTGCACCTCACCCCCTGCACCTCACATCACCCTTCCTGCACCTCACCTCCCCTGTACCTCACCTCCCCTGCACCTCACCTCAATGCACCTCACATCACCCCCGGGACCGCGGGGAATCGCTGCCATTTTTTTTTTTAATCTCATCGCGGGCCGCACATAGAGGCCGGGCATGTTGTGCAGGCCTGCTGTAGGGGAAGGTCTCTCTGCTCTCCTGGCTCAGCACCCTTGTGTGCTATGGAAATGTCCGTGTCCAGGTATAGAGGTCATGCTGTCTTGCTGTCAACACACAGTCCTGTGTGCTTCAAGACTCTTTCCTCATTGCAGTACCTTGTGTGCTGAGGAAAATCTCTACAGTCCTCCTTCTCCTTATGTCAGCCAAAATGTGAGCTAAGGAATCTCTCTCCTGTGTCTCACATGAGGCTTTTTACAGAGCTCACATTAGTCCAGGTAGAGACTAGTTAATTGAGTGGCTGCAATTAACTATCTCTCTGCTGGATTCTCAGAGCTCTGATGCTGCTTTATTTAAACTGGGATAAGTCCCTGTTACACACTGGCATAAGGATTGATTGGTTGAAACGGAATGGCAGCCATTTAATTAAGGCTGCGTCCATGCTGCCGAAGACCATGCTGTGGCGTGCGCGACGTCACCCGCGTTTAGTTGGAGCATTTTCTGGCCAAGGTAGACGCGACGTGGGGGCGTGTGTATGGGCATGTCTGTGACGTCACGGAGCTGGTTCCCCCTCATTGGGCGAACTGCTCACGTGACCTGGCGTCGCACCGAGGAATCAGTTTGAACTGATTCCTCGCGCACCGCGCGCCCCTTCTTGATGTCGCGCGCTCATGTACGCACGGTCTATGGGTGCGATCATTGCTTTAAGGCACTCCTCCGCGTGGTCTTCCGCAGCATGGACACCTCCTAAAGCTTCAACGATTGCCAGCTTAGGCCTCGGCCATGGTCAGCGCTTACGCGGTGAGCCGTGCTGAGGCGCGCTTGCACTTACCTGTGAGCCCCTACAGCCGCAATGAGAGCGGCTTTAGTAGGGGCTCGCCTACGCAAGCGCGCGGAAGCGCAGGTCTTAGGTCATTTTTAAATTCAAGCGCTTGCCAGAGCGCAGGGCCGGTCACGTGAGCGGTTCGCCCAATGAGGGCGAACCAGCTCCGTGACGTCACTGGCCTGCCCCCGGCCCGCCCCCTGACGGCGCGCAGGGAAAGCATCCGCAAGGCCAGGGAAAGCATCTGCTTTCCCTGAGCCTCAGCGCGCCTCAGCGCGCCTCAGCACGCCAGCGGGAAGCTTGGCCGAGGCCTTAGTTCGGAATGTAGAATTGAACATTATTTAATTAGACATTTTTCTAACACTGCTCATTTCTCCCAATGGAAGTCAAAGCATCACACTGACAGTACAGAGCGCTTGATACACAGCGCATAGGAATGTTACAGACACAGTCCCTGCCCCATGGAGCTTACACTCTATGTTTTTGGTGCCTGAGGCACAGGGAGATAAAGTGACTTGCCCAGGGTCATAAGGATCTTACACCAGGAATTGAACCCGGTTCTCCAGATTCACACTGTGTTGTTCTTGACAGTCAGTGCCTTTACTCGCTAAGCCGCTCCTATTCATGGTCACACTTATATAGAGAAGGAAGAAGAAAAATAGGGGGAGATGAGTTGGGAGGGGGAGATGAGTTGGGAGGGGGAGGGTGGGAAACCCTGGAATGCTGCTTTTTAGATCCATGTTAACCCCTTCAATGACAAAAGGCCTTATGAATAGCGCAGCCTTCTCCAGCAAATTAATTAACCCCTTCACCTTCAAAGAGGTCAGAGCATTTTTTTTTCTGCAATAAAGGTGGAGCCCACTTTTGGTCAAAACCATATTAATAACTAAAAATGAGTGAACTTCCACCCAAAGTTGGAAAGTAAGGGCAAGTCTTCTGCTCTTAAGCAAAAGAAAACTCAATTAAAAGATGAAAGTTAAGGCACTCGTTATACAAGCTTTATGAGAAAAAAGGAAATAGTTAAAAACTGTAATTTGCTATTTTTATATACCCTAATTTGTAAATCAATTTAAAAATTATGCATTTCAACGACTTGTCTCGATAATGCTCCAGGCAAACGGGATGGCTTTGTCACTAGAACATTGAGATGGTTCATAATCCCATGTGACGCCTCTTTGTCTTCGCAGCAGGTTAGCATAATGATTGGAAGCTTCCTGTATGAGTCATCTTACCAGCCATTCTAACATAACCTTCAGGTGTCCTTTCTGAGACGTGTTCGTTAGAATATTTTGGCCAAACCCATCCCTTGTTCTACCTCCTTTCCTCCTCCCTCTTCCATTTTACTCCTAGAACAGGTGGCTTGTGAGCTGACACTACCTTTACTTCCATGTCCTGGAGAAAGATGGCTATACTGTATAAAAGTGGAAGTGTGATTTCTGTGTTCTCCGTGCAGGAAAGATCTCTATGCCATAGCAGATCCAAGGACACACTGTCTACCATCACGTGTCCTTGTGTCAAGTTTGAATTTAACTTTAAAGACTAGTAGTGTGTGCAGTGCTGAACCCTGTACAGACAGACGTATGTAATGCAAGAACAGCAATTCATTCCTGCAATACATTCCCAATTGAGCTGGCTGATTATAAAAGATTGAAAGATAAACTGACTTCCCCAGGGTTACGGAGATGTCCTTGTTAATAATTCTGTGGTTGATTCAACTGCACCTCTTTCTTGTTTTACTTCTGTATCTGTACGTAGTCACATTGGTATATTACCGTATATGCATGGAAATAAATATATTCAGAATTCAGTTATCAAATATTTTTAATAAGACTATGTATTTGTGAAGTCTGGACTCTAACCCGGGGGAGCGAAAACTTTTTGAGCTGCGCCTCCCTGCCAGCTCCCCCTTGCGCCTCCCCCCCCCCCCATCGCCTGTGTGTGGCGTCAGATGACGCCGCAGGGTCACGGGACGTCATGTGACTCCGTTTCCATGGAGACGGCCGTGTGACATCACCCCGCATGAGGCCGCGTTGCCATGGCGACACGTCACCGCGTCTGAATCAAGGTAAGTTTTTATTGTTGCCGAGGCCTCAGGCGATCCCCCGGCATTTGATTTAAATGTCTTGGGGAAGAGCGTGGGGCCTCTGCAAGTGCCCGCGCCCCCCCCCAAAACTCTAGCGCGCCCCCCACTTTGTGCACCGCTCCTCTAACCCATGCTCATCTTTAATCTTTTTTTTTAACTTAAAAAAACAAACAACAAAATAATATATATTTTTTTACTATGAAGGTAAGTATCTCTGGAAGCAGGGGGTCCCCAGTGTTGAAATTAACACAGTTCCGCTCAGGAAACCCCCTGCTTTAAACTTCTAATAAAAAATAAATATATATATATATATAATATAGAATAACTAAGTGCGCAATTAAAACACTATAATCAGACAATGTACCATTAAATGCTGCCAATGTGTTAATACTATACACAATAGTAATGGAAATATAGACAGGAGAGAAAAAACACAGGCGCAAATAGTGATAAGTGAAAACTGTTGTAAAGTATCAGGGAAGAATTAATAGCATATATATATATATATATATATATATTTTTTTTTTTAAAGTTAACTCGTATTGCTGGTCTGTTACATTTTACTCCTTAAAGTAAAAATGGGCATGTTCAAATATTAAATAATATTCTTACTCAATGCAGAGCTCTAATAAGTAAGAAACGACCATTCAGGTGCTATTGCATCACTGTTAGGGATATTCATTGTTATTTGTTGTAAATTCGGCTCAGTTATTTAAAGATGCCTTCATGTGGCATTTTAATACTTGTGGTTATATGTAATTCCCACGGTCATTTAGAGCTGGTAAGATCATCTACCTTCTTTCTTTTACATGGGAAACGATATGGTTTGGAGGTTTCCAGTAATTCACATAATGTAATGATGCAATACTCCTAATTTAAGTAATGCTTCTTTTTTACATTAACAATGTTGTCATGGGTCTCTGCTATAAGGGATCATGTATTGGGTCCAATTGGACACCTCTGAACTAGACTGATGTAGAAAGATTCTTCATTTATATCTTTTGCAGACGCCCCCTAGTGGGCAGCCAGTTCATTGCTGCATTGGTCAACGTGCAGATGCAGCGGCCAGGATTCGACCATATCTCGAGATAAAAACTGGAATATATTGCGTGGTGGTCCAAGATGGTCCGCTGCAGACTAAATGGCCCGTCGGATTAACACAGGAGAGACTAAATGGCCCACCTGATTAACACAGCAGGGGTCCCTGGTGTGTTAATCCTACCGGGTTCTACTTGTCTGTAAGAGACGCGCAGTAAGGCTGAGTCCACGCTGCCGCTGAGCTCGCTCATGCTTGGAGAGCGGTGATGTCACCAGCGATGTCACGACCGATCGCTGTCCTGCAACATTTTTAGAGCAGTCGGGGGGCGTGGCTATTAGGGGAGGGGAGGGGCGTGTCATTGGCTGAATAGGGGCTGTGTGTGTGTGTGTCTGCCATTTTCTCTCTACCTCCTTCCCTCCTCTCTCCCTTCTCTCTTCCCCCCATTGCTCTCGCTCTCTCCCACCATTGCTCTCTCTCACCCCCATCCCCCCTCTCTAGTCCCCTTCCCTCCTCTCGCCCCCTTCCCTCCTCTCGTTTCTCTCCCCCCTTGCTCTCCCTTCCCCTCTCCCCCCACTCTCTCCTCCCTTCTCCCCCTTCTCTCTTTTCTCCCCCCCATTCTCTCCTTCCCCCCCTTCTCTCCTTCCCCCCCTTCTCTCCTTCCCCCCCTCACTTCGTTTGCCCCCACACCACTTTGTTTGCCCCCCACACCACTTTGTTTGCCCCCTCCCACACCACACCACTGTTTCCCCCCCACACACCACACCACTGTTTCCCCCCCCACACCACTGTTTGCCCCCCCATACCACACCACTGTTTGCCCCCCCCATACCACACCACTGTTTGCCCCCCCCCATAACCCACAACCACTGTTTGCCCCCCCCATACCAACACCCTGTTTGCCCCCCCCTAACCACACCACTGTTTGCCCCCCCATACCACACCACTGTTTGCCCCCCCATACCACACCACTGTTTGCCCCCCCCATACCACACCACTGTTTGCCCCCCCATACCACACCACTGTTTGCCCCCCATACACCACACACTGTTTGCCCCCCATACCACACCACTGTTTGCCCCCATACAACAGTTTCCACCCCCACCCACTGGTTTGCCCCCCATACCACACCGCGTTTGCCCCCCCCCACACCACTGTTTGCCCCCCCCCCCCACCACAGCATCCTTTTGCCTCCCCCCCACACACCACAGCAGCGTTTTTGCCCCTCCCCCCCCCTCCGCCCCCTCCCACCCCTCCTCCCCCTCCCCCCTCCCCCCCCCTCCGCTCCCCCTCCCCCTTCCCTCCCCTCCTCCCCCCCCCCCTGCCCTCCCCGCCCCTCCCTCCCCCCATAGCGAGCTCAGCGCCAGCGGGGACTCAGCCTAAGAGAGAGGCTGAATCAGTCACTCTACCTGCGCGCCTCTAAACAGGCGATTGTGGGGGGTTTATTTCATTTTAACAGTACAGTAATGTAGCAGGGGGTCTCTGGAGCTGAACCGCATTGATTTCAGGTCCGGGAACCCACTACTTTCCGAGTTACAGGCCCCGTTAAGGGGTGCCGGTATCCCAGCCATATTTACATTCTCCTGCTTCACGGCCCACACGATCGGAGGGGATCTAAAGAAAGCAGAGATCATTTGTTTCATAAACACTATTGCCCTATATACCCGTATACCCAGCTCTGGTAAATCCAGTCTGCTATATTCACTAACTTTAATATGTGAAACATTCTCATTAGCAGAGGACTTTTAATTGATAACTATGGAAATCTTGCAACATTTTCATTGATGCTTCAGTTTGCCAAACTTCTTGAACATCATCAGATAATCGAGGTTCTCAAACTGTATTCTTCGGACTTCTGATTACACCTTGGTGCCACACCCCATGCGGCTGTTGATCCTTAACCTGACTCAAGCTGATGCACGGAACCCCTCCAGCTGCATAGACAACGAGATTCCTGCACCTAGCCCTGCCTTCCCCACCTAACCAAAGTTAAATTAGGCATATCAGCAAAGACCACTCCACCACAAATAAATCTAAGCCAGACAGACTTTGCCAAACCATCAGGAATAAAGACCACTTGCAAGGCATCCTGTAGCCCTGCAGTAAAAAAATATACAGACCGATTTCCGAAAGATGTACTGTACACCATCACATCAGAACAAAACCCTGGACCCACTTTTAATCCATGGTGCCTCAGGACTTCACCCCACCACCACCACTCAAGAATGTTGAGGTGGAGCTGTTACATTCTTCCTACTTCTGTCCACTGCCTCCCAAGATGCAGCTCCCTTTCAATATTTCCGAATACCATTTCCAACTAAATTAACACAATGCTAGGACGCATACGTACGAATTGCTAGAAGGAACCCAACAAACCCTGAATCAGCGCCACCATTTTAAATTATACTAACTCATGACCTCTTAACTAACCAATAGGATCGGGGCTGGCTGGGAGTTTTGCGGGGCTCGGTGCAATGAGGTTTTGACGGGCCTCATACCTTTGCCGGAGTGGCATCTCCTCCTGCTATGTCACGTCATCGCGGCGTCAAGTGACATCATGTTGTCATGGTGACGTGTCGCCAAGTGATGTTGCATTGTCATGGCGACGCTTCGTCACATGATTGCAGGAGGAGATGCCAGCTCCAGCAGCTCACCATGCCTCCTCTCTGCGAACATGTGGGGCAGGAAATTGTTCCCATCTTTTCCTCCTTAAACAATTTTAAGACAAAATTGCCTCTTCTGCCCAGAATCCCAGGTGTGTGCCATATGGCCTAATTCCTGCTCTTCTCGATGCCCAATTAATGAAAGTGGGACCAAATCCACACCCTCTTAGCCTTGGCACCTAAAACAGAAATGTAAAAATACATTAACAAGTTGTGGTCTGATATACAGTAGGCGTTACACCTGCAAGGCATTCAATTATCAATCCTTTTTCAATGTAACTGCCCCCCAAACCCAGCCTGGCGGGTCTCTGTGTCTTCCCTTATCCGGAATAAATGGGTGGCAAATTTCATACCATCCTCACCCAGAAAGCATTTCTTAGGCACCCCATTAAAATGACAAAACCGAACCTTCCATGAATTAACGGCTGAGCTGAGCCATGATCTGCAAACAACTCTTAACGGCATCTACTGGGCAAACAACGGAGTTCTCCACCTTGAATAACGAAACCCAGCAACCATCACTGTTTTAATCTGTCTTTGATTTTCTTATCCTGAGCGTGATGCTGCTTTCCTCAATTACTACACCCTCCTCTTATTCCCAGCAGCTCACTTACCTGAAACACCCCCAAAAGAGCCAGCATGCATGCAGTTTTTAATAAAAAGATGCCCCTATCCCTGTAATTCTTATTCCTGTAGCAGAAGGGTGATTGGCCTCCACAACTCTCTTCTATGCGCTATCTTGCTCCAACCAGCCAAAGCTTTTTTTAATTAGAAAAGACTTGGAAAAAATCTTCCCTGCCAAACAAATAACAAACCTGCAAACCATTTACTCCCTGCCCCTTTTAAATCACCTTTCTCCACCCGTCCCCCAATGAATTGTAATACCAGATTAATGAGTCCTCTGCTCTTCCCGAACCCTCTGCAGTCCCCCCATGCCCTCCTATTAGATGACCATGTAGAACCCACCAATGACCCTTTCAGCAATATTGTACCATTCACCCCAGTTTCCAAAGGTGCTCTGAGCGCACGCCGCCATTCTTTTACGCATTTGGCGTAGCTTCCCTGAATCGTTCGCACTTAAAAACCAGAAAGGGTTCCCATTGTGTACATCTGGAACATGCCTAGTCCTAAACCAAATGTTCCTCCCGAGCATCTTAAGTGCCTCAGTAACCTGATCACCCCAGGGGAGGTGGGGGGGGGGGGTTGTTCTTGGCTGACATTACAACTCCCAAATTGTTGCATCAACATTTTACTCTTCTGCCTTCCAACTTGCCTCCCCTTAACCGAACTGCCACCAGTCTGAGAACAAATACATGTCACTTCTTCTATAACTCTGCTGAGCACCACTGACCATTGATGAAAGCCCTAAAATCAAATGCCCTTGCGGCATCCAGTCATGCCATTATACACCCCCTCAAAAATTGTCTCCCTCCCTCAATTCGCTAGTTATTCTCAAAAATAACGCCTGGAAAAAAATCTAACCCAAAGGCACAAATCTTACATGTGAGGACCAGGTTCCCCAAAAGAGAGTGCAACTTCTTCACCCCGACCTTCCTTGCAGCCCT
Source organism: Ascaphus truei (assembly GCA_036426205.1). NCBI lineage: Eukaryota > Metazoa > Chordata > Amphibia > Anura > Ascaphidae > Ascaphus > Ascaphus truei. The sequence continues at coordinate 79,921,358 of CM071572.1, forward strand.
TACCTCCTCAACCAATACCTGTAGCTCCCTAACTTTTCCTTTTTCCCCCTGGAAAACCATCAATCTTAAAGCAGCAATACATGTTTCACTTTTTTTTTACACATGATTGAAGCAGGGGGTCTTCGGGGCTGGACTGTGTTCATTTCAGATCCGGGGACCCCCTGCTTCCAGAGATCTGCAATCAGAGAACTGTGTGCCTAACATAATGGTGGCGTTTAAATGTGCCATGTCACGCGGGCCAATAGGAAGCTGGGACGTCATCCGATGTGGCTTTCTATTTGTCCACATGACCGGGACCTTTAAACTGAAAGGAGATACTGGAACCCCCAACGGAGGTAAGTATCTCTGGAGGCTGGGGGTCTCTGGAGATGAAATTAACACAGTTCAGCTCCGGAGACCCCCTGCTTCAATCCTGTAATAAATAAAATAACTAAAAAAATGAAACCCGTATTGTTGCTTTAATACCTGGCAAACTGAGCTTTGTTCTGGGACCCTCTGACCTTGGTACACGCAGTCAATAGCTATATACCACAATGCTAATGCTAACAGCTGCTCATATTTCCTCGAATACCTCCTAGCCACAAAGGCAAGAAATTGTCTAAACACTGGGCAACCCCAGAACGTTCCCCTAACCTCTTAACAATCCACTGCTAAATCACTGCACAAAAATGCACGGGATACTGAAAACCCCAAAAGGCAGGTATTGTTCTACAAAAATGTTGCCCACCAACGGGCAACTCAACATGAAAAAACACCCGAGTGAATGGGAAGCCCCCTAAACTCTGACTTGATATCTGTCTTGGCCAAAATGGTGAAGCTACACATGACTCACCAGCTTCAGTGCTTTATCAAATGAAGCATAAACCACCTTTCTCTCAACCTTGTCAATGAAATCATTTGCTGAACCATCCTCAGGAAATTACAAATGATGTATAAGCCTATGGGAATCTGGCTCCATGACATGGGCATGACACCCTAAAGGTGAAAACCACCGCCCCTGAATTGGTGGCTTGGCAAATAACGATGCTACTATACCTAACCTTTCCTTCTCCCACAGCTTTTCCTCCACTAACTTTCATATTCCCCCCTTTTCCTTCATTTGACTAGTGTAATCCCAATAGACTTGTCAGACAGAGGTAGACATTCCTTGCTGCCTTGGCCCCTGGAGTCTTCTGTTTTATCCATTTCCCTGCTCCCTTTACTGCCTGGTCTTGCTTCCTTTCCTCTGGACCACCTGACTTCTCACTGTCTATCGTTACCTACTGGTTAATGTTTATAACCTGAAACGCTGTGCATCTACTGGTCTCATGTATAGTGAATAGATGATCTGAGGACCCTTTCTAAGTAAAACTGCATCCATGGTATGGACGACCGCGTGGACGCGTCTGCACGCTGCGCGATCAGACTGCCTCAAGCCAGGGGTCGCGTCCGTGCGGCATGCGGGCGCATGCGGGCGGAGGCAGGAGGAGGCGCGCGATGCACGAGAAATCAGTTAAAACTGATTTCTCGTGCAGTAGGGCGGTCACGTGAGCGGTTCGCCCAATGAGGGTGAACCAGCTCCGTGACGTCACAGGGAACGCCCCCAGGAACGCCCCCCATGGCCCGAGTACTATGGCCACGGAAAGCACCCGCTTTCCCTCAGCCTCCGAGCGCCTCCACACGGCTGCACGGACGCAGCCTAAGAGTGCAAGTCTCTTTTTTCCTTCATCTAAATGTTTGCCACGGTGATGGTTTGAAGGGGATCTCATCACGAAGATTTCCCACACCACCACAAAATTATGTTTATTTTAAACATTCTCAACAGTGGGAGTAGATTTTTCTTGCCTTCCAACAACCTTAGGTATAACCTCGCCCCATTACATTCTCCTGGCCTTGATGGGCCTGCCACCAGCGGTGATTGCCTTCTACTCCAGCTTCGCCTCATGACGGCTTCTATGACAGCTCCCACCATGGTAATGCCACCTAGATCTTGATGCTCTCCTCCTATAGTTACCCTAGCTCTGCCGCCTATGACTAGAGATGCTCTGACAGTAATGACTCTGCTGGCCTTCCTCCACACACCTGCTGACTGCCCGAGCACCTCAGTCACTGTCCACTCCCTCTGACCCAGAGCACCTGGGACTCCTCTAGACCCTTTTCTGTTTATGTCGGCAATAACATCCTGGTTGTCACTTGATGTCTATGCGTCAGCTCCACGATTTAAAGGAGTGGCCCAACCACCTGCAGAGCATGTGCATCTCCCACAGGTGCCCTCCCTTCCCTTCTCAGATCTGGTCCCTTGGGAAGGGAGTCACTGTCTGCTGCCGACACCTGCCTTACAGTGCCTTTTTGAGCTCCTCACCCCAGCATTGGCCCTCAGCTGAACCTCCCTGTAGGAGATGCCTGCAGAGGGGAAGACAGGAGACTCGCTTTGAGACAATGAATGTAGGCTTTTATTTCGCAAAAACACAGGCTTTTCCTCAGCCAAGGTGCAGCAAAATGCAGGTCAGCAATATACAGGATAGGGCTTTCCTAGGCCAAAGTTTCCATTTCCCCAGCGTGGAAGTCCATATATGTCTACAGACGTCTATATAGATCCGGTGTCCCCTGGCATCGAGGACACATGGATATGGTCTGCACGGCCTGGTGTCCCTAGGGGTCAAAAACACGCATGTGGGTGTCTGTACAAAGACCATGGATAGACAGATACATGGTTCCCTTTCCTGCCTTTTAAACCCCTTTTCTAAACTCAGCTGGTCTCGTTAGTAGTCCTGCCTTCCTCCAGGCAGGGATTAACCACTGCCAGGCCAACACCCCTACCTATTCTAAACAGGCTTGCCCCTGTTGTCCCACTTCATCTCCCACCTAAGCTGGCTCCCCTGTTGTCACCCTCCTCAGATTCATGATACTTTAAGACACCAAGGCCGGTAGGAGCCTCCCCACGCCAAACCGTAACATGACCACCTGACTCGTCACGCACAGGAGAATTGGGGTCGAACTGGAGAGGAGAAAAAAACCCACCAAGGATTACCCAATACCCCCAAAGCTAATATTGTACAGTGGACAATAAGCCTGCCAGTGAGACCTCAGCCACTCTAACCCTTTCTCCCTTGCATGCTCTGCTGAGCAGGATATCCCTGCTTCAGCACAGGTGGCTCAATCATTGACCGAGGACACTGATTGAGCCACCTATGCTGAAGCAGGAATATCCTTAAAACCTGATCTCCGGTGGCTCTTGAGGACTGGAGTTGGCAACTCCAGTACTATTACAACCTAATCCTTTGTGGAAAAGCCTGAGTGAATAAGCAATGTTGCTGATGATCAATACCACTGACAGCCATCCTTCAACCCATTATTATAGTTTCGGCAGTACTGGTCAATGGACTTTTCTTTTCGAAACATTGCCTTCTGTTCAGCGGCATTTATCTTGTCCCAACAAAGTAACGCGCTTCTACTCTATATACTGTAGAATCATCACAACACATGCAACATGCCACAAAATGTGTTGAACGTGTACGAATCCTTAACCACAGTGGAACCCCACTGCTTCTTACCGGTCACCTATTCTTTATAGTGGCTTGTGTCCACTGTTGGAGGGGCTGCCGTCCAGTAATGAGGAGATTCAGGTTCTTTGTTACAGGCACAGAGAAGACTTGTTCTTGTATCTTCGACGTATTTTTGTTACTTGTTTTTGAATCCTCCTCACCTGCTGCAACGCAAGAGTCCCAGAGGTGCCCTGGTAATTGGAGTCTAATTAATGCTTTTCATCCTCTCAGTTTGAAGACGAGAAAAACATTTGCCCTGGGGAGTACAGATATGCTCCTCTGCACTGGAATAATTCTAACCCTTCCATCCCTTGGAGTATTTTATTTTTTATTTTCATATAATCTGTGATGATTAATTTGCCCAGAGTGGTAAAATGTGCATGCAACCATTTGGTTACCATGGGGAAGATACAGGGTTATCCATGTTAATGTTATAAAAACCTGAAAAATCAGACACCTCAGAAGACATTGTCCGTGATCCCTTTCATGGACATCTCCCTCTTTCTGTTTTGTAATCCCTCATTTTATGTTGATGTTGTTAAGAGTTTAACAAGATATTCACTCATGCTATGGAGTATATACATACCATCATCATCATCCTTAGCCCTTGTCGATTAACTGCTGGATGAAGGCCTCCCCAATGGTCTTCCACGTACAGCGGTTGCAAGCCTCTTTTCTCCATGTGGCTCCAACAAATGTTCTGATTTCATCCTCCCATCTTACTTTTGGTCGTCGTCTTGGGGCTTTTAATCTCTCTTGGAATCTAGTTGAGTACCATCTTTGTGCAACAATGGTCATTTCTTTTTGCTATATGTCTGGCCCACTGCCATTTTAATTTCTTCACCCTTGTCATGTCACACACACACACACACACATATATATGAGAAGGAGCGGCTCAGTGAGTAAAGACACTGACTCTGGCACTGAGTTTGAAGCAGGGGATCCTGATTCTATTTCTGGTGTCAGCTCCTTGTGACCTTGGGCAAGTCACTTTATCTCCCTGTGCCTCAGGCACCAAAAACATAGATTGTAAGCTCAATGGGGCAGGGACTTGTGCCTGCAAAATGTCTCTGTAAAGCGCTACGTAAAGCTAGCAGCGCTACACAAGAACAAACAATTACTATTATTTTTATTTATATATATATATATATATATATATATATATATATATAGCAACTGTAAATATTACTGTATGTTCATTTGCATGTCTTAGACAGGTCTTCAAACCCTGTCTTTCCCCCATTGTCACCCAGCATACAGCGCTTCCCCTGCAGCAAGGGATTCTGGGAAATGACATGCAAATGAGCACTCAGTGCCACCTTTGTCTCAAGCTCGTATTACACAAGCCAATCCTAAGCCACTGCATGCTGTTTAAACACAGCTTTTAAACAGAGGCTGGGATGAGATGCAAGCCATTCGACCTACTCACATACATGTTTCAACCTTGATGGGTATCATCAATGTGAGGCTGGTCTTAATGGCTTGCAGGTTTGAGACTAGACTAGGTAATCACCACTGTCATTAAGGTTATGGTGGGTAAAAAAAGTGACAAAAACCCTCCACAGTAAAGCATAAAGCAACTGTATGACTGTATGTTCATTTGCATGTCTGGAAGGTCTGCAACCCTGTCTTTCCCCATTGTCACCCAGCATACAGCGCTTCCACTGCAGCAAGGGATTCTGGGATATACATGCAAATGAGCACTCAGTGCCACTTTTGTCTCAAGCTCGTATTACACAAGCCAATCCTCAAGCACTGCATGCTGTTTTAAACAGAGGCTGGGATGAGATGCAAAGCCATTAGACCTACTCATTTACAGTATATAATTTGGGCAGCCACTGCACTTCAGTAGCTAAGTTCTTGAGTACAGTATTAATTGGCTTGCAGGCAGTATGCTGGTCAGTAACAATATCAGAAAAAGGACAAATACTGTTTTTTGTTTTTTTTTTACATCTCAGAGGCCCACATTCCTTCTAAGCAGAACTCATGGTTCAGACTCGGGTCCCGATGAAGGTGTGAGTTACCACCGAAACGTTGACAAAAATCAACTAAATAAGATTATATTCATCATCAAGTATGCCACAGTCTTCCATCTAAATCTGACACAAAACACACAACACACACAACAACCCACCACACAACACACACACACACACACACACACACACACACACAAAAAGAGGACACATTACAAATAAATCCATTAAAAAAAGATAAGTGGATACTAGGTACCTACAATTTCACATTTCATCCACTGGTGCTTAGGGGTTGCCAGGTGTCCGGTATTGAACCGGACTGTCCTGTATTTGGACACCGTGTCCAGTAAAAAATGAGAGGTAATAGTCTGGTGTTACCTCTCTGGACATACAGGTGCGCCGTAGAGTATTCTAAAACTTGACTTAAACTTGCCTTGGAAAATCTGGGGCTATCACCAACAAGATCCAGGTACATGCTGGGTACATGCTGGGTACATGCTGGGTACATGCTGCACACATATCAGTGACATTTCTGCAGAGACTAATGGCCCATCGGATTAACACAGCAGGGGTCCCTGGCTGTCCCATTCAGTTTCAATGGGACTGCCAGGGACCCCCGCTGTTAATCCGATGGGCCATTAGTCTGTCTGCAGAAATGTTGCAGCATGTACCCAGCATGTACTCAGGTCTTGTTGGTGATTGCCCCAGATTTGTTTTAGAATACTCGTCGGCACTACAGTTGTATCCTGACCGACTTGGGGGGCTGCGGGATTTCCCTGAGCAGGGAGAGAGCAGGGCTGTTGCTGGGGGGCTGGGCAGCTTCCTCCATCCTGATTGGCTTCTGCTGGGTAATGCGGCCAATCAGGAGGAGGTGTCAGGAGCCTGGGGGTGGGGCCAAGGAGAGGAGTAAACAGCATGGAGTGGAGAGAGGTGAGGGTTGGGTGTGTGTGTGTGTGTCGAGTGCGTCGCGCATTTCACCATTGTGTCCAGTATCTTTGGAGAAGCCACCTGGCAACCCTACTGGTGCTTTCTTTGCAATTTGCTATGAAAACATACAAATGAGGGGCAGGACTCCATATTCATATGAGAGTTGTAAAGAGTCAATTTAGGACATCTGATGCCTGGATGCAAGGCTTTCCTCTCAGTGTTTCCTATATATACTTCCTAAAGGAGACTAGCTTAAAGCTGCAGTTCAAGCTATCGTTTAAATATGTGCATCAATACAATCTGCACACTGACAAGTGATTAGCTAAGTTGCTGATCGATCCGTTCTCCTGTAATCGATCGCTGAAATTTGGCTGGGGGTTCACTAAATGCATTTTGGGTAATCTTCTGCTGCACTGACAGTCAAAGTTCTGTGAGGAAGATCATGTGACCAGGCAGGCACTAAATTCAATTGGTTCACTGCTAGAGAGGGCAGGGCTCAAAAAGGTGATGCTGTTTCAGAAGGGGAAGGGGATGTGACTTTGTATATGGTTGCTATAGGAACAAAAATACCTGCTACATTAGAATACATTAAAAATGTCTTAAATTTTTTTTTTTTAATGCTAGAAGTATTTTCTCATAGAACAGAACTGATTTATTAAAAAATAACACATGTAAGATATTGCTTGAACTGCAGCTGTAAACATACAGTGGCGACACAGTTTATTACACTGCGGCCAGATCCGCAAGCCGGGAGATTTTCCGGCTTGCTAGTGGCCGCCCCTCGGCGTGCCGCGCGTCATAGACGCGCGGTCACGCGTCTTCGGGAGCGTGCGCCCCCTGTACGCGCGTCCAGGGGCTCCCCGAGGGAGCCCTGGTGTCCCGCGATCGCGGGACAGCGGCAGGGGGTTCCGGGGGACCCGGCGGACCCGGCAGCGGGAGGGAGAGCGCCCCGATCGGAGGGCGCTCTTCCGCTGCTTCGGCGCACGCCCGTCACCCTCGGGCGCGCGCCAGGCTACTGCTGCGGCCAAGAACGGGCAAATGCTCGAATAAACTTGGCCGCAGCAGTATATAGGGCCCCTTTCAATATGTTATAGCACATATAGGCTCGATTCAGTTGAATGGGGCTAAAATCTTCTCCAGCACAGGAAACTATATATATGCATGCCATTTCCCAGAATCCCTTGCTGCAGTGGAAGTGCTGTATGCTGGGTGATAATGGGGAAAGGCGGGGTTGCAGACCTGCCTAAGACATGCAGATGAGCATACAGTTATATTTGCATATATATATATATATACAGTGGTTGACAAATCACCAAAAAATCTACTCGCCACACAAAAAAAATCTACTCACCACCTAGTACCAAACGTGTGCTGCTTGGGCCAATATTTACTCGCCCGGGGGTTAAATCCACTCGCCCGGGGCGAGCAAATGTATAGGTTTGTCGACCACTGTATATATATATATATATATTACAGTCTATAGTTCATGAATAAAGTCAAATGACACAAAATAGGAGTCTTTTTCATGACATAAACACATAAGGAGAAAAGGGTTCTCCTGAAAAGATCCCCATTCACTACACAGCAAAGCTGAAAGTAATAATCAGGGTTCAAATACCCACTAAAGATGTGATAGAATTAGCTGTAAAGGGTACAATTAAGTAACAGCTCCCAGCACTGTGGGAGGACAGTTACCACTAAGGGCAAATAGGCAAAATAATAAATACTTTAATCCTCAACAAAATCAACGCAGTAACACTTATTCAAACTACCATAAAAACAATTAAAACACATATAAGGGGTGACTTGGGGTTCAGGGATGTCTATGGATAAGTCCAAAACAATACAATGTACACCCCCTAACCAGATGTTCCGATCGTTATTGTGAGACACAATGGGTGAATAAAGGTAATTAGCATATAGTAATCATCCCTCTTGTCTCAGGGTGGGGTGCTGGTACACATAAAACCGATAAATGAATGCTGTGGATCATTTCATAGTTGGTAATAATCGTAGTGCAGACAGCATAAGGTGCAGTGCACCGAGTATAAACATATAATTATTGTAATGTGCAGATCGGTATAGTGTATCCCATAATAGGTACTAGCATAATAGAGCCAAAATAGGGTGCAGTACACTCAATACAGGCAGATAACCTGAAAACCAAAAGGTACATACTGCACACCTCTATAAACAGAAAAAAGGGGTTGATACAATGACCGGTGCTCCATGCGGGAAGATGATAGCCTGCAGCACACCCAGGAACATGGAAAAGGAAGAAGTCGCAGAGCACGGATGGATTTTCTCATTCTGATTTATTAAAGTCAAAAACAAGCAACGTTTCGACCTAGTGGCACAATATCACAATATCACTTGAGAAAGAGCACTAGGTCGAAACGTTGCTTGTTTTTGACTTTAATAAATCAGAATGAGAAAATCCATCCGTGCTCTGCGACTTCTTCCTTTTCCATGAACCTTCCATCTATGACCTTTGCTCAATATGTTGCAGAGTTGTACTGTAAATGCCCTCCAGCGATTCATTAACTTACATTCAAGCGAATTGTGTTAGCTGTTTCACACCCACGCACACGCACAAGCACACACTTCCTACTGATAACACAACATGTGCAAGTATAAATCAGAATGTAACAGAATTTACCATCCCAACATATCACTGAAAAGAACAGGGAAGTTGATGTATATATTTATTGTCTATATATGTAGCTAAAAGCACAGATTTACTATTATTATATTTTTAGTATATATGGTAATTATATATTTAATTATTTCTTCACTTCCTATTGAAATGCATGAAGCACAAAAACATGTACCAATCCTGTGCTGTGGAAGTGAATTCCTGCTCGAAAAATACAATGTGGGTGGGGTTAACTAAGCTCTGATAAGGGGTCCCAGAGTTCAATTCAGCTAAACTCCAATACGGGGTTCCAGAGCTCAATCCAGCTAAACTCTGATAAGGGATTCCAGAGCTCAATCCAACTAAACTCTGATAAGAGGTCCCAGAGTCCAATCCAGCTAAACACTGATAAGGGGTTCCAGAGCTCCATCCAGCTAAATTCTGATAAGAGGTCCCAGACTACAATCCAGATAAACTCTGATAAGGGGTTCCAGAGCTCAATCCAACTAAACTCTGATAAGAGGTCCCAGAGTCCAATCCAGCTAAACACTGATAAAGGGTTCCAGAGCTCCATCCAGCTAAACTCTGATAAGAGGTCCCAGACTACAATTCAGATAAACTCTGATAAGGGGTTCAAGAGCTGAATCCAGCTAAACTCTAAGGGGTTCCAGAGCCCAATCCAGCATTGTGCTATTCTACTAGTGCAGGGTTGGCCAACTGACTGAGCCACTTGTGCTGAAGTAGGGATATCCTAAAAACCTGACCTGTTGGTAGGCCTGGAGTTGGCCACCCCTGATTTACTGGTACTGTGAATGATTCAGAAAAAAAGTACATTTACTAAACATTGGAAAAAAGCTTTTTTTTTTAAGCCATATTTAAAAAAAAAAAAGGGAAAACAATATTTATGTAATAAAATAAAATGGGAGAAAATGTTAATAAAATTGATCAGTAAAAACAGAAAGTGGAAGTCTAAGCAAATCAACTAAAAGTGGTAGTATTCTGGGTCAGTAAATCAAAAAGGAGTGGAACTCTTGACCACCCAGGGACCATCACACTTTGACCACCTAATGAATGACAAACGAAGGTGTTTAGACGTTGTTGGCCATATTTACTAAACAATGCTAAGCACCATAAATACACCTTACAGGCCATTCATTTGAACAGGCTGTACAGCATCTTCCAGTGTCAGGTGTCTTATAGAGTAGCACTGCTTAGCAAATATGGCCCTAAAAACTTTACTATATAAGCTTCTTTAACTTAAGTGCAGAGTTCTATTAACTAGGTGTGCAGGGGTTAAATATCATCTCTCCCCCAATTTAACTCAGTCAGACATACGCTCAGGTGCAGAAAACATACCACCCTCACTTTCCATCTTGTATTTCATCATTTCTAACTCCCGATTTCCTTGTATAATTTGTTTTGATGCTGCGGTCTTCCCCTAGATACCTCATCTCTCAGGAATGAAGTGTTTTTAGCGGTGAATGCCTGGAGGATGCATAACACTACATTTATGGCTGTCTCCAAGGCGTAGGATTCAATTGGTAACACACACACACACACACACACACAAACACACAATCATTCTTGCGAGTTCTGGTGCTGATTCACTGCTAATTTGCACCTGAAACGCATTGCACCACAAGGCCATACAAGCTCCTCCAGCGCTGAGTTGGGTTGTTTTTGTAGACCATTTACTATAACGTGATATACTGAATTAATGACTTGCAGAACTTGCATCTGTTCATACTGGCTGCATTTAAACAAAAGGGTGGGTAATGTGTGTGTTCATAACAGGCCAACAATATGTTACCTGATGAGGAATGTGTAGCTATGCCAACGTCTAAGCTTTGATCAACACGGGGAGGGGATGTGTTTGTCTACATCAGTGGTTTTCAACCTTTTTTGGGGGGTAAGGAACCCTAGAATTAGATTGTGAAATTCTAAGGAACCCCAACCCTCTCCCCCCCCTGTCTATCCGTCTCTCTCTCCCCCCTCTCACACCCCCCCTCTCTGTTCCCCCTTACACTCACTATTTCCCCCTTGCACTCTCTCCCTCTCCTCCCCTGCTTACTCTTCCCCATAATCTCCCTCTCTCCCTTCACTCGTCTCCGTTCTCCCCGTACACTCTCTCCCTCTCTCTTGGTCCAATAAAAGGTATCATGCCACCTTCTCCCGCTCCCTCCTTTGTTATCACATGGAAGAAAGGACCAACACGGCCCCCCCACCCTTCTTCTTCATGTCGGCGAAAACTTCTGAGCTCCAAACCAGTGCATGACGCTCCGAGTAACATAGATACTGAATAAGGGCATTGAAAAGATAACTGTATGGGCACAATGATTTCATCAAATACATTTCACAAAATGGCATGGAAATGTTATTGGCTCATATCAAACGTAATAAACGTTGTTACATGCAAAGAATACATCACACACCACCTTCCTGCAATGTACATTTAAAAGTGTTAGGCGTCTACATTCCATATGATGTTGGGTGGGAGGGTGCAGCCAGGAGCTTGTATACACCCTCAACGTGGTATGTTTCCATAACCTCATTGAGCTTTGCTGTTGGGAGTTACACAGCATTCTACATATCATGCATAGCCCCTTGTATAGATATCTGGTTACACACCTACATAGTATAATTTTGCTTTGTGACCTAGAGCTGTTTAGCGTTGTGCCTGCCCAGTGACATTCACTGGGGAAGTCCCACCCAGCTCCAAACAGCACAAACAGACATGCGTTAAATCGGGTTTTCCCAAATCTGTATTTTTAAAGCAGCAAAACATGTGAAATCTTATATGTTATTTTTTTTATTTGATTAATTCTGTAGTATTAGATAATAGTGATTTTTTTTACTCCATGCCATTTTTAATGAGTTTTAAAGCATCCTTTGATTTCTATAGCAGGCTTTAGCCCACCTCCCCAGCAGTGCCAGATCTTTGCAACACTTTCCTGTTTGTGATCATTTGTTGCTAATGTTCCCAGCAGTTTGAGATGCAAACTGGAACAATAGATAATGTTATTTTAGTAATATCAGGATACATTGTAGCTGCTGAGTTACACTGACTGAAGGCTTGATTGAAACCGAACGGCGGACATTATGTTAGCCACACAATCAGGATTTTGACAGGAGCACCAAACAATTGCCAGCTTTGGTAAGAAGTTAGAATTATAAATTGTAACATGCTTTAGGTATAAAATAAGGGAAAAAAAGAAGGGGGGTAAAGTATTAGTGCTTTAAACATGGTAAGCTGAGACGTGGGAGGGTTTGGATTTTCCTAGCCACTCCCCTTTTCTGTGATGTCACGATGTGTGCAAGAAGATTTAGACCAGGTGAAGTGCCCCTTTCTCTTCCTTTATTGTCTCTCTGAGGACAGGGTGGAACAATGATAGAGGACACCCCGCCCCATTCAGAAGCCCAGAATAAAAGGATGTCATTATTCGTTCCCAAAGAAACAAACTCGGACACATCTTTAGTTTGTGCAGGTTACATTTGTTTAAGGAATTAAAATGTTAAATTCTTTACAAAATGTTGTTGTCAGCCACCAGCGACTGCACATTTAAGTGACTACTAAACCCTATAAAGTTAGAACGAGCATGTCTCTCAGCTGACACATCTACCTAACCACCCAAGTTGTTATGTGTGTGTGTCTTTATTTATACAGCGCAAATTAATGTACATAGTGCTTCACAGCAGTACTACACGTGATAATCATATAAATAATACAAATAATACATAAAGGGAAGAAGTGCTTCAGATATAGAAGTAACATTAAGGAAGAGGAGTCCCTGCTCTGAAGAGTTTACAAACTAATTGGTAGGAAGAACGTAGAGAGACAGTAGGAGGGCGTTCTGGTAAGTGCGTCTGCAGGAGGCCAAGCTTTATGTATGAGGTGTAAATTATCAGCCATGGAGCTACTCATACTTATAGGATCCTCTACTCCAGGGGTGGCCAACCCCAGTCCTCAAAACTACCAACAGGGTTCCCTGTAATTTTCAGGTCATTTTAAAATTGTACCAAATACAGAAGAATATACAATGCATCTGATCTCAGACGCACTATTAGAGAGGGTTGGGGTTCCTTACAATGCTCATTATCCATACGCGCTATTAGAGAGGGTTGGGGTTCCTTACAATGCATCTGATCTCAGACGCGCTATTAGAGAGGGTTGGGGTTCCTTACAATGCATCTGATCTCAGACGCGCTATTAGAGAGGGTTGGGGTTCCATACAATGCATCGGATCTCAGACGCGCTATTAGAGAGGGTTGGGGTTCCATACAATGCATCGGATCTCAGACGCGCTATTAGAGAGGGTTGGAGTTCCATACAATGCATCTGATCTCAGACGCTCTATTAGAGAGGGTTGGGGTTCCTTACAATGCATCTGATCTCAGACACGCTATTAGAGAGGGTTGGGGTTCCTTACAATGCATCTGATCTCAGACGCGCTATTAGAGAGGGTTGGGGTTCCTTACAATGCATCTGATCTCAGACGCGCTATTAGAGAGGGTTGGGGTTCCATACAATGCATCGGATCTCAGACGCGCTATTAGAGAGGGTTGGGGTTCCTTACACTGCATCTGATCTCAGATGCACTAATAGAGAGGGTTGGGGTTCCTTACACTGCATCTGATCTCAGATGCACTAATAGAGAGGGTTGGGGTTCCTTACAATGCATCTGATCTCAGACGCGCTATTAGAGAGGGTTGGGGTTCCTTACAATGCATCGGATCTCAGACGCGCTATTAAAGAGGGTTGGGGATCCTTACAATGCATCTGATCTCAGATGCGCTATTAGAGAGGGTTGGGGATCCTTACAATGCATCTGATCTCAGACGCGATGTTAGAGAGGGTTGGGGTTCCTCAGAATTTCACATAGGGTTCCTTAACAAAAAAAAGATTGGAAACCATTGCTATGGAGTATGTCCTGGATAGGTGCCGTACTTTGAAGATATTTTATGACTTAAAGTCTCTATTACGCAATTGGCATTCCTTTGACACACTGAGCTCCACAGAGCCGAGCCGACTCTCAGAAGCACAAGACAGCATGTTTCTCTTCCCACACCACTGTGAAAGCCTGTTATTTAGGCATGGGGTCTCAAACTCAGTCCTCAAGGGCCACCAACAAGCAAGCTTTTATGGATATACCTGCTTAAGCACTGGTGGCTCAATCAGTGGCTCAGTCGACTGAGCCACTGATTGAGCCGCCTGTGCTACAGCAGGGATATCCATAAAAACTGGCTTGTTGGTGGCACTTGAGGACTGAGTTTGAGACCCCTGATTTAAGCGTATGTGTTTTGCCTTTTAAGGTAATATATGTTAATTACCTTTTATTTAAGATTGTTCTATGGTTTTTTTGATATGACAAAGCAGACCCACATTAATGTTGATTTACTTTAAAAAAAATACCTGAAATGGTTAATCCCACATGTTTAAAAACAACATTTAAATCATCTGCTGCCCGGCCCTCCCCTCTGCCCCGAGTACGTAAATAACACACCCCAACACCCATGGTTTGATTTGCAAAGAAAGTAGAAGGCAGTAACTGGAGCCGCTGTATTCAAAGCATTGCTTTGTTTTAGGGATTCTCAGTAGTTCCGACGTTACTATTTAATCCATATATTACTATTGGGATCTTCAATTACATCTGGCAAGTCCACCCCTTCAGTGCCACGTGGAACTGCAACAAAACTCCAAGGGTTACAGGGAATTCACTCTTAATCGAGGTAAGAATACATTTTCATATAGAACAGAACATCTCGCGCCCCCCACTTTGCGCCCCGCTGCATTACATGAACAGGGTTATACGTTATATTTAGAGACATTGCATGAACAGATAAGTGGCGGTGAAGGTGGTGACAGGTGTTCAAGAAGATGTATAGTTGCTCTTGCACTGATAGGTTCAACCATACTGTATTAACAATATACCTGGCTAAAGTGGGAAAGGTACTTGCCGGCATAGCAAGTAAGGCCTCAACCCACAAATATGGAATACCCCAAAAAGCAATGATGCCTCATACTCCAGAGGCCAGATTGTCCCTTGGCCTGACATAACAGTGTTCAGGAAGAAGGAATGAAGGCAGAGGGTGCTAAGGCTGAGATTAAAGTGCTCGCGACGGTGCACGCGTGGCGAGAACAACAGACCTCTTCCCTATGAGGCCGTCCATAGTGGGCGTGACTGATGTAGAGCGAGCGCGCGGCAGATTTTTGAAAAGACAAATTATTTTGTATTTTCGCGCGACGGTTGCGTCACGTGAGCGGTTCAGCCAATCGCTGGAAGCTCAGTTCACTTATCGCTCAGGCGAGCGTGCGCGAGACGCCATGCGCTCCGTCACGCGCGCCCACTATAATCGCAACCTGAGAATGAAACATAAGCTCAAACGTCAATCTGGCTACCTACAAGTGCCGGGCTCTCTCCAGTGAAGCAGCACTGCAAGAACCAGAAGACGAGTTTCAAAGATTGAATGGGATATTGTTGGCCTTAGTGAAGTAAGTAGAAAAGATGAAGGTCTCATTGGGTCAAAAGCGGAAACCTATTCTACTACAGAGGTACAGTACAGATAATGGAAGTATCACTGGAGTTGGCTTAATAACAAGAGATGGAGAAACAGAGTGAGTATGAAAGCTCATCGGAAAGAGCAGACAGAATCGCCAGTCCGTTGACAAAGTCAAATAATCCAAGTGCGTGCACGAACATCAAGTCACACGGACAATGAAGTGGCCTCCTCTGCATTTTCACATTGAGATGTAATTTGTAGCAAAGCAATCCAGTGGTCACTCCTTGTGTCAAAACGGTTAGGGACTGTAGAGTCTTCCATTACGTGTTTCTTCTTACCTATGATCATTCTTGATTTAGTTATTTAGCCAATGTCATTCTTTATTTAGTTATTTATATGAAAACGCCGTTATTGATGTGATGGCACATGTTTAAAGAATAAATATTTACTAATTGCAACCTAAACTTGGCTTGAAGAAGTCGTGGGAGTGCTGGTCTTCTTTCCTTATTTTTGTACTGCTGCCATGCATGGGGACACTTTAAAAAACAATTATGAAGAACTTATGAAAACAGTATAGGAAAGAGCAGAATAAACTTTAAGAATCACTAAATAATTACAACCGAAATCTTGAAATAGCTGGAGAAGAAGTCCTTGCAAAACTCTTTACGTGCTGCTTGAAGAACAGGAAAATCACATTACAATGGAGTAATGCCCGAGTTATCCTCATCCACAAGAAAGGAGACAAAGAAGTCCTCAAGAACTACAGACCAGTCAGTCTACTTCTAATCACTTACAAATAATGGACTAAGATGCTCAATAATTGGCTGTAAGAGGCCGTGCCTGCCTGGAGAACAAAGCAGGATTTCATAGTGAATACAACACAATGGACAACATACTGTACAAGTCACACAAGAAGGGATTTCCCAACGTAAGGAATATGATCTACCACTCATTTTAGGATTTTGACAAAACATTTGATTGTGTCTACACCTAGGTGGTTTTAAAGGGATTAAGAACACAAAGTGTTGAAGAAGCCTACATTGATATAAGGGACATTTACGAGAAGGCCGCATCAACCATTAGATTACTTGAAGATACAAGCAAGGTAAGGATCAGAAAGGGTGTACAACAGGGACACCATGATAGGGAGACAACAAAACTTTTCACAGCAATACATGAAGTACTGTTCAGGACATTAAAATGGGAAGAAAAGGGCATCAGAATTAGTGGTGAATACTTGAGTCACCTACGATTTGCAGATACTGTAGCATCGCTATTTTTGCCTCAAGTCCATAAGACCTACAGCAACAAATAAGTGAATTCGTAAGTGAAGAAAGTAACAAGGTGGGCCTCCATATGAATCTCAGCAGGACCAAAGTGATGATCAACAAATGTGTCAACTCTTCAAAGATCGAAGTCAATGGAATAGAACTAGAAGAAGTCGAAGACTGTTTACCTGGGCCAGAAAGTATCAATATATGGGAATGTTTCAAATAAATTTAATAGGAGGATGAAGATGGGATGGAGCACATTTGGAAGAAGCAAGTCAATCTTGTAAGGGAACCCTAAACTCTGCCTCAAAATGAAAGTGTTTGATTAAGGTATTCTGCCTGTGCATATGTATGTTAAGCTTGGGAAGACAAAAGCTTCAGACAAAGAATTATGGAGAGATGTATGCTGGGTATTCGAGACCAAAACGAACGTCTGTGACATCATCCCAATGTTGAAGAAATTAAAATGGCAGTGGGTCAGACCTCTCGCAAGAAGAAATGACCATTGTTGGACAGAGATTTGATTCCAAGGGATATCAAAAGACCAAGACGACGACCAAAAGTAAGATGGGAGGATGGAATCAGGAAATGTGTTGGTGCAACGTGGAGAACAGAGGCTGCAACCGCAGTACTTGGAAGATTATTGTGGGGGCCTTCATCCACCAATGGATTCACAAGGGCTGAATATGATGATATGTCTATGTGTGTGTGTGTATGCATACAGTATGTGTGTATATATACACACACACATACATATGTTGACTGTAAAATTGTCTGCAGGGAATCCGAATTAGACCTGTACAATCTTGTCTCACTAATTGGTAACTTTTTTTTCCTTTTTCCTCTCTGTCTAGCACTGGACCAGTGAAACTGGTTCTAAATGACCTGGTATGAGCCAAAGCAACTATTTTGGCCTTTTCCAAGTACTTTCGAAAGAAAGAAAATCAGGACAACCTACAATGGGAACTTCTAACCCTTGCAGCAATTGGGGGTGTCTTCCAGTGCCGAAAGGTGTCTTATGGCGGAAGACTGCTTAGTAAATATAGCCCACAATGTATTTCCGTGGTCTGCAGGACTGCCGGGCCTCATGTACAATTCATGGTTACAGCAAGCACTAAAATGAGATAAATACAAACTAAAGAAACTATTCGTAGCGACACTCTAATCAGTGGCAATGTGTTTAAATGCAACAAACTATTAATATATAGGTGTCTAATAAAATATACATTACAAATAAAGTGACCCGTGTCATCATAGTCTATGAAATAATAAGATAATAGCCTGTTGCGGGAGACCAGGACTTTTAACACATTTTTACCGGGATCATTCACCAGGTAAAACACTGTAGTGGAATAAAACTCGCGTACACACAGCGAAATACAAAGATACAGAAAATATACACACTTACTGGGGCGCTGGGGGTGAAACTGGGCTAAAATAGGTGCAGGGCGTCTGCTTCGGAAGGCTTACCCTGGCCGGGATATACACCCGGGCTTCCTGGTCCTCTTTTCGGCTAAAGATCCTAGCCGCGACCGGTACGTTCCAAAACGAGAACTTGGACTTCGCGTCTGACTTAGTCTCTGCAGGACAGACTTTCCTAGCTTCCAGTTGCTCTGCTATTTGGAACAGAGCAACTTTGAAAAGCCAGTCCTCGCGTCATTGACTCAAGCCACAAGATGGTCTGGTTCTCTGACTGGGGCTTCTCCTTTCATTCCTTTCACTGTTCTATGTTTAGCATGGAAGAAGGCGGGGCGACCAATCAGAGCGTGGGAATTCCTTCCCGCCAGCCAATGGGAATAGGGGCTCATCCTTTGGCCGACGGCTGGGGATGGCTTGTGAGTGTTACGCCGGTGCTGCCCGCAGACCAGACCCGTCCCCTGTGCTGAGGTGGGACGTAGGGTTACATGCACCCGCAGCAAAGGGAGCGTGTCCGGAGTGTGGTGTTATTGTTGCCAGGCCAGGTATAGTAGTGAAGACAATACTTGCCGGTACCGGTAGTAGAGGAGGAGTAGTTATTGCCGTTGCCAAGGTCAGGGATGCCAGAAGTCACGAAGTCCAAGTAGAGCCAAAGTCGAGAGCCAGAGGGGGTAGTCGTCCAATCCGCGTCAATACCTGAGGAGTCACTGAGAGAGTAGTCAAATGCTTCCATACAGAACTATGTCGAGCGACGAGTGATTGGAAGCACAGGCATAATAAAGCTGGGCAGGCCAATGAGAAAAGGGGGCAGGCCTGGAGGTCTGCAAGGAGTCCTCCCTGATAGGAGGGAGGTGTTACAGCCCAGCTGAGTGTAATCATTGATTTGCATTGAACTGTGTGATGCTTGGGGGCGACGCCTCGCTGCAGGAGCAGAGGTTAAAAGTGCTCTGTTAGGCGTGTGCTCTGTAAGCTGAGAATGCATGCACATGACGTCTGGGGCTGGCGTGCGTGTAGGAGGGCGTGGGCGCGCCCGGCGCTGAGCAGAGGAATCGCCGAGGGGAGTGATCCCGCGACGGCGGCAGGGGCGAGGAGCCGTGGAGACCGGTAAGGCAGGATTATTTTGTGTGTCCAGGGACTCCTTGCGGAGAGGGAGTGCTTTGTGTGGGAAGCGAGGAGAACGCCGATTCCTGACAGTGAGCGGGACATACGAATTGACCAATGGGAAATGCGCCGGCATTCTGCCGCTTCCCCCAGTCAACCCATTGCCACCTACTGGGCAGGCTCCACTGAGTTTGGCAGACGGGAGTGTCCTCCCCACAGGGGGTCTCTGTTCTCCGGACTCAGTACTCCGCCCTGACCAGGCAATTTAGCACCCCGACACCTCTCAACATCCCGTCTCCTCTTTGAACCACAATGTCAATCCAGACATCCCAGCGCCTTTGTATATGCCCAGGCTGGCTGAATAGACATTTATAGTAAATGCACAACACATAATAAAATATGTTTTATTGCACAATATCTCTTGGGGAGAACCATACCTGTGCGTGAGATAGACATGGGATATCTGGGCTCGAAAACCAGGAGTCTGGGGGACACTGGGCAGCCCCGGTGTAATTCCACTCGCGTACCAGAAAATCGTGCCTGCACGTCGGGGGAAATTAGGGGACTACTGGTATTTTTGGCCCCCGAACTCCTGCAAACAAAATAATTGCATTTTGTCTCAAATATAACACATAAAACTTACACACAAGAAGTTTCCAGGGCAAAGGGAACATGTAAACAGGAAAATCAGGGGTCACTTTATTTTTTACATGTATAATAATCCCTGACCCCTGGCTTATGGTGCTAGGTAGCTGCCAGGGACCCCACAGTTTCAGGGGAACCAGATGGGCTTGAACCTTTATTGTATAGCCTGGTTACCCCCTCCCGTCCCAACATGCAACAGATAATACACAGCAAGTGCAGCGCAACAAATTCACACTCCACTCTGGGCATCTCCATGTGTCTATAAAAAGTTCCAAGCAGACTCTGATTCCCCGCGGTCCCGGTCAGCGTTTACCCACGCAGCTCTTGGTTGCTCAATCCTGCCGGCGTGTGCATGCACACACAGTACTTCCACTCTCTCACGCTGAACGGGAACTCCCGTAACGTCAATAAGGGCTGGAATCACCCTGCGGTCAGTCTTGTACCTCTCCACACATACGCGTTTCGCCTATCTACTTCGGCTTCATCAGGGAATAGTGCCTCACTTATTTCTCACTTATTTATACAGTAGTCCTAAACCTAATTGGAAGGCTCTTCCCCATTTTGCAGATAAATCATAATTAATCATGAACGCAGTCGTTAATTTGTATACCATTAGTACAGTAAACGTATATATAAACAACACAGTTAAAGCTGCAGTTCAAGCAATATCCTACGTGTATTGTTTTTAATAAATCAGTTCTGTACTATGAGAAAATACTTGAGCATCTAAAAAAAAAAAAGCTGTGTGTGCTGTGCACGCGCATAGTAAGTGAAACTTCTTTGACTTTTGTCACAGAAATTGTATTTGTATTGGTGTTGGTGATGTTTTAATTAAAAATCAAAATACAATCTCAATGACAAAACGCAAATAAATTTGACTTAGAATGCGCGTGCTTGGCACACATCCCCTGTATTAGCTATTTGCACTAAGTGTGAATTCCGCGTGTGACAGTGTGCGTGTGACTGAGAGTGTGCGTGTGACAGAGTGTGCGTGTGACTGAGTGTGCGTGTGACTGAGTGTGCGTGTGACTGAGTGTGCGTGTGACGAGGGTGAGTGGTGATGAGTGTGACGGTGATGAGCGGGCGTCTGTGGCATATGAGCGTATATTGCGTGGGGACTGAGAATATGAGGTGAAGAAGCGTGTGCGTTTGAATGTGCGTGTGGACTATACGTGTTGGACTGCGTGTGGTCTGATGTGAGTGTTGACTGAAGCTCGGTGAGTTGGATGTGAGTAGGGTGACTGGTGTGGTGTGATTGAGTGTGGACGAGTGTACGTGTGACTGTGAGGTGAGTGAGTGTTGACTGAGTGGCGTGGTGGAAGGTGTGTGGGGGTCTGGGGGGTCAGTTTGGGTCTGGGGGAGGGGAGGGGTCAGTAGAGGTGTGGGCTCTGGGGGGGGCAGTGTGTGGGGGTCGGTCTGGGGGGGTCAGGGCAGGAATTACCGTGTGACAGTGTGCGGTGATGGAGTGTGTGTGTGAAATGATAGGTTGTGGGCGGGTGCTGGGACAGAGGTGGTGCGACTATTTGGGTGAAGAGTGGCGATGATAGGCGTAGTTGCGTGATAGGCTGAGGGCGTGGTGGATGATGATAGTGGGTGTGTGAATGAGAGGTGCAGTGGGACTGAGAGTGTGGAGTGTGACGTGTGAGTGTGAACGGGGTGATTGTGGTAGAGTTCGCTTGTGACTGACGGTGCGTGTGACCTGAGGTGTGCGTGTGACTGTGATAGCGTGTGCATGTGTGACTGAGTTCGGACTGTCTGAGTGATGCATAGGGGAGTGAGGGGCGTTGACTGTGAGTGTGACAGGTGAGTGTTATGTGAGGATGTACGAGTGTACGTGACGAGTGTGATGGGTGGGACGGTGTGTGTGAAGGGTGGCGTGGAATGGCCTGTGGGGTCTGGGGGGTCAGTGTGGGTGGGGTCTGGGGGGTCATCAGAGTGTGTGGGTCTAGGGGGGTCAACGTGGGGGGTAGGGGTAAAGCGATGTGAGGTGAGTGGGATGAGAGGTGCATGGTGTGAATCGAGAGGGTGGACGTAGGCGTGTGAAGGGACGGGAGTGGAGGAGAGGGTGATGGTAGGGAGGTAGAGGTGGGGGAAGAGGAGAGGGTTTTGTGTGTGATAGGTGAGAGTGTGAGGTTGAGAGAGGAGAGTGAGGACGTGATGGGAGAAGGGGGCTGTGAATGAGAGCGTGGTGGGTGATATGAGAGTGTGAGCGTGACATGAGAGTGTGGAAGTGATGAGGGAGTGTGAGCCGTCGATGAGAGTGGCGTGATGGAGATGGCTGAGAGGACAGAGGGTGAGTGCTTGAGCGATGTAGGCGTGCTATGAGAGATGTGCTGTTTGACCGGGATGTGTCGACTGAGTGTGAGTGTGTGTGATTGAGTGTGCGTGGAGTAAGGAGGTGGTGAGTGAGTGTGCGTGTGAGTGTGACGGTGAGATGTGTGGGGTATGGGGGGACTGGGGCCGGGCGTGACTGTGAGGGTGTGGGTGTTGGGGGGGTCAGTCAGGGTGGAGGGTCTGGTCAGTGGGCGTGGGGAAGTTCATGTGGGTGGCAGGCTAGGGGTGTGGTGGGGGTCGGGGGGGTCAGGCAGTGTGTTGTGGGGGTTGGGGGTCGGCAGCAGTGTGTTGTGGGGGTCTGTGTCAGTGTGTGGGGGGTATGGGGGGTTGTCAGGGTTGTGGGGTCTGGGGGGTTAGTCGTGTTGTGTGGGGGTCATGGGGGGTGAGTTCATCAGTCAGTGTGTGTGGTGGTACTGGGGGGTGTCAGTAGTGTGTGTGGGGTCTGGGGGGTCGGAGTGTGGTGTGGGGGTTGGGGGGGTCAGTCAGTGGTGTGGGGGTCGGGGGGTCAGTCAGTGTGGTGGGGGTCTGGGGCGTAATCATGAAGTGTGTGTGGGTCTTGGGGGTTCAGTCAGTGTGGTGGGGTCTGGGGTGTAAGTCGTGTGTGTTGTGCTGGGTCTGGGGGGGTCAGAGTGTGTGTGTGGGGTCTGGGGGGTCAGTCAGTGTGTGTGGGGGTCTGGGGGGCGTCAGTCAGTGTGGTTGGAGTCTCTGGGGGGTCAGTCAGTGTGTGTGGGGGTCTGGGGTGGTCAGTCAGTATGGTGGGGGTCTGGGGGTGTCAGTCAGTGTGTGTGGGGGTCTGGGGGGTCAGTCATGTGTGTGTGGGTGGTTGGGGGGGTCGTCAGTGTGTGGGGGGGTCGGGGGTGGTCAGTAGTGTGGGGGGGTCCAGTCGTGGGTGGGGGGGTCGTCAGTGTGTAGGGGGGCGGGAGGGTCATCCATTGTGGGGGGGGGGCGGGGCGGGTCGTCGCGGGGGTTGCGCCGGGTTTTTTGTACCACCGCTTCCTGGGGGCCCGCAAACGCCTGGTCACTGGAGGGCTAATGGCGCCGCTGCCAGCCGCTCTGCGCATGCCGGCATGGCAGCGGTAGTGGAAGTTAGGCGGGCCCATGTGTGGGGCTGGGAGGGAGGTTCCCATTCGGTTAAGGAAAGGGTGTGTGGGGGGCTTTCCGGTCCGGGCGGTCTGCTGTCCGGGCAGCAGACGGGGAAACATGTCAACAGACCGTGGCAGCGGGCGGGGAACGGGACGGCGCGGGCCAACCGCTTTGCCATGCGTGGTTTCCTCCAGTCCCCATCATTACTGAGCATGCGCGGCTTGGCAGCGGATGTGCGGGGGGAATGGCGGCGTTAGGAGCGGCGCGGCGGCTATCGCCGCCGCCGCCGCATGTTATCAGCCATGTGGGGGGAGCCGGGGCCATTAGGAGCGGCGCCGGCGGCTATCGCGCGCCGCCGCCGCATCTGATTTGTGGAGCGGGTGTGATGTCAGTGTTGGGGTCGGGCTGAGCCAGAACACAGCCCGGCCTCAACTGCCAGCACTGACGTCACATCCGTTTCATTTCTGTCTCCACAATTCATTTTTGCCCCAGTTCGAATGAGGTGCCACTAAGGAAGTTTCACTTCAAAAACTATTTTTAAGTCATTTTTAATGTATTCTAATAGAACAAGCATTTTTATTTCTATAGCAACCATTTACAAAGTCACACCCCCTTCTAAAACAGCATCACCTTTTTGAGCCCTACCCTCTCTAGCAGTGAACCAATTGAATCTAGTGCTTGCCTGGTCACATGATCTTTTTCACAGAACTTTGGCTGTCAGTGCAGCAGAAGAGGACCCAAGATGCATTTAGTGAACCCCGAGCTGAATCTTTGCCGATCGATTACAGGAGAACAGATCGATCAGCAACTTAGCTAATCACTTGTCAGTGTGTAGATTGTATTGATGAACATATTGAATGAAAACCGACAGCTTGAACTGCAGCTTTAATGTACCCTACTAAAAAATGTATAAAACTCCTATGTTAGTATTATTCCATAGCTAATGACCAGGTTATCATTATCATGTCTACCAGCAGTACTTACTTAACCCTTTAATAACATATCAATAAAAATATATCTCTAAAAACTTTAAAATCTACAACAGTGTCTCTATATATCATTCTTTACATTTCACAATTCCTAATCAAAATGTACGATAAATACATACATACATACAGTGTCTACAATGTATACTAACATACTCTCTGGTATACTGCTAAAATCTCTAAACATAGCACACCTTGTATTTATCGATGTTGACACGCTAGTTGCAAGCTCCCCCCTTTTTTTAAACATTGTTTATTACCAGGGAAACTAATGATATTTAATATTGCATACACTGTCATAGATTCATAATCAATTCTATTATAATTCTTATCACAATTTGATGTTACATCTTAAAAACATCAGAAATATAAGGAATTAAAAAAAATATAAAACTTAAAAGAAAATATTTTTTTTTTAAATGTTGAATAAAAAACAGCCTAAATCTATGTCACTATTCAAACCACAGGGAACAAGGGTTGTAATGCTATGTATCCATTCTGTCTCATTCTGAGATAATTTAACCAGTCTATTACCTCCTCTCCAACTGAAGTCTGCCCCAGGGGTGCGACAACTTTTCCCGTGCCCCCCAGTTTGCGCACCCCTTATCTACCCTACCTATGACCGGACATAAATTATCATTATGGCTGTGTCCCATCTTAAAGTGTAACATCAAAAGTATGTTTCATTGAACTGAATTTCTACCATCAAGAGAAATTAAGATTTAATTAACTATTGGGGTATATTTCTGTGAGTTGATAGGCAGACCCTTCCCTTAATTGTTATTCAATTGCATGTGATCAGAGTACTTAAGACAGAATTTCTTGGCTGTGAAGCCATATGGCTGGTTCCCATCTTAAAGTGTAACATCAAAAGTGTGTGGCAGAGTTCATTTTGGAGTTGAAATTGGAGGTGGAGATTGGAGGAAGATCGGGACTCTGCACAACAACTTTGCAACTGTGAGAACTTTACTTTCGATACACTGTGATTCTTTGTACTCTTTCTATCCACCAGTACCTGGGAAGTCTCTCCTCCTGCATCTCACTATGCCCACCCTATTCCTTTTTCTGTTTACTGTTTCCTCACTCCTTTGTGAATGTCTCTGTTCTCTCCAACTTCCCCACTCCCCACTGCACCATTATTTATACACCTTTCTCCCATCAACTTCTTTACCCCTCAATAAAAAACACCCACACAAATCCTCTATTCACACCCTTTATCTACTCCTTCCTGCTGCTGGGGATCTCCCCTAATCCTGAACCCAGACATACACACCTGTTTTCACCCATGCCTCCCTGCCATATCTTCCTCTGTAAATTGTGTTAACCCTCTCATTTTAATACTGACTAACCTTAAAACTCACCCCACAAAGCATCCCAATAGCCTGCACTCATGGCCTCACACAGTCACTCCTACCACCCATTGTGGCCAAGCACTGCCATCTACAGCACTTACTCCCTCACCTGCTGTCTCTGTAAGTTCCCCATCAAACCTCTTAGATTCTAAGCTCTTCTGGGCAGGGATTTCCTTTCCTATTGTCTGATTTTGCTCTCAAGTGTTTTATGTATAAAAGGCCAGCTAATTCTATCGAACGCCTTTTCTGCGTCTAGACTCAATAAAATAGCCTTATATTTGCTTGAGTTGACATGGTTTACAATATTTATAATCTTTCTTGTATCGTCAGAGGCCTGCCTTTCTCCAATAAAACCTACCTGATCAATATGTATAAGTTTTGGTAAAATGTGGTTCAGCCTGTTGGCCAGAATTTTGCTATATAATTTTAGATCCAAATGTATTAATGAAATTGGCCTATAGCTTCCCCAGTTTAAAGGATCCCTACCTTCCTGGTAGCTAAGGGCCATATTTGCACTCACCATATATTCTGGGATTTGCTTGCCTCTAAAAAAGGAATTAAAAAGGGATATATATGGGGATATTTTTATATATTTTTTATAATATAAATTTGAGAAACCATCTGGCCCCGGGGCTTTGTAAGGTTTCAATTCTTTAATTACTGCCATCAATTCTAAATGTTTAATTTTTGTATTTAATATTTTGCTGTCTTCCTCCGACTCTAGGCAGACCACAACAAGCTTAAAAACGCCTCAATTTTCTGGTCTAGGTTGTTATTTTGGCCTGATTTTTAGCATTCTTTCGCTATCTGATTGGAATCGTATGTTATCTCTACTTTTTTTTTTTTATTTAATAGCATTAATTTGGGTCCTTTTCTGAATCCCTCTTAATTTGCTGGCCAAAATACGGTGTGCCTTATTCCCTTTATCGTAGTAGTAGCTATTTGGTCCATAAAAGTTTCTGCTCTATATCTTCTCACGGGAATATCCTCAGGTCTTCACGTGCTTTTAGCAGTAATTTATATATTCTTTTTTCGAGGGGGACTTTTTATGTTTTCTTTCTAACATTAACATTGTGTCCTCTAAGATTTGATATGAGGCTATTTTAGTTTTCTTTTTGTATGAAGCTATTGATATAAATGAACCTCTGAAGGTAGCTTTATGGGCTCCCCATGGGGTGGAGCATGAATCCACTGAACCTGTATTTGTGTGAAAAATTCTTCTATCGAGTCTTTTATTCGTTTTTTTCAATTTCGGGGGAGTTGAGAAGGGATTCATTTAATCTCCATGGACCACATCTTGGAAGATTAAGGGGAATTCAGAGTAGTATCTCGACATGGGCATGATCTGACCATGTAATCGGGCCAATATTTGAGCTTAAAACCCTCCTGTAGAATGTCTGTTGACACCAAAAACTGATCAATTCTGGAGTTGGAGTCAGGTGGAGGGGAATAGTAAGTATAGTCTCTTTGTCCCTGGTTTCGGGTTCTCCAGGCATCCAACAAGGAATATTCTTTTATAATTTCCCTAAAATGTTTACCATTTCTATAAATTTGAGCTGAGTGGGTTTTCCCAACCTGATTAGCTCTGTATCCGGATTTTGGACAATATTAAAATCTCCGGCCACAGTCAATGAGGGTCTTGGATTTTTATCCACTTTTTCTAGAATATTTTTGAGGAATTTCTCTTGATTATTGTTGGGTGCGTACACATTTACAAGAGTGATACTCATCCCTAGAACTGCTCCGTCTATTATAATAAACCTTCCTTCTGGGTCTCTCTTTATATCATTACAATGGAATGGAATCCCATGTCGTATTAATATAGCCACCCCCGTTTTTTGCTACTGCAAGGTGCGTAGTATACCCGTAGGAATGACTTTTTGAAGGTACAGCTCAACCCCCTTATAACGCTGTGCTTGGGGTCCAAAGAATCACACCGTGATATAAGCGGATCGCGTTAGAAATAATGCACAAGTGCATGCATTGTGCAATAAAGTATTTAAGACACCAATAATCGTGTTGTAAAGTATTCATAAATATGAAAATTGGGAGCCACGCTTGCACCGCGCTATAAGCGGATCCGCGTTGTAACGGATCGCGTTATAACGGGGTTGAGCTGTATTAGGCGGCTCTGAAGAATCAAAATGGGTTTCCTGTAGGAAGAGTATATCACCTTTTATTCTGTTAAATTCCGTTTAAGCTAATCTTCTCTTAAAATTAGTGTTCAGACCCTTGACGTTTAGCGAGATTATTTGAATTGGGGCTTGACTAGACATGATATTTGTCTTTGAGCGGCATACTCTCTATCAACAGCTCATTTCCTAACATTCTCGTCCCGGGATTTATGAATAGGGCTGTCCAGTGACCAGACCAGCTCTCCGTTTCCCAATTCAGTTTCCGAGCATGGAAGAGTGTTTGGGTGGTTGATGTTTGGTAATGGTGATGGTTAAAAAATAAAGAACAGGGAGGGAGGGGGTAATAAGGTGTGGGGGTGTGAATATGGAGTCCCCGTTAGGGGAGGCCATCACGAGTGTGGTGACCTTCAAAAAATTATAACCCTACAGTAGCTTTAAACTGGCGGGTTAGAGCAGGCTTAAGGCCCTAAGGGGGGTGCTGCGAGCGTGAGGAACGTGATGCCCGCAGTGCGCCCACCCAACATTGAAATTATTATTAATATTTACACAGCAATGTGTGTTCCCAGCTGTGTTCTGCTGGGACTCTCCAGCACATAATTATGTAAATAAACCCTTTGTTTACATGCTTCCTTTAAAATGGGCAGAAATGGATGAATCAAATGCGCTTCAGACTGCTAATTGTATGTGGATATGTATGTATGTATGTGTGTATGTATGTATGTATGTATGTATGTATGTATGTATGTATGTATGTATGTATGTATCTTTCATTATATAGGGCCATCCAGGTACATAGCGCTTTACAACACACGTGCCATAATATTATAACACAATGGGAATAAGCGCTTCAGACATTAAAAAAAAAAAAAATAGGAAAAGGAGTCCCTGCCCCGAAGAGCTTACAATCTAATTGGTAAGTGGGGGGAACTTACAGAGACAGGAGGGTGTTCTGGCTATGTGCGTCTGCAAGGGGCCAAGGTAATTCATCCATTAACCTTGGAGATAAGGCAGTGACACCTAAGACAGTATTAGTAAATTATATATCATAACATGCTGGGTTAGGTCATATTTTTCTGCTGCAGGTCAAGAGTAATTCATGTGAAGAGGAGATTTTCTGATGGTCGCTCAATTCTATGTGTGCAGAAGGTATTTCAGGAAAGCTCATAAACGCCAACCTCATTCAAGACAAGATGACAACGGGGCCCTACACGCCAAAGATATTGATATTGGAAGCATACAATGAAATAGCCTCTTCACCTTCAACTTCCATGCATTGTAAAGAAGCAGCTTTTATCAGCAAGACAATGGAAAAAGTAAGCTGAACAAATGCAAAGTGCATCTGGTAAAATAGGAGGACTTGGAAAGTATTCGCTAGAAGAAGAATCATTAAGAATCAGACTTGGTGTGATTACTCCAGCCTAATGCATGGGCTTATTTCAGCTGTCATCGTACTGTGTTGGTTAAGCCCATTTGAATGAACGAGATGACAATGTGCAGTTTGGCTATTACAGCAGAGTAAATCTCTCCTCCCCCCACAGATGGGAGACACAAGGTTCTATTTTAGCAGAGAAATTCATATGTTGGTGTGGTCATTAGGGGTCATAGTCACAAAGTAGCGCTAAGCCACAAGACCATTTGTTGCCCATTCGGGTGAATGGGTCATACGTTGTCTTATGGTGCTGTAAACCATCTTATTACTTGGCACTGCTTAGTAAATATGGCCTTCAATGTTTACTTTACTTACATAGACAACGACTGAGCCACCGATTGAGCCACCTGTGCTGAAGCAGGGATATCCTGAAAGCCTGTCCTGTTGGGGGGCGCTTGAGGACTGGAGTTGGCCACTCCTGGCGTAACACATTGTTCTGTAAGAAGAAAGTGGATCTGTCAGTTTGTAAATGAATAAATAAAGCATTGGTACTGTGGTTCTGTAAATACAGAAGGTGGTACTCCACCCTGCTCCCTAGTACCATCACATGTCAACTTTTGACACGCGAGTAATAATGTCACCAATTCATTTTGTTGGGGGTCTTCAAATCGAATTTGGCGATATATCGGGCACAATGACCTGCCTGTGGCCCGTCAGAGCTGACAGTGTTTCCCTAACTAGGATCACTTCTGTATTAATGCTCCAGTGTGTCTCTTACCTGTGCCTTAACCACAGAATAAACCCCCCAGAAATTAAGTTAATAGGGCAGGAGTGGCCAACTCGAGTCCTCAAGGGACACCAACAGGTCAGATTTTCAGGATATCCCTGCTTCAGCACAGGTGGCTCCTGAAAACCTGACCTGTTAGTGGCCCTTGAGGATTTAAGAGTTATAGGATTGAAGCAGGGTGTCTCCGGAGCTTAACTGTTCATTTCCCGCTCCGGGGACCCCCTGCTTCCAAAGATACTTATCTCCGTAGGGGGTTGTCCATATGACTGAGCCACTGATTGAGCCAGCTGATATCCTGAAAAGCTGACCCGTTGGTGGCACTTGAGGACTGGGAGTTGGCCGCCCCAGTAATAGGTGAACCATGAAGCACTGGTTGCACATTAACCCTTTGAGTGCCTTAGGGGCCCGCAGCATCACAGCCCCATGCGGGCACTTTGCACACGGGAGAGATCACGTGATTGCCGCATCACTGATGACAGAAACGGAAGAGGTGGAGTCCTTAGCCGCCCAGATCGCGTCCGGATCTCCGCAGGACATCTCCACTAGGAAACGTGCAAATCGCACATGGTGTGGCTGCCACGTAATGGGGTCCCTGGGAGATACAGACCCCCCCGTGAAGTGATAACTGCATCATGCAGAACGGTTAAAGCAGCAATCCCTGCCCCCTCAAAAGCCTTATACGAGTTTAATTTACCCCCTCTTGTATTGTTCTTAAAAATATATATATACAGTCATGCTTTTAAACTCTGATTTTAATCCTAATCCTAATCTCCATGGTAAACCTTAGACTGCACTGGGCTCCGGGGAGAGCTCCATTTTAAACCTTCCAGAAACGATATATTTCAAACGCTTATACCGTATATCTCCTGAATGGAGCATCAGACTTTAAAAATAAAAACAGTGTTGGAACTTAAAAAATGCATAAAAATGGCGATCAGCATGGTCGCATGCGTTAAAGCACGGGGGGGGGGGCTCGACTCCAGTCCTCAAGCTCCCCTAACAGGTCAGGTTTTCAGGATATCTCAGCTTCAGCACAATCAGAGGCTCAGTCAAAGACTGAGCCACCTGTGCTGAAGCAGGGACTGATTGAGCCACCCTCGCTGATGTAGGATATCCTGAAAACCTGACCTGTTGGGAGGGGGGAGCTCGAGGACGGGAGCTGAGCCCCCCTACGTTAAGGTGTGAAGCAGTAATCCTTTGCTATGCTCTGATGTGCTGAATGCTCCTTATCATGCCCTGCCTTGCCTAGAAGGAAGGGCACCTCCGTGTGAGTCAGCCAGTCCCCTGTATGGTGGAAATCACACAGGCACAACTCACGCCACCCTCAGCCAGTGCTGAGTCACGGAACGTTAACCGTTTCCCCCTCTGTGCCAAAAGCTATTTATTGATTGATTTGTGACTTGCAGGTGGTGTGCAGCATGGCGACTGGAATCGCTTAACCCTTTATCTGCTGGGCGACGCCAGCAACGCATTGCTCCGCTTACTTTATGGATATAAAGCAGGGGTGGGCAATTCCAGTTCTCCAGGGCCACCAACAGGTCAGGTTTTCAGAATATCCCTGCTTCAGCACAGGTAGCGTGATCCGTGCTGAAGCAGGGATATCCTTAAAACCTGACCTTTCGGTGGCTCTTGAGGACTGGAGTTGGCCACCCCGGATAGAAACCCAAGACTGCTCGTTATTTTCCCGGAGTTATGTCAGATTTACGTAGAAATAGTGCATGATGGGAAATATGTTAGCATGGGGTTCTCAACTTCAGTCCTCAAGACCCCCGCAACAGGTCAGGTTTTCAGGATATCCCGGCTTCAGCACAGCTGGCTCAATCAGTGGCTCGGTCGAAAACTGAGCCACTGATTGAGCCACCTGTGCTGCAACAGGGACTGATTGAGTCACCTGTGCTGAAGCAGGGATATCCTGAAAACCTGACCTGTTGGGGGGTCTTGAGGACTGAAGTTGAGAACCCTCTGTGTTAGACCATATCTGCCAATTATGCTGCATGTTTAGCTGCAGTAACTTAACATGGGTAAGCAAAGTGAAAAAGCCCTTCTTAACAGACCATCCCTCCTAAATTAATGAAAGTATATTACAAGTATAGGTATGTTACCATTACTAATAAATCTAAATTCAATACGCATGTTTCTCTTTGTATCTATAGAAGTATTGGTGCATACATATTTCTAAAAAAATACTCTTAACAAGTGAATAAACCTGTTCTATATACATACTAGAAAGAAATGCCAATTGAAAAACCTGTATAGATGTTGATTTGTAAGGTTAATAAATTATACTTTTAGTTAGATTAGATTTTAAGGTTATCCCAGCTTCAGCGCAGAGGGCCGCAATCACCACCTGTGTTGAAGCCGGGAGCCACTGATTGAGCTACCTATGCTGAAGCAGGGATATCCTGAAAACCTGACCTGTTGAGGGGGGTCTTGAGGACTGGAGTTGAGAACCCCCTGGGTTAATGGGGAAACTTGGGACTTCTTGGCACTTTCTTGGCTAATGATTTGCACTGCATTCATACAGTAGCTGTATTTCTAAAAGATCTCTGGTCATTTGCACTATATTAGGGATTTCTCTTACTGTGTTATCCTAAACAAATGAGTGAATACAGGCGGGATATTAAATGTGTGGATTAGTCACTATTTTTCATACATTAGACTACAATGAAGCGCCTAACATTCTATGTTTAGCACCAGGAAACTCCCAATTCTGACATAGTGAACAGAGCGACTGAGCGCGTATACCGTACCTTCTACTGCAGGTGGGCTCAACTCCAGCTCTCGAGACCCCCCTCAACAGGTCAGGTTATCAGGATATCCCTGCTTCAGCACAGGGGTCTCAATCAGTTTGAGCCACCTGTGCTGAAGCAGGGATATCCTTTAAACCTGACCTGTTGGGGGGGTGCGGGGGGTCTTGAGGACTGGAGTTGAGAACCCCTGCTTTACTGAATCTAGTGACTTTCTTTTAACACATCTTAATTAAAAGTTATTTTGTCTTTTATAGGGTGTGATAAATTAGTTAAAGCACCTGTACATTTCTGCTGATCAACAACCCCTGTAATATGTCTGTGAGACTCGAGCACAGATTACGCACTACACAGTTATGGGTTCAAGGAGGGAAAACATATTTAACAACCACAAATGCAGCAAAAGGGTTAAAGCGAATTTCCCTACGCTGCCTCACGCAACTGCTGAGGGTCAGGTTTCAGCAGCGCCTCTCCGCTATGTCAGACTGGACACGTACACCTTTCTCATTGGCTGCTCACCTGGGAGACACAAAGAATGATCAGTCTGTGCCCAGGAATTCCTGGCAGGGTGCATTAGGGTTAGGCGAAATACAAGGGGAAAAAAACCAGTAGCTAGATAAGAAATGGGCTTAACCCATGTGGAGCCAACACTGTCTGCTAGAGAGACAGACCTGCAGATGTTTCCATGGCAGAGCTTGAATCACTGGGTCAAGTAAGAGACCTGATTTCTGTCATCTGCTGCTATTACATTTCAGAAAAAGGCAGGCCTATATCCCCAGCTGTGTAATACAGAGGTTCTCAACTACCAACCTCAAGACATCCCCCCCCCCCGCCCCCAACAGGTCAGGTTTTCAGGATATCCCTGCTTCAGCCCAGGTGGCTCGGTCTTTGACTTATACATAAGACTCATTAACACAATAAGCACATCATATCATATACACTGTTACTACACATACACATATGATATATTAAGTATAGGGTACAGTCAATTATGATATGTACATTAGTAACTACACATTAGTGTGTCCTGTCTTCCTCTTCTGTCCTTGCTTTAATATCATCTGCTTCCCGTCCTCTGACTCACCGTTGGAATCCACAATGAGGGTATTATATTATGAATTTCATTATTATGTTTCTTATCGAAAACAACATATAACAATTGTTAGTTTATAAGTGCCATATATAATTTTGGGAATATTCTTAATTTACAATAACCATTAATTAAATATATATACTCTGAGATAAGGGTTTCATAGGTACTTTTGTTGTTTTTTAGGATTGGACAAAATCTGATATCTATTAACATAGGGGTATTCATCTCCAGTTCATGGGTCTTCTACCTAATTAAGAATGAGCGATATATTGGTTATTTAGATCTTATTTTGCTATTTGAAGTAAATACTTTTAATGTGTGGTTAATATTGCATTCATCTATTTTTCTTCATGATATACTCTATATATATTATTTCAGAATTTTAAGTAAATATTAAAAGCATATTGTCATATTTCTACATTTCAAATAGATACTGTATATGACTTTTTAAATTCAATTAAAGTAGTTTGGTTGTCTCTATCAATTTAAATTGTAATCACAACAAATGTTGTGTATAGAATTTCTGTATCTGTTAACTCAATGGGGTCCTCAACATATAACTTAAATTGTAACACTTGTTATATGAGATATTAATCATGTGTGTTTGACTAATTGGATAATTTATTTATTTATTGGTTAAATGTGTGCAAATATCTCCCTATAAATATCATGGAGGGGCGTTTGGAGGGTAACTCCTGAAGAAGTCATCATCGATAACGAAACGCGTAGGGCGTGGTTAGATTGCGGCCGCCATTTGCCACAAACACTGACGTTACTTGCTGACAAAGGATTAGCTCTCGTGTCTACCACACGGCCAGAACTGCAACACTGAGGACTTCAAGGCAGTGCTTCCCGGAGGGACCTTCTTTGCCGAGCACTGAGCGCGAGTATCCGCTTCCGGTTTCGGCTGCACGAAGGAGGGTCACATGACGACGCCACTGCCCCGAATCGGACTGTGGGACCGAGTTGCTGGCACATGAGAGCCAATCTCATACATGCTATTGATTGCTGTACCTTTGTGAGTGGGCATTTGATAGATTTTATGTTCCTTGAAATACAATTTTTATTATATTAATGCACTAGGTGTGCGCCTGTTTTTCCTCTTTTCTTTTGTTTCATATATATATACAATTAGACATTTCATTTTTACACACACACACACACACACACACACACACACACATATATACACATGTAGAGGTATCAGTACCGTGTTAGTGGTGATATATATATAATGTAAAAATGAAATGTCTAATTGTTTGAAGGAAAAAAAAAGGTTTGTAGGTAGCAAGTGTAGCCCTGGTTCCTAGCGAACACAGACCACTACCATATGCTGTATAACCTGTAGGCTCACAGGGCCTGAGCCTCTGCCATGGAGAGCCTGGGGTATGCACAATACTTATAACTTGGTGCAGCGCCTCCACCTGTGACAGCTTCCGCCCGAGGGGAAGTGGGTCTTTGCAGGAACTTATGTACATTAATACACACACACAGTAATATACCTTAACCAATATACTTTACTTGTAGCAACCATACACTTTATCAACAGGTGTCCCTCCCTAGAGGAGACACGACTCTCAGCGTCCTGCCGAACGCTCACTCTCCCCCTCCCTTCACCAGGTGATCCCACCCCGTGTCCAGTTCCCTTTTGGAATAAGTCCCCCACCCTCAAGTGAGTCAGTGAATGTATATGTATGTGACTGCGCAGCCACGTGTCCTGAGTGAATGATGGTACCGTTGGTGCATTTGAAGCTTACCTGCCGGGCACTCCAGTACCCGGTTCTGCAACTATCTTCACAAAGGATCAGTATGGGCATAGATGACGTCACCCGTAGGTGTCCGGGGCGATCCCACCCAGACACGCTGCGACTTAGTAGCAGGGCCTGATCCCAGACCTCCCGCTGACTTAGAACTGTCCCGGTAGCGATCGTGTAATCAGTAAGGGAATCCGGAACCTGACTATGGCCAGTCCCTAACTCAGCTTCACACTACGGGGGCTCAGGGCCTAACTGGGCCTGGGGCATGTTGCCTAGGTAGGGGCGGACGGCCTCCCTACACCGGAGCTCCTTCTCCTTCCTCCTACAGCTAGCTCTGACCCAACGTGCGCCCCCTCACTTCCTTTTCCTCGCTTCCTCGTACCTGATTGGCCCTCGCGCGTCACGGGGTCCCGCGGGGCTGCTGGGACCGTAGTTCCCTAACTCCCCTCCTATCCGAACTTTCCTCCTTCGCGGGCTTTTCTCCCCTTGTCTGCGCATGCGCAACCTTCTGCCAGGCCAGTTCTGCGCCGGCACCAACCTAAACATGGCGGCTCCCTTTTGCACGGAACCTCCGTTATCGGAGCGTTCCCTAGGTGCAGCATCTCCCACCCCACAACAACAAATGGTGGAAAAAGGGGTCCCGGCTACATCCTCCCCCATGTGGATTCCAACATCCCCGCTTGGACGATACCTTTAAACTGGTACAACATTATATAATGAAAAATGCATAACATAAAACATTTTCTTCTTCTAAATCAGATTGTACATTTCGCTAAACATCACAATCACTGATTTCACTCGGTTGCGAGCCCACTGCTGAGCCTCATAGTGGGGTGCCCCAAACTGATCATAGGCCATCCTCATGGGAGGTTGCCCGTTCCTTTGACTTCGCCTTAAGTGTTGCTCGGTCATTCCCTTCGGGGAGTGACTATCTTGGTCTTGAATCTCGAGTTCTTCCCTTGAGGGGGTTACAGACTCTAAAGTATCATGACTTGGTACAAAGCACGGGCTCAGCGGATCTAGTGACGAATTTTCCGAAACCACCCCATGGGGCGAGTGCTCCCCGAGCCCTTTACCCGTAGCTCCGCCGGGAGGTGCTCTCTGTTGAGGGTCCCTTTGAGAAGTTCCCTCTTGTGGATCTTCCTGAAATACTGAGTTCCCTGGCTCGTCATCTTCCAATGTCACTTCCCCATCCAACGAGGATGCAGGCCACTCCAAATCCCCCTCCTCCACTCGGGGAATAGGGAGCAAATGATTTCGGTGCCATGTCTTCACCCGACCCTCCGAGTCCTTAATGCGGTAGACCAGAAGGCCGGGCATTTGTGAGGCTACCTCGTACACTCCCTCCCTCCATCGATCAGCCAATTTATGTTTACCCGGTACTCCCAGGTTACGGAGGAGCACGGCATCGCCTGGTTTAATGTCTCTGTGTTTAACTTTATGATCATACCGCCGTTTATTCCCGGCGTTCAGCTTTTCGGTAGATTTCTCGGCTTGCAGGTAGGCCCGTTGCAGATTCTCTTGCAATCGCTGAACATATCGAAAATGAGTAGTATTATGCACCCCATCTGTGGAGGCTCTCAACCGTATATCCACCGGCAGTCGAGCTTCTCGGCCAAACATGAGAAAGTACGGAGAGAACCCTGTGGAATCGTGTCGCGTGCAATTGTAATCATGCACTAGTGTTTCCACATGACTACTCCATTCAGTCTTTTCTACCCCCGTTAACGTGCCTAACATGTCCAGTAACGTGCGGTTAAATGCTTCCGGCAGTGCATCCCCTTCGGGGTGATATGGGGTAGTTCGGGATTTAGAGATATGCAAGATTTTCAGCAGTTCTTTTATTAAGTTGCTTTCAAAGTCTCTTCCTTGATCGGAATGGAGTCGTTGAGGAAGCCCATAATGCATAAAGTACTTTTCCCAGAGCACCTTGGCCACCGTAATGGCTTTTTGATCTTTTGTCGGGAAGGCCTGGGCGTGTCTAGTGTAATGATCCGTGATGACCAGCACATTGCCTATGCCGCGGCTATCGGTTCAATGCATAGGAAGTCCATACACACTAAGTCCGTAGGCCCGGTGCTTTTTAAGTGCCCATTGGGGCGTCCCTGGAGGGCAATGTTTTCCGCTGAATACAACGCACACACCGTCGACAGTGATACGCTACTGCTTCTCTCATTTTTGGCCAGAAAAAACAATCTCTCACTAGTCCGAAGGTCTTGTCAACCCCCAAATGACCATGTTCATCGTGTAGAGCCCTCAGTACCAAGTACTGTAATCTTTTTGGCAGTACTAATTGTCTCCTATTCGGGTGGTTATGGTACTCTATAACTCTGTATAGTAAATTGTCTCGTATTTCGAATTTGTCGGCTTCCCGCATCAGTATACCTCCTACATCACTCGGAGCCTGTCTGAGGAGGGCCGGGCGATTTTGGCGGATAGCATAGCGAATGGCCCCTGCGACCGGGTCTTGTTCTTGGTAGCATACCATATCTTTCCAGGCTATGATCTTGTCTGGAGTAACGTGCATACCACTGGGGTCCCGATAGGCCTCCGGGATATCGTTGGATGCGCATCCTAGAGAGTCAGCCACCCTTAATTCCGAGAACGCCACTTGATCATTGACTATGGCAGCAGTACAACCTAGCGCCCTTATTCCGGGTCCCGGAATTTCTTCCCATTGGTCTTCGTCGGGGGTAGTGGCCAGCCCTGGTCGTCTAGACAGGGCGTCCGCTCCAATATTCAAGGGACCTGGCTTATATTTCAGGGTGAAATTGTAATTGAACAGGGCGGCCAGCCAACAATGTCCAGCCGCATCGAGTTTGGCTGAGGTCATGATATAGGTAAGTGGATTGTTGTCGGTCCGCACCTCGAACGACACACTGTACAAGTAGTCACGGAGTTTGTCGACAATGGCCCACTTGAGGGCCAAGAACTCGAGTTTGTGCACGGGGTAGTTCTGTTCACTGACGGTAAGACTGCGGCTGATATAAGCTACAGGTCGCAGTCCCTCTGGATACTTTTGATGTAACACCGCCCCTAATCTGCTCAGGCTAGCATCCACATGTAATATATACGGTTGCTCGGGGTTTGCATAGGCCAACACGGGGGCCGCGGTCAAACTCTGCTTCAGGTCCGTGAAGGCTTGTTCGCACTCTGTCGTCCATTTGTTCCCGAAAGGTTGTTCAGCAGGCGTAGCCTTCCGGCCTGTGCCTTCCGGCCTGTGCCTTCCGGATATATTTTGAGGAGGCCGTTGAGGGCTTTGGCCCGTCGGGAATATCCCTTCACAAACCTGCGATAGTATCCGCAGAACCCCAGGAACGACGCAACTCCCCCACGTTGTCAGGTCGGGGCCAATTGACGACGGCGTCTATTTTGGCTGGGTCCGTGGCAATTCCCTCAGTGGACACTATGTGTCCCACGTAGGTCACCGATGTCCGGCAGAAACGGCATTTGTCTACGGAGAGCTTGAGTCCTTCTTGAGCTAATCGGTCAAGTACTTTCAGGAGTCGAGCCTCGTGTTCCTCCAGGGTTTTCCCGAAGGCTATGATGTCATCCAAATACACGAGGCATTCTCGGGGATTCAAGTCACCTAACGTCTTCTCCATTAGCCGCTGGAAGGTGGCGGGGGCACCACATATGCCTTGGGGCATACGGGTGAATTGGTAGAACCCCAGTGGGCAAATGAACGCCGTTTTCTCTTGGTCCTCGGAACTCATAGGTACCTGGTAGTAGCCGGACCGGAGGTCCAGTACACTGAACCATTTGCTTCCATGTAGAGCGTCCAGAATTTCTTCTATGCGAGATTATACTGGTCTGGTACTGTTCGGTTGTTCAGTGTTCTGTAGTCTACACATAACCTCACAGTCCCATTCTTCTTTCGCAATACCACTATGGGTGAGGCGTAAGGGCTTCGTGATTCCGTGACGATTCCGGCTTCTTCCATCTCATGGAGGGCAGCTCGTACATCTTCTACATCCCTAGGAGCAAGCCGACGGGAACGTTCCCTGAAGGGTTTTGTATCAGTCATCCGAATTGTGTGTTGGGCATTTCGGCTGCACCCCACATCCATCTCCCCTTTAGAGAATACTGAGCGTCTTTCTTCCAGCTGCACTCGTAACCGTTCCTTCCAGGTGTCCGACAGCCTGGACGAGCCAAAGTCGAAGTCTAACGGCGATCCGGGATCTTCCACTCGGGTAGCTTTTACTTGCACAGCTTTATCCACCGAGCTGACGGGGTAAATTCTCCCTATTCTCTGTCCCACGTCGATGGCCATGGGGAATGGCGAAAGATTCTGGACCATCACATAGATTCAACGGGGAATGGCGGTCGGCCAATCCCTGAATTCTGGTACTTGCCGATATCCTCGGCGGACATCTTCTTCTGGCGTGCATTCTAGAGAAAAGAGCTGCTCCTCGTCTCCTCGTTCAGCGTAGGCACACCAGGTGGGTACCCTCTGCGTCTCTCCTGGTAAGAGTCTGGTCAGCCCTCCCCGGCCGCAGAACAACAGACCGTAGACCACCGAGGGTGGCGGAGGGGAATCTGCATCCACCTGGACAAGCTGTAGCTGTAGGCTGGACATGGGCAATTCATTAGTTTCTTGTAGATAGGCCCGGATGACGGCTTGTACAATGTCAGCATTCGTGCCTAGGATGATCGGATACTTAGGGGGCTCTTTGGGTTCCGGACACACCAAGGCGTCCACCTTCATGGGGTGAGACTTCCCAGTGTTGAGCTGTTGTATCTCCAGGTCCACGGTCACTATGCCATCGATGGGGTAGTCGTCATTGCTTATGCCTCTCACTTTGATATGCCCTGCCGATTTCAGAGGCCGCTTCTGGAGGTGTCGATCATAGAATCCTCGATATATGATGGTCACTTGAGATCCCGTGTCCAGTAGTGCGGAGGAGTAGATGTCGTCCACTAGCACCCGGATCAGCGCTACCAGTCCCACGCGATTACTCTCCTCCTCGGGTCCGTCGCCACTTTGGGTGGGAACAGGGGCTTCTGGGCTGGCCGCATAAACACCGCATATCATGGCCTGGGGCGTGAACTTCTTGGGTGACGGGCTCCGGTGGCGAGACTGCCCCATCCGACAATCGTAGGAGATATGTCCCTTTTTCCCGCATTTGTAGCAGGACATATCTCTGGGTGGGGTACGGCGGTCATACGGAGGCGAGGTTCGGCCGGCGTATTTCGGCCTTTCTGGGCCGGGTTTATCCAGCGGATCCTCCTTCTTCTCAACACTCCCTTTGGGTTTAGTGCTGCTGGCTGCTTTAGCCTTCTGTGGGGAGTGAAGCATGAGATGCGTTTTGTGCTCTTTGACTTGCTGTAAGAGCTTGATAAACGAGGGGGGGGGTCCTCGAGTGAGGTTATCGCGAATCATGTTAGCAATAGGGTGATTAGGACTGGACCCCCGTAGGTATTGTTTGCGGAGGTATTCGTCCATCTGTGAGGTGGTCACATATTTATGATGCAGCAG
This sequence comes from Ascaphus truei, assembly GCA_036426205.1. Lineage (NCBI taxonomy): Eukaryota > Metazoa > Chordata > Amphibia > Anura > Ascaphidae > Ascaphus > Ascaphus truei. The sequence continues at coordinate 79,962,473 of CM071572.1, forward strand.
GGGTCCTAGGGAGATTTGCACGCGGTGGATATAGGCAGACAAATCTTCTCCCTCCTTTTGATTGATGGCGTAGTATTTGGCCCACAAGGCCCCATCATCCTCGGTCGCGCTATAGGCCTCGACAAGGAACTCGATCATCATACGAGAGGTCAGGTCGGGGTACTGCTCTCGATGAATGCTGATCAAAGTGGACGCCGGGGGTCTCAAGCACTCCATGAGCCGTTGGCGTTTCACCACGTCTGTACAAGACCATTCTTCCATTACTCCCCTAGTGTGCTCCTTCCAAGGATCTATCCCATCCTCTCCCGTGGGCACAGGTAGAGTCCCCGAGAAGGCCTTTAAATTCTGGTAGCTTTGGGAATGCGTGGCTAGGGTAAGTGCTTCTACTAACGGCGGTAAGCTTGAGGGGGTGGTTAACTGGTCTATCTTGTCATTTAGTTTCTGCAGCATGTCACTACGCACCCCCGCTTCTTCGGATGCGCTAGACCCGGGATAGCTAACTTCTGACTGACCGCTACCCGCCTTCGCTCGCGGGGTAGTGAGCAAAGGGGAGCGTAGGGTCATCGTCACCTAGTTCCCCCACAGGGGGGTCCCAAAGTAGATAGACCAAGGGGCTGCCGCCGGACGGAGAGTCTGGAAGCGGCAGATATTGAGGGACGGCAGGCTCGAGGACTACTAGATTTCGCCAGCAATCTACTAGCATGGTGTTCCACTTAGCATCTTGATCTATGAGCACATCTACCAGGCGGGCTTTGGCAAAACCCGGTAGTTGTCATAGGGTCATTTGCAATGTCTCTAAAGGTAGGGCCATGGGTACTTGGGTCACAGCCACTGCGCGGTGGGCGGTTGTGCACATTTGCCGCTCCCAGTCTCGTATTTCCTGACGTGAGGGAAGGGCCATGGTGGCGGTATTTTTGGCTCGAGGGGCACCCCAGGTCTAAGATCTCAGCAGCGCCTCCAAATGTAGCCCTGGTTCCTAGCGAACACAGACCACTACCATATGCTGTATAACCTGTAGGCTCACAGGGCCTGAGCCTCTGCCACTGAGAGCCTGGGGTACGCACAATACTTATAACTTGGTGCAGGGCCTCCACCTGCGACAGCATCCGCCCGAGGGGAGGTGGGTCTTCGCAGGAACTTATGTACATTAATACACACACACAGCAATATACCTTAACCAATATACTTTACTTGTAGCAACCATACGCTTTATCAACAGGTGTCCCTCCCTAGAGAAGACACTACTCTCAGCGTCCTGCCAAACGCTCACTCTCCCCCTCCCTTCACCGGGTGATCCCACCCCGTGTCCAGTTCCCTCTTGGAATAAGTCCCCCATCCTCAAGTGAGTCAGTGAATGTATATGTATGTGACTGCGCAGCCACGTGTCCTGAGTGAATGATGGTACCATTGGTGCACTTGAAGTTTACCTGCCGGGCACTCCAGTACCCGGTTCTGCAACTATCTTCACAAAGGATCAGTATGGGCATAGATGACGTCACCCGTAGGTGTCCGGGGCGATCCCATCCAGACACGCTGCGACTTGGTAGCGGGGCCTGATCCCAGACCTCCCGCTGACTTAGAACTGTCCCGGTAGCGATCGTGTAACAGTAAGGGAATCCGGAACCTGTCTATGGCCAGTCCCTAGCTCAGCTTCACTCTACTGGGACTCAGGGCCTAACTGGGCCTGGGGCATGCGGCCTAGGTAGGGGCGGACGGCCTCCCTACACCGGAGCTCCTTCTCCTTCCTCCTACAGCTAGCTCTGACCCAACGTGCGCCCCCTCACTTCCTTTTCCTCCCTTCCTCGTACCTGATTGGCCCTCGCGCGTCACGGGGGCCTGCGGGGCTGCTGGGACCCGTAGTTCCCTAACTCCCCTCCTATCCGAGCTCTCCTCCTTCGCGGGCTTTGCTCCCCTTGTCTGCGCATGCGCAACCTTCTGCCAGGCCAGTTCTGCGCCGGCGCCAACCTAAACATGGCGGCTCCCTCTTGCGCGGAACCTCCATTATCGGATCGTTCCCTAGGTGCAGCATCTCCCACCCCACAACAACAAATGGTGGAAAAAAGGGGTCCCGGCTACACAAGATAAACTTTTTTACTTAAGAGTACATGGCCAGAAAACAATTAAAAGTGGGGAGGGTTAGTAATATGAAAATCAGGGAGTGATGTCATAGGGGACACAATACAAATGGTATCACTGGAATAATGACTTGCTAGATGGGTGAGGTAATAGTGTTGAGAAGCATGTTAGATTTTACTTTGCTAAAGCATATTCAAGTGTAACACATGGCAGTGGATATCAACCTCATTTTGTTCTGTGTCACCATTAAAAAATAAGTAAACCCTGATGTACCGCCAACATTAGTACAAGTCAAATACCTTTATGTACACGATACCTGTACGTAATTGCTTACCCTCTGTATTAAACAATCACTGCAATGTAACTCTGAATCTAATTTTAGTGTGAATAGTGCGCTCTCTTCTGACTTCTGACTGCCAACAACCTGAGGCTTAGAAGTGGCGAGACTATGGAGTGTCACTTTGTATTTGCACCACAGCTTGGGACCCTCTGCAATACATGGCAGAGGTTCCTAACTCCTGTCCCAAAGGATCACTAAGCGTGCAGGTTTGCAGGATACCCCTGCCCGAGCTCAGCGGGTCCAGTCAAAATGATTGGGCCACATTTGCTAATGAGAGGATAGCCTTGACCTGCACTGTTAGTGGTCCTTCAGGGCTGGATTTCGGACCCACTGCTATATGGTATGTTCTCAGGAGAGGTATAGATAGGGTGACCAGACATCCCTGTTTTTAGGCCTTTGTCCCGACGTTTTGGGCCACTGCCTTGGTATTCTATCGGCAGTTGCCGACCGCTCATGCTCAGGCACGATCAATGCTTGCCAGCCAACCGACAATCGTGCATACACGACCGGCAAGCGCTCATCGTGCATGCTCAGTTGGTGCTCGCCATTCACGCATGCGCAGTCGATGCTCGCTGTTTGCGCATGAGCTATATTTGTCCCGTTTATTTCTGGGACAAATATGTTCCCCCTAGTTATGGGCACATCAAATATATTCGATGCACCAGAGTCATCAAATCGTGTCAGTAAAGGAGAGATAATCCATAGCAGCAACACGGCGGCACATTTGAAGTTGAGAGCACCCAGACGGTTCAAAGTGAAAAAAGTCTTTATTCGGACATACAAAAACCGGAGTTCTCCATGGAAAACCTCCCACGCGTTTCACACCTAAGTGACGCTTTCTCATATCATGATCTGCTGTATCGCACCCGGACTTGGCAATATCCGCCATTAACTTTAATGGCAGATATCGCCAATACAGTGGATCGCGCTTTGATGACTCCGTGGCAAGGTCTCTTGCTGTATTTACTAAGTGGTGCTAAACCTTAGGGTTCCTGATGGCCCCAATTGAAGAGGTCACAAGGTGCCTAGTGTTGAACCCCATTTCATAAATCTGGGATTTAACCGATTACATCCGAGATCTATTCAAATAGCTTTATGTAGAAACAGTGCACAGAGAACGTGTGGGACTTTGCAAAACTCCCGAGGGATATAGGACTGCTCATTTATACTAAAATAAGCCTGGAAGTTAAAAAAAAACAAATGTGTATCTAGTTATAGAAAGTAATTTTTTCACAACATAAAAATAAGACAAACTAAATAAACTGTTTCTCCTGCTCCTTACTTACACCCTTTCATCCATCTTTCTCTCGCCTCTCTATTTTGACACCTTCCCTTTTATTTAAATCTTCTCTTCCTTTCACAACCCACCTCCGACTGATCTCTCATTTCCAACCCAACTGCTATGTCTCCAGTAACAGAGCAGAAAGCAACGGGAGGTCATGTCAGGTAAGAAGCTGCAGGGGAGATGGAAAAAACCATTCAGTAAAACCATTACAGGATCTATTTGTAGGCTTATTCCCTTTCTGAAGTGTCTGTGTTTTTTTCCCACCTCCAATCTTGCCAGAGCTTGCGTAGAGAAAAAAGTGGGACGGGTTCCCAGTACTAGTATCCTTGTAGACGCCAAAGGGAAGAAAAGGAGCCTTGAGCCCCTTAGGTGACAGGACGACATGACCGCCGGGGATAGGCTCCCCTCTCCTTCTCTTACTTGGTGGGGCCGTTTTCTTCTCCCTCTCCCCTCCTACCAGATGGCGGTGATGAGAGGGGGCCGGGGAGAGGCTATTTAGGTCCTGTGCGGGGCCGGTGTTGCACACCATTTCCCGGCGGTGGAGTGCTCTGGCAGGGTTGGCACTTATCAGGTTACATGATGTATGTTAATAAAATCCACCGCCTTTGTACCTCCAGACCTTTGTTTGTGTTTATTTATTATAAGTATTATTATGGGGATATATATACAGAGAGGGGGGGGGGGGGGGAGAAGCTCCATTGCAGGCTCCAAGGTAAAGTAGTGATGATGCAGGTCTCCTGAAGAAATGTCAGATAATCTGCTAGTAATGCCAGGTTTGGTATGGGCTTTTGCTACCTCTGCCAAACTAAAACAAACAGATATCAATGACCAAAGCCACCACTGGAATGTCCCGCGTCTAAACAAGGACATGGTCGGGGGGGAAAAGGCAGCTGAGAACCATTGGGCAGAAGAGCACCAAGCCACATAACCCAATCTCCCGACTCCTACTGAAACAGGAAAATAACTATATCCAGGGAATTGCGGGAGCTTTTTTTGCCTCCAAAAGGGCATTTACTTCACCATTTGCCAGACGAGACCCCCCCCTCCACTTAACTCTTCCTTTTCAGCTTATAAAATGCTTCACATGGGTCACTCTAAATGGTGCTAAACTAAACTAAAATACTATTCACTGAAAAGACAGTGTTAAAAATTGGAGAGAGGGCCAAGAACTCCCATATGAAATCACTTTGGTCCATATTCACTAAACTTTAGTGAATGGGAGGGAGAGTGTGCTAAAGTGTAGCACTGCTCAGTACATATGGGCCTTATTGTGTGGGAACTGTTCCTAGCGGTAGAGTTTGTCTGACATTATATTGGGTTATGAACTCAGAGGCTGGCAGTACAAACAATGGGCAGTTAAAATGTAATCCCATTGATTTTCCCCCGGACAAAAATCTCCATTTCCTTATTGGAGAATGCAGCTCTACTTTGTCACGTGTGCCGCACAACTGGCAGATATAACGTGTGTATAACTCATATCTCCCTTTATGGCCATCCAAGCTTATAGAAGACCAATTAAAAAGAAAATGTTCACAGCCCCAATCATAAAACCCTATGTATGTCTCAGGTTTCCTAATCCCCTGGACACATTTTTGAGAATGAATGTCCCAGACTAGGACACTGGATGTCAGAGTTAAAAGCCACAGCTCTGTGACCCCACAAAGCCACCCTAAGAGAAGAATAGACATTTTTTTACAAAGATAAGGCCACCCCCATATAAATTTAACATAGGAAGGATGTTGATCCAGGGAGAAATCTGATCACATGACTGGAGTCAGGAAGGATTTCCCCCCCCCCTTTTGAGACACAACTGGCAAATATTTTACTGGGGTTTTTTGTTTGCCTTTCTCTGGAACAATATCAGTATAAATAAGAATATCACCAGATTAGAATTGAACACAGGTTGATCTCGATGGCCATATGTCTTTTTTTTCCCCACCTAATCTACCATGTTACTGCATAACCCTAAAGAAAATAAGGATTATTAATAATTGTTCCCGCGGAGATGAAAATCTCTCAACTACCATTTGAAAAGCTGCAGGTTTGAATGTCTTCTGATTATGAATCATGATAATGCTTTGCATACCACTCTGGCACTGAAGAAAAGATCAGTCATTGCTTTTGACGGCAGGTACAGATTGATTAGAAAGAAAGTGAACTATTGGCTCCAATAGGCTGCTATCTGGTTCAATCTGTCACATACCCGGTTTTACAGTCAGGGCAATTGAATAAAAAAAATGGACCTGAATTCACGTCATTGTTGGTATTCAGCAGAGTCTTTTTATCGGCGAGCGCTGGCTGCGCATAGGTGATGAGCGCTTGTCGGCCGCTTATGCGCCTGCGCGATTGCCACTTGCCGACCGCTCGTGCCCATGGAGCTTGCCGGTTTGCGCATGCGTGGCCGGCAAGTGCCGATCGCACATGCGCACAAGGAGCCAGCAAGCGCCGATTGCACATGCACGCCCAGCGCGGAAAAAACCCGGGGCAGTGGCCAGAAAAGTCGGGAACCCGGGACAACCGGCGAAAAACCCGGGGCTGTTCCGGCTAAACTGGGACGTCTGGTCACCCTACTTTTAATGTAAACGGCAGAGGGGATATAGCAACGAGCCTGTCAACAAACACCAGACAATGCTAAATCAATCCGTTAATTGCCCCTTCCAGGGCAGATGCATTCATAACTCAGAGCTGCTTTATTCAAATGCTCTTTTGTGTTACAATTAATGGCTTGTGGAGGTGGGAGCTATAAGTCTGACCACCTGTGGGACATTTAAAGTGTCCTAATAGTTTTATGTAAGGCTGTACATCTTTAAGGAGCATTGAAGAATAAAAATCACATTACTGATCATACTGTGTTTGAGTATTTGAGTCCCAGCAGCAATTTTTGTTCCCAGTAAAGTAATACCAAAATATAGAATCACTAGACAATTATCTCTGTGAAAGTTAAAAAAAAAAAAAAGGAAAGAAAAGACTTGCTCCAACTTTAACAGAAGTAAATAAGAGAGTTGTTCTGCGTCTACCTGCTGAATCTTCCACCCAAGGTCACCTTCCAATAGTGAATGACAGCTTTGTTACTAAACAGTTATCTAAATTGTGGTGGCTTATCGGGGGGGGGAGGGGGGGGGGAGCTTCATCATTATTAACAGTATCCAGCAAGTGCCGTGTCCACAGGAAAAGATTCAACAACGTCATTTCTTACCACTATAGGTCATAAGACACCCCACAAAACGGGGGGGGGGGGGGGAATGTATATGTATCCATTTGTGAGTGTATTTAACCCTGAGATTACCTGTTTAGGTGACTGGTGGATCCGTCTGGACTTGCACTGAAGTTTTTAGACTACCCCCATTTGATATGCTTATTAGTGTTCTGCAGCTCCCTGCTTAGCTCCATGTGGAGGCCAACCCTAGTAATATGGACTATTTGTGTCCGTCTACACTTGGACACCAGCAGATCTTTACAGTTATAAAGAGGGTATAACAGAAAAGTTGGTTGCCCTGGGAATGACCTCTCATTCAAAAATCATTACCTTATGGCATCTTTGTCCTTCCAGCCCGGGAAATCAAAGAAATGGTTGAAAAACATGCTGTCCCGTTAATCCTGCCGGGTCTTCGTCCCGCAAGCTCAAATCAAGATTTTGTGAGGTTGTTTTAGAGTAGCCGGTTTGCTAGTAACGAGATGTTTTCCAGTCAGAGTTTGTCAGCGTCTGTTATCTCTCCCCTTGGCTGGAGTATGGATTGTTGGTGAGAATCTTTGCCTGGTACAGTAAAGTTCCCTTCACTTCCCAGGCCAGGAATTTTTCATTGAATAATTTTTAACTAAAGCTTCGGGGAGGGGGAACCGGGGTCTTTTCTACTTTATTTGGCTGCTCAGCCATGTAGAAAGAAAACTTACAAGCAGTTTTTTTTTTCTGTCTACCAAACAAAGAAAAAACGCAAGAGCAAACACAGAAGAGTTTGCGAAGTTTTTTTGGTTATCAGCGCAAATACTGTATGACACTATGAGAAAACGAGGTGCGCATTCCTTGGGTACACTAATTGGAGTCTTTACAAAACTGTAAAGTAATTTTTTTTATTTCACTGGTGGAGAAGAAAGTGTAAATGATGAGCAGGTGCAGTGAGAACATCAGCAACGCCTTCCAACATGTGGCCCAGAAAAATAGGTATACTTTATTAGCTACAGTAGATCCATGTGGAACAGAGGAGTATCCGGACACGTGGGAGAGACACATGGAGACACAATAACGCATATAAACACACAATCCCAGCAAGCTCACCCCACCCCACTTTTTAAGTAGCAGGTTTTTCCATGTACCTGTGCAGGACAGGTCTATTAAGACATTTCTCCCTCCAGCAGGGTTAACTGAGAATTTTCACAAGTAGTGTTAGGACCTGCATACTGGTCATGCCGTGACGTGGCTGCATACTGGTCATGCCGTGACGTGGCTGCATACTGGTCATGCCGTGACGTGGCTGCATACTGGTCATGCCGTGACGTGACTGCAGGCTTATAACGCTTTGGCGAAAGGGTTTAACTAAATGACCGTTACTCATGAGAATACTAACATTGAAGTATTTAACTACAATATGTATTTTGTCACATTGGATGTAGCATTTGGGTATTTTTGTCTTTTGTTGTACAATAACACATATAATGTACTATATGCATATTATTAATAAAATATGTGAATTTATGGATTTATGTGTATATATACGTATACACACACACACACACACACACACAATAGAAGTGGTATTAAATTTACGCTAACCAGCTGAACATTAGCAGATAATACATCAATGTCTAAGTTGCTTTAATTTGCTGAAGCTTTAGCAGCCTCTGGGAGAAATAGTTACAATGGGTACAGCTCAATTTAATATGTACAGGACATTAAAAAAAACAGGTACAGTACCTGACTAAAGAGGTGCAGTTGGGGAGTATGCAGCAGTATAACCTTCCCCACAGCCCTGATAATTCAGACTTTGTGTACAGAACAGGCATACCATAGGCAGCAGTAGTGCTAAAGATTCCCCTGGTACACACTGCCATGCCAAGTCCAGTAATGCAAAGAAAAGTTACAGCCTAGGAAAAAACAGCACAGGCATCTTTATCCCCAACACACTCTGCCCAGCTAAAAACCTCAGGAGAGTTGACAATCGTTACAGCAGAAGCAATTCAAGTGTAAGGCCTCGCCGCGCTGTGCTGAGGCGTGCTGAGCCGCGCTGAGGGGAAACATTATCCCTATCAGCGCGGCTTTAGACGGCGCTTCCGCAGGCATGCGGAGGCGTGTGGAAATGCAGGAGACAGGCAAGTTTAAATTTTGCCGCTCATGCAAGCGCAGGGCCGGTCACGTGACTGCCAGAAGCCAGTGGCAGTCCGTGACGTCCCTAGCCCCGCCTCCATGCCCGCCTCCCACCGGCACACAAGCGCGCTCGCTGACGCTCATGCAGGGACAAGAAAAATCTCCTGCGTGAGCAGGTGAGCATGAGCGTCAGCGCTGCCAGCGCCGCTCCCTGCACCATGTCCCAGGCCTAAGGCTGTACCTGCAAACATAGAGACACTCACTGTGTCAACCTTTCCACCCATATATACAAGATTTGGGGCAGAGCAAACCCCAAACAATCACTGAGAATCCTCTGTTTATGGACAAAATAGGAACATCAGTATCAGCAATTGTGTAACATGTTCCCTTGTACACGTACACACGTACACACGAACACACACACGTACACACGAACACACACACACACACACACACACACACACACACACACACACACACACACACAGTGTTCCGCAAAAGTATTTCAAACAAAACACAGAATAAATATAAAGCAGATAACGAAAGTAAAGGCCTTCCCTTGATAATCAACTCCCAGAAAGGACACAATAATGGCATTTTCTTTCATCTCTCCCACTGGTGTTCTGAGTAACACATTGTCATTTTTTTTTCCATATGATTACTTATATAAATTGTAGTGTACGTGCCCATTTTTTTTATATTCAGAGGTTTTGAAAGGGATCTTTAAACCTTGTTTATTCACAGACTAATTTTTTTTTTTTTTTTTACATTTAAATGTCATCTATTTTCTCCAATGTGTTTGTAACGTTTCTTTTTCAAGGCTTAGAATTCATGAGCCCATATCTACATCAAATAGATGACTCCAAAGAGCATTGAATGTCCAGGTGTACAGTAGGGGTATCTTTCCCAGCTGTTCTTTGCTCAGATTAGCCATTCTGTGTATCTAATCTTCTACCCATAAAAAGATCCCGCCCAGCTGCCCAATAGCCGCAAATAAAAGACTCCCAAGTTTGAATTCAGACTTCAGTATCCTGTAGTTGTTATTATTGTTATCATTGCTGAAAGCATGTGTGGCGCAGACAGCGGATGACAGTGGGATGGGGGTATTGTTGGGTGTCAAAGAGCAGCCCAGGCTTTGAGCAAAACAAACAGAAAAGAGATGATCACTGAGCAAATCTGCTTTGAACTTTGCTTCCTATTCAAAGAACCCAATAAGCACAAACACAAAAAAGATTGAGCAAACCAGAAAACACTGTGTGATCTCTCTCTGTTGTGTTGTCGGTATAGGCTACTTAGCAACTTGAACGCTCTAAGATTTGTGAGTCACTTTTGTGGTGTATTTTCAGTAATCAACAGTAACAAAGCCACATGGCCTCGAAGGATGGATTATAAAGATAACCTAACGTTCGCCTTTGAACGAGACAGGACAAATAGTGAGTGAATGGGTTGATGTGGACATGAATTGAGAGGCATATTCTTTACAGTAGGTGACTATTTGTTAAGTGACGAGAGCTTAAAATAAAGGAAGAGAGTAGAAAAGGCAGCGCAAACTACCCCACAGCCCCTCACCTTACCTTTGAAAGCTTTCCATTTATATAACGTTATGACACTGCACACATATACTGTAGATTTCACTGCCAAGTCCTCTGCTGAACCACAGGATGGGGAAAAAACAGTAAGGGCCACCGCTGGGCTTAGTTTCAGGTGAATGAGCTCTGAGTAGGGTGACCAGACGTCCCGGCTTTTAAGCCTTTGTCCCGACTTTTTCGGCCACTGTCCCAGTTTATATCGGCACCGGCCACACAGGCGTGATCGGCCCTTGCCGGCTTATGCGCGTGCTGATCGCATATGTGTGTGCCGATTGCGCATGCACACAAGTGATCGGCAAGTGGATGGATAGCGCATGCGTGAAATTTGTCCTGGGTTTTCCCGGGATAAATATGGTCACCCTAGCTCTGAGGTGCCTTAGCATTTAGGACTTTATTCTGTTAGGTCTGATATAATTGTAAATCCCCATTCACTTTAATATGAAATTTGGTCAAAATAAGCCCAAAAAGCCACATCAGACTATATATATATTAGATTGTAAGCTCTTCGGGGCAGGGACTCCTTTTCCTGCTGTTTTATGTCTGAAGCGCTTCTTCCCATCATGTGTTATAATATTATGTCAGGTATCTTACTGCTGTAAAGCGCTATGTACCTGGATGGCGCTATATAAATAAAGATACACAGGCGGTCCTCGCTTATCCGCCGGAATCCGTCCCGCAAACCGCCGTCGGATAATGGACCGACAGATTGCAGGTCCATGTTAATCCATGGCGGAGAGCCTCGGGTAAGCGGGTCCGACATCGGATAATGCATCTAGCGGACTACATTATGCAGCGTCGGATAAGCCGTACCACGGAAAACAGACCGTCGGATACTGAGGACCACCTGTACATACATACATACATATAGAAGAAAGAAATGAGGTGCAGTCACTGGCGTTATGTAACTGCCTCAGGTGCACAGCGATCACCCCCCTCTGACCTGTAATACAGGACACATGTTAATTTATTTATTTCTAAAAATGTGTTACCAGGAAGTAATGCATTGAGCGTTACCTCTCGTTTTCACGTATGTCCTGGGCACAGTTATCATGACATCCTCCTACAACAAGAAGGAGCCGGCACTCCAGAGGCCTTCATACAAAAAATATAATTTTAATCCACACAGATCAACATTTCGGTCAAATACACTGACCTTTGACCAAAATGTAGATCTGGTGGATTTAAAAAAAAAAAACAATTATGAAGAGCTCTGGAGTTTTGGTTATTTCTAGTTTTAGGAGGGTGTTCCATACACACATACATACATACATACACACATACACACACACACACACACACACACACATACACACATACATACACACATACATACATACATACACACATACACACACACATACACACACACACACATACACACACACACACACACACACACACATACAGAATAAAGTCCTTAATTCCGTCTACTAAATATGGGGGCATGACAAATAAATGTTTGGGGTTTGGGGATCTAGGATGCAAAGGAAACGTTGAGGTAACACATTCCTGATGCCAACAAGGTTAAAAAAAGAAAACGGGTGAGAAAACGGTGAAGGTTTTGGATTAAAAAGGTTTGATGGAATGATCCTGACCAGTTCCGTGAGGAGAGTATGTTAAACAGAGATGTGCAACATTGTTGCTGAAGTTTGCAAACCTGGTGAAAAGTGCCCTTTTATGAGCTGTACAGCAAATAAAAATACCACTTATGGATACATTTGCATGTCTCAGGCAGGTCTGTAACCCTGTCTTTTCCACTGCAGCCAGGGATTCTGGGTAATGACATGCAAATGAGCACAGTGTGTCTCTTTTTTTTTGCTAACATTTAGCAATGTTTTTAAAATGTCTCTAAATAATTTGGCACGCCTTAAAAGTCAATGCACAGGTCACATGATGCCAAATTCAGGTCACATGACTCTATATACTACCACCTCTCTCTAATAGCGCGTCTGAGATCAGATGCATTGTAAGGAACCCCAACCCTCTCTATTAGCGCGTCTGAGAACAAACTCATAATGTGACGTTCTTTCCTGAGGTTAACGTGCATCGACCAGACATAATCTCAACTTCACCTTAAGTTATCACAACATTGCGTTAGCTTCCAATAACGTGAAGGTGGAGTTACTCCCACCCAGACCTTGAAATACAGTGTACGGGTGTTGCCGGAGAGACTTCGACGTAGGTTAATGTTAACGTAATGTTAAGTCGCTTACCGGAGCTTTGTGGATCTCACCCTTTGTCACCGCAGGGCTAGGAGATGAGACAACCTCGATCCATTTAGTGCTGGGGAAACCCCGATACCGCACCCCACACGTGCACAAGAAGAGTCCTCCAGATCTCTAACTTGGATGCATCGACGGCCACAAATTGCTAACCGGACCATCTGTGAAAGCTTGGCCATTTTTGACCCCAACATTGTATTGCTTTACAGCAGGAGTTCTTAACTCCAGTCCTCAAGTCCAAGACGGAGCCTCTGATTGAGCCACCTGTGCTAAAGCAGGGAGTTATTGAGCCACCTGTGCTAAAGCAGGGAGTTATTGAGCCACCTGTGCTGAAGCCGGCATATCCTGAAAACCTGTCCTGTTGGGGGGGGGGGGGGCTTGAGCACCCTTGGTTTATAGAGTATTGTCAAGAACAGGCCAGGAACACATTTTAAGGTTAGTGCCAGCAGCCTCTTCAGACACAGCTTTCTGCTCTATATGCAAATATTTATATTGACATTCAAATTGCTTTTGGAAGCGAGGCAGCTAAATGTGTCTGGCAGGGAGATCCCATGTTCAGCTGATTGTGGCATGGTGCATGCGCTCGCCCCTCCACAGGGGAAGCACAGGGAAACATGATCTGTCATTAACGTCGGAAAGATTCACACCGTACTTTTTTTCAAATGCAGAAGTGCACCCCACTGCAGCACTGCCGTTTAATGCCTGGAATGGCTAGCGATCAACGTATTGCCATCACATGTACCGTGTATTTGATTTAAAATAGCACTGACTGAATACCTACAAATGAAACAAATGTCAGTCCCAGTGTTCGAATTGTCTTAATAAAAGTAGTGATCCTCTGTCTGAGAAGAAAAAGAAAATCTACGTTTAAAAAACTGTGGAAAAGCTTCTGGGACTGTCATTTTTTTTGTATCAAACTTTTTATTGGCATCAACACTTACAGACATTGGTACAATACAGTCATCGGCACATGACTGCATGATTTCAGTTGGTTCAATTTGGTGTTGGCCAATAGGGTTTTCTAATTCGGGATGAGGGTGGGGGGGAGAGATAGGGGGGGGGGGGGAGCAAGGGGTGAGCGGATGGGTAGACAGAGGGGAGAGGGAGGGGGGCTGGAGTGGAAGGGGGGAGGCATGGGAGTGGGGGGTCTCCGTGGGTCTCCGTCTCCTCCACCATCCACGCTGTGAACTAATCCCTTCTGGCCTAATGCCAGGCCCTGTGGTCCTATCCAGTGATCCCAGGTATTCCACTGGGACTGTCATTTTAAAAGATTTAAATGCCACTTATTTTAGACCATAGACCATAATCCCTGAGCAAACAGTGCTTCCACAGCAGCCAGGGATTCTGGGTAATGATGACATGCTAATGAGCACTCCCAGTGAGTCACTCCTTACTTCTCAGACTTGGTACATAGTAGGCGCGCACGCAACGGAGCGCGTGACATCATGCGCGCCTGCTGAACAGGCGATCGTGGCCTGTGGGGTCTGGAGGAGGAGACGCGACCAAGAGCAGCTCTAATTCCATGTTTGGGGGCGTGCCCGTGACATCACGTGAGCGATTCGCCCTCATTGGCTGAACCTCGCACGTGACCCGACCGTCGCGCGACAAAATCAAAAGATTTCGTCTCGCGAAAAATAGGCCACGCCGTCGTGCGCGCGCACACTGTGCCCGACCTCATTGTGGTAACCACTTTAATCCACTTATTACACTTACAATCACTTTAACCACTAATTAGTCCCTTTAATATTATTATTATTATTATAAGTATTGTTTATTTATAAAGCGCCAAAATATTCTGCAGTGTAGTGTAGTGGGGGAACAGCAGTTACATTAAAGCAGCAGAACAGGCTATATTGCATTTTTTATTATTTATTACAGCTTTGAAGCAGGGGGTCTCTGGAACTGAACTGTGTAAATTTCTGCTCCGGGGACCCCCTGCTTCCAGAGACACTTATCTCCGTAGGGGGTGCCGGTATCTATGCAGGTAGGGAACTGTGTGCCTAACATAATGGCGGCTTTAAATGTCCCACATCACGCGGGCCAACAGGAAGCTGTGACGTCACCCGTTGCAGCTTCTTATTGGCCCACGTGACCGGGACATTTAAACTTCACAGGGATCGGCCCCCCCTACGGAGGTAAGTATCTCCGGAAGCAGGGGGTCCCCAGAGCTGAAATGAACACAGTTCAGCTCAGGAGACCCCTCTCTTCAATCATATAATAACAAAATAAGATTTAAATTAAAACGCAATGCAGCATGCAGTGCTGATTTAGGCTAGGTCCCGGCTGCAGCCGGCGGCGCGCGCGGCAGAGTGCGCGCCTCTCACCAGCCCCTTACCTCCTCCCTACCAGGCCCCGGTGACTCCTCGCTACCCGGCCCTCTACGTGCTGTCACGCATCAGCCAGCAGGGGTTACAACAGGATGGTGTTCCCGTGCGGCGACGCGTCACATGGTGCGCCAGGGAGCCAATGAAGAGGGGAGGTCGCCGGCAGCCTGGCATAAACAGGGCAGGGGGGTGGATATGTCCAGGCACATTAAAACATTCCCCAGCCTGCGCCGCAGATCAGCGCACTTTATTCAATTCCTCTCTCCTTCTTTTTGAATGTAGAGATGTTAAACTGCATTTCTAACTGATTACAAGAGAGCCAACGATTTGTACCGTTACTGGCGTGATTTCCCACCCGCGCCAGTTTTGCTTAGAATGTTGATACGAGCAAGAAAACCCAAAAGGCTTGTGCTTTCTTTATTCATTAAGCGCCCACCCGACCCGTTTCGGCCACGCCCCCCACGCCTAAAAAAATCTGCCTACGGACAGCAGATCGCAGTGAAGCGCTTTGCACGCGCCGCCAGGACGCCAGACGCGCGTGCAGCGGGACCTTAGCCTTAAGTAGAGTGACATACAAATAAGAACCAACTAACACAAACCTATAAGTTACCGAGGGCCCCGCATGTGGAAACTAACGAGCGACAGGTTTCATTGTTAAGAATACTACAGCAGTTAAACCTATCAGGAAATCACGCCGCTGCTATTGTTTCTCTGTCGGTATTAGGACGACATGTCAGAATTATACTCTGCTTGTTAATTTCTCTGGGGTTTTAAAGAGAAAAGGCCGTGTAATGTAAGGACGGCAATTAAAGCACGGCTTGTAATTACAGGCGATTAATAGTATGTTGCATAATTGGGCCACACCTTCAGCCATACGGCTTACATTATGGCATCCCCGACTTGGATAGAGATAATGCAGCCTCCCTGATCATTACACATCTATTGCTAGGATCTCCATCTGTTTCCTCCCTGTGCCCGTATTGTTAGCTGGGTTGCACCTGACAGACGGAGCCTCTGCATAACAAGGACTTTTTTTTTAAAGCATTTAAACATCGCAAAAAAAAAAAAAAACCTAATCCAAAAGGTCTCCTGAAGATTAGGGCAAACAATTGTCTTTAGGAACATCCACTGCATTTGCAATAAAGATAAAGCAATCTGGCATGCAACTATTTATCTGACATTATTGATAGTTGTTCCGTGCTTTGAAATATGTGTCGTTGTTTCGCAAATGTAGGCCTGAAAGCCTAACTGTGAAAAGCTGAATAAAACATACCGTATCATGAAATCTACCGCACATACTGCTTTTGTTAAAAGCCGGGGTGCGCAACAGGTAAGATTTTAAGGATCTTACGGATTTTAAGGATCAGCCAACGACTGAGCCACTTGTTCCGAAGCTGGGATATCCTTCAAATCTGACCTGTTGGGAGGATCTTGAGGACTGGAGTTGAGCACCCCTGTTAATGGTTATACTTAACTAAATAACTAACCGAGAGAAGATAGAACACAGTAGAGATTCCACGTTTGCAGTGGTAATGGCTGAGATCATGCTTATACAGCAGTGGGGTCCATAATAAGGGTCCCCACCAAAAATGTTTTCAGACTAATATTTTTTCCAAGGCAAAAAGCATTTCACAGCCAAGGATGTTCTCAGGACGAAATTGGGAACACAAAGGAAAAATGTGAAAGCTAAAATAAAAACACCTTTTTGGAACGGCGATCTGCATCTCCGGGAACCCGCAGCACATGCAACATCACACCACTTGAAGCTATTAATGAATGTAAAACATTTACTAGTGGTGACTAGGGTTGCCGGGTGTCCGGTATTGAACTGGACTGTCCTGTATTTGGATACTCTGTCCAGTAAAAAATGAGAGGTACTGTATTACTGGACATGTATGTGTCCGGTGTTTTCTTCCCTGGACATAGTGACCTGACGCACCAAACACCATTGAGTCCAGTATTTTCGGAGAAGCCACCTGGCAACCCTAGTGGTGACGAGCTAGCAGCTTCCTTTTAACCACACAGCTATCGTAATGATTGTTATTCTAGAAGTGGTCAGATCTCGGGCAAAGTCATCTCTATATACAGCTCTGACTCTAGCGGTGGCCAGTAAGTTCTGGCTGTGCACACCACGTATGTTTCATGGTGATGCTCTGCGGAGTCCGGTTACTTTCTATTCTCTTTTAGAAGAGCATTTGGAAGTATTTAGGGATTTTGTAGAATATCATCATACATTGCACCATATGAACCTTTAGACTGCACTAATGGCGTATCTGGTTCCCCATGGGCCCTGGCCTAATGACAGGCCAGGTGCATCATGGGCACTTGCTCATCTTCTACTGGCAGATCGGGCTGACTAATCGGACAGAGCGGTCCAGCTCGATCCAAACGGAAGTGGAGCTCCCTCCACATTATAATGTGCATCTGGCACCTTGCATAATGACTTGTGGTAACTACAGATGCGGCAAAACTTACTGTCCCTGGCACCGCAGATGAACTAGCAAAGGCTTTGTGGCGCCCGGTATGGGGCCCGCGATGGAGCTGGGGGGCGGGGGGGTACATGATGAATGGGAGCCCCCCGCAGTGTTAAGCCTTTTGTTGTTGTGACATCGCAGCTACATCTGTGTCCGTCCCCATGATATCACTGGGATTTGGAAGAAGACCGTGTGTCCCGAAATATACAGTATTGATGTTCTGCTTGTCGCTGCATCAACTGTAAGAAACTTGTTATTCGAGTTTGTAGGATTTGATGCAAACGGTTAGCCCGGTTCATACCACATGAGACCTGGGGGAGTTATTGACACAGAAAATGGGGGGGGGGGGGGGGGAACAATGACACATAGATGCATCATTTGATACATTCCATTATAACCTATGCAAATTGCATGCCTCCCTAATTCTTTCTCCTGACACTCCCTAACCTTTAAAATGACACGCACGGGGCAAAACTGAGTACAAAACAAAGTTAAGAAGTTGACTGTAATAGACACAAAATGAAAATGCCTTTATTTGGGGTCCATTTTCCCATATAATTGCCTTCATCTATCGACACTATACCGGTATTCACTAAGTGCTGACAAGGTATTTCACACAAGATCAGAGCTTTGTGTATTTACTGCTTAGTAAATTCTTCAAAAACAGTGGCAGTAACAGAAAAAAAAATTACTTGAAAAATTGGTTTAAAGCTGCAGTTCAAGCAATATCCTACGTGTGGTTTTTTTTTTTGGTTTTTTTTAATAAATCAGTTCTGTACCATGAGAAAATATTTGTAGCATTTGAAAAAATAATTTAAAAAAGCAATTTTAAAGACATTTTTAATGTATTCTAATGTAACAAGCATTTTTGTTCCTATAGCAACCATTTACAAAGTCGCATGCCCTTCCCTTTCTGAAACAGTGTCACCTTTTTGAGCCCTGCCCTCTCTAGCAGTGAACCGATTGAATCTAGTGCCTGCCTGGTCACATGATCTTCCCCACAGAACTTTGGCTGTCAGTGCAGCAGAAGAGGACCCAAGATGCATCTAGGATTGAGGCAGGTAGTCTCCGGAGCCGACCCCCATTCATTTTAGCTCCGGAAACCCCCTCGATATACTAACCTCCGTAGGCGGTGTCAGCAGCCGCTCCCCTCGGCCAGCAGGGATGGCGTGATGGTGGCGTTTCCAAGCTCCCACGATCCGGTGCGTCTTCCTATTGGTCCACACGATGCTGGAGCTTTAAAAAGCGATATTGGAACCCTCTGTGGAGGTATCTCAGGAATCAGGGGGTCCCTGCAGCTGAAATTAATGGGGTCCAGCTCTGGCCTGCTTCAATCCTATGTTAAAAAAAATAATAATTAAAGAGCATGAATTGATATTTATGAAACTTTCATGGAAGTACATTATATCTCTATATATTTTTTCCTTATATAATGCAGACAGTGCACACAGCACTGTACACATGCATTTGTAGGCACAATGTGTCCCTGCCTCATGTGTATTAAAGCAGCAATCTGCTCTACTCACCCTAAAATACAAACATATTGATTTTCCTTTTACCTCGGTGAAGTCCTTTAGTTGCTGCCGACAGCAATGGGACGGCATCTACCTTCTTATCTTCTTCACCTGCGTTCTGGGATTATCGGTAGCTGAAAATTTGCCTCCCGTGGGAAGTTAAAATGGCCACTGCCATTTACACACCGTGAGGGAACAGAAACATGCTATAGTAGCAGTTTTTGCCAGTGAAATAATGAAACAAATGAAAACTGGGTAAAAAAAATTAAAAAACGAGAGAGATCAGCACAGTATAGTTAATTTTATAACTCAAGTGGAAGGACTGATTGGCGCTCAAAATACAAATTCAATGCAATAACTCCTTAAGTGCCGTAATGACATACAGTGTAGATAGGGTTGCCAGGTGCCCAGTATTGAACTAGACTGTCCTGTGTTTGGACACTGTCCAGTAAAAAATTAGAGGTAATACTGGACATATAAATGGACATAGTGACCTGACCGGTTTGGGGGGCTGCAGGATTTCCCTGAGCAGGGCTGTTGCTAGGGGGCTGGGCAGCTTCCTCCATCCTGACTCGCCGCTACTAGGTAATGAAGCCAATCAGGAGGTGGTGTCAGGAGGAGGTGCCAGGGGGTGGGGCCAAGGGGAGGAGGAAAGAGCATGGAGCCGAGAGGTGTGTGTCTCGAGTGCGTCGCATTTTTCACCATTGTGTCCAGTATTTATGGAGAAGACTCCTGGCAACCCTATGTGTACATCAAGAAAAGTGTCCGGGTCCTTTGCTAATTTTTTTAGGGGGCGTACGTCATCCGGTGAAGTGATGATCACGTACCACACTGAAGGAGGAGGGGGGGGGGGGGCGTCAGCCCCGTCCCACTGACCAGAACCCAGAACTGAGCACGTGATCTCTCCAAAGAGTGGGTACTGCCAGAGGGTTTGTCGCTATGAAGGTGGCACGACTCTCTGGCACTGAAAGGGTTGAATAAAATTAATACTATATTTAACGGAATTATTACACTTGCATAGAGTAAGACAAATTTGAATAAGAACATTTCCTAGGGTGACCAAATTTGTCCTGACAAAAAACGGGACATATATCCCGCATGGGCGTGCCGACTGCACATGGGGGAACGGCAAGTGCGAAGAACGGTTGCCAGCCGCGCATGCGTGATCGGCGTTTGCCACACGCAATTGCCACTTGCCGACCGTGCATGCACATTCGGAGCTTGTCGATCGCGCAGGCGGCAAGTGACGATTGCGTATGTGCAGCCAGCGGGATAGAAAACCAGGAGAGCCCAAAAACCCAAAAGAAAGGACAGAGGCCTACAAACCAGGACTTTCCCGGCTAAACCGTGACATCAGGTCACCCTAACATTTCCCACCAAATAGGATTAGATGAGAGCTGAAAGTAGTAAAGGAATATTAAATTGGATATTTTTAAATGATACTTGCTAGGCAAGAATTACACATTTAGTAACATATTGTATAATTGTAAAGTAATATATTGATAGTAATCTAAATAAAAATGTTAAGCAGGTATAAATATACATACATTCTAGTAATTTAATCTATGCCTTTTAAACATGTATTAAGTTCAATTTGTTTATGTATATGTAGCACCTGTTCCCCCTGCCACGGAAGATCTGGCCACTACATGGGTGTTTTCCCTGTGTGCTGTAGCTCACCTCCTGGTTCAGGAGGTCTGAGTGGCTCAGCAGTTGTAGTTTGGGAGCAGCAACAGGGCAGGCTTTCTCTCGACTCTTACTGTGCAGCGCCTCCATCCCATGAGGATCCTGCCGGATGCAGGATGGTCCCCACTGGCAATATTCCTTTCCAATAATCACACACAATAGTTGGACCAACTGCAATTTTATTGCACCACAGCATGATCGTCCTCCAGCCCTGGAGCAGACCCCAGGGGCTTGAGACCCCAAGAGCCCCTCCCAATCTCCTTGACCGTCTGGAAGGGAAAAGGGTATCACATTGTCTCATAATCAACCACACTCAATTTGGTGGAGTGTCAGCTTTTATACCTGAGGGGGGAAGGGCTTGTAACCCCGCCCCATAACAGGGCAGGTCCAGGTACTGACAGGCATCACACCATATACATGTCACCCAATCAGTACCCTCCCCAGGTATGACACTCCAACTGCCGGTTTAGGTCTGACCCTGGATAAGGCAACATAGGACCCAGCCAGGCTGCAATTGCAGGCTAGGCCTTGCGCAGGAGTTTAACCCCAACATTGCCTGTTCTTACCAGGACTTATAGTGTTGACGCCAGTAGAAGGCTATAGCCAGGGGCACTTGGCTACATATATTTGAATGTGGCTATGACAAACAGTAAATGAAAATATTAGACACTATATTGTATGTAGACATCCCTCTAAGCACTGAATGAGTAATAAACAAAAATACTGTATGTTCCAAATGATTAGCTGCAGTGAGGGAAACAAACTGTTGGCTTGCAATATGCTTTATTATGCCAATAACACAAAGGAAAGTTCAGAGGCATCAATATTCAAAACCTTTTAGATCTCTGTTCTGTGCGAGGCTTCCTGGGCCTCAGTAGGTTTTGACAGGCAGTTAAACTCATCCCCTTCTATCATGCAAGTGTAGCTAGGTTCCCCCTGGGTCCCCTTTCCTTTCCCCTTACCTCCAGATCTGCTGCGGAGGGGCACGGGTATTGCCGGTAGCCGCAAGGGAACTGCAGGGTTAGGAACCACGTGTGCGCGTATCCGATGGGGCTGGAGAGGCGAGCCGGTCGCCGGGAACTCGCGGCGCACCCGGCTAGTGGGGGCAGCCCTCTTTAGTTGCGCACGCATGCGCAGACGGGACTGGAGGTGCGGCAGCCAATGGAGGGCTTGGCACATGCGCAAAGAGTACAGGAGCGAGGGCCAATGATCAGATAGGGACTACAAGTCCCAGCAGCCCCCGGGGCTGTTTGTCACGTGTTGCGCAGGAGCCAATAGGTCAGTAGTGTTCTCGGAGCAGGAGATTTATACAATTCACGCTCTAGAGACCACACCAGTCGGAGCTGGGACACGGAAGGGGTTAGCGGTATGTGCAGGTGTCTGTGGCACCTGCACTAGGCCAGATATCCCCTATTAGGCCTCAGCTAGGCCCCGACTCCACTGTGTAGCTTGCGGTTGCTGCAGGGACAGGCCCATAGATAGGGACACTGCCCTGTAGCACTAGCACATAGGGACACAGACAAGACGCGGCTGCATCCTGTCCTCAGGTGGTCCAGGACCAGACACCTGCTCCATAAGAGACTCATCAGTGTGGGACCCTCCAACCGGATACCACCCACCGTGAGGCGGACTCATCGCTGACATCGCTGGATCAGTGGATCCTATCTTCCACCGCACGCCCGGGTGTGGGATCACCCAGCAGGTACCCAACGCATCACGTGTACCAATCAGGCAGTGCTGTACCACACAATGGGTGGGGAATTACCTTGTGGACGCCAGGGTGGTTGGGTGCCCAAGGGCCCCTTTCAGTACTTTGGGGACTGTGTTCCAGGTGGGGGACAAAGAGCTGGTGGGTACGGCCGTGCGTGGCCTGGTGGTTGGTTAGATTGTATATATTATGTGAGTTACTTCTGGTTGCCTATAGTAAAATCATTATCTTATATCGGTGTGTAATTCCTTATGTGTCCTGTAACGGGGGTATTCCACACAGTAGAATCCCGCTACAGGTGGAGGCGCTACCGAGCATCACTCAGGTGCACCCCAGGTTCCCAGCGGCGGAGGCTCAGATCTCCTGGGCACCACAGGTATTGCACTACACCCACACACCGTAGCCACACATCTCCCAGGGCGTGGGGGAAAGATGGAGCCTTCTTTGAATTTCTGATTATCTTTATTTACAAGAACAAACAGAAATGTATTTGAAAACGTTTGGGAATGCACAAAGTGAGGAGTCTGGGGGGAAAAAATCAATGCTATCCCTAGAAGAGCAGGGTGTGAGACATCGCCACAGACTGCCACATCCGAGAGAGTATAAGCTGCAGCACTGACCATGAGGGAAAACAGGAAACGCCCCCAGAAGCGATACAAACAAGACCGCAGGGGAGGGGGAAGAGGAGTTGCTGAGGCAACAGGCAGGTGGACAGCTCTAGAACAGAGATACAAAGAAGCAGATTAAATAGAGAAGGGGAGGGACTAAAGCAAATGTTACTAAGCAACAGAGCTGGAGACTAGTGTTGTAACGGGTCCTAATTTTTTTGAAAACCGGGTAACGGGTACCCGGGCAAAATCAATTATTTTACCCGGGTGGGTTCCCGGTTACCAGGACGGCACTTACTTGCAGGGTGAGGAAGACCACGGCGACATCTGGGAGCAGCAGCAGAGGTCCTGTGGCCGTGGCCGTGGCAGCAGAAGTCTGTGTTCAGCCGACGGGAGCAGCAGGAATACAGCACAGCTGATACCAGTGTGAGCCGGGGAACCATGTGACCGGAGAAGGAGCGTTCCTATTGGACAGCCGGCTCCTCCCCGGCTGAACACAGACTTCTCCGTTGCTGCCACCGACACCAGGACCTCTGCTGCTGCTCCCAGATGTCGCCACGGTCTTCCTCACCTTCCGTCGCCGGCTGCAGGTAAGTGATGATGTATTTTCAGCTACTCTGACATTACCCGGCGCCGGTTCCTACCCGGTGCCGGGCCCAGTCCCCTGCTGCCTGGTCTGGGTAATGTCCGGGTAGCTGAAAAAGTGTCGGGCACCGGGTAATTACTCGGTGCTCGGTACATCACTACTGTAGACAGCACAATCTCAATAAGACCAGAACTGAGACAGTGTTTTCTATAATACATTTTACATATACTTGAACATTACATACACATATCACACATCATAAAAACACATTTATAATCATTTGTATTTTCAAGGCAACATTAAAATACTTAAAAATAACATATTAAAAAATGCAATATAAACATAAAACAAGGAAATATTTTTGCTTATAGTTTGATGGAAATAATAATAAAGAAAAGAATGTATGAAAATAAAAGTAAATAATTACTTAGTTATAAATGAGTTATAAAATATCCCCAAATTAAAATGACATGGGTTTATTTTTTTACCATTATAATAGAATAATCAAAATGTGTTCAGAATTTGCCTTTGACTGTACAGTAATACCCCTAAGTAACAGCAGGTAAGCAATACGTTAAATGTTAGGGACCGCAGATTTCAATGTTACATACTGTACTATAGATGTGAAACTATTCGCGGACGTTCAACTTTGGCGCAAATATCACGTTTTTACTCAGGCATTAATATTCGCGGCTCAATCTCCAATCGGGCGGAAGGTTTAGGTACATTTGCCTGAATTGTTCCATGTCAAAGTTGAGGTCGAATATTCGACCGTGAATCAAATTGTCAAAAACATGATGAAGAATTTATGGATTGAATTTTGACAAATTCTATCTCTAGTAGCTGGCAAACATGAAATATGTAGTTTTTTTTGTTGCATCTGTTATGCTTATGTTGTAATTTCCACTATAAATTTAGCAAGTTAACATTTGTCTAAGCCTAGGACAAAGGGTAAAGACAAGCATATAGATCAGTGGTTTCCAACATTTTTTGGTTAAGGAACCTGTGACAGGGGTGAATGAACGTCACCAGCTCTATGCGTGGCAGACGTATGTGTAGGTATGCAGTGCAGCAGTGACAAGGTTAACTTTCAGCTGGGAAGCTCCTGACAATTAGAGTGGTCCCAGCTGAATAATCAAGGTGCTTTAAAACCCCCAGGCTGCACACACACGCTGAAGTAGATTACTGCTATAAGGTCTGTCTTCCAAATGCATGTTTGATGAACTGCCTGGGTTTTTGTATGCTGAAAATAAGCTTTTGTTTTGTACACTGAAAATAAGCTGTTTTGTTTTTTTGTATGCTGAAAATAAGCTGTTTTGTTTATTGTGTGCTGTATTTTTAAGGCTCAATAAATAGCCTTATCCAGAAACCCCGCGTGTGGTTGCATGTACCCTGCAACATATGGTGTCAGAAGTGCCGGGATTTTGAGAGACCCCTGCAGTTGAAGGGCCACACAAAAAAATAATGGAAGAACTTTTAAAAGCGTTTCTGTGCGGGCAGGCCTGACTACAGGCAGAGAGAGATGAAAGACTATTGCAGCAGCAAACCCAGATCCTAATCCAGCAGCAGGAAGCACAGGATGAGCGTATGGCCAGGTTGCTGACTCAATCCCAGGGGTCTGCCAGTCCAGAACTTGCAAACAAACCCCCGGTCCTCCTGAGGAAAATGGCTCCGAACGAGGATCCAGAGGCTTTTCGACTGACGTTTGAAAGAGTTGCCAAAGCCCACGGCTGGTCTGCAGATCACTGGGCAACCGCTTTGGCCCCGCTCCTCATAGGAGAAGCCCAGGCCTCATATCAGGGCCTCCCAGCGGACCAGGCAATGGATTACAAACAAGTAAAAGCCGCCATACTGGATCACTTTGGTCTGACACCAGAGACCTACCGGCAGCAGTTCCGGAGCCTGAAGTACACCGCTAAGATGAGACCCCGGGTCCACGCTCAGCATTTATTGGATTTGTGTACTCGCTGGATACAACTCGAGGAGCGCACTAAGGAGACAATTCTTGAGCAAGTTGTTTTGGAACAATTCCTACAGGTAATACCCCCTTCCGCACACTCTTGGGTAAAACGCCATGCTCCTGAAACCCTAGCTTTGGCGGTCCGACTCGTTGAGAACTTCCTTGGGGCCGAGGAGCAGGCGAGTGTCCTGGACCCGACGGATCCGACTCCACCGGCACTTGCGGACACCCAGAGAGGGAGGTCGGACCAACGGGGAACCTACGGCCCATCCATACGCAAGCACCAAGTCCCACGGAAGGAGCAGTCGTTCCAGCAAGGGAGGGGTTCAAATGCGGGTCCCCGCCGAGACCCTCATCTACTTCCTGATGTCGGCTCATCGCCAAATGAGAGGAACTTCAGAGGACGTCACACACAGGACACATCAGAGGCCTGGTCTCCAGTATCCAGTCCCGCTGAGCGGTATCCACGGCATCCTCCGGCAAGGGAACCCTCTCCATGTTCGGCCTGCGGAGAACAAGGCCACCGTCATGTGGACTGTCCACAGATGGATTGCTCCTTCAGCAGGACAGTCGCCTCGGCCTTCCCCAGAGAAAGTGGCAAGCCCTGGCTACTTCCAGTCCAGATTGGTGGTAAAACCGTCCAGGCCCTTATAGATTCAGTCTCTGGAAAAACGCTAGTCTTCCGGGAACTGTTACCGACTGACGTGCTTTCCTTTGACACCCCATAGAATATAGAGTGTATACACTGCGATGTAAAATGGTATCCGACGGCCAAAATCCTGCTACAGGTGAAAGGTCAGGAGGCCAGGATCGAAGTAGGAGTCGCTCCTTTGCTCCCTGCCCCCGTTTTGCTCGGCCGTGACTGGCCTTTCTTTTCAAACCTAATGGCTCCAGTCTCTCAGGAGGAGCCTCATTCTCTGACTCAGGAGAAACCTGTTAAACTGTTCCCCTTTTCGACAGACCTATTCCCCAGTAGACACCGGGTTCCAAGGACTCGGAGCCAAAGACGCTGTGACAAACAGGACTGGTTGCAGAAATCTGGGACTCAAGGTGGCCATACTAATAGGCATAAGTCACAAGTCATGACTGGGGATGGCCAGAAAGAGGGAGAGATATGCCCTGGGGATTTACAGAGCTATGTCTCCCTGATTTTTGCCAGAGGCAGAGGGAAGACCCAGTCCTGGCCAAACAATATGATAATGTGGTAAAGATTGATGACCAGATATTGAATGCACAAGGGGTAATGGTGTTCCCTCATTTTGAATTGTCGAATGATATCCTGTATAGGGTGAACAAGCAGACACAAACAGGGGAGGTCACCAGACAAATATTGGTTCCCAAGGCGTTTGTTAAATCTGTGTTCACTCTAGCCCATACTGTCTCTTGGGGTGGTCACCTGGGTAGAGATAAAACCTTGGACCGTATTTCGTTCCGCTTCTATTGGCCAGGGATGCGTAGTGACATTGCTAAGTTATGTGCGGCATGTCCTGAGTGCCAGCTAACTAGTCTGAAGGGACAAAAAACAGCCCCCTTGGTTCCTCTACCCTTCGTGTCTGTTCCCTTTGAGAGGATTGGTGTAGACTTGGTAGGACCGCTGGAGCCTTCTGCGAAAGGACACAGGTTTATTCTCGTAATAGTCGACTATGCAACAAGATATCCTGAGGCGTTCCCTCTGAGAACAGCAACGGCGAAGCAAGTAGCCAACAAATTGTTGGAGCCGTTCTCACGGGTTGGACATCCCCAGGTTTGTTGACAGACCAAGGTACAAATTTTATGGCTAAACTGATGCAGGATGTTTTGAAATTACTAGAGGTCAAGTCTGTTCGGACATCGGTCTACTATCCACAGACTGACGGATTGGTGGAAAGATTTAACCGAACTCTAAAAGGGATGCTGAGGAAATTTGTAGAGAGCCTGGGATGAACGTCTCCCTTTTCTGCTGTTCGCAGTGCGGAAAGTTCCCCAGGCCTCCACGGGGTTCTTTCCATTTGAATTATTGTATGGCCGCCAACCCCGGAGAATCCTAGACCTCCTAAAGGAATCCTGGGAGGAACAGCGGTCCCCTTCTAAGAGTACTGTACCCTGCAATTGCGTCCATAGTCAACTCTATCCTGTCTGCAGGCCATATCCCTAAGACCTGGAAAACTGCCAGAGTTGTCCCAATCTTCAAAAGTGGGGACAAAAACAGTGTCTCAAACTACAGGCCAATCTCACTTCTCCCAATTCTATCCAAAGTTATGGAAAAATGTGTCCACTCCCAATTAAGCGATTTCTACACCAAGACAAATTTCCCTAGCCAATTCCAGTCTGGGTTTCGTCCCAAACACTCCACCGTAACTACCCTGCTAAAAGTTTGCAATGAAATCCAGTGTGGAATGGAACGGGGACAACTCACTGGTGCAGTATTCCTAGATTTTGCAAAGGCTTTTGACACAGTTGATCATGTTATCCTGCATAACAAACTCCAGAGCTCTGGAATAGGGAAACATGCTTTAAACTGGTTTCAGTCCTACCTATCAGGAAGATCCCAACATGTGTCCATCTCAGGCTCTAACTCCGACCCCCTGGATATCACATGTGGTGTCCCGCAAGGCTCTGTTCTGGGGCCCCTACTCTTCTCAGTGTTCATTAATGATCTTCCCACAGCTTGTAAGGAAGCCTCAATACACATGTATGCAGATGACACAATCCTGTATGCACACAGCCATAGCCTCTCTGACCTTCAACACATACTTCAGTCTGACTTTTTGAGACTCGAAAACTGGATTTCCCAACACAAACTGTTTTTAAACACTGACAAGACTGTAACAATGGTATTTGGGACCAAGACTAAATTTGTAAAGCTTCCAGTGACTGAGCTCCTGATTAGAACCAACGCTAACACCACCCTAACACCTGTCACTAGTTTTAAATACCTGGGCTTATGGTTTGACTCCCACTTAACATTCGGGATGCACATTGATACCCTGACAACCAAGACCTATGCCAAACTAGGGGTACTTTACAGGAACAAATCCTCCCTAAGTCTCCTGGTCAGAAAGTGTATTGCACCGCAGATGCTAATGCCAATTATTGACTATGGAGACATAGTATATGGCTCGGCTCCTCAAACCCACCTTAGCAAACTTGACACCCTCTACAATTCAATTTGTCGTTTTGTTCTCCAATGCAACTACAACACACATCACTGCGAAATGCTCAAAGAACTAGATTGGTCATCACTAGAGTCTAGGCGCAAAGTTCACCTTTCCTGTCTCACCCTCAAATACTTTCTGGGCAAGCTACCCAGCTACCTGAACAAGCTCCTCACCCCTACCACATGCAGCACCTATCACCTGAGATCAGACTCCAAAAGACTATTCATGGTCCCAAGACTCAACAAAGTATCCGGACGTTCCTCCTTCTCCTTCCGTGCACCCCAAAACTGGAACAACCTACCAGAGACTCTCATATCCACCACCAGCTTAAGTTCTTTCAAATCTAAGGCTGTCTCACACTTTAATCTGGTCTGTAACTGTTTCATACGCTCATAATATATATTTTCTTTAACTGTGCACGCAATGTCTTGTATATAATGTATACCTTGTTCATTTATGTAACTGTATTTGTAACCATGTATTATTTTGTTTTACTCTGTGCCCAGGACATACTTGAAAACGAGAGGTAACTCTCAATGTATTACTTCCTGGTAAAATATTTTATAAATAAATAAATATGTACCAGACCTGAGGAAGCGCCTAGATGTGGTCGGCCATTTTGCCAGGGAGAATCTTAGATCAGCCCAGGACAGTCAGGAGAGACATTACAATCAGAATGCTCGCATGAGAGTGTTTCACCCAGGAGATCAGCTGATGTTGTTGTTACCCAGTTGTGAGAGTAAACCCCTAGCCAAATGGCAGGGCCCATTTGAAGTACTCCGCCGCACGGGTGATGTGGATTACGATATCGCTCAACCAGGGTCCAGGAAGGGTAAACAAATTTACCATGTGACCTTGCTGAAACCCTGGAAGGTGCAGCGGTCTCTAATCATCCACCCGGTGGAGGAGGAAATGGACATGGGTCCTCAACCCTCACGGGAGAACATCTTGGGTGACGATAAAATCCCAATGGGTAGACAATTGTCCTCTGAACAAAAAGGGGATTTGTTAGAAATAATTACACAATTCAATGATGTTTTTCTGATTTACTAGGGAAAACTAATTTAGTTTCCCATGTGATAGAGACAGCACCTGGGGTAAAAGTACGTTCTCGTCCTTACAGGTTGCCTGAAAGCCGTAAGGCCCTGGTAGAGAAGGAGGTACAAGAAATGTTACATTTAGGCGTGATTGAAGAATCATGCAGTGAGTTGTGTAGTCCACTAGTTATGGTCCCTAAACCCGATGGGAAGGTAAGATTTTGTGTGGACCTCCGAATGGTCAATGCGGTATCCAAGTTTAACGCATATCCGATGCCAAGGGTGGATGAGTTAATTGACGCCCTTGGTAACGCGGAATATATATCCACACTGGACTTAACAAAAGGATACTGGCAAATACCTTTAGAGGAAAAGTCCAAGTGCAAAACAGCCTTTGCCACTCCCATGGGTTTATACCAGTTTGTGACAATGCCATTTGGACTGTATGGAGCCCAAGCCACATTTCAGAGGCTCATGGATAAAGTACTGAGACCTCATAGGGCTTATGCCGCGGACTACCTAGATGACATTGTCATTTATAGTAAACACTGGCGGGTCCATCTAAATAGGCTGAAAGCGGTCCTCAAGTCGTTAAGAGAGGCAGGGCTCACAGCCAACCCTAAGAAATGTGCCTTAGATAAGGCGGAAAACAAGTACCTTGGGTATGCTGTGGGTAGTGGAAAAGTAAGGCCACTAGCCAATAAAGTAGCTGCCCTGAAAGAAGTTCGGACCCCCCCGAACAAAAACGCTGGTGTGCTCCTTGTTGGGTTTAGCAGGGTACTATCGGAGGTTCATCCCCAACTACTCGGAGGTTGCAGCCCCACTAACAGACCTCACAAAAAAGTGTGCTCCTACACAAGTGGTATGGTCAAGGGAGTGCCAAAGAGCCTTTGAGGAGGTTAAAAGTTGTCTATCAGAGGGTCCCGTCCTTACAAGCCCAGACTTCCATAAGCCTTTTATTGTACAAACAGATGCCTCAGAGATAGGGCTAGGGGCAGTGCTCTCGCAACAGTTTGAGGGAGTGGAACATCCGATCCTTTATCCGAGTAGAAAATTGTTCCCAAGGGAAAAAAACTACTCAGTAATTGAGAAGGAGTGTCTCGCAGTAATGTGGGCAATCGAGGCCTTTAGGCACTACCTGGCGGGAGTCCATTTTACATTGGTAACAGACCATGCTCCATTAAAATGGTTAAATACTATGAAAGACTCCAATGCTAGGTTGACCAGGTGGTATATGGCCCTCCAACCCTTCTCGTTTGAGATTCAGCACAGGCCTGGAAAAGAAAATGCCAATGCTGATTTCTTTTCTAGAGAAGGGGTGGATGGTCGGGCTTCAGCCGTGCGTTGCCCCATAACAGGGGAGGAATGTGACAGGGTGAATGAACGTCACCAGCTCTATGCCTGGCAGTCATATGTGTAGGTATGCAGTGAAGCAGTGACGAGGTTAACTTTCAGCTGGGAAGCTCCTGACAATTAGAGTGGTCCCAGCTGCATAATCCAGGTGTTTTAAAACCCCCAGCCTGCACACACGAGGGCTGGCTGGTCAAGAGATAGGACTGAAACGCTGAAGTAGATTACTGTTATAAGGTCTGTCTTCCAAATGCATGTTTGATGAACTGTCTGGGTTTTTGTATGCTGAAAATAAGCTTTTGTTTTGTACGCTGAAAAGAAGCTGTTTTTTTTGTATGCTGAAAATAAGCTGTTTTGTTTTTTGTGTGCTGTATTTTTAAGGCTCAATAAATAGCCTTATCCAGAAACCCCACGTGTGGTTGCATGTACCCTGCAACAGAACCCTATAATTATATTGGGAAACTCTGCGGAACCCCAACCCTCTCTAATAGAGCATCTGAGATCAGATGCATTGTAAGAAACCCCAACCCTCTCTAATAGCGCGTCTGAGATCAGATGTATTGTAAGGAACCCCAACCCTCACTAATAGCGCGTCTGAGATCAGATGCATTGTAAGTGTAACACACTTGGCCCCCCCCCCCCCTCCCCAACCACAGATAGGGACCATGTGGGGAACTATACCTGTGTTACCGTGTATGGTGCAATACCTGATGCCTGAACCTCCACCACTGGGAGCCTGGGGTGTTTACAGCGCCTCTACCTATGCAGGGATTCTAGTGTGAAAAATAACCCCTGGCACAGGAACCACATACAGTAACCACTTACACCAGATGATGGATAAAACAGTTTACTATATGCAACACAACACAATATAACAATAACCATATGACAATAGTGTCACCCTGTAACACTGCCTTAGTGCAGGCCGTAACCCCACACTATATCCCCAAGAGTCCCCCACCCAAGTGTGAGACAGCGCTGCAACTAAGTTGTGATGAGGGTTGGTGCACTTGGTGTATGATGAAGTTACCTGCCGGGTGTGTCCACACCCGGGCGCGCAGATGCTGTACTTGGATGATGGATCCAAGTGCGTGATCCACGACGTCGCCTCCGCTACGTGGACAGTCCCACCATGAAGATAGTCCCTATCTTGAGTGATGGTCTGAGTCCAGACACGATGATCAGGGCCGCACAGCAGGTGAACTGTGTCCCTGAACTTAGAAAATAACTAAAGGGGCAGAGTCCCTACCTAGGGCCTGTCCCTGAATCTATGGTATGGTTCAGGGCCTATCTGGAGCCTAGGGGGGTAACCTGGCCTAGTGCAGGGGCTACTGCTCCCTGCACACACCCTTCCCTAACCTGCTCCCAGCTCTGATTAACTTCCTGAATCCAGCATGCAACAATGTATCCCCTTTGCAGCAGGAGAATATGTTAGCCCTATTGGCTGTAATGCAGCAGGTGATACGGGTGAAAGGGCAGTCCCCAGAGGCTTCTGGGTAATGTAGTTCCTTTAGAGCCTCTACTCTATTGGCACCGTGTGCGCTATCTTTACTGCACATGCGCAATCCTGTAATGGCCGCTGCCGCTTGCAACTGAGAATGCGCAAACTTGTAATGGCCACCGCTAACTGTTCTGCGCATGCGCGAGCTCAGATAGGCCCTGCACTGTGACTCGCCGCATCTGCACAATGCGCAAACCTCGCGCCAACCGCAACATGGTCACCGGACACCTTCTGCGTATGCGTGACACTCCACGCATGCGCGAGCACATTGAACATGGCGGCGCCCTGCCACTGGGAGCCCCCGGCGACGCGATCGCACCCGCAGCTCCCTGACATGCCACGGGGGTCCCCGCTACTGAGCGCAGGTAAGGGGCCCAGGGGGAACCCTGCTACATAAGGAAACCCAACCCTCTCTAATAGCGCGTCTGAGATCAGATGCATTGTAAGGATGTGTTGGGTGAGAAGTGGCTCCTAAATAAATCTTCACCAAAAACATGGGCTTAAAAAGAAGGGGAAAAGTATTGGAAAATTAAAACATGAAATAATTGTTTATTTTAGCAGAATGAATTAGGGTATAAGTATAACGTCTGTATGTTTTAAATATATGAAGGGTTAATTGTCTACAATTGCTATCATAGGAGATATATTAATTGAAGGATATGAGCTAACTTTCTTTAGTTAAAAACTATAAGTATTTTAAACAATTGAAGAATAAAAGGTTTGGGAGTTCCATAAATTAAGAACATTACGGTACAAATACATTGACATTTTCTAATATGATTTTGGTGTTACTGTATATTATGTTATTAATATGTTTAGAGATGTTTGTCTATAAGGGAGTGCGTATTTCCTTTGAGAGACAGCATCATATATAAGTACATAGGTGCACATCTCCCTTTAAACACAGAGGGGGGTACATTAGCGGGGATCTGTCCTCACAGCATGTGTTATGTCATCGCACGTCACGTGATACAAGTTATAATATAGGAATGAGGAAAGAGATACAGAGACAACAACATATCTAAGTAAGTGCACGTCTGTTAGGGCAGAGAGGGATGTACACTCATGGGGACATTCTTTCACAGCATGTGTTACATCACACACATACATATACATACATTACCCCCCTTCATTACCTCAGTGGCTAACCGCTAAGGTGATCAAGGTGTTAACCCCTCCCATTGTCCTCCCGGGAGTTCGGGGCAACTACCCCCTTCCTCCACCCCCTCTACCCCCAACAAACCCCCCCTCTCCACCAAACACACTAATAGCCCTATTAGCCAAATAATGCTAATAGCACTTTTGCCCCTTCAAAAGCACACAAAATACACAATAAAATTAAATTACAATACAATAAAAACAAACACTAGCCATTTAATCCACATGGCGTAGGGCGGGAGCTTTAAACCCCGGCCTGAGCAGCTACCGGCTCTCCCTACGCAGGTTTATATCTCCAGAAGCAGGGTGTCCCCGGAGCTGAAATGTATGGGGTTCCCCTCCAGAGACCTCGGCTTCAATACAGTATAGAAAAATAAAATACAAATAATTGGCTCGCTGTAAGAGCTGTGAGAGCTGCTCAGGGCTGTAAGAGCTGCGAGAGCTGCTCAGGGCTGTAAGAGCTGCGAGAGCTGTAAGAGCTGCGAGAGCTGCTCAGGGCTGTAAGAGCTGCGAGAGCTGCTCAGGGCTGTGAGAGCTGTAAGAGCTGCTCAGGGCTGTGAGTGAGAGCTGTAAGAGCTGCTCAGGGCTGTGAGTGAGAGCTGTCAGGGTTGTGAGAGCGTAGAGATTGCTCAGGGCTGTTGAGTGCTAGGCTGTGAGAGCTGCTCAGGGTGTGAGAGCTGTCAGGGCTGGGTGGCTGGGAGCTGCTCAGGGCTGTGTGAGAGCTGTAAGAGCTGCTCAGGGCTGTGAGAGTGCTCAGGGCTGTAGAGCTGCTCAGGGCTGTGTGAGAGCTGTAAGAGCTGCTCAGGGCTGGAGAGCTGCTCAGGGCTGTAGAAGCTGCTCAGGGCGGTGAGAGTGATCAGGGGCTGTGAGAGCTGCTCAGGGCTGTGAGAGCTGTGAGAGCGTCAGGGCTGTGAGAGCTGGAGAGCTGCTCAGGGCTTGTGAGGGCTGTGAGAGCTGATCCAGGGCTGTGAGAGCTGTGAGAGCTGCTCGGGCTGTAAGAGCTGCTCAGGGCTGTGAGAGCTGCTCAGGATGTGAGGGATGTGAGAGCTGCTCAGGGCTGAGATGCTTGAGAGTGTGAGAGCTGCTCAGGGGCTGTAAGACTGTCAAGGGCTGTAAGAATGCTGTAAGAGGCTGTCAGGGCTGTAAGAGCTGCTCAGGGCTGTGAGAGCTGTCAGGGCTGTA
Organism: Ascaphus truei; assembly: GCA_036426205.1. Lineage (NCBI taxonomy): Eukaryota > Metazoa > Chordata > Amphibia > Anura > Ascaphidae > Ascaphus > Ascaphus truei. The sequence continues at coordinate 79,997,509 of CM071572.1, forward strand.
GAGTGCTCAGGGATGTGAGTGCTGCTCAGGATGTGAGTGCTCAGGGCTGTGAGAGCTGCTCAGGGCTGTAGAGACTGTAAGAGCTGCTCAGGGCTGTGAGAGCTGCTCAGGGCTGTAAGAGCGACTCAGGGCTGTGAGAGCTGCTCAGGCGTGTAAGAGCTGCTCAGGGCTGTGAGTGTGCTCAGGGCTGTGAGAGCTGCTCAGGGCTGTGAGAGCTGCTCAGGGCTGTAAGAGCTGTAAGAGCTGCTCAGGGCTGTGAGAGCTGCTCAGGGCTGTAAGAGCTGCTCAGGGCTGTGAGAGCTGCTCAGGGCTGTGAGAGCTGCTCAGGGCTGTGAGAGCTGTGAGAGCTGCTCAGGGCTGTGAGAGCTGTGAGAGCTGCTCCGGGCTGTGAGGATGTGAGAGCTGCTCAGGGCTTGAGAATGTGAGAGCTGCTCAGGGCTGTAAGAGCTGCAGGGCTGTAAGAGCTGTAAGAGCTGCTCAGGGCTGTAAGAGCTGCTCAGGGCTGTGAGAGCTGCTCAGGGCGTGTAAGAGCTGCTCAGGGATGTGAGTGCTGCTCAGAGGCTGTGAGAGCTGCTCAGGGCTGTGAGAGTGCTCAGGGCTGTGAGAGCTGTGAGAGCTGCTCGGTGTAAGAGCGCTAGGGCTGTTAAGAGTTGTAAGAGCTGCTCAGGCTGTAAGAGCTGCTCAGGGCTGTGAGAGCTGCTCAGGGCTGTGAGAGCTGGCTCAGGGCTGTGAGAGCTGCTCAGGGCTGTGAGAAGCTGCTAGAGCGTGTGGAGCTGTGTGAGGAGATGCTCAGGTGTGAGGGTGTGAGAGCTGCTCAGGGCTGTGAGAGCTGTGAGAGCTGCTCAGGGCTGTAGAAGAGCTGCTCAGGGTGTGAGAGCTGCTCAGGGCTGTGAGAGCTGCTCAGGGGCTGAGGAGAGGCTCGGGGCTTTAAGAGCGGCTCAGGCTGTAGAGCGAAGAGCTGCTAGGGCTGTGTAAGAGCTGCTCAGGCTGTGAGAGGGCTCAGGGCTGTAGAGCTGCTCAGGGCTGTGAGAGCTGCTCAGGGCTGTGAGAGCTGCTCAGGGCTGTAGAGCTGTGAGAGCGCTCAGGGCTGTGGAGCGTGAGAGGCTGCGGCGAGCTGTGCTGTAAGAGCTGCTCAGGGCTGTAAGAGCTGAGGAGCTACTCAGGGCTGTAGAGAGCTGTAAGAGCTGCTCAGGCTGTGAGAGCTGTAGAGCTGCTCAGGGCTGTGAGAGCTGTAAGAGCTGCTCAGGCTGCTGTGAGAGCTGACTCAGGGCTGACGGGGTGAGAGATGCTCAGGGCGGTGAGAGCTGCTCAGGGCTGCGAGAGCTGCTCAGGGCTGTAAGAGCTGTAGAGAGCTGCTGCAGGGCTGTGAGAGCTGTGAGAGCTGCTCAGGGCTGTAGAAGTGATCAGGCTGTGAGAGAGCTGCTCAGGGCTGTGAGAGCTGGATAGAGTGATCAGGCTGTGAGAGCTGTGAGAGCTGCTCAGGGTGATGAGAGCTGTGAGAGATGCTCAGGGTATGAGAGCTGTAGAGAGGCTCAGGGCTTAAGAGCTAAGAGCTGCTCAGGCTGTAAGAGCCTGGGGCTATGAGAGCTGCTCAGGCGTAGAGCTGCTCAGGGTGGTGAGAGCTGCCAGGGCTGAGAGTGTCAGGGCTGTGAGAGCTGCTCAGGGCTGTGAGAGCTGCTCAGGCTGTAGAGCTGTGAGAGCTGTCAGTGAGAGTGTGAGAGCTGCTCAGGGCTGTGAGAGCTGCTCCGGGCTGTGAGAGCTGTTGAGAGCTGCTCAGGGTGTGAGAGCTGCTCAGGCTGTGAGAGCGTGAGAGCTTCAGGGCTTGTGAGAGCTGCTCAGGGCTGTGAGAGTGTGAGAGCTGTCAAGTGTGAGCTGTGAGAGCTGTCAGGGTTGTGAGAGCTGCTAGGCTGAGATGCTCAGGGCTGTGAGCTGATCAGGCTGTGAGAGCTGCTCAGGGCTGTAGAGCTTGATCAGGGCTGTGAGAGCTGCTCAGGGCTGTTGAGAGAGCTGTGAGAGCTGCTCAGGCTGTGAGGCTGTGATGGCTGTGAGAGCTGTCAGGGCTGTGAGAGCTGCTAGGGCTGTGAGAGCTGTGAGAGCTTGCTCAGGCTGTGTGAGAGCTGCTCAGCTGAGAGCTTGGAGTGTCAGGGCTATGTGAGCGGTGTGAGAGCTGCTCAGGTGTGAGAGCTGCTCAGCTGTGCGATGCTAGGCGTGAGAGCTGGTGGAGTGCTAGGCTGTAGAGGGCTCAGGGCTGTAGAGTGCAGGGTTGTAAGAGCTTGAGAGCTGCTCAGGGCTGTGAAGAGCTGTTGAGAGCTGCTCAGGCTGTGAGAGACTGGCTCAGGGCTGTGAGAGCTGTGAGAGCTGTCAGGGCTGTAAGAGTGTGAGAGCTGCTCAGGGCGTGAGAGCTGCCAGGCTGTGAGAGATGCTCAGGGTTTTGTAAGAGCTGTGAGAGCTGCTCAGGGCGTGAGAGCTGTGAGAGCTGCTCAGGGATGTGAGAGCTGCTCAGGGCTGTGAGAGCTGTGAAGTGTCGGGCTGTAAGAGTGTGAGAGCTGCTCAGGGCGAGGCTGTGAGAGATGCTCCAGGGCTGTAAGAGCGTGAGAGTGCTAGGGCTGGAGAGTGTGGGCTGTGAGAGCTGAGGGCTGTAAGAGCTGCTCAGGCGAAGAATGTAAGGCTGCTCAGGGCTGTGAGAGCTGCTCATGGCTGTGGAGTGTGAGAGCTGCGCAGGGCGTAAGGCCTCGTCCCGCTGCGCTCGTTGGCGCGGGCGGCCATGTCGCGAGTTCCCCACCAGCAGGGGAATCCTCGGAGCCGGTCCCGGTCCCCCCTGGCGGCCCAGCTGACTACACAGCTGTGGCGCGCGTCAGCCGCTAGGAGACACAAGAGAATGGTGTTTCCTAGCGTTGACGCGTCACGTGGTGTGGTGTGAGCCAATGGGGAGGGGAGGCTTTGGGAGGAGGAGAGGCTTCGGGGGCGGGGAGGAGTGTGGAGTGAAAGCAGGTGAGTGCTGTTGTGTGTGTCGAGTGCGTGCGTGCGTGTTGTGGTGGGTATGTGTGTGCCCGAGTGCGTGATGCCTGCCCTGTCTGTGTGGTGTATGGTGCGTGAGGTGCCTGCTGTGTGGGTGTGTGGGCGTGAGTGCGCCTGTGTGTGTGTGGTGGGGTATGAGTGCCTGCGTGTGTGTGTTTAAAGTTACCATCAGCAGCTCAGCTCCAGCCCGAGTCCGTGGAGGGAGGGGGGGGGAGGTAGCGGGTTCCCTCCGCTCAAGCCACGCCCCCCTCCCTGTAAGCCTCCCACTCCCCCCACCTCCCGCTCCGGCTCCCGCTCCCTACAGACGCATATCGCGGTCTGTGTATGTCAGCGCACCGCCTGTCTGCAGTGCGGGTGCGCTGACTCTGGGAGCGGGGCCTTAGCCTAAGAGCTGTGAGAGCTGCTCAGGGCTGTAAGAGCTGCTCAGGGCTGTAAGGCTAAGGCCCCGCTCCCAGAGTCAGTGCGCCGCACTGCAGACAGGCGGTGCGCTGACATACACAGACCGCGATATGCGGTCTGTAGGGAGCGGGAGCGGGAGTGGGAGGTGGGCGGGAGTGGAGGTTTGACAGGGAGGGGGGGCGTGGCTTGAGCGGAGGGACCCGCTACTCTCCCCCCCCCTCCCTCCACGGACTCGGGCTGGAGCTGCTGATGGTAAGTATTAAACACACACACAGGCACACACATACACACACACACACACACACACACATACACACAGGCAGGCACTCACGCACTCATACACACACACACGCGCACACACAGGCAGGCACTCACGCACTCAGGCACACACATACACACACAGACAGGCACTCACGCTGCTTTCACTCCACACTCCTCCCCGCTCCCCGAAACCTCTCCTCCTCCCGAAGCCTCCCCTCCCCATTGGCTCACAGCCACACCACGTGACGTGTCAACGCTAGACATCACCATTTTCTTGTGTCCCCTAGTGGCTGACGCGCCACAGCGTGTAGTGCTCTGTGCCGCCAGGGGGGACCGGGACCGGCTCCGCAGGATTCCCCTGCTGGTGGGGAACTCGCGACATGGCCGCCCGTGCCAACGAGCGCAGCGGGACCGAGGCCTAAGAGCTGTGAGAGCTGCTCAGGGCTGTGAGAGCTGTGAGAGCTGCTCAGGGCTGTGAGAGCTGCTCAGGGCTGTGAGGGCTGCTCAGGGCTGTGAGAGCTGCTCAGGGCTGTGAGAGCTGCTCAGGGCTGACATAGAGAAAGGCTAAAAAAGGAGAAAATGTGTGTGAAGAAGAGCGCTAATGCTTAAACGTATTTAGTGGCAAATTACTAAAAGTACTTACAAAAAAACCTTGAAATTAAGGCCTGGGCAGCCTGATAATAGTGACCCACACAGATCACAGCATAATCACAAGAAACACAGAATAACGGCGCCTAGATAGATATCACCTGAGTGATTAACCCTAGATTGTCCAGCCTGATGGCTCATAAACAGGGGGGGGGGGGGGGGGGAGGAAGGCAGATCATAGTGCAACACTGGAATAATAAACTAATAAACAAACAAACACTAACAACATACAACACACAGAAACAAAATAGCTACAATGAAAACTGGTAACATTTAAGGAAAAATGATCGATGCAATAACAACAAACTTAAAATAAGAATACACTGATAGAAGATTACTTCCGGAGGGTCTACAGAGAGAGGCTGCTTCTCTTTTGGACTCCTCTCGGGTCGCAAAATGTACTGCTTTTTTGTTGCCGCATACATGCCTCACATACATGCCTCACATACATGCCTCACATACATGCCTCACATACATGCCTCACACAGGCCTCACACAGGCCTCACACAGGCCGCAGATTTCAGCCTAGTGGTCCGTGGCCACGGAGCCAGTAAGTCCTACTTCATCTGTATATGGTGCTAAAATAGGCAAAGGGTAACTGTATACTGATTGCTACCTTGCTGCAATGTGCAAGGCATGGCCTACAGTGTTTTCTAACCTTATAAGGGCAGACATCTAAGCAAGTCGCATATGTTATTTAGTGAAATACCTTTATGTGTGACTGCACTGCAAATAATACAGTCATCTTTGTTCTGATCTTCAAGGTTGTGTATAAAGTGACATGACATTCATATATAGTGTATAATATAAGTACTGTATTTTCACCTACCAGTAGGGTTGCCGGTGTCCAGTATTGTCCTGTATTTGGACAATCTGTCCAGTAATTGTTTTTGCAGTTAATACTGGACATACCTCTCTGGACATAGTGGCCAGAATGGCGTGGGGGGGGCCACGAGATTTCCCTGAGCAGGGAGAGAGCAGGGCTGTTGCTAGGAGGCAGGTCATCTTCCTCCATCCTGCTTGGCTGCTGCTAGGTAATGCAGCCAATAAGCAGGAGGTGTCAGGAGCCTGAGGGTGGGGCCAAGGAGAGGAGGAAACAGCATGGAGCGGAGAGCAGAGAGAGATGTGTGTGTGCACATGTGAGTGTCTTGAGCGTGTGTGTCTCGAGCACGTGTGTTTGTGTGTCTCGTATGTGTGTGTGTGTGTGTGTGTGTCTAGCGCATCGCACCTTTCACCATTGTGTCCAGTATTTTTGGAGAAGCCACCTGGCAACCCTACCTATCAGGTTGATCCCTCTCCAGATCCTCTGTGTCGAGCAGTCCAGAAAGTACCACAACCGTGGAGCAGGTTGTTCCCCTCCTGTCTTCTTGGCTTGGGGGGCATGGTCAGCCAGCTTGCGCTTTATGTCAGCCCATCTTTTCTTTAACATATCCACAGAGCGGACTGTGTTCCTCAGGACTTTGATCCGGCCCCAAATCCTTTGCTCCTCAGCTGTGCTAGTGCATGAGCACAAAGCACCCAACAATTTGGAGTGGTTCTGTGCACCTGGGCATGTATCAATTTGGACTTGGGAGTGTCCACATTCACAATTCTTTTTTTTTTAAATTCTAAATGAAATATGAAAAACTAGCTGATATACCCGGCGTTGCCCGGGCTTGCAGGGGCGGGGGACGTGGAAGGGCGGGGGCATGGAGCGGAAGTTGTATCTCGTCCTGCACAAAAAAGCATTTTGACATCAAAACTGGTATTCAACTGGCATAGCTACCAATGCACTCTCAGTACGTATGAATCTGAAAAGGTAGGTGAGGACATTTCTCCTAAATACAAAACAGTTACAATTTTCACAATTAAGGGGCCTACGCAGTAAGCGTTCATAAGCCACTTATCGAGCACTTATCGCCCAAAATGCCTACTGCTATTCAGTAAGCGGTGATAAGTGGGCGATAAAAGACTGAATCGCCCCCCAAAAATTGCTCATAAACAAAAATCACTGATGCAGCGGTGATAAGCCACTTATCACCGCTTTTCAGCATGTTCATAAACTCGCGCAATTTTAGTAGCAGTGATTAGGCTATGAACGCCTATCGCCGTTCTAGAATGGTGATTTTATCACAAAATCCTCACGCCAGAAAAAGTTGGAAACCTGCAGAGAAGCGGCGAGATGGGACTTAGGAAAAAAATGCATAACGGGGCCTGTGTCTCGGGAAGTAGGGGGTCCCCGAGGCTGAAACCAATGCGGTTCAGCACAGGAGACCCCCTGCTCATCTACATTATTAACAAAATAAAAAATTATACACATTTCGGGCGATATTTGCACAGGGAGAGACGGCTCTCTCAGAGCAGCTCTCTCTGCAGCAGAGACAACTCGCCGGGTTAGGCCTTTTCAGAGGGTCGTTCATCAGATCACCGGCTAATCGCCCGTTTTGTGAATTTTGCTATGACAGGTAATCAAGTCTTTCTGAATACCGTGAGCAACGCTCATAAAAACGGCGATTTAAATGGCCCCGCAATTTTTGTTATGAACCTTTAGTGCATAGGCCCCTAAGTCTTTGCTGTTGATAAAAATTGACCCGCACAGGGGTCTCTACCTGAAGGTATCAAAGCTAAAATGGAGAAATTCTGGGCAAAAACACTGCACAAGGAAACAATTCTATAGATTTCAATGGAACTTTTTTCTTTGATACATATGTAACAGGGTATGTCCAGCTGTACCTGTTTCTCCCCACATAGTGTATCTGCTATGTAAGTCTTGTTAAGATCCAGGCATTAAGCAGGTTAATCTGTGGGCCCTTGACCAACCCCCTTTCTGCATCCCCAGAAAGTGAAAGAAGGTAGGTGGTGTCTCATGGCCCCTTGTAGGTGGGTACAGTCCATGAGCCCGCCCCGTCCAGAAGTTTCTAGGGGGAGTAGCCTAAAGTTAGTGATCAGTTCCTCTGAGCTCCGCAGGGAGTGAAGAGGGAGGAGGAGAGTCTGTCTGCCTCTGCACCTCAGGGTGTGAGGAGGTGAGAGTGTCCCTTCCTGAACCCTGGCTAGGGTGAAGGAGAATGACCAAGGTGGGAGCTGTGAGTCTTCCCCATGGCAGGGTAAGCTTGCTCATATTGGGCTGGCTAGCCTAATGACCACCTGGAGCAGAGCAATACAGAGAGAAGTGTAAAGTAAAATACTTCAATAATAATAATATTAAATACTTGGTTATTTGGTTAACCCTTTGGCCAAAGCGTATTAAGCCTGCATACCAACGTCAAGGTATAACCAAATGAATGCAGGTCCTACACTACACTACACTGTGAACCCTGTATTTTACTTTATACTTTTCATCATATATGTTTTGTGAATGGGATGTAGCATTGGGCACCCCTGTCTCTTGTTGTATGCAATTGCCACGCTCAGTAGCTCTCTGGTTGACATAAATATATATTCATTATGTGGTGGGTGTGGGAGTTCGAGCTAGCTGGGAATGTGTGTCAATAGAGAGAGAATGCACCATCTAGAAGTCCTGGGACGTGTAAAGTGGAATATGCTGCTAAAGGTGCTGATGAAGATGGTCTGTAATAAAGACCCTGTAAAGATACCTCTGCCTAAGGTGTCAGTTCCTGGGCTGGAGGGAGGTGATGGGGGCTGACGCCTACACTTTGTGGGATCCATCACTGCTGGAGGCTCTGACAACCTTATAAGAACCCAGAGTCCTCTGTGAGAACACATGTTACCCATATAGTGCAGTTATTGTGCCCCATGGCCAGGGAGGCTGTGAGGGAGCTCCCTCCCCCCTCGTTACCCGGTACCCACATAAACACATACAAATAATGACAGACTCGATCTGGAGGTATAAAACGCCACGGCTTTGTTTATTAAATAAATGAGTAACTGCCAGTCCCTGCCAGAGTGCTCACTTATTGGGTGAAGGGTCAGACTGTCCTTGAACCGCTGACCCCGTAAATCCCGTAGCTGGGCCCACGCGACCATATAGGGTTGCACATAGATACCCTGACATCCAAATCCTATGCCAAACTATGTGTACTATATAGGAACAAATCCTCCCTAAGTCAGCTGGTTAGAAAGCGTATCGCACAGCAGGTGCTAATGCCAATTATTGCTATGGAGACATAGTATACAGCTCGGCACCCCAAACCAGCCTTAGCAAACTTGACACCCTCTACAATTCAATATGCCGCTTTGTTCTCCAATGCAACTACAACACACATCACTGCGAAATGCTCAAAGAACTAGATTGGTCCTAACTTGAGTCTAGGCGCAAAGTTCATCTCTCCTGTCTTGCCTTCAAATACTTTCTGGGCAAGCTACCCACCTATCTGAACAAGGTCATCACCCCGACCACATGCAGCACTTATCTGAGATCTGACTCCAAGAAACTGTTCATGGTCCCAAGGTTTAGCAAAGTATCCGGCCGCTCCTCCTTCTCTTACCGTGCACCCCAAAACTGGAACAACCTACCGGAGACTCTCACATCCACCACCAGTCTATAGGCCTGGGACATAGTAAAGAATTTGGTACTGCTGCTCGCTGTTGCTTGCTGCCGCTCGCTCTACCAGGAGATTTTTGCTGTCCTGGCAGAGGAGACAGCAAGCACGCTTGGGAGGCGGGTATCACTGTGTGTGTGTGTCACTTGGTAGCTGTCAGTGTGTGTGTGTCATTGGGTAACTGTGTGTGTCACTTTGAAGTGGTCTGTGTGTTTGTGTGTCACTGGGGAACCTGTGTGTGTGTATATGTGTGTGTATATTATATAATATTTTTAAAATTAAAAAAAAAAGACATGTTGTGAGAATAAATTATTTATTAAGATTGTGCAACTTTGATAAATATATTCACACACAAACACACACACAGTGACACACACACAGTGACACACAAACACACACAGTGACACACACACACGCACACACACACACACACAGTAACACACACACACAGGGACACACAGTGACACAACACACAGTGACACACACACACAGTGACACACACACACACAGTGACACACACACACACACACACAGTGACACACGCACACACAGTGACACACACACACACACACACACATAGTGACAAACACACACACATACAGTGACACACACACACAGTGACACACACACAGTGACACACACACAGTGACACACACACACACACACAGTGACACACACACACACAGTGACACACACACACACATACAGTGACACACACACACAGTGACACACACAGTGACACACACACACCTCTGTGCTGCCTCTACTCTGTCTGGTCTGGTGGCTCTGCTATCTCACCGACACAGTAGGTAAAATGCCGGCTGCAGCCCCATTGGATGGGAGCGGTCACGTGACCGCTCCCCCGCTCCCCCAAGCGGCAAAATTTCAAACTCTCCTGTCTCTTCTGATTTTCTCAGCCTCTGCACGCATCAGCACGCATGCGGAGGGAGAAACTATAGCCGCGCTGATTACAGATGCAGGGGCTTTGTGCATCTGTTCAGCGTGGCTCAGCCTGCCTCAGCGACGCTGATTCCATTATGTCCTAGGCCTTAGTTCTTTCAAAACCACAGCTGTCTCACATATTAATCTGGTCTGTAACTGTTATATACGCCTATAATATATAGTATCCCTAACTGTGCATGCAATGTCTTGTATATAATGTATAACCCCGTTCACTTATGTAACTATGTATTAGAAACATGTACTATTTTTCATTTTAACTCTGTGCCCAGGACATACATTAAAACAAGAGGTAACTCTCAATGTATTACTTCCTGGTAAAACATTTTATAAATAAATAAAATATAGTGCAGTTACTGTGCCCCATAATTGTTCCAGTTTTGTGTTGATACATATAGTGCAGTTATTGTGCCCAAGAATTGTCCCAGTTTTGCGTGGATACATATGCCCCAGTGTTTTATGTGTGCTTCTGTGCGTTTGAATTTTGCTCTTAACTTGGACAGCTTTGTTTTTTTACCAACACTGAAATGTGTGTTATACATAGATTGTGCCACGTTTTGTTACTTTTTATATTGATGTCAGTGGTGCTATTTATCATCTGTTGTCCCATCCTAATTCAAGATATTTAGCCAGACTTTATGACCCCCCCTGGTGCTGTGGCAATGTGGCTATAATCAATCAATAATCAATCAATAATGAGAGAGTTGAGTGTCATAGCAACATTGTCACTGATTCGCTCACTGGCCATAACATTCTTCTCCAACTAGGAGAATAGTACCCTCTCAAATAAGGCCAAATTGCAATGGTGGTCTCTTAAGCTGCGCTTATAGTGCCGGCAACGTGACCATCGCGTCAAAACAAATGCATTGTCGCCGTCATTGGCGCTTATAGTGCACGCGATGGATTGACAGAGCGACAGTGCTACCAAAAATCTGGTAGTCACTGATATTTGACTTTTGGAGAGACGGTCGCCACATGTGACTGCCTCTAAACTAATCACAGAGCGCCTATTGCACTTTGCCCTCCCCCTTGGTGACGTCACTGGCCTTGTCGCCAGCGACGTCTCTCAAACTTGAAATACAACTTTCGCCAATGGCGACGGCATCGGTCGCGTCACCATAAACGCGGCCTTAGAGATATAATTGCAGAGGTCGAGCTCTGGGAGACTCCTCAATTCAGAATGCGTAACAGCAAAAAGGAACAGCGCAGACTGTTGCATTGAAAAGGAATAAGAATGCCCATAATGAATTCGGATCCCCGCTGCAAATACAGGTGACATATTTGTGCATTGTCCCCAGTGAATAGGAAGAGACATACTTACTTATTCACTTTATATGTAAAACCGAACATAAACCAGCTCTGATCATTCTTATAATGTGTAGCGCAGTTACTCGTCTTTAACACTGGGTGTCCCAATCTCACCATCTTTACAGTACGTCTGCATAGAATAACTGAATCCTTATCTAATAACAATTACATTTGCTTTAATCCCAAATTTTGTCTTGGATACTTGTAGATGGGCCAGCGTTGCTGAAGCAAGAATTAAAAAACAGAAATGGCCATATTTGCTAAGTAGTGCTAACCTACCTTACAGCCCAATCAAGTTAATTCACCCTCAGGTACTTTATGGCTTAGCATTGCTTAGTACATATGGCCGTAAGTCTTTTTGTTTACCTATCATTGTGACAGTGACAGACAACCAAGCTGCCTTTCACATTACTCCTATAGCTGCCTTTCACATTACTCCTATACTTAGCTCCTTTCCACGTTACTCAACTTTGACTCCAGAGTCGCACTCGTCCTCCCCATAGCTGCCTCATTCCTAGCTCCTTCACATTCACATATCTCACTATCCTATAGCAGCCGTTCCATTTACTCCTATAGCTGCCTTTCACAATCCTCCCTAAGCAGCATTCACATTACTCCTATAGCTGCCTTCACTATTACTCATATAGCAGCGCTTTCACATTACTACCTATAGCTGCATTATCACAGTACTCTCTATAGTGCTATTACAATGACTCCTATAGCTGCCTTTCACATTACTCTCTATATCTGCTTTTCACATTACTCCTATAGCTGCCTTTCACATTACTCTCATACTGCCTCTTTGCTTTCACATTACTCTCGCATTGCTGCCTTTACATTACTCTTACTCCCTACTAGCAACTCATTCTCACCTTACTCCGATAGCTTGGCTGCCCTTCACCTAACCTATAAGCTAGACTCTGCCTTTCAGCATTACTCCTACATAGAATACTGTCCTGGTCCCTTCAACCATTTACTCCTTAGCTATAGCTGGTGCCTTTCTCACATATACCTCCTAAGCTAAGCTGGAAGCATTGCCGTTCACATTACTGCTCCTATACTGCTTGTTTCACCGTCCTTACTGACTAAATAGGCTAACTCCTATAACACGTGCAGCTGCCTTTCCACATTACCTCGTATTGCTTACTACTCCCATACGCGCCCTTCTCCACCTTACTCAACTCCTATTGCTAGCCTTTCATTTCACATTACTCCTATAGGCATTCCTCTCTCACATTCAACTCCTATACGCTTGCCTTCGCACATACTCCTATTTGTCTGCGCCTTTCACATTAACTCCTATGCTGCCTTCACATTACTTCCTTAAGCCTGGGCCATTCCACATTACTGCCGTAATAGCTGCCTTTCCACATTTACTTCACTACTCGTCTAAGCGAGTTCAACATTACTCACATAACTGCCATCTCTAAGTGACAATCTTTCACATTACTCTAATAGCAAATGCTTTTCCACACATTACATCTGCAAATAGCTCTGTTTGCCCAGTACGGTTCACTCTCCAGGCTGCCACCTTGTATCTATTACTGTACTACTCCCAGTGAAGCTGGCCTTGCCTGCACGATCTAAGCTACCCACTACAAATTACTGCACCGACTCTTTTGCACTTACACCTTAATTATGCTGTTCCATACTCTAGCTAGTAGCCTTTTGCACGATTACTCTCCTATCACTCGCCTTTCAACATTACCTATTCGTCCTATAGCTGTCCTTTTTCTTCTCCATTAACTCTTTCACATTACTACTTTCTATAGCTGCCCTTTCATACTCCTTAGCGCATTCCATTACTCATATAGCTCCTTCCATTACTGCCTATTCTCTTCACTTACTCCTATACTGCCTTTCACATTACTCTACTTACCCCATACTGCTCTTTTCACATTACTCCCTACTCCTTACGTCTATACCCTCATGCTTCCTTTCACATTACTCCAGTTGCTCACTAATTCTAACGACTCTTTTTTCCCCCATTACCTTTCCCTATTAGCTGCCTATACTGCTTGCCTTTCCCATTACTGCCGCATAGCTAGCCTCACTTACTATTGCCTGCCTTCCCATTACTCCTATAATACTGCCTTTCCCCATTACTCCTATAGCTGCCTTTCACATTACTGCCTATAGCTGCCTTTCACATTACTTTACTCCTATACTCTGCCCTTTCACTACTGTATTACTCCTATACTGCCTTTCCTTACTCCTACGTAGCTGGCACGTTTACGACATTACTTCCCTAATAGCTGCCTTTCCACATTCTGCCCTATACGTCTGGCCTTGCATCTTATAAGCTGCTTCATTCATCTCCCTATAATGCTGCCTTTTCACGTTACCCCCTTATATCTGCCTTTCACATTACTTACTGTATCTCCTATACTTATCCTCTAGCTTTTCCACATTCACCCCTTTCACCATTACCTATAGCTGGCCTTTCCATTACGTCCCTAAACGTTCTTGCCTGTTCACATTACTGCTCCTATATGGACAGCTGTAGCCCTGTGTAAATTTGGGGTTAAACAGCTCGTCTCCTCCGTGCATAAACCCTGTTAAGAAGGAGGCGCAGGTGTTGCCAGGATACATCATCGGAGGTTTTTTCCCATCATAACCACTGTGAGGTGTAATATGTAGCAATGGATGGACAGCATGCTCTGTGTCCACTTACATGACATGGGGGTGGTGCCCTCCTGGAGCTAATAATAATACACTAATTCACTTCCTAAAGTTTAGGAGAGTGTGCCTGTCTGCATTGTTCCCTGCAGTCAGTGGAGCCTATCAAGTGTGCAGAGTGTGACAGCAGACCCACACTGTGCCAGGGCTCTGGTGCAGATTGTGGCCCTCCCTTAGGGGAGAGGATACAGACTATTTCCCTTTCTTCTCTATTGGAGAGTCAGAGACTTCCTTGAGGTGGCAACCTTGAACATGTGCCGGACATAAGTACCGGCCGCTATGAGGGGCAGTCTGCCATGGAGGATGTTAATAAAGAGTGCCTGATTAAAAGAACCTTCTCGCCTGAGCCTGGAGTCATTCAGGAGAAAGCTGCACCCAGGGGTTCTCTTCCAGAGACTCCTCCCTGCTGTCGTGGGGACCTGGAAGAGATGGAGGGCGCTGTAACCAACTGTGAGTATGATCTCAGCACTACCTCACAAGCCAGTCCTGGTGAAATCCCCATACCAATCACACAGCCGGGAGACTTCGCGGAGTCCGGTCCGCCAGCAGTGCACCACAACGACATGACGTTACTGGGGGCAGTTTCCTCCACTTAGGGGTCGTGTGAGAGGACCCAGGGAAACACACTGTTACACCGCCTTCCTCACATTACTTACTCCAATAGCTGCCTTTCACTTACCCTTATAGCTGCCTTTCACCCTACTCTCTATATGCTGTGCCTTTCACATACTCAATAAGACTCCTTGTTGTCCCCATACTCCTATAGCGCCTTTCCTCATTTACTCCTATGGCGCTTTTCCCATTACTCCTATAGCTGCTTTTCACATTACTCCTATAGCAGGCTTTCACCTACTTACTCCTATAGCAGCCTTTCATCACAATTACTCCCTATAGCTGCCTTTCACATTATGACTTTACTCCTTTCATATACCGCTTGCCTTTCACATTACTCCTATACAGCTAGCTCTTTCCTCCTTACCCATACTCCTATACTTCTATAGCTGACTTCACATTACTCCTATAGCTGCCTTTCACATTACTCCTATAGCTGCCTGCATTACTCCCTATCTCCTTCCCTTACTCTATAGCTGCCTTTCACTTACTGCCTATAGCTGCCTTTCCTTACTCTCTAACCCCCATTTACTCCTATAGCTGCCTTTCCCATTACCCTTATGAAAAATGTGTACGGTCTATGCCTTCCTATATCAGGGACAGTAGTGACCTTTTGGAACAACTCACATTGATTAGTTGGAAAAGGGGTTACATCTGGGTTCACAATGTAACCTTTATATACATTATAGCGCATCCCATGGGATGGCGCTGTCAATTCTACTTAGAACACTCACCTTTTCACACACAAAGCACTTTATTTTAGATTGCATACACTTTTTATTACTCACAATATTTTTTGTTTGATGGGTTTTTTTTATCTCCAAACACGTGAACCGCTATGGTACCAGCTTTGCTCCCTCATATGCCAACCTATTTTTTAGGTTGTGGAGTCGGCCTGGTCCCCGTGTTTGGAGATAACCACACTGTCACGGTTTGTATCGCCAAAAACCAAGGTCGGACCGCGTGGCTGAGGTGGGGTTATATAAGCAACCGACCTAGACGCGCTGGCGTCCGGAATGCAAATCCAATCAGATCAACGAGCCAGGTCGGGACTGGAGAGAGGCAGCATATCATGTGGACAGGCCAGGTTCAGGATTGGAGACATCATAGGGTAAACGTAGTCCAAGCAGGGAGTCGCAACATAAATCAAGCAGGTCTTCCTGCTTCACAGCGTAATTGCTGCAGGTCGGGAACGGGGTTTGCGCAAGTGGCGTCCACGGCCCATGGCGCCAGTCTCAGGAAGGAGAGGCTCACCGGAGTGGGCACACCAGCCCGCCAGCAGCACGGTAAACCAATGATTCAGCGCAGGAGTCCAGAACGGGCCTCTGCAAGAAGAGGAGCACAGATCTCAGGACTCGGAAGGCGGCTCCTGTTATGGGAAGGCAGCCAGGCCTTCTAGGAACAGTGAGGGCGTGTGCTGTGATGGGAATACCCTGGGATAACCCCCTACTCCAACAAACTTCTTCACACAGGAAACACAAAGTGGTGTCTAGAATACTCAGGAACCAGGGTGCGACACGATCTATGAACTGCGCTTTCTTACACTCGACTATCAATCTGCCATTGTGAATCCGTGATGTGGCGACAAAAGAAAGATTGCACGACTTCGACATAGCTCTGGTCGATACAAATCACGGCTGTGGCGAGGTATATGCACCTTGTCCTATGCTCTCAGTATCCTAACTCCCCTGTCCCCGCATCTTTTTATCCTCTTTATTCCCCAAACTTTTTTTTCCTCTCTCTCCTTGGCCCATGCGTGTCCGTCACACGGCTACCTCCCCCTCATAATAGCAAGCAAATGAATCCCACAACACTAGAAGCCAAACTATAGCTACCGATATTTCTATTACTATTTCCCATCAAGGCAGTATATAGGACTCAGTGCACTATTAAGACGGTGACAAAACATTACGTATACGTCAATAAGAGTTGCACTGCCTTTACGCCTATAAGCAGCACTGAATGGTCTCGGAATCGGCCAAATAAGCCCATTAAAAGCCTGCAAATATTTTTAGATGTGATTCTATGGCGTGACAAAACGCGAAGGATAATAATGAAAAGAAATAAAAAAAAAAAGAAATAGAACAAAAGAATAATAACAAAAAACAAAAAAAAACGAGTATGAACAAGATACACCATCCAACCGTATCTACTCGCCTTCCTGCACGATCCTCGTCCTCTACCCCACTGCCCCTCTGTGCCCCCCCCCTTCCCACCCTCCTCCCCTCCCCCCCTCTCCCACCCCCCCACCCTCCCTCGCCTCGCCCCTACCCCCTCCCACCACCCGCCCCTGCCCCTCCACTCCCCCCACCCTCCCCTAGCGATCTGGCATCATGCCTCCCACCCCAGTCCCGCAACACGACTTCGAACGAAAACTCGCGTTCCCCCTCCTGCCCGAACCCCGTCGTCTCCCCCGCGGACCAGCCACAGGTCCTCAACCTTCAGGAATTTCGCCACGAAGGCCGACTTCCCCGACACCCGCCTTCCTCCGCCGAAAAACGTACTCAGTTACATTCCGAAACACTACGGAGTAGCGCCTCTCCAATTGTCTACCGGCCGTCTACTCGACAACCTCATCCGACACTCTTGTGTCAACTCGCGGGCCCAGGGCCGCGTGTATTGGCTCGGCACATTGCATGGACTGTGGCGCACCACAATCTGCTCCAATCTACTGCACACACCTACAAAATAAGCAGAAAATCCCGAGTGACGCAGTGACGGCGGCGATACTCCACTCACTGCCGCTACCCCGGAACACCTCACCCCCACCCAAGCGCACTGCCCTCAACCCCCTTCATCGGGGCATCACCTGCAGCTGGACACGATGGCGATCGTTCATTTCAGGATGGGAACATTACTCAAGGCCTCCCCCTTCCCCCCGGGTCTAATGAATCCGGCAGTCCCGGTCAGCGATCAACAACTCCGGACCCACTCCTCCTGCTCCCAGCTCTCCAGAATGGCAGGGGCGAAAGGAAAAAGAGATTGAGGACACGGGATCATACCCACGTTCCTCCCGCGCACTCGCCTGTCTCGTGCCATCAAGAAACCGCACATCGGGTCCCGCCTCGTTCATACTCTTGGTGTCACATAGCGAATCAGTCCGCTCTCCGCCGCAACCGCAGATACCGTGGCCTGATCGCACCTGCTCGCGAACTTAGCACCAACGCAGCTCCGCGCCCGGAAGTGATGGGCGATAATGGGGAGGGAGGGGGCGTTCGCGGATATAGGGGGTGAAAGGCTGACTCTCGCGCAGAAAGACAACGGTCCCTCCGCCGCTGCCACTCTGGCATGGACAACCCCCCCAAAAGTCTCCAGAGACTCCTATAGCTCCTGCGAACCCGAAAAAGTCCCGTCGGAACCAGCTACCCCGGCCATCACTGAGCACGGTGGTAGCGGGAGCGAAATTGGGAAGGTGTGTGGGACATCAGACTCCGCCATCCGGCAACATGCCTTCGCTCAGCGGCTCCCGCCGACGAGGCGATCCACTCGCTGCGCCCAGGCATCTACAGAGCACGAACCCCGTGGGCCTCTGCTCCCTCGGGGCAGCGCTCTGCCTCGTAACGGGGGTCCCATCTCACCTAGAACAATAGCACTGGCCCCAGGCAGAACTATTTATATGCGACCCCCCCTTCGCCCGGCTTCGATGCGCTAACGGGGAATATGATGGCTATAACGGTTTCCCCCACACTTCGATTCTTACCTGCATAACTCGCTGTCACCCCTTGGCCTCCGACATTAGACAGGCGATGTCAACGGTCTCCGCGATCGCTACCGCATCATCCCCTCCCCCTCTTCCCCGCGCTCCTCGGCCCGCCCCCCTCCCGCCCTCTCCTCTCCACCTACCCATCCCTACTCACTCCCTCACCCACCCCTCCTCCTCTCCCCATCCCCACGCCCGATCTTCCTCACCCCGAACCCCTCCTCAGCCCCCGACTGCCCGCTCCCAACCCGCCCCATGCTAGTCCTCTCGCGTAACCCTCCTTTCGCCCGACTCACCCGCTCCCGCCCTTCAGCCCTGACGTCCTCTCTAGAAAAGAATATAAGGCGAGTCGTGGTAGTGCTGACCCCCCCTTTTTGTGATTGACTGTACCTCTTTGTACCTCCTCCCCCGTACTCCTTATTATTATCTCCTCCGCGTGCTTCCCCACTATCTGCCACCTCCCGATTCCCCATAATCCTATTAACATTCCGACGCGTAATCACCCTGGTTTGGCCTCCCCTTCCTTTCCCCTGATCCGTTCCACCCTCACCACCTCCCTTCCACCATGGCTCTCCCCACCTCCCTCCTCCACTCCCCAATTCACATTCCTCACCCCAGCAGCCCTGTCCCCCCAGTCTGAAAGACTCAAAGCGTGTGCGTGTAAGACTCCCTCCCCCCCTCCTCCGCTCTGCCCCTCTACCTCCCCCCCTCCATCTCCCGTCCCCTCCTCCCCCCCCCCCCTCCTTCAACTGCTCCATAAGAAAGAACCATGGAAAAAACAGGAACCGGCAGCCAAAAGGTAGCTGTGGCAAAAACACGTGAACATCCAAGAGGATTATGCCTCGGCAAGAAGCATTGTGGGAGTGCAGTATTTAATCGCCAGCGGGTATTAAAGGCCAGCGGTCAATCTCAGAAGGGGGAGTGTAAGAGCATTCTTCCAATGAGAGAGCACAGGCTGGAGCTGCAGTAAATAGCTTGCACAGCTGCTGTTATACAGAGGAGTGTTCCAGGACTGCCCAGGTCTGCAAGGCAAGGTAAGCAGTAAACTGAGGTGTGGATTCCTTACACAACCTCTATCGGCAATGTATCACTTTTTATAGACGATAGATGATCTGATTTTCATTTGGGATGGAGAGGTGGATTCATTTTTATTGTTTATTAAATATCTTAATCACAATCATTTAAATTTAAAATTCACTTATACATATGATCTTCATCACATACAATATTTAGACTTACTTTTATTTATTAATATGGATATGGTGATCAGTTCAGATGTATATAGAAAAAACAACTCACGGAATACTTATCTTAGGGCGGACATCTGCCATCCCAGGTCTCTTCTAAAGGGTATTCCTAAAGGACAACTCGTACGACTAAAACGAATATACTCTAATAATGAGGATTTCCTTAAACAATCACAAGAACTCCTAACTAGATTTGAACAAAGGGGCTATTCGATGTCAGATCTCAAGAGGTCATTTGAAGAAGTGGCAGGTATGAGTAGGGTACAGCAGTGGGATTCAGCCGGTTCGCACCGGTTCATGCGAACCTGTACCTAAATTTTCCTCAGTTCGCAGAACCGGTGCGAGAAGGGAGAGAGCAGAGCTTCAGCTAAAAGGCTGGGCAGCTTGCTCCATCCTGATTGGCTGCATTACAGAGCAGCAGCCAATCAGGAGGAGGTGGCAGGAGCCTGGGGGTGGGGCCAAAGAGCAGAGAAAAAGCGTGCAGCAGAGAGAGGTGAGGCTATGTCCTGCGTGTGTCCTGCCTGTGTGCTGTGTGCTGTGTGTCTCCTGCCTGTCTGTGTGCTGTGTGCTGTGTGCTGTGTGTCTCCTGCCTGTCTGTATGCTGTGTGCTCCTGCCTGTCTGTATGCTGTGTGCTCCTCCTTTGTGTGCGTGTGCTCCTTGCCTGTCTGTGTGCTGTGTGCTCCTGCCTGTCTGTATGCTGTGTGCTCCTGCCTGTCTGTGTGCTGTGTGCTCCTGCCTGTCTGTGTGCTGTGTGTCTCCTGCCTGTCTGTGTGCTGTGTGCTCCTGCCTGTCTGTATGCTGTGTGCTCCTGCCTGTCTGTGTGCTGTGTGTCTCCTGCCTGTCTGTATGCTGTGTGCTCCTGCCTGTCTGTGTGCTGTGTGCTCCTGCCTGTCTGTGTGCTGTGTGTCTCCTGCCTGTCTGTGTGCTGTGTGTCTCCTGCCTGTCTGTATGCTGTGTGCTCCTGCCTGTCTGTGTGCTGTGTGTCTCCTGCCTGTCTGTGTGCTGTGTGCTCCTGCCTGTCTGTATGCTTTGTCTCCTGCCTGTCTGTGTGCTGTGTGTCTCCTGCCTGTCTGTGTTGCTGTGTGCTCCTGCCTGTCTGTGTGCTGTGTGCTGTGTGTCTCCTGCTGTCTGTGTGCTGTGTGCTCCTGCCTGTCTGTGTGCTGTGTGTCTCTGCCTGTCTGTGTGCTGTGTGCTGTGTGTCTCCTGCCTGTCTGTGTGCTTGTGTCTCCTGCCTGTCTGTGCTGTGTCTTGCTCGTGTGCTGGTCTCCGCCTTCTGTGTGCTGTGTCTCCTGCCTGTCTGTATGCTGTGTGCTCCTGCCTGTCTGTGTGCTGTGTGCTCCTGCCTGTGTCCTGTTTGCACTGGTTGCAGGCTGCACTTATTTGCAGTGGTTCCCCATGGTCTCTCTGCCCCCCCCCCTGGTCTCTCTGCTCCCTCCCCCCTATCTCTCACCCCTGTGAGATCTGAGGAGGGGCTGTGGGTAATGTGAGGAGGGGCTGGGGGTAATGTGAGGGGGGGCTGGGGGTAATGTGAGGGGGGGCTGGGGGAATGTGAGGGGGGGGGCTGGGGTAATGTGAGGAGGGGCTGGGGAGAATGTGAGGAGGGGCTGGGGTAATGTGAGGAGGGCTGGGTAATGTGGAGAGGGCTGGGGAATGTGAGGGGGGGCTGGGGGTAATGTGAGGGGGGGCTGGGGGTAATGTGAGGAGGGGCTGGGGGTAATGTGAGGAGGGGCTGGGGGTAATGTGAGGGGGGGCTGGGGGTAATGTGAGGGGGGCTGGGGGTAATGTGAGGAGGGGCTGGGGGTAATGTGAGAGGGCTGGGGGTAATGTGAGGGTGGGCTGGGATGTGAGGGGGGGCTGGGGGTAATGAGGGGGGCTGGGGGTAATGTGAGGGGGGCTGGGGAAAATTTGAGGTGGGAGGCTGGGGGAAATGTGAGGGGGGCTGGGGGAGATGTGAGGGGGGGCCGGGGGAGATGTGAGATGTCTGGGAGAGATGTGAGGGGGGGCTGGAAGAGATGTGAGGGGGGACTGGAAGAGATATGAGGGGGACTGGGAAGAGATTGAGGGGGACTGGAAGAGTGAGGGGGGCTGGAAGAGATTGAGGGGGGACTGGAGAAGATGTGAGGGGGGGCTGGAAAGATAGGGGGGGGCTGGAATGTGAGGGGGGCTGGGGGAGATGTGAGGGGGGCTGTGTTCTGGGTGTATCCTGTGCAGTTTGCCTGCTTGTGTAGTTTGCATGTGTCCATTTGTATTTGCACTGGTTGCAGTTGCACTTATTTGCACTGGTTCCCCCTGGTCTCCTCTAACACCCCCCCCCCCCGCTCCACCCAGTGTCTCTCCCCCCTGTCTCTCCCTCCCTCCCTGTCTCTCTCTTTCTCGCTCCCCTCCGTCTCTCTCTCTCTCTTCCCCCCATCTCTCTCTCTCTCCCCCCGTCTCTCTCTTTTTCTCTCCCCCCCACCTACCTCTCTTTCCCTCCCCCCTGTCTCTTCTCTCTCGTCCCCCCACCATCTCTTCCCCCCCCACCTTCTCTTCCCCCCCTCCTTCTCTCCCTCCCCTTCCCCCCCCCCCACCCCTCATTCCCCCCGCCTCACGTTCCCCGCCCGCACCTCATCCCTTCACCCACTCTCTTCCCCCCACTCCTCCCCCTTCTTTCCCTCCCCACCCTCTCTTCACTACTCTCTTCCCCCCACCGTCTCTTCCCCCACTCTCTTCCCCCCCCCCCTCTTTCCCCTTTCAGCCCCACTCCTCCCCATCTCGCTTCCTGGGAGTCCCCCACGGCCCCTCTTAGGCTCTTCCCCCCCACCCATCACTCTTCTCCCCCCCTCGTCTTCTTCTTCCCCCCACCCACCTCTGCTTTGCCCCCCCCCCCAAACGAATCTCTCTTGGTTGTCCCCCCCGCCCGAAGACACTTCCTGTGCCCCGCGTCCCTGATTCCCTTCCCCCCGCCCACAGTCTTCTTCGCCCCCGTCGCTCCTTCTCTTCCCCCGCCCCCTCTCTTCCCGCGCGGCACCCTGTACCGTCATGCTCTCAGCCCCGACCCGCCCCGTCTCGTTTCCTCCCCCCTCCGAGATCGTTCTTTCCGCGATACTTCCCCCCCTCCCCTCGTCCTTGGTTAAGGGTTCTCTTCGCCGGTCTTCACCCCCTCCCCCACTCATTTCCAAGGTTCAGTCTCTTCCGAGGTCTCCCCGAGAAATATCAATGGAAGTATACAGCGGCCGGCAGGGTGTCTGGTCGCGGCCTGCCCCCGCAGAGTTCCCTGGAAAGATCCACCCCCACCCCCCAATCCCCGGCGGCTTCAACCCGCATCCCGCTCGCACCGTATCTACTCTGTCCCCCCCCCCCTCTCTGCTTCCCCCCCCCCCTCTCTTTTCGTCAAGTCGTAGTTTCTCCCCCCCCGCGCTCAGTGCTTGGGGTGGTATGCGCGACCCCCCGCCCCACGTGTTCTCTATCCCCTCCCCCGTTGTAAAAAACGCAACCTCCCTGTTCTGCCTCCCCCCTCCTCTTCACGGCCCCGCCCCATTCTCTTCTTTCGCCTCGCCCTCCCTCTCATCTGTCTCCGCCCCGAGTTTCCGGGGCGCAACCCAAAACGAGGCCTCGGCCAGTGATTAAGTGGTCGAGACTAGATAGGGTGAATAGGCCCCGCACCCACATGATCGAGTCATCCTAGCCCTCTGTACCAACGCATGCCCCCCCCGTGACTCTTCTCCGGCGGTCGGGCCCCCCACCCCCGCCCGTTCTGCTTTCCCGCCTAACCACCACCGTCCCGACGTTGGGGTAGGCGGACGCTTCTTCCCCTAGCCCCCTCGACCCCCCTCTTCATCTTGCCCGCCCCGTGTCGCACCCCCACCTCCCCCTCCGTGAGAGAGAACCTGTTGCTAATAATTTTGAATCCCACCACTGAGTAGGGATGACCTTTTGGATAAACAAAGAAAAACAAAAAGATCTAATGGTACATGGGGTGTTAATAACCCAGTGTTTGTTACCCAACATAATGTACAAGCAAATTGTATAAGAAATATTGCTAAAAAAACACTGGGGAATTTTACCGCAGATCCATTGTTAAAAAAGGGTTTATACAGAGGGCCCACACTTCGTATTTAAAAAAGCTAAAACTATAGCAAATTTCCAGAAGTCTATTTTCTTCTTCCAATATTTTACAAGATAGTAATCTCCCCAAAGGAAGTTTCAAATGCCTGAAATGCATTTTGTGTGTTTATATGAAATCAAGTTCTAATTTTACATCATTTAGTACAGGACAACAATTCCCTATCACATCATTCATTAATTGCAATACCACATTCACAGTCTATCTTCTGGACCGTGGATGTGGTAAGCAATATGCGGGTCGTACCACCCAAGCCTTAAAGGCCAGAATGAGGGAACATATTAGGTTAATAAAAATAGGGGATCTTACCCATCCAATTGCCCAACACTTTACAAATTGCAAACTTGGAAATATTAATAAACTCACTTATAGAGGAATAGAACATGTCCCAAAACCCATTAGAGGAGGCAATAGAATGGAACTATTGGACAAAAGGGAACTTTACTGGATATTCACATTGGATGCCAGAATACCAATTGGTTTACATTCGGATTGGGATCTGAGCCCATTTTTGCATTAAACTGATTGTTTATTAGAGAAATAGAAGAATAGAGGTTATCCATTTCTGATATTAAGTATGTTCAAACCAATGTAGTGCTTTTCCTGTTAGTGTATTTTTCTCTCAGTAGTGGGCTTAATGGATTTACATTACCAACATATTATAATAATTATATACATTTATAGAAATAGTTTTGATAAATGATTTAAATGGTTGATAAATCATATTTCTCAAATAACTTTTTATGTCCATATCCACTATTTCACTCTCGATTTCATTTATGCATCAACCACATAGACATGATCTGAACGAATTTGACCCTATGTTATCTATTATAGGTAGTGATTTTGGTATATACAGTAATATCATCTGTCCAAATTCCTTTTTATAATCTTTTTCTCAATTTGAGATTAATTGGGTCTAATTGTTCAATACAAGATGCTTCTCAATCTAAGCTAATTTATATGTCTTTTTAGTATATTCTCTTTTTTTAAATATATGTTTCATGTGTTATGTTCATGATAATTGTTCTGTCTTAATGTTTGATGAGAGAAATGCATTTTTACAGTGCCAGGTTTTCGTCATGAAGTAATTTTGGGGATTGTGTTTTGTTTGTTAACTAATTTAATAAAGTTTTGTTTGAAAACGTGCATTGACGCACTGACGTCACCTCCCCGCGCCACGCATGACGCGCCATTCGTGACGTGTTCAGGTGGTGGACGGAGGGGGACAGACGGTGGGAAAATGCAGATATATAAGATACCTGGTAAGTGATGATCACTATGCACCTTGACAAAGAGCGTGTCGCTCGAAACGCGTTGGTGGGGGGCCTGTGGGCTCGTTTTTGTGGTTGATGCCTTGATCCATTAAACATTTTTATTTTATGGGACACACTCTCCTGCAGTCTTTTTTCTACTGTTCGCAGTGGTGCTCCAACTTTCCTTTGCTTGCCGATTACCCTTATAGCTGCCTTTCACCTTACTCCTGTAACGGTGTTTCCCCCACCCTCAGGGAGATTCCACTGTTACCAGGTGTGTTGTGCTGATTAGCTGCTGGTTCACAGGATGCTGAGCTTTCTGCCGTTGTTATTGGGGAAGACAGGACAGGCTTCTGGGGTAGATTACTGATCTTTATCTCACATGGTACAGCGCCTCCATCTGCTGCAGGCTCCAGGGTTGTGGAGACAATCCCTGCAGGAGAACTTACTTCCACTCCCCCATATAGGTTGCACACCAGGCAGCAGTATAGTTAACTGGAACACTTTATTGCCTCTCTGCACACACAGCAACACAACTTGTATCTGCTTCAGCACCGTCAAATAGGTCTCCAAACTCAGGATGGTCCCTGGACATCCACCCCTGGCCAAGGGCACCAAGGGCAGTCCTTGCTCTTCCTTGACTCCCTAATAGAGTCAGGGGTAAGGTATCACTCCTCACTCCCCCAAGAGGAGGGGGCAGGAGGTGCCAATGCTCGGTACACCTCTGTGTGATACCGGTCTTTCTCAGAGGTAGAGACACTGACTAAATTTAGGCGTGCAGCCCCTTAATTACCAGGGGGGAAGGTCCAAGGTCTGAGCCTAGGATTGGGTGGAACAAAGGCCTTAGCCGCCTCCTTCCCTGTCACTCAAGGCAGCTGCTTACTGTGGGGAAAGCCCAGGATTATTGGTCCTGACCCTGCCTGCACTGTTACCAGGGCTTGCATGTCAGGGAGGGCAGACTGGTAGCCAAAACCAGACATGGCTACACTCCTAAAGCTGCCTTTCAGATTAACTGAATCAAATGTTATATTTAAACTCAAAACACAGGCAAAATATCACAAGTACAATGATCTTGACATTTCAATATAAAGAAACAGCATTAAAGGCATAAAGAAGTCTTGGGCCCTGTAACAGGGGTCTTATCCCTGTTCACAAATGTGCCTCTAATCCAGCAGTGTGGTGGTTAACTGCTGGTAGGCAATTAACTAACACCACCTGGCTGATTACAGGTGTTAGAAAAAGCCTGCCTCTGAGACAGGAAGGGAGATTCCTTAGTCCACAACTAGGCTGAACCAAGGAAGGACAGATGTCATGAGAGGCAAGCTGACAACAAAACAAAGGGGACAAGATTCTAAACTTGGAGCCAGACATTGCCTTAGCACACAAGGGTGCGGATCCAAGAGAGCAGAGAAGCTTCCCCTACAGCAACCCAGCTAACAGATAAGACTTTTCTTATAAGACTATTATGTATGTCTATCTATATATATGAATGTCTCTATGATTTGGGCTGGTGAATCGCTGGGCTAAACCACGCAGTTAAAGAGAACTGGATCATAAGTGTATATATACTCCAGAGTGGAGCGGATTTTGTTTGCTGATTTACATGTTTGCTGTGTTTAAAGCAACAGGCGCAATAAAGCCTTATTTTAATTTCACCTTAAAACAGTCTCCATTGCATACCTCTGAACACATCTCTTACAGGCCCCTTTTCCCTTTTGTTGGGCTGGTTCCCCCTCCAGCCCCCTTTCTCCTCGCTCCAGGTCAGGTGGTGGGGGGGGGGAGGGGTTGGGGGGGGGGAAGTTATTTAAATCCTGTGCAGGTACAGGAAGTCAGTCCACGTCCTGCTGGGAAAGTTACTCAGTCTGTAGCTGGTTGTCAGCTCTAGGCTGAAGCCTGCTCCCATGTGGGTGGCTGACTTTATCTATGGCTGCAACAGCAGTGGCATCAGCAGCTTCAGCAGCTCGACGTAGTGGCTGGCCCGGATTGGGCTATGGGAAGCTGTGTCATCCTCCCCCTCCCCCCCAGCAATATTGATTATCCCCCATCTCTACTGGGATGGTGGAGGGGGAGACCCCCATTGTGCCCCCACTTGGATGGGGGGGAGACCCCAATGATGCCCCTACTGGGATTGGCAGAACCCCAATTGTGCCCCCAATGGGATGGCGAGATATCCCAATTGTGCCCATACTGGGATTGGTGAGGGAGACCCCAATTGTGCCCTCGCTGGGTAGGAGTGGAGACCCCACTGTTATGGGGAAGAAAGTCCCCACTTGTGCCCCCACTGGCATGGAGGGGGGGCATAGGCCCCACTTATACCCCACTGGAATGGGGGGGGGAAGAGGCATCGGTTCTGGCGATCGAACACACCTTTTACACACGTACAACCCCCCAAGTTTCCATACGTGCCTCATTTTCTCCTCCCTTGGACTGGTGCAACCAGGGCCACCGACAAGGGGGGAGAGGGAGAGCCGGGACAAGTGTCCCGGGCCCATTTCTCCCCCAGCTGCAGGCCTCCCGTGCCGGCGTCAGATGTTCGGCATGGGTCAGTGAGGAAAGCCCGCAGTTGGGAGAGAGTCGGGCCTCTCCGGCATGGCAGCAGTGGGGGAAGGGAAACCGCCTTTGCTGGCGTGGAGCAGAAGCTGTTGCTGTTTGGAGTGCTATTCTTCCAATTGACCCAGGGTGGTCTGAATGCTTACCAGAAAGTCACTTATGTAAGCGCAATACTTTGTGTTTTTAAATATTAAAGCAATATTACACTATTTTTGCTTTTCTCCTTTTATATGTGGATTTTCCCTCCCTTCTTATGGAATACTGCCTGTGATATTACAAAGTACCTGTCTGGATACAGTCCGAGTTGGTTACTCCTAACAACCACACTGCCTGATTATCACGTTTAACACGTGAGTGCAAAATCTGTAGAGACTCCAGTATTATTTCTCTACTGTTGAATTATACAGTATTGCACTATTTGGTGTTTTTATTTCTTCCATGTCCTGATGAGATTTGGGCACCTGCTGTTCTTCATCGGTGGTGAGTTCTTGCCTGGGTGAGGCTATTGGTTAATGGGGGGCGGTGCATGCTTCAGGGAGAGGCGGTGGCACTGCTTGGCTGTCGGTGGGCCTTACTGATGCGAGAAAAGACCCATGGTGAGTGGGTTCTGTAATTGCCTAGTGGGGGCATTTATTGACGAGTGGGCAGAGCTCATTGTGTTTTGACTACCTGCAGACCATTCTCACAGCTTATGAGTACATCTCTGACATCAGAGTTATCCAACATCACGATTCATGTGGGTCTGGAAGGGTACTTGCGGGTTTGGAGGTATGGGGTTAATTTAAGGTGGTTAAATAGCCCTGTGGGTGGCGGCTGTTGGCGGGTAAGTGTGCTTTAACCTTGCCAGATGGGGCTCTATGGTGTGGGCAAGCCATATAGTGGTTGGTGGTGGCGAGTGGGCAGGGCCCTTTGTGCCTTGGGTTCCTGGGGCCCATTCTCGCTAAATGGCTGGGCATGTGTGGGCCCAGCTTGCTGGGTCTTGTGGGCCATTGGTTTGGGTACCATTGGACTTTACCCGGTAGTTGAGTACTCTGGCAGGGTTTACACTTATTGGGTTACATTATCTGTTTTAATAAAAGACCCGCCCTTTGTACCTCCTGACCTTTGTTGTGTGTTTATTTATATGTATTATTATGGAGATGTATACACAGGGAGAGGAAGGGGGGATGGGGGGGAGCTTCCTCACAGGCTCCAAGATCCTGTACAATTGTACACTTGTTGAGGGGAACAAAGGTTAAACACAGATATGTTGATGCCCTCAGCCCTGGAATGAGAACTGAGAGGGCATTAGATGACACTGTGTCCTAATGGGCCACTTGTAACAATAACAGCACTCTTAAAAGGAGTCTACAATCCACCTCGTCACAATGGATTTCTTCAGCAGCACATTTGTGATTCATGTCCATGTTCCAGGTGAGTTGAGGTTCACAAAACATTCCCAACGTGAGCCCAGAGCTGCAGACACACCTAACATTGTTTTCCTCAGACACCTACAATGTAAATGTGGGTTCTATTGTTTACACTACAGTGAAGCGTTCCTAATAACTAAGCAGTGTTTGAGGCGAGAGATTGTGTTGTATTAGTCACCAAGAAGGTCACAGCCCCTTTTTTTGTACATCCGTGCCTCTGCATAGACAACGCAAATTAAAGCCCCACATTTTACTGTGCTTTATAGCTACAGTATATAATTTTTGCTATTTACTGAGAATTCAACCTTCCAACTCACAAGCAAGTAAGACCAATTTTAAATACTAACTCATATCTTACATGTACTGTACACCTGCTCACACATGATATTTTGCCGCAAAACTAGTGTAAGTTGTGTTCAACCATTATGGTGTGATCTTTACGTGTTGTTTCAGTCAATCCTAGGACCAAAGTCACATTGACAGATACAATGTGTGGGACAAGTCCCGTCCCCCCCAACTTTTAGGGCATCTCCAATGAACCCCAACTTCTTTTACTTGGCTGCAGGTGCCGGGGACAGTTCTCAGCAAAGCTGCTGAGCATGGGAAAACTGTCCGCTCTCATGTACATATGTACATACATGTATGTATGTGTCTGTGTATATGCAGGGCTGGAAAAATGTACTCGTTCCCTTGTCCGGAAATTTAGGGCAGAGTGGAAAGATTTCGCTGGATTTCATTGGGCTGGACATTAATGGCGCCAATGTGCAGGGCACATGCAGGCAGCATGGCTGTCACTCACCGCCGGAGTCTCAAATCAAACGCCGCACAATGTCTTGTGACGTGTCGGGCCGTGAGCTATAAGGCACCAAACAGCCTTTAGGCATGCAGGCCAACAAGTTGCAAGGCATTGTGGGGTATAAAGCACGCGGTCAGACAAGCTCTTTACAGTCTCCACTCAGCTACAATTAGGCCTTTGAGGTAAGGATCTGTGTGGGTTATGTGAAAGGGGGGTCAGTGTGGATTATGTGAAAGGGGGGTCAGTGTGGATTATGTGAAGGGGGGGGTCAGTGTGGGATATGTGAAAGGGGGTCAGTGTGGGTTATGTGAAAGTGGGTCAGTGTGGGTTATGTGAAGGGGGGTCAGTGTGGGATATGTGAAGGGTGGGTCAGTGTGGGATATGTGAAAGTGGGTCAGTGTGGGATATGTGAAGGAGCGGTCAGTGTGGGTAAAGTGAAGGTTTATAATTAGTTCAAAAAGATACTCAGAAGGAACAATTATTACCATAGAAGATTAAAATAACACAAACTCGTAGAAATAGAGATGTACTCATTTCATACATCTAGGGGGAGCATATAATGGGTTGAGAAAACAAAACAAGATACACAAATATAAGTGCAGACGTAATGCAATCAGTGAATAAATGTGGCAGTGTCTTGGCTCATATATCGTACTACTCACAGACTAAAGTGTATATATAAGCAGTTGGCAAATAGGGTTGCCACCCTGATGGTATAAAGGCACCGGACCCCTTATCGATACTCCCGTCAGCATAAACCCATGTATAAAGAGAGAGAAACTACATAGTGCGATCAATAATATAAACTTTATAAAAAATGAATGGGTAAAAAAAATGCGCACTTACAATGTGCTAATATAATAAAAGCATTGGTCACAAATTGTGAGTAGGAGTTGTCCCGAGCAGCTCACCGCCTCCCTGGGTCATCAGGCTGAATGCCACGGCACTGTATCCACGATCGGAGCCTCCCTCTGTGCGCCCGTCTGATCCTCTGACGTCACGGCTGCAGGTTAGGTTCAGCTACGGGTCGCCTCCAAGACCAAAATAGGTCTGCTGGTTTCCTCTACGCGTTTCGCCCAGCACCAGAAACTGTTCACGGCTTCGTCAGGAGAATAATGAGTAGCATGCTAGTGGCTGTTTAAATACCCTTTGGGAATGCTAATTTAGCTAAAACATTCAATAAATCAATTAAGATTGCACCTGGAGTTGGAGTTGAACATGGTTGGAAGTTATAATACTTTGTGTTATTAGAGACTTAATAACGTGGGATAATATTGTTGTGGACACAGTTTGTTCGTACATTACGGCAGATATCATACATAAATCACAACTTTACCCTTAATGGGTATTATGAAATGTCATTCTGTATTTCACTTGCTAATAAATGTGATTGTCAGATTTAATATGTTTACTGCGATCTCAATCGCTTCAATAGGAGATGGGAAGGGGAGGAATCTTCTTATAATGGACTCACTATGTATTACAATATTAAGTGGTGATGAATAATTAAATAGTAATTGGTCAGTATGTTAAATCTGATCTAGAAACAAGGGAGGGCAGAGATATCTATTGGGGTATTAGATGTAAACAATGTCCGTTAAAGAGACTGATGAGGTATGTATAGTAAAACAGGCAAATATATAAAGTATGGACTTGGTTGTGTCATTATAAATTCACACAATATTTAAAGATATAGGAAAAAGAATGAATGGCTTTTAAAGCAAACCAAAGTCTGTGACATCACCACACGGGTGAAGAAATGAAAATGGCTGTAGGCTAGACCTATCACAAGAAGAAATTACCATTATTGGACTAAGATGGTAATCGATTGGATTCTAAGGATTATCAAAAGACCAAGAAGACGACCAAAAGTAAAATGGGAGGATGAAATCAGAATTTTTGGGGGAGCAACATGGAGAAGAGCGGCTTGCAACCGGGGACCTCCTAAATTCTGCGGAGTAAAATGCTGGCATGTATGAAATGAGTAAATAGGTGAACAAAAAGGCGCGAACAGCTATATATGAAGTGAATAAATAATAATAATGGTGTAAATGATAAAATAAATATAAGTGATGACCAAAAAACCCACAGCTCAAACCTCACTGGTGGGACCTGTTTCACGGGTTCCAAAGTTTAGAAGTATCTCAGAACATCCAGGGGGAGCATATAATGGGTTGAGAAAACAAAACAAGATACACAAATATAAGTGCAGACGTAATGCAATCAGTGAATAAATGTGGCAGTGTCTTGGCTCATATAGCTGTACTACCACAGGACTAAAGTGTATTATAAGCAGTTGGCAAATAGGGTTGCCACCCTTGATGGTATAAAGGCACCGGACCCCTTATCGATACTCTCCGTCAGCTAAACCGCATGTATAAAGAGAGAGAAAACTACATAGTGCGATCAATATATAACCTTTTAAAAATGAATGGGTAAAATCAAAAAAAAAAATGCGCACTTACAATGTGCTAATATAATAAAAGCATTGGTCACATGTTAGTGAAGTGGAATAAGGGGACCTTGCTAGGAGATTATATACCTAGAAGAGGAGGGGCTGGCCTGCCACAAACTGCTCAATAAGCAGTTGCAGGTGATTGGCTAAATATTGAGAGAGTGTACCTGTTCTGGTTTGGAAGAGGTGTTTCAGCGGGCACCACGAGGCAGGAAAAACTTAGCAAATGCTGGACTGTGCTGTAAAGTGTTCCTTTATTGAAGCATAGTTTGAAAAAGCCCATGCTTGGGTGAAACGCGTTAGAGGTGCAGGGGCATCCTTTTCCCCCCCTCTTTTTAACTATGCTTCAATAAAAGAACACTTTACAGCACAGTCCAGCATTTGCTACGTTTTTCTGCCTCGTGGTGCCCGCTGAAACACCTCTTCCAAACCGGAACAGGTACACTCTCTTTACTTATTTGGTATATCCCTGTATTACTTCCCTTTCTAAAAACTTATTTTTTCTAAATATATCTATTACACCTGACATCAGGGCTGCCGACAGATTTACCGGGGCCAAGGACTAGCGTTTCAACAGCCCCCGTGTCAGCAGTCTTGCGTGCCCACCCATTTCACACCTCTCTCCCCCCCTCCTCTTTCCCCCCCCCTCTTCCCATGTATTTCTCTCCCCCCGTCTCACTCTTACCCCCTCTCTTCCTCACTCCCCCTCTTACACCTCCCCACCCCACTCACTATCCCCACCCCACTCACAATCCCCACCCTCCATCAATTACCCCTCTCTCACTCGATCCCACTCCCTCAATACCCCCGTCTTCACACTCATTCTCTTCCCCACCAGCCACAAACACACACAATCCCCCCACAATAATTCCACCTCCCCCCCAAAAAATACATACAAAAAAACCCAGCCCCCCCAATACAAAAAAACCCCACCCCCAAAATACATACCCCCCGGAAATGCAAACCCTGTTCCACAAAGTAATTACAAAAGGAAAACCTGCCCTCTAAATACATAAACAAAACACCCCACCCTCCAAATACATACAACACCCCCCACCCTCAGGCCTCTGGTGCCCCAGCTGCTGCAGGCCTCCTGTCAGGCGTCGCGCTCTCCCCTGCTGTTCGGGTCTCCCTCACTCACTGTTTCGTGCCGGGCCTCCCTCCCTTACTGTCCCGCACTGAGTCTCTCTCTCATGCCGATGTGCTCACCAACGTCAGAGAGAGGCCCTGCACGCGCCAGAGAGAGAGGCCCTGCACGCGCCAGTGAGAGAGGCCCGCAGCTGGGGAGAGCCGGGCCTGCCATCTGAGCAAAGCATTTGGAACTTCTGTGCCCATCTGCCGGTCCTCTTGTTGCCGCTTGGCCCCGGATCTCCCCAACTGCGGACCTCCCTTACTATCCAGCGCCAAGCTTCTCTCATACCGGTGCGCACCGACGTCAGAGAAGGGGGTAGAGAGAGTGAGGGAGAGACAAGCTCGCAGCTGGAGAGAGCCGGGGCCTGGCGACAACGAGAGGACCATCAGCCGTATAAAGAAGTTGGGGGGCGACCTCTGGCCGGGCACAACTTCCAGCGCCAGCCACCAGGCACCCGCAGCCACCGGGCCCGGGACACTGGTCCAGCTCCCCCCCCCCCCCCCCCCCCCCCCCCCCGGGCCTGCGACCCCGGCCCCCCCCCCCCCCCCCCCCCCCCCATGTCGGCAGTCCTGTCTGCCATCACAGTCTCCATGGGTAATGCATTCCACATTGTAACTGCCCTTACTGTAAAGAACCCTTTCCTTTGTTGCTGGGGAAATCTCCTTTCCTCCAACCTTAAGGGATGGCCCCGAGTCCTTTGTACTGCCCGTGGGATGAATAGTTCTTTTGAAAGCTCCTTGTATTCACCCTGAATATATTTGTATATAGTTATCATATCCCCTCTTAGGCGCCTCTTTTCTAATGTAAACAAATCTTAATTAGCTAGAAATAGAATAGAGAGGTTTTATAAATACCCTTAAGCAGTCACTCTCAGATCCTGTCAGTACTTACAGTATGTGATTTTCTAGTTGTTTCTCGCTCTAAGGTGGAGAGAGGGGAAGCAATCAACCATCTTATTAGATAACCACTTGTTGGTATGACTCAGAGGGCCTCACACTAGTGGTTTTATTTTAATAACGCCAATCCCGTCAATGACACGAGTGGGGTTTAGTGAACAAGGCCCCGGGTGCATAGGTAGCGGAGTCTGGAATCAGACCAGCACTATCTGCATCAACATAATGCCACCTCAACCACTTCATAAACAACGACAGCCAGGGGCATAGCAAGGAACATTTGCACCTGGGGCAGGCACCAGATAAATGTTTAAAGTTTAGTTTGTGCACATCCAGAGCCTTCTCCAGATGCTTGAAATGTTTTTTTTTTTTTTAAATCAAATCTGTTATTGAACGATTGTAAAATGTTCTGAATCAGAATTTGTACCAAAGGACAGAAGACGCTGTAAGCTAATTAGAATGACATGCGCCGATATACTGAAAGAGAAAACAAAAATATGGAAGTCACGAGGCGAATATCAATGAACCATGGCATAAAAATGAGACATCAGAATCAGATCTGAGCAAGGAAGAGAGACTTTGTTCATTTGTACCTGAACCAAGCTGATCGGTGGCCCTTTGACCTCCAAGGACTGCCCGGATCCCGAGATATTAGCAGTTTTTGTGGCCGGTGTTTGACAGAAAAAAAAAAAAAAAAACTACAAATATGGCCGAGGGCTGATGACCCAATGAGATTGCCGTTTCCTATTGGCCGCTGGAGCAAGGCTGACCTCAGTGACCATATTGTGTCCACTGGGCAAATATTCTTGCCCAATTGAGAAAGCTGCTGGGATCTCGAAAAGCAAGGGGGACTTTGAGGGACCCCAGGGTTCAGGTTGTATTAAAAAAAAAATGTCCTCCCAAAACAAAACGTGCAGCACGGACGGCTGCTTTAACCTGGTGAAACCTTTACTTTACAATGAAATGAGACAGTATACATTTTTAAACTTAACGCAATTGGACATAACATTTTGTGTATTAACTGGGAGAAATTTGAACCGAAATGTTAGTGTCAAATGGAAACAAGATGTACAATGTTAGAGCTCTGTAAATAAAACTATAAAACATACGATTTAAAATGTAGATTTTTAACAGTTAAAGAAGTATTACATTATCGGAACAAAACCTTACAGTGAGAAAGATAACTGATAAGTAGGGCCGGGTCCAGACATAATCGCCCCCAGGCAGACTGTCCTTCCTCCTGCAGCATCGCCCTCATCCTTCTGCAGCGTCAAATGACACCGCGACGTGCTGGCATGACAACGTGGCACCGCATGACGTCTCGTTTTCATGGAAACGCATCACCACGAGACGTCGAGACGCTGCAAGAGGAGGGGGCCAGGGCGGCAAACAGGTAAGTGCAGCAAGATTCTAAAACAAGCCCTGATGTCTCGGACGCTCCGCCGGTTGACTTGTCGCCGGGGCCTCTCCGACCCCGGGCGCCATCTTTAAATGTTCGAGTCCTGCGCACCCTCGTCAATGTCGAGAGGCATTTAAAGATGGTGTGACAAAGCGGTGGCAGCAGCAAGGGACAGCGACGGAGCGGCAGTGCTCTGAGTCCCGCACGTGCTCGCCACTTCGATGCGCCATCTTTAAATGTCCCTCGACATTGACGAAGGTGCGCAGGACCTCGGACATTTAAAGATGGCGCCCGGAATGGGGCGCGAACGCGGCAAAAAGTAAAGCAGTGACGTGCCCAGTGGTTTGTTTTGGCGCCCCTTTTTCAGTTGGCGCCCCGGCCAAACCACCCTTTAATCTGGCCCTGCTAATATGCATAACCTTTCCAATTAATTGAGCTGGCATACACATTTGATTAAATGTTTTGCAAAGTAATAATTTTAAAGCAACATTTTGTGCTCAATCTGCAGTGTTAGGTTTCTCATGGTTAGAGATGGGTGAAATTGTCACGGAAATTCGAATCCTCAGCAGATGAGAGAGACAGAGAGACAGAGAGACAGAGAGACAGAGAGACAGAGAGACAGAGAGACAGAGAGACAGAGAGACAGAGAGACAGAGAGACAGAGAACACCTTATATACCTGCAAAGTTGAGCTCTACTGCTCCCCCCTGTAGCTAATTAGCATATTTCCCAGGTATCTCAGATGTGCTCCTTTTTGTGCACAAAGAACATTGAACAGGCAAACAGGAAGTGGAAGTGATCTACTTATAAAGGAAGCCAGCCAGGGGAGCAGGCTACAGGTGTGAGCAGTGAGAAGTAGAGCTCAAAAGTATGCTGTGACAGTGGTGCTCCCATCAGTGGGTTTAGCTCACACTATCAGAGCTGCTGCTAGGAATAGCGAGGTTGTGGGTTCTCATCCTGTTGGGCCTGAGACCGGGACCCCATTCCTCACAAGGTGCCGTAGGTTTGTCAATATAGGTCTTATGGAAATCATTTTAGGAAGTGAGTCATATAAATATACTTTGCATATCTCCCAGGCATCTATTTTCTGCTCGTTTTTGAGGGGTCTCTCAATATCTTATTTGGGGGGTGGGACATATATAAAACTTGAGACTGTAGTAAAATAGGTCTTTTCTCTCGTTGTCATTATCTGCTGGACAAAATATAGTTAAAATACGGGTATTTAAAAACGGTAGTGAGAATTTCCCCTGAACTCAAATCAAGCACAATAAAGTCACATTGTTTTTATGCTCATACAGTTATCTAAATTGATCTGACATGTCATTCAAATGTAATGCACTAGTTCAGTATCAAATATCCATTCATTATCTACTTAATTGATCCTTTGCTAATGAAAACAATAAGGCTTAGATGTTCTGTATTTGTCACCGAGCACTTAGCATTGTCTCATTTCCTTATTATCCTGCTGTCATGGCACTCTAAGCCACGGGTAACTTGATAACAGGCTTTATTGAGGCATTCATCTCGGACCGTGAGTGGGCGGGGAGGTACAGTCTCACGTCTATCACTTCCTGTATTCCTAACACCGGATGTTCAGAGAAGCCAACCACAAACTATACATGACTATGTGTCATTAACAAACTCTACGTGACCCAAGGGCAAGCAACACCAGTCTTGGAAAGCAGGATACCAGAAGATATGTTTCTTGTTGGTGTTGCATTGAGCGCAGAGAATGAATGCTGCAAAACCTGGACTACAAAATGCCTGGTCACGGTCCTTATACACCAGAGTTCTTCAGTCCAAGGGCCAAATCCGTCCCATGAAGGGCTTTTGGATGTTCTGCTCCGGTAAATTTAAGAGTTGTTTAGGAAGCGCGGTGTGATTTTTCACACTTAAACTCACTTTCACGTTAAGTTAATGTAAATGGTAACAATGTTCTAAAAATCTAAATGCTTGACAAATATATGTATAATAATTTATACTACACTACAATACTCTTGTGCCCCCTCTTACTCATACATTTTCTCCGGTCTGGGCCATTTGGAAAACTAGTAGCAGAGCTCTGTTTTAAAGTACAGTAGTTCGTATCTTCCTTCCATACCCCTATTTCTTGCGATTACCACTGAGTTATATTCTGAGTGTATGTGATCTTGTGGTCAACTTTAATTTATTGTGATACAAGATACACTGGGTTTCCTCTTGTTTCCATGTCCTTTTGAGCATTCTATGCAGAAATGACAGTAAATAACCATATCATTTGTGTGCACATTCACGTCTCAGATAAATCTAAAACCCTGCTTTTCACCATTATCGCTTAGCATACAATGCTTCCACTGCAGCCAGGGATTCTGGGAAATTACATGCAAATGAGCACAACGTCCCTTTTTGCTTGTAATCTATTTTAACATGGACCCCTATAAACGTATGCCTGCCGCATTACACAGCTTTTCAGCACAGCCTGGGTTAAAGACATGCAGAGCCAGTAACCCTACTCACAGACAGAGGTTTCGACCTTTTGGGTCTCACCAGTGCGAGGCTGGGTTCTGGTTATGCAAGTTATGGTGGGTTAAAAAAGTGACAATAACCCTCCACCGTACCGTGTACAGGAAATAGAAACACCGCTTGTGGTGCATTTGCATGTCTCAGGCAGGTCTGCAGCCCTGTCTTACCCCATTATCGCTTAGCAAACACAGGGAAACAGAAATTGTCGGCAGATGAGAAACACTTGGGCCACCCAGCCTGATTATTCTGCCTTGTGTTGAGTAACCTCAGAACTAATTACATGTTCTTTCTGTCTTTTATATTTAGGATACCCCTGTGTCCATCCCAAGCAGATTAGCATCCTGTATGTACCGGTATATCGCTTCTAGAGGGCCTTCTACTGCTTGTAACCAATGTACATCGCACAGTTGAGTCTTACTCAACCAGACACTTTCCTTAGCTGGAAGACACCTCAATTGAATGGGTGTCTTACGGCAGGGGTGCACAAATTGGGGGGCGCATGAGATGTTCCGGGGGGGGGGGGGGGGGTTCGGCGGTTACAGAGGTCCCGCGCTCTTCCCCAAGGCATTTAAATTAAATGCCGGGGATCGCGTGAGACCTCTGTCACTCACTTACCTTGGCTTCCACCAACGCATCGTCATGACAACGCGGCGTCATTTGACGCTGGAGCCAATGTAAGGGGGGGGGAGGGAGCGAGCAGGGAGGCACAGGGGGTAAAGTTTGCGCACCCCTGTTTTACAGCACCAGATTGTGTCTTGTGGAATAGCACCACTGAACAACTGTGTAAATGTCACCTACATTTGAGTATTTCATCCTTTATTTGTCAGCTAATCAGCAATGATGAGATGCCACAGACCATAGTTAAGGAGGCAACTCCAAGGGGGTGATTATTATTTTTTGAGAACTTTTTTAAATAGGATTGAAGCAGGGGGTTTCCAGAGCTGAACCCCATTCATTTCAGCTTCGGAGACCATCTACTTCCGGAGATACTTACCTCCGTAGGGGGTGCCTGACCTGTTGGTGGCCCTTGAGGACTGGAGTTGGCCATCCCCGCCCTAATACCTGACCTGTTGGTGGTCCTGGAGTACTGGAGTTGGCCACCCCTGCCCTAATACCTGACCTGTTGGTGGCCCTTGAGGGCGGGAGTTGGCCATCCCTGCCCTAATACCTGACCTGTTGGTGGCCCTTGAGGACGGAGTTTGGCCACCCCTGCCCTAATACCTGACCTGTTGGTGGCCCTTCAGGACTAGAGTTGGCCACCCCTGCCCTAATACCTGACCTGTTGGTGGCCCTTGAGGACGGGAGTTGGCCACCCCTGCCCTAATTCCTGACCTGTTGGTGGCCCTTCAGGACTAGAGTTGCCCACCCCTGCCCTAATACCTGACCTGTTGGTGGCCCTTCAGGACTAGAGTTGGCCACCCCTGCCCTAATACCTGACCTGTTGGTGGCCCTTGAGGACGGGAGTTGGCCACCTGTGATCTACTGTTTTATAAGTAAGCCTTAGGTGATTAAAAATACACCATTTCCCATCCCTTCATGTTAAAAAACGAAACCTGTTTGCTCCCCCCCCCCCCCCCCCCTGTCTGATGCGCTCTTTCTCTGCTACATCTCCGAGCCTGGCAGCAGGAAATCCTGTACCTCATACAATGCGCAACGTCTGCCACATAAAACTCTTTATTTACATGCCATTTCCTCGCAAGGGCTTTTTACAATCATTTTCTGCAGCTTCCTGGACAAAGTGACAGTG
The DNA here is from genome assembly GCA_036426205.1 of Ascaphus truei. Classification (NCBI taxonomy): domain Eukaryota; kingdom Metazoa; phylum Chordata; class Amphibia; order Anura; family Ascaphidae; genus Ascaphus; species Ascaphus truei. The sequence continues at coordinate 80,037,060 of CM071572.1, forward strand.
TAAGTTTAATTTCCTCTGTTTGCTCTTGGACTTTCCCTTAGCAGAAGGCAATATATATATATATTTATCTGGACTTTCTTCGCCCTGGATCTGGGTGCCGGAGAGCTGCGTCCCAATACAGCAGGTGCGCAGCATTATTGGGACTAACGGATGGGCACTACGGAAATACACTGCTTCATTCGGGTCATTAAAACCAGAGACATAACATAAAACACAGACAAAGCTCAGTTTTTAGCACATCTAGTGAGACTCATACACGGTACAGTGCCTAAATATATATGGATAAATATCTAATAAGTAAATGGTCTTTTAGTTTGACATTTTTGGCCAAAATTGTTGTAAGCCCCTGAGCCAACGCCAAGGCAGACCACATATCAGGGGTCCCTAACGCTAATATAAATTCTTAATAACCTGTTTAATAACAGGAAGAATGATTTATAGTAAATCTGTCAATATTAGCTGCAAAGTTCTGTCTGACTGAAGCTTTTATTAACCTGTACATTACCAGGAAAAGCACTCTGTATTAGAGATGTCACAGCCAAACTGCAAGCCAGCAAGTTCCCCTGAGTGGAAGATGCTATGGAGTGAGCCCATAACCATTTAAATGTGGGAGGGGGTGAGCTTAAATTAAGTAGGAGGTTGCCAACCTCCAATCAGCCAGGAGCTTGTTAGGTGTCCAGTATGTTTTTCATTCGGGTCATGCATTTTTAACCCCTTCAGTGCTTGTGGGAGGTCTGACGTGTTTTACAGAGGCAATCCCAGCGCTTTTTTTTTTTTTTTTTACACATGATTGAAGTAGGGGGTCCCCAGAGCTGAACCCCATTACATTTCAGCTCCGGGCACCCCCTTCTTTAGAGATAGACACTCTGTAGGGGGTGCTGGTAGCCGCTACGGCTGGGTAGCAGGGCTCACATTATGGGGGTTATGCACTAAGCAGTGATAAGTGGGTTTTCTGGGTGCTATGCACTAAGCAGTGATAAGTGCTTTTAAGTGAGATAACTGCCTTTATAGCGTGATACTGCCTGCTGTGAGATTCACAAAGCAGTGCTAAGGGGCAGTATCACGCTATAATGGCTTTTTATCTCACTTAAAAGCACTTATCACTGCTTTGTGTCAAAAAGATACAGAAGGAAACAATTATTACCATAGAAGATTAAATAACACAAACTCTAGACATAGAGAGTACTCATTTCATACATCTAGGGGGAGCATATAATGGGTTGAGAACAACAAAACAAGATACACAATATAAGTGCAGACGTAATGCAATCACAGTGAATAAATGTGGCAGTTGTCTTGGCTCATATAGCTGTACTACTCACAGGACTAAAGGTATATATAACGTGGCAAATAGGGTTGCCACCCTTGATGGTATAAGGCCGGGCCCCTTATCGATACCGTCAGCATAAACCGCATGTATAAAGAGAGAGAAAACTACATAGTGCGATCAATAATATAAACCTTTATAAAAAATGAATGGGTAAAAAATCGCACTTACAATGTGCTAATTAATAAAAGCATTGTTCACAAATGGAGTAGGAGTTGTCCCGAGCAGCTCCCCGCGCCTCCGGTATCTCAGGCTGAATGCCACGGCCTGTATCCACGATCGGAGCCTCCCTCTGTGCGCCCGTCTGATCCCTGACGTCACGGCTGCAGGTTAGGTTCAGCACGGGTCGCCTCCAAACCAAAAGTCGGCTTGGTTTCTCTACGCGTTTCGCCCAGCACAGAAAACTGTTCACGGCTTCGTCAGGAGAATAATGAGTAGCATGCTAGTGGCTGTTTAAATACCCTTTGGGAATGCTAATTTAGCTAAAACATTCAATAAATCATTAAGATTGCACCTGGAGTTGGAGTTGAACATGTTGGAAGTTATATACTTTGTGTATTAGAGACTTAATAACGGGGGATAATATTGTTGTGGACACAGTTTGTTCGTACTTACGGCAGATATCATCATAAATCACAAACTTTACCCTTAATGGGTATTATGAAATGTCATTCTGTATTTCACTTGCTATAAATGTGATTGTCAGATTTAATATGTTTACTCTGCGATCTCAATCGCTTCAATAGAGATGGGAAGGGGAGGAATCTTCTTATAATGGACTCACTATGTTTACAATATTAAGTGGTGATGAATAATTAAATAGTAATTGGTCAGTATGTTAAATCTGATCTAGAAAACAAGGGAGGGCAGAGATATCTATTGGGGTATTAGATGTAAACATGTCCGTTAAAGAGACTGATGAGGTATGTATAGTAAACAGGCAAATATATAAAGTATGGACTTGGTTGTGTCCATTATATTCACACAATTTAAAGATATAGGAAAAAGATGAATGGCTTTTAAAGCAAACCAAAGTCTGTGACATCACCACACGGTGTGAAAAAGAAAATGCTGTGGCTAGACCTATCACAAGAAGAAATTACCATATTGGACTAGATGGTAATCGATTGGATTCTAAGGATTTACAAAGACCGAAGACACCAAATAAATGGGAGGATGATCAGAATTTTTGGGGAGCAACATGGAGAAGAGCGGCTTGCAACCGGGGACCTCCTAAATTCTGCGGAGTAAAATGCTGCATGTATGAAATGAGTAAATAGGTGAACAAAAGGCGCGAACAGCTATATATGAGTGAATAAATAATAATAATGTGTGTAAATGATAAAATAAATTAAGTATGACCAAAAAACCCACAGCTCAAACCTCACTGGTGGGACCTGTTTCACGGGTTCCAAAGTTTAGAAGTATCTCAGAACATCCAGGGGGAGCATATATGGGTTGAGAAAACAAAACAAGATACACAAATATAGTGCAGACGTAATGCAATCAGTGAATAATGTGGCAGTGTCTGGCTCATATAGCTGTACTACTCACAGGACTAAAGTGTATATATAAGCAGTTGGCAAATAGGGTTGCCACCTTGATGTTAAAGGCACCGGACCCCTTATCGATACTCCGTCAGCATAACCCATGTATAAGAAGAGAGAAAACTACATAGTGCGATCAATATATAAACTTTATAAAAAATGAATGGGTAAAAATGCGCACTTACAATGTGCTAATATAATAAAGCATTGGTCACATGTTAGTGAAGTGGAATAAGGGACCTTGCTAGGAGATTATTACCTAGAAGAGGAGGGGCTGGCCTGCCACAAACTGCTCAATAAGCATTTGCAGGTGATTGGCTAATATATTGAGAGAGTGTACCTGTTCGGGTTTGGAAGAGGTGTTTCAGCAGCGGGCACCACGAGGCAGGAAAACTTAGCAAATGCTGGACTGTGCTGTAAAGTGTTCCTTTATTGAAGCATAGTTTGAAAAGCCCATGCTTGGTGAAACGCGTTAGAGGTGCAGGGGCATCCTTTTCCCCCCCCTCTTTTTAACTATGCTTCAATAAAAGAACACTTTACAGCACAGTCCAGCATTTGCTACGTTTTTCTGCCTCGTGGTGCCCGCTGAAACACCTCTTCCAAACCGGAACAGGTCACTCTCTTACTTATTGGTATATCCCTGTATTACTTCCTTCTAAAAACTTATTTTTTCTAAATATATCTATTACCAACCTGACATCAGGGCTGCCGACAGATTTACCGGGGCCAAGGACTAGCGTTCAACAGCCCCCGTGTCAGCAGTCTTGCGTGCCCCCATCATTCACACCTCTGCCCCCCCCCTCTTTCCCCCCCCCTCTTCCAGTATTTCTCTCCCCCGTCTCACTCTTACCCCTCTCTTCCTCACTCCCCCTCTTACACCTCCCCCCCCCACTCACTATCCCCACCCCACTCCAAATCCCCACCCTCCATCAATTACCCCTCTCTCACATCGATCCCACTCCCTCAATACCCCCGTCTTCTCACACTCATTCTCTCCCCACCAGCCACAACACACACATCCCCCCCACAATAATTCCACCTCCCCCCCAAAAAATACATCAAAAAAAACCCAGCCCCCCCAATACAAAAAAACCCCACCCCCAAATACATCCCCCCGAAATGCAAACCCTGTTCCACAAGTAATTACAAAAGGAAAACCTGCCCTCTAAATACATAAACAAACACCCCACCCTCCAAATACATACAACACCCCCACCCTCAGGCCTCTGGTGCCCCAGCTGCTGCAGCCTCCTGTCAGGCGTCGCGCCCTCCCCTGCTGTTCGGGTCTCCCTCACCACTGTTTCGTGCCGGGCCTCCCCCTTACTGTCCCGCACGGAGTCTCTCTCTCATGCCGATGTGCTCACCAACGTCAGAGAGGCCCTGCACGCGCCAGAGAGAGAGGCCCTGCACGCCCATGAGAGAGGCCCGCAGCTGGGGAGAGCCGGGCCTGCCATCTGAGCAAAGCATTTGGAACTTCTGTGCCCATCTGCGCCGCGTCCTCTTGTCCGCTTGGCCCCGGATCTCCCCAACTGCGGACCTCCCTTACTATCCAGCGCCAAGCTTCTCTCATACCGGTGCCACCGACGTCAAGAAGGGGGTAGAGAGAGTGAGGGAGAGCACAGCTCGCAGCTGGAGAGACCGGGGCCTGGCGCAACGAGAGGACCATCAGCGTATAAGAGTTGGGGGCGACCTCTGGCCGCACAACTTCCAGCGCCAGCCACCAGGCACCCGCAGCCACCGGGCCCGGACACTGGTCCAGCTCCCCCCCCCCCCCCCCCCCCCATGTCGGCAGTCCTGTCTGCCATCACAGTCTCCATGGGTAATGCATTCCACATTGTAAACTGCCCTTACTGTAAAGACCTTTCCTTTGTTGCTGGGGAAATCTCCTTTCCTCCAACCTTAAGGGATGGCCCCGAGTCCTTGTACTGCCCGTGGGATGAATAGTTCTTTTGAAAGCTCCTTGTATTCACCCTGATATATTTGTAATATAGTTATCATATCCCCTCTTAGGCGCCTCTTTTCTAATGTAAACAAATCTTAATAGCTAGAAATAGATAGAGAGGTTTTAAATAACCCTTAAGCGTCACTCTCAGATCCTGTCCAGTACTTACAGTATGTGATTTTCTAGTTGTTTCTCGCTCTAAGGTGGAGAGAGGAAGCAATCAACCATCTTATTAGATAACCACTTGTTGGTATGACTCAGAGGCCTCAACTAGTGGTTTTATTTTAATAACGCCAATCCCGTCAATGACACGAGTGGGGGTTTAGTGAAAAGGCCCCGGGTGCATAGGTAGCGGGTCTGGAATCAGACCAGCACTATCTGCATCAACATATGCCACCTCAACCACTCTTCATAACAACGACAGCCAGGGGCACTAGCAAGGAACATTTGCACCTGGGGCAGGCACCAGATAAATTGTTTAAGTTTAGTTTGTGCACATCCAGAGCCTTCTCCGATGCTTGAAATGTTTTTTTTTTTTTTAATCAAATCTGTTATTGAACGATTGTAAAATGTTCTGAATCAGAATTTGTACCAAAGGACAGAAGCGCTGTAGCTATTAGAATGACATGCGCCGATATACTGAAAGAGAAACAAAATATGGAAGTCACGAGGCGAATATCAATGAACCATGGCATAAAAATGAGACATCAGAATCAGATCTGAGCAAGAAAGAGACTTTGTTCATTTGTACCTGAACCAAGCTGATCGGTGGGCCCTTTGACCTCCAAGGACTGCCCGGATCCCGAGATATTAGCAGTTTTTGTGGCCGGTGTTGACAGAAAAAAAAAAAAAAAAACTACAAATATGGCCGAGGGCTGATGACCCAATGAGATTGCCGTTTCCTATTGGCCCTGGAGCAAGGCTGACCTCAGTGACCATATTGTGTCCACTGGGCAAATATTCTTGCCCAATTGAGAAAGCTGCTGGGATCTCGAAAAGCAGGGGGACTTTGAGGGACCCCAGGGTTCAGGTTGTATTAAAAAAAAATGTCCTCCCAAACAAAACGTGCACCGGACGGCTGCTTTAACCTGGTGAAACCTTTACTTTACAATGAAATGAGACAGTATACATTTTTAAACTTAACGCACTTGGACATACATTTTGTTATTAACTGGGAAAATTTGAACCGAAATGTTGTGTCAAATGGAAACAAGATGTACAATGTTAGAGCTCTGTAAAAAAAACTTAAAAACATACGATTTAAAATGTAGATTTTTACAGTTAAAGAAGTATTACATTATCGGAACAACCCTTACAGTGAGAAAGATAACTGATAGATAGGGCCGGGTCCAGACATAATCGCCCCAGGCAGACTGTCCTTCCTCCTGCACATCGCCCTCATCCTTCTGCAGCGTCAAATGACACCGCGACGTGCTGGCATGACAACTTGGCACCGCATACGTCTCGTTTCATGGAAACGCATCACCACAGACGTCAGACGCTGCAAAGGAGGGGGCCAGGGCGCAAACAGGTAAGTGCAGCAAGATTCTAAAACAAGCCCTGATGTCTCGGACGCTCCGCCGTTGACTTGTCGCCGGGCCTCTCCGACCCCGGGCGCCCATCTTTAAATGTTCGAGTCCTGCGCACCCTCGTCAATGTCGAGAGGCATTTAAAGATGGTTGTGACAAAGCGGTTGCAGCAAGGGACAGCGACGGAGCGGCAGTGCCTGATTTCCCACGTGCTCGCCACTTCGATGCGCCATCTTTAAATGTCCCTCGACATTGACGAAGGTGCGCAGGACCTCGACATTTAAAGATGGCGCCCGGAAGGGGCGCGAACGCGGCAAAAAGTAAAGCAGTGACGTGCCCAGTGGTTTGTTTTGGCGCCCCTTTTTCAGTTGGCGCCCGGCCAAACCACCCTTAATCTGCCCTGCTAATATGCATAACCTTTCCAATAATTGAGCTGGCATACACATTTGATTAAATGTTTTGCAAAGTATAATTTTAAAGCAACATTTGTGCTCAATCTTGCAGTGTAGGTTTCATGGTTAGAGATGGGTGAAATTGTCACGGAAAATTCGAATCCTCAGCAATGACAGAGAGACAGAGAGACAGAGAGACGAGAGACAGAGAGAAGAGAGACAGAGAGACAGAGAGACCAGAGAGGACAGAGAGACAGAGAGACAGAGAGACAGAGAGACAGAGAGACGAGAGACAACACCTTATATCCTGCAAAGTTGAGCTCTACTGCTCCCCCGTAGCTAATTAGCATATTTCCCAGGTATCTCGATGTGCTCCTTTTTGTGCACAAGAACATGTAACAGGCAAACAGGAAGTGGAAGTGATCTACTTATAAAGGAAGCCAGCCAGGGGAGCGGCTACAGTGTGAGCAGTGAGAAGTAGACCAAAGTATGCTGTGACAGTGGTGCTCCCATCAGTGGGTTTAGCTCACACTATCAGAGCTGCTGCAGGAATAGCGAGGTTGGGTTCTCATCCTGTGGGCCTGAGACCGGGACCCCATTCCTCACAGGTGCCGTAGGTTTGTCATATATGTCTTATGAAATCATTTTAGGAAGTGAGTCATATAAATATACTTTGCATATCTCCCAGGCATCTATTTCTGCTCGTTTTTGAGGGGTCCCTCAATATCTTATTTGGGGGGGTGGGAACTATATAAACTTGAGACTGTATTAAATAGGTCTTTTCTCTCGTTGTCATTATCTGCTGGCAAAATATAGTTAAAATACGGGTATTTAAAAACGGTAGTGAGAATTTCCCCTGAACTCAAATCAAGCACAATAAAGTCACATTGTTTTTATGCTCATACAGTTATCTAAATTGATCTGACATGTCATTCAAATGTAATGCACTAGTTCAGTATCAAATATCCATTCATTATTACTAATTGATCCTTTGCTAATGAAAACAATAAGGCTTAGATGTTCTGTATTTTGTCACCGAGCACTAGCATTGTCTCATTTCCTTATTATCCTGCTGTCATGGCACTCTAAGCCACGGGTAACTTGATAACAGGCTTTATTGAGGCATTCATCTCGGACCGTGAGTGGGCGGGGAGGTACAGTCTCACGTCTATCACTTCCTGTTTCCTAACACCGGATGTTCAGAGAAGCCAACCACAAACTTACATGACTATGTGTCATTAACAAACTCTACTGACCCAAGGGCAAGCCACCACAGTCTGGGAAAGCAGGATACCAGAAGTATGTTTTTGTTGGTGTTGCATTGAGCGCAGAGAATGAATGCTGCAAAACGGGACTACAAAATGCCTGGTCACGGTCCTTACATCACAGAGTTCTTCAGTCCAAGGGCCAAATCCGTCCCATGAAGGGCTTTTGGATGTTCTGCTCCGGTAAATTTAAGAGTTGTTATTAGGAAGCGCGGTGTGATTTTTCACACTTAAACTCACTTTCACGTTAAGTTAATGTAAATGGTAACAATGTTCTAAAAATCTAAATGCTTGACAAATATATGTATAATAATTTATACTACACTACAATACTCTTGTGCCCCCTCTTACTCATACATTTTCTCCGGTCTGGGCCATTGGAAAACTAGTAGCGAGCTCTGTTTTAAAGTACAGTAGTTTTCGTATCTCCTTCCATACCCCATTCTTTCTTGCGATTACCACTGAGTTATTTCTGAGGGTATGTGATCTTGTGGTCAACTTATTTATTGTGATACAAATACACTGGGTTTCCTCTTGTTTCCATGTCCTTTGAGCATTCTATGCAGAAATGACAGTAATAACCATATCATTTTTGTGCACATCACGTCTCAGATAAATCTAAAACCCTGCTTTTCACCATTATCGCTTAGCATACAATGCTTCCACTGCAGCAGGGATTCGGGAAATTACATGCAAATGAGCACAACGTCCCTTTTTGCTTGTAATCTATTTTAACATGGACCCCTATAAACGTATGCCTGCCGCATTACACAGCTTTCCAGCACAGCCTGGGTTAAAGACATGCAGAGCCAGTAACACCTACTCACAGACAGAGTTTCGACCTTTGGGTCTCACCAGTGCAGGCTGGTTCTGGTTATGCAAGTTATGGTGGGTTAAAAAGTGACAATAACCCTCCACCGTACCGTGTACAGGAAATAGAAACACCGCTTGTGGTGCATTTGCATGCCTCAGGCAGGTCTGCAGCCCTGTCTTACCCCATTACGCTTAGCAAACACAGGGAACAGAAATTGTCGGCAGATGAGAAACACTTGGGCCACCCAGCCTGATTATTCTGCCTTGTGTTGAGTAACCTCAGAACTAATTACATGTTCTTTCTCGTCTTTTATATTTAGGATACCCCTGTGTCCATCCCAACAGATTAGCATCCTGTATGTACCGTATATCGCTTCTAGAGGCCCTTCTACTGCTTGTAACCAATGTACATCGCACAGTTGAGTCTTACTCAACCAGACACTTTCCTTAGCTGGAAGACACCTCAATTGAATGGGTGTCTTACGGCAGGGGTGCACAAATTGGGGGGCGCATGAGAGTTCCGGCGGGGGGGGGGGGGTTCGGCGGTTACAGAGGTCCCGCGCTCTTCCCCAAGGCATTTAAATTAAATGCCGGGATCGCGTGAGACCTCTGTCACTCACTTACCTTGGCTTCCACCAACGCATCGTCATGACAACGCGGCGTCATTGACGCTGGAGCCAATGTAAGGGGGGGGGAGGGAGCGACAGGGAGGCACAGGGGGTAAAGTTTGCGCACCCCTGTTTTACACACCAGATTGTGTCTTGTGGAATAGCACCACTGAACAACTGTGTAAATGTCACCTACATTTGAGTATTTCATCCTTTATTTGTCAGCTAATCAGCAATGATGAGATGCCACAGACCATAGTTAAGGAGGCAACTCCAAGGGGGTGATTATTATTTTTTTGAGAACTTTTTTAAATAGGATTGAAGCAGGGGGTTTCCAAGCTGAACCCCATTCATTTCAGCTTCGAGACCATCTACTTCCGGAGATACTTACTCCTAGGGGGTGCCTGACCTGTTGGTGGCCCTTGAGGACTGGAGTTGGCCATCCCCGCCCTAATATCCTGACCTGTTGGTGGTCCTGGAGTACTGAGTTGGCCACCCCTGCCTAATACCTGACCTGTTGGTGGCCCTTGAGGGCGGGAGTTGGCCATCCCTCCCTAATACCTGACCTTTGGGTGCCCTTCAGGACTAGGTTGGCCGCCCTGCCCTAATACCTGACCTGTTGGTGGCCCTTGAGGACGGAGTTGGCCACCCTGCCCTAATACCTGCACTGTTGGTGGCCCTTCAGGACTAGAGTTGGCCACCCCTGCCCTAATACCTGACCTGTTGGTGCCCCTTGAGGACGGGAGTTGGCCACCCCTGCCCTAATATCTGACCTGTTGGTGGCCCTTCAGGACTAGATTGGCCACCCCTGCCCTAAACCGACCTGATGGTGGCCCTTGAGGACGGGAGTTGGCCACCCCTGCCCTAATTCCTGACCTGTTGGTGGCCCTTCAGGACTAGAGTTGCCCACCCCTGCCCTAATACCTGACCTGTTGGTGGCCTTCAGGACTAGAGTTGGCCACCCCTGCCCTAATACCTGACCTGTGGTGGCCCTTGAGGACGGAGTGGCCACCTGTGATCTACTGTTTTATAAGTAAGCCTTAGGTGATTAAAAATACACCATTTCCCATCCCTTCATGTTAAAAAACGAAACCTTTTTGCTCACCCCCCCCCCCCCCCCCCCCTGTCTGTACGCTCTTTCTCTGCTACATCTCCGAGCCTGGCAGCAGGAAATCCTGTACCTCATACAATGCGCAACGTCTGCCACATAAAACTCTTTATTTACATGCCATTTCCTCGCAAGGGCTTTTTACAATCATTTTCTGCAGCTTCCTGGACAAAGTGACAGTGTAAGTTTAATTTCCTCTGTTTGCTCTTGGACTTTCCCTTAGCAGAAGGCAATATATATATATATTTATCTGGACTTTCTTCGCCCTGGATCTGGGTCGGAGCTGCGTCCCAATACAGCAGGTGCGCAGCATTATTGGGACTAACGGATGGGCACTACGGAAATACACTGCTTCATTCGGGTCATTAAAACCAGAGACATAACATAAAACACAGACAAAGCTCAGTTTTTAGCACATCTAGTGAGACTCATACACGGTACAGTGCCTAAATATATATGGATAAATATCTAATAAGTAAATGGTCTTTAGTTTGACATTTTTGGCCAAAATTGTTGTAAGCCCCTGAGCCAACGCCAGGCAGACCACATATCAGGGGTCCCTAACGCTAATATAAATTCTTAATAACCTGTTTATAACAGAAGAATGATTTATAGTAAATCTGTCAATATTGCTGCAAAGTTCTGTCTGACGTAGCTTTTATTAACCTGTACATTACCAGGAAAAGCACTCTGTATTAGAGATGTCACAGCCAAACTGCAAGCCAGCAAGTTCCCCTGAGTGAAGATGCTATGGAGTGAGCCCATAACCTTTTTAATGTGGGAGGGGGTGAGCTTAAATTAAGTAGGAGGTTGCCAACCTCCAATCACCAGAGCTTGTTAGGTGTCCAGTATGTTTTTCATTCGGGTCATGCATTTTAACCCCTTCATGCTTGTGGGAGGTCTGACGTGTTTTACAGAGGCAACCCAGCGCTTTTTTTTTTTTTTTTTTTTACACATGATTGAAGTAGGGGGTCCCCAGAGCTGAACCCCATTACTTTCAGCTCCGGGCACCCCCTTCTTTAGAGATAGACACTCTGTAGGGGGTGCTGGTAGCCGCTACGGCTGGGTAGCAGGGCTCACATTATGGGGGTTATGCCAAAGCAGTGATAAGTGGGTTTTCTGGGTGCTATGCACTAAGCAGTGATAAGTGCTTTTAAGTGAGATAACTGCTTTATAGCGTGATACTGCCTGCTGTGAGATTCACAAAGCAGTGATAACAGGGCAGTATCGTGCTATAATGGCTACTTAAAAGCACTTATCACTGCTTTGTGAATCTCACAGCAGGCAGTATCACGCTATAATGGCTTTTAATCTCC